>VDFB02000003.1:170277195-170427986 GCA_007258455.2 Sequoia sempervirens | reverse complement strand
GGTTTCTAATTTTTTTGGGTAACTTTTTGGGGGACAAGCTCGCATATTGTGAAAGGGCTATTTTGTAGTTGTCTGTAACTTGCATGTGTTGTAGAACTTGGGGATTTGAGATCCTCTGTATGTAAGAAGCTCCATTTTTGGAATAATAAAACTATTCTCTTGTTTGTGGGTTATTTTCTATGTCTCAAGCTTTTCCCTCATCAGCAAGAGTCCTCGTTTCAAATGAGAAAATAGTCATAAGATTTGGGAGCATGGAATTGACCCCATGGAATATCACTATTTTCCTACCATACCAATGTGTCTACTGTAAGTTGTCCCTGAATCTTTATGACTTTGGTTTGTCATGCTTCAGGCTTGTGTAGAGTTTGTCATCAAAATATAGTCATGAAATTCATGATGTCTAGCTTGTGAATGCTTCATTAGTACTATCACATATTCATACCACTTTATACACATTGTTATAATATATTATTCTCACCATTTCCTTCTCATGAAGTCTATGATTATGACTGTCCTCTAGAGATATTGTGTCTTTACTGTCCTGTCCTATTATTTTTATAGAAAAATATAATTGACTTTGTGTTTTTATAGTATGATGTCCTCTCATTTTACCTTATGATACTAATCTCCTATATACTGTTGAATAAAACTCCTTGTAGCACTGCAGACTATCATGCAACACTGTATTCTTCTTACCCTTTTATGCATTAGATTCACACTTGATTTCATTTCATGAGTTTTTACATTGGTGATGAAACTCATAATAATTTATGACCCCACATACCCTAGATGCTCCTGTCACACACAGTGGACCACATTATCTATCTCATAATAATAATAAATTGTACAACCTCCCAAAATTGGAGAATAGTAATCAAAATAATAAATAGTTTTGCTAAACATTGTCAAAAAAAATATTAATCCTTCAATTTCTAAAACTCAAATCAAAATTACTCAATAGAATTATGAATTACAATACCTCAAGGTTGAGATCGGCCCAGGTATGCAATAAAAATTAATCAGTGCCCCCTTTTTTCAATTGACACAAATTTTAAATAAATTATTTTTATACTACTAAATTCAATTGGAGCAATAAAATTATTTTTATACTACTAAATTCAATTGGAGCAGTAAAATTTTGGAAGTTTTTGAAAAAATCATATAACAATCTATTTACCAAATAAATATCAATAATTAAATGAGGATTTTTATAAGAGCCATATCAGACTTCTTTATTGATCTCCCATGCAAAGCTCTGACAGTAACTTTGTGAATTTTTGAGAGGAAGAAGTTGAACATGTTGATGTTTCTCCACCATATTTACACCTTTGACAAGGTTTCCATCAGCATTCTCGAGAATTGCCCAGCTGAAAAGGACATTGTCTCAGTTCTCGAGCTTCCACTGGATCTAATTTTTGAAACCTCCAGTCGCAACATTTTGAAAAGCCAACCCCAACCATGCATCTTCATTCTCAAGGATTATTATTACTCAGCTTAGGCGGTGCTAAGCAGAGGTGGCGACTTGTATTGGGGTTGTTCCAAAATAGATCCAACCCCAACATACCCTATTTGCAGCTTTATATAGAATGAAATTTCAAAAGAAAAAATGACAAAATTCTTCAAATCGAGATCATTGAAAACATTTTGAGCACTGAAACCCTATAACAAAACTTCAATTGTTCATCGCTAACTCAACATTCTAATCCACTTCCCTTTACAAAAATTAAAGACGATATTAAGAGGTGGAGTAAAAGTACAGTCAAGATTAGTTCTTTCTTTGTGGAAAGATCAAGTAAGAAAAGTTCCTTCATTAGTAAAAGAATCAATATGATATCATCTCATAATTAGAAACTGGAAGCTGACAGAGCAACAATTTTCAAATGGATCAATTATAGAATTCTTTCATTAAAGAAAAAGAAACCAAAAGATTCAGTTTAATAGGAAGCCAGCAACCAAACATATAAATTTGTTCTTATATAAGAGATTCACTCAGATAAACACTAAGTAGGAAACATATCCATTACCTTTGGAAGATGCTTGAAATTATATTTTTGAGTCTCACCTATTAATGTTCAGCAATATCAAACATGTTAGAAATAATAAGAATGCATCAGTCAACATCCTCAACAAACAATAACTGAAAGACTTTCTCACAAAGATCTAGTATGGACCAAGAAAAACAATCTTAGACTGTCATTTCTGTAGTATATCTGAATTGTTCACTATTGTATATTCTTCAACAAATTATATATCAAATAATTTTGGTGAAGAGTAGATAAAACCTGACACTAAAGATGATCCTTGTCCAGGAACATAAGCATTAGCTACACAATATAGACATCTGATCAAATTTTGGAGGTCAAAAAGTTAAAACTGTACAAAGCATCTCAATCAGGAAAACAATTAATAGTTTATCATCTTCATTGCATTCCTGATTAGGAATGCAAGCATTGTTGAATGTAACATAAAGAGGATAGAAGTCTATTTTGAATTTTCACATATGACCAGTATAAGGATCAGCACTGGCTATTACCACAATGCAAGCAATAAGAGACATCTCAAGCTGCTAGATAACATGCAAAGCAGAGAATGGATTTTTAATTAAAAATGCATGCTACAGAGCTTTAGAATAAGGACAAAATAGGAATGTAAAAGAAGCTCATTATGCCAGATCTAGCCCCATGTTTATTAGCATAACTTTTAAAAATTTAGATATCAAGTCAATCTGTATGATCCATCTTTCACAAAAAATGTTTTGAGTAGTAAAAAAGACGATAAAATCTATGATTTGAAGGGGGTTCCTGATTATCAAGCTCTTCAATTATTCAGTTGGCACACTTTTCTCCAGAAAAGTCCTCATAAAGCATTTGAAGATCTTTCTCTCATGGTGGTGAAGTACTATGATGGCTTACCACTTTCACTAGAGGTTATTGGGAGCTTCCTTTATAGTAAGCGAGAGAGAAGTTTTTGGCTTGAAGCATTTGAAGCAACTGGAGAGTGCCATGTATGATAGCATCCATGGAAGGCTCAAAATTAGCTAGGAAGGTCTTAATTCTAATGAGAAGGAAATATTCCTCGTCATAGCCTATATATTTATTGGTAAAGAGACCAAAATGACAATCACAATTTTGGGAAGCTTCAGATTTGGCTCCAAACATAAATGTGATGAATTAGGTACTCAAGTCCCTATCAAAATAAGTGATGATGGAAAATTAATGATGCAACATCACCTACGAGACATGGGAAGGGCTATTGTTGCAAACAAATCCAAAGAGCCTGGCAATCGCATCCGCTTATGGAAGCTGCATGAAGTGCAACAAGTGCTAAAGAACCATCAGGTAAAGAAAGCTAGTTGGATGCTTATGATTCTTGGTTTATCTTTGAGGACATAACCAAGTATAAATTTTACTATGCTAATCCTAGTTGGATACTTAGTTAGGAAACCAAGAGCATCAGGTATCTTATATTAGATGGGGAATTGGACATGGAAGATCTTGTCCTGGACACAAAATGTTTGGAATCAATGCAGAATCTGCAATTACTATGGTTAACTGGTGTGATAGTCCATGGTGGATTTGAAAAATTATCTCCTCATTTAAGATGGTTGAAAATGGAATTTTGTACTGGCTTAGATTGTCTGGATGTGGACTAGAATCTAGAACATCTAGCTATCTTAAATTTGAATGGAAGTGATATCAAAGCTCTCTGGAGCCAAGGTTCACAGCCAAAGGTAATTTTTGGATCTTGGAAGTATTCTTTCCTCTTTGTTTATTCGTTTCTTGGGTAAATTTTTTATGCATCTTAACTACTTGAACAGGTTCCTAAAAGTCTCAAGGTGCTAAACCTTAATTGCTGCCAACATCTCAATAAATTTCCCAATCTATCATGCCACACATCTCTTATAGCCCTCCACCTAAATAATTGCAAGAAACTGTCAAGGATACCAACCTAACTTTATCTACTGCAATAGCTGAAAAACCTAGATCTCTCCTCTTCAGAGGACTTAGAGGTTTTGCACGGCATAACAAAGATAATTTCACTTGAGCATCTTCACCTATCTCACTGTTATGGTATAAAAGTATTTCCCAGCTATCTTGTAGAGCTCAAACTCCTTGAAATGCTTGCTTTGTCATCAACTGAAATACAAGAGTTATCTGATCTCCCTTCTGCAAATTTTAAAAAATTGATTTTACTAAGATGTTTAGGTTAAAATGCTTGCCTGAATCTATAAATAACTTGAAATATCTAACATATTTGGACATCAACAAATGTCATGGCCTAACTGCTTTACCACCATCAATAGGTGAACTTAAATGCTTGTATAGTTTGTGGATGAAAGAATGCACAAAGGTATCTCATTTGCCAGTTGAAATTAGAAAGCTGGTTTGTCTGAAAGAATTAGTGATGAACAACTGTTGGAGCCTAATGGAACTTCCTCAAATTGGGAGCCTCATAAACTTGGAATATTTGCTTCTGAAAGGCTACAGCAAGTTAAAGCCTTTGCCATGGGATATTGGTGATCTCAAATCATTAATATTTTTGGACTTAAGGGTAGTTTGACAAGTTTTCCTAGGTTGATAGGTGAGTTGAAATCTTTACTCTCTCTAGACATGTATCATTACATAAGTATAAAGAAGCTACCGGTAGAGATATGTAACATTGTAACTCTTGAAAACCTTAGACTTGGAAAATGCTATAAACTGGTTGAGCTTCCAAATCTGTCAAATTTTTTACACCTGTGACTTCTGAATCTGTCCAAATGCTTATGCACATATCAAATATTCATGATAAATTCTTAGGACTTAAATCATTAGTGACCTTACAAGCAGGGAAATGCAAAGTTCAGGAAGGTGATCTCATAAAAATTTTTGGAGATTTACAGTCACTAGGATACCTGAATTTGGAACACAATATATTTCACTCACTACCATCAAGTATTATTTTTCTTGTTAGACTGACAAAGTTGATCCTACATCACTGTCAAAATTTAATGGAGGTGTAGATAGTCCCCCCAACCCCACATTGTGGATTCTAAATTGAAGGACACCCCAGTAGGTAAATTTAACAATGAAAAAATAATAATAATAACAGTAATAATAGGCACTAATAAACACTTTTTTCTGGAGACAAAAGTCTTATGATTTTTGCAATCAATTATACTCACAACTCTGACATATCACCATTTTCACCAAGAGGCATAAGGATGACATATAATCTTCAATGGCCATTGTTCTCCAAAATGTCCTTAAAAGGCATACGTCCAACCTTGTTAGAGACAATTATTCCAATTTGTAACAGTGAACAATGCAAACTAACCACAGTCCTCTTTGAATGTCTTATATTGCTTTATACAGGGGCTTTCAACACATGCATGTTACCAAAGAAAATAAAAAGAGAATGAATCATATTTTCAGATTATTCTAAAAAGTTCCTTCCACCGATTAGCTACTTGTATGAAATTGGCTTCTTCAACCCTAAAAGAAGGTGCCTGAATAGCAGTGCAAATGTAAGAAACAAAAATTATAGTTATAACACTAAGTCAAAATAGCAAGAACACATGATATATACTAGAATTGAAATTTTAGAAATGAGCATTAAGGATGAGCAAATCAATGGCTACATACCTATTGGTATGAAGGTCAAATCAGCAATTCTTTTATCAATGCCTCTTATAATTTTATCTTGTCCTCATCTTAAAAATGTTCCTGAGCTTGTACAAACTCTGCAATGTATTAGATGGGGAAAATATAAGCCTAAGAAACAACATTACCAAATATCTATCATAAAAATCTTATGCACAATACCAACAATGAAAGAAACATTCGCAAACCTGCTGTCTTTGCTTTTTCTAGTTGCACTATCCACCGTAGTTGACTTCACCATGTGTGGATTTGCAATACTGATTATACTCACATTCCTCCTTATTCTGTTGAATAACAGAAAAATCAATTGCAGAGAATGTTGTTCTTCCATGACTCCATGACCCTCCTAGCTTATAACATTTTTCTATCAATTTATGACTTTTGTACAAATTGAGGTACTCAACTCACAGATAGAAGTTATTATGCTTAAATACCACACAACTTAAAATAGGAAAACACTTTTGTATGTCAAGTCAAGGGAATACAAAGTTTCCTGGCAAGCATATGCCCATTTCTAGGGCATCTGAGAATTGGAAAATGTCCAAACGGCTAGGAAACATTTTCCACCCCAACAAATTCTTCGAACAAACTGAACTTCGTAGCAAATTAAAATAGAAATAGAGAGAAAATGATGCCTTTGAAATAATAGCCAAAGGCTTACCCCAAAACTCCATCGTAGACTGCCACAAAAAAAAAAAATATTCTCCTCACTTACAGATTACTCTGACTTGCACAAGATGTTTGCGGCTTCTGAATTATGAGGAGCAGTTTGAAAATATAGTGAGTGAAGAACCAAATAATCGAGAATCAGAGACGTTAGGGTTTAGGTTAGGGATTATGCTGTGATTCATCTAGAATTCATTTTTTTCCCTCCACACTGAATCGCCTGAAACCCTAGATGGGCCTCAATCTATTCACAGTAAATGATACGTAAGGCTGAAGGAATTTAATACCAAACATTCGCCATGATGAAGTAGCTCCGATGCTAGCGCCAAGCACCTCTGTAGCAGCGCCAGGCAGCATGAGGTGGATCGGTGAAAACACAGTGACACGCCAGCAGTAAAAATTGAGTGTTACAAACATTCATTTAACCCCAAGCAGCCACGTTTCCCACATCGAAATGTCCCAGGTGAGGTTTTGCTAGCGGAAAAACCTGGCACGAGACAAATTCACAGCAGCAATCTCACACTATATATAGCCTATCGACTAAATAATATATAATATTAAGTATAATTAATATATTTAACTTATATCTAATATATTTAAAATAGTATAAATAAAAACTTTCTTTAGTTAAAATATTTGATTATATATTAAATATAAGTTAAATTTTTAAAAATAATTATTTTTATTTTGCAAACGTTAAAATATTAAAAGATATTTATTTTGCAAAAATTGTTATCTAAAAAATGAACCAAACCTTACCACTTGTTCATTATAGCCATGGAAAATTTAAAACTGAATAAATAGTATAATAAAATAATATAACTCACTTATACCAATTAAACTTTAATCCATATATATTTATGACAAAATACTTATTTTCATTCACGGAGTTAGGCTAGGCTTATGTGATAAATATTAATAATGACAACTCATTCCGGTCTCTTTCCATTTAAGAGGAATCAATCTAAAATGACCATACCTATAACATTCCCTTCAAATTATGGTGGAGAGAGTATTCACGGTGATGGATAGGAATAAATAAATTAAAAAAAACAAAAGCGAACCCTAATCGTTATGAAGTGGAGGTGTTTACTAAGGCGACGACATAAAGTTTTATTTTGATAAATATACTCGAAAACCCTCGTTGAAACCTTATTTTCAGGCTATAGCTCACCAAATTGGAGAAGTGAATGGTCAATACCAATGAGGAAGAATTTGGAGGAGTAATGGGGAAAGCAGCAAAAAAAGGAAAAAAACAGTAAAAAAAAATCACGAAAAATGATGAACAGTTGAGATTCGATAGGATACGCCTTTGGCATAAATATATTTAAGAAAAAATTAATATTTTTCTTAAATTAATATTTTAAATCCTCCATTTATATAGTAGTGACACATGGATGTAGGAATGATTACCATTAAGTAGTGAAATGTTAAAAAAATTTATAAAATATGTGAAGGACTTAAGAATGCACCGAGAGGCAATGCCTTCCATGCAATAGGTATTTTTGGTGCACCAAGCAATCTAGGCGGCCAAATGGCCCACTTAGGTAGGGGTCCCATGAGGGGGGCTTAAGCTCTATGGATTATGATCAAATTCGAAAGAAAAATGAATAGAGGAGTAATAGTCATTTATTTAGTCATTTGTATTTGTCTAATATTAGTCATTTAGTTGTAATTTTACCCGATGACCAAATTAGTCACTTATAAATGACCAAATTAGTCATTTATTCTTCAAATACTACTAGTGTTAGTCACATGACTAAAAGTTTTAGTCATGTGACTAAAAGTTTTAGTCACATGACTAAAAGTTTTAGTCATGTGACTAAAAGTTTTAGTCACATAGTCTTTTATTTGCCAAATTCTACTAGTGTATCTTTTCCCCTGTATTGAATGGGTGCTACCCTTTAGGGGGAGTTGGTAGTAAGGATCAGGTTGTAGATATTTTTACAAAGGCTCTTTCAAAGAATATGTTTGATTATTTAAGATAGAATCTAGGGGTTATTTCCCCTCCTTGCTCTAACTAGATGCACAAGATGGTGCATCTTGCTAGGGGAGAAATTCATGTCATATCTTTCCCCTAGATTGATGGGTGCTACCCTTCAGGGGGAGTTGGTAGTAAGGGGGATTCCTAAAGAAATTATGCAGTTGTTGTATATGTGTGTGAAAAAAAAGTGTTGCTAGTCAAAGTAGGAGTATGTGTTGTTGCTTCAATAGAAGATCCTTTTTACCTTTGCTCCTAAAGGTAGAAAAGGTCTTGTTTCCTTCTGCAAAAGTGTTTGGTCCTTTGTCCTTGATGTCAAAGGGGGAGAGTGAGTAGTGTGTTGTCATTAATGCCAAAGGGGGAGGTTGTTGGCAGTTGTTGTCATTGATGTCAACACTAATGGTTGTGTTGTTGTCATTGATGTCAACATTGATGGTTGTCATTGATGTTATCACTAAGGACATTGTTGATAGCTATTGTCAACATTTATTGTTAGTTGTAATTGATGTCAATGTAGTGTAGTAAAATGCATACCCTTTCATTTTCACACTTGTTTGGGCCTGCATTGCTTTATTTATCCCTATTTATGTCTTAATTGGTCCTATTTTGCATCCACAAGCCCTATGAATTATATGTTTTTCTGGCTAATCCTAACATTCTCCAATGCATAAATGATAATTTAATTATTTCATTTGTGTGTCCCTAATTTGTGGGTCAGGACTAAAATGCAAACTAAGGTGTCTTTGTCCCTCAAAGGTCTCGGGACCCTGATTTTGAGGCATCTTAATTGGGCTCCTTTTGGGTGTCTATGCCCCAAGTTTTATGACTTGGAACTAATATGCCATCTAGGGAATCATATTCCTCCTTGAACTATTTTTGGGATTTAATTTCAAATTCTTGTGGGATTTAGCCTCCTTTATTTAATAAATTCATATGTTGGCTTGATGTGATGTAATTTTGGGATATTAAGCATAGATAAGTATAAATACAAAGTTCATTCATTCATTCTAATCCAACTCTTTTGTGAGAGCATTCCTAATAGAAAATTGAGTTCTCAAGAGAATTCAAGAGAATTTCTATCAAGCATTTGGAGCCATCATCAAGATTCAAGCATCATATCAAAGCACTTCTTGCATCAAGTGTGTTGTTGTGCTAACATTTCTAATGTAGGGTTTTGATTCATGCAAGAAATTCAAGTCCATATCTTTGATTCAAGATCCATATCCATTGCAGCCATTTCACATAATTTTGCAAACTTTACAACAAGGGTTTGGTGAGTTGTAGCAATGCATGTTGTTCATTCACCATTTCCATTCATTATTTCATCTCACTTCAAGGTTTAATTACCAACAAGAGGTTTGACCAAGGAAAACCCCCATTCACTAAAAAACAACAATTTTTTCCCTTCTTGCATATTTGTGATGACAAATTTAGGTTGAAGACTTGAAGATCATTTGAAGTGCAAAATTGTAAAGTTGCAAAGTTGCATTGCAAAATTGTCATCTTCATGGAATCTCACCTACAAGTCAAATCCATGTTGACCCTAAGCTCCAAGGTCCTAAGCTCCAAGGTCTGCATTTGCTTCTCCTATGTCTCTTCCATGTTGACCCAAAAGCATTTTCTTTGATTTCACTCTCTTTGTGTCATTCTTCCAATTCTATGTGTATTTGGCGAATGATGATAGTTATGAGCTCTCTAATATCATTGCAACAAAGACAAATACTGACCACGAATCCATAGGTCCCTTATGTGTTTCTGGGGAGCAACCCTCTTTTCCTTTTTCATTTTTGGCTACTTTAAAGTAATTTCTCACAACATGGTGTTAGCAATTTCTTGAAAGTAGGGGCATACATTGGCATTATTTTGGCATGATTTCATTTTCATTTTTCCTTTTCATGTTCCTTGATGTGATTTTCTTTCTTTATGTGATGTGTTTTTCCTCTTGGTGGTGTCTTCGGGTTTGACTTCCTCTGAGAGCTTGATATTTCCGTGTCCTGTCTTGGAAACATTAGATACAATGTTCCCTAGGATGAGGCCTTGCACTTGTCCTCTCTTGGAAACAAGATGCGACTTTTTGTGCTTGTCCTCTCTTGGAAGCGTTGGGTATGATGTTCCCCAGGATGAGACCTTGTATTTATCCTCTCTTGGAGATGTTAAGCACAATGTCCCCTAAGATTAAGACCTCACATGAACTAAGAAAAATCCCTTTGAACATCCCTCTTTCTTGTTGCATTTTCCTTTTTTCCTTATTAAATTCATGAAGGTATGGCTTTGATATGGACAACTTGGGGCTCACCTAGTGAACAACTAGCTTCACTAGCCCTTTTGAGCATGCATTTTTTGTACCTTATTAAAGTCATGGAGGTATGGATTTGATATGGTCCCTTGGGGCTCACCTAGTGAACAACTAGCTTCACTAGCCCTTGTGAGCGTGCATTTTTATACTTTATTAAAGTCATGGAGGTATGGCTTTGATATGGTCCCCTGGGGCTCACCTAGTGAACAATTAGCTTCACTAGCCCTTGTGAGCATGTGTTTTGTTTGCATAGTGGACATCACATTCCACTTGTAAAATTTTGGACAAACAACCTAGACCTAGTCCATCGCATTGGATGGCCAGTCAAAGCTTGATTCGTTGCATTTTACCTTTCTATTTTTACTTTTTTCATGTCTTTGATGGTGTATGTTTGCGATCTGGTTATGGATTCATATATCATCCACAAGCATGTTCCTTTGTGCTTATGTTGGTTTTCCATAGGACCTTGATCCTAGGGGCTTGGCCACCCTCTTGATTATTTTCATCCTATCCTTTTAACATTTGTACATTTGAACCCCTCTTGATTGCATGGTTGGCTACTTTAGTGTGATTTTGAAGCAAGTTCATCCTCTCACTAAAGTGGGGATAAATGTAGTGTAGTAAAATGCATACCCTTGCATTTTCACACTTTTTTGGGCCCTCCTTGCTTTATTTATCCCTATTTATGTCTTAATTGGTCCTATTTTGCATCCACAAGCCCTATGCATTATATCTTTTTCTAGCTAATCTTGACATTCTCCAATGCATAAATGATAATTTAATTATTTCATTTATGTGTCCTTGATTTTTGGCTCAAGACTAAAATTCCACCTAGGGCATCTTTGTCCCCCAAAGGTCTCAGGACCCTAATTTTGAGGCATCTTAATTGGGCCCCTTTTTGGTGTTTGTGCCCCAAGTTTTATGACTTGGGACTAAGACACCACCTAGGGCATCTTAGTCCTCCTTGAATTATTTTTGGGATTTAATTTCAAATTATGATGGGATTTAGCTTCCTTTATTTAATGAATTCATATGTCACCTTGGTGTGATGTAATTTCAGGATATTAAGCATAGATAAGTATAAATACAAGGTTCATTCATTCATTCTAATCCAAGTCTTTTTTTAGAGCATTCCTAATAGAAAATTGATTCACAAGATAATTTTTATCAAACATTTGGAGCCATCATCAAGATTCAAGCATCATATCAAAGAGCTTCTTGCATCATGTGTGTTGTTGTGCTAACATTTGTGATGTAGGGTTTTGATTCAAGCAAGAAATTCTAGTCCATATATTTGATTCAAGATCCATATCCATTGCAACCATTTCACACAAGTTTGTAGACTTTACAACAAGGGTTTGGTGAGTTGTAGCATCACATGTTGTTCATTCACCATTTCCCTTCATTATTTCATTTCATTTCAAGGATTAATTACCAAAAAGGGTTTTGACCAAGGCAAACCCCCATTCACTAACAAAAAACAAAGTTTTCCCTTCTTGCATATTTGTGATGACTACTTTAGGTTGAAGAGTTGAAGATCATTTGAAGTACAAAATTGCAAAGTTGTCATCTTCACTGAAACTCACCTACAAGCTGAATCCAAAAGTTTTAGAACCTCAGATCTGAGGAGAAGCAAGTGAAGACCTTGGAGCTTAGGACCACATTTAAAGTTTTTAGAAATTCAGAATGGTCATATGCCACCTTGGGTGTCTTATTCCTCCCGAGCATATTTTGTAGAGATTCCTTTAGATCTTGATCTAGTATTCAAAGATTCTACTTTTACCCCAAAAAACAACAACATGACTAAGACAACAGTAAGGACGTCTTTGTCCTCCTTGGCATATTTGGACAACTTCTTTGCATTTTTGGAATCCTCACAACATCTCCAGACTTCCCAAGTAGACACATCCTAACTCCCTATTGCATAATTTCATTATTTGCATCTCTCATTTAGCTTCCATAATTAGGTTTTGAGAGTTGAATGTTCATTTGTCTTTTCTAAGCATTTCTTGGTGGTGAACCCCTTAAAGCTAAAAGAAATCCCTCCTAGGTCCTCCTCATTGAGAATTGACTCACCTTGTGAGGTTGATATTCAATCCAATTAGGACTCCTAGGAAATTTTTGAGTGATTAGTGGAAAGAAGGGTGATATCATAAATTATCCCTCCCTTTTCAAAATAAATCAATCAACACTTGAGTAATATGTTGTTAGTCCTTGGTATTAGTTGTCTTTTTTATATTCAGTTTGAGCTAACATTGGTTGGATGTCATGCCTTATCAAAGAAAAGATGAGTTGAAGAAGTTCATGGTTGGATGTCTTTCATTATCAAGGAAGAATTGAAGAAGTTCATGGTTGGATGTCATGCCTTATCAAATAAGAATTGAAGAAGTTCATGGTTGGATGTCATGCCTTATCAAATAAGAATTCAAGAAGTTCATGGTTGGATGTCATGCCTTATCAAATAAGTATTATTTCCAATGTTCATATAAAGCATTATTATTGTCAATAGAGTTTTTTTCATAATAATATATTTAGATGAGGACTAGAAGCATTAAGATGGGGATTAGAAGCATTAATATGAGGATTAGAAGCATTAAGATGAGGATTAGATGCATGGATAATTTTTGAGAGATATTTTTGAAGGTCTATTGTATGTTTTAGGCTCTCTCCTAATGTTCTTGATAATATATGTGTTGCTAAAAGGAAGTTTTGGGCTTTGTAAGTTGATCAAATGATTTTGGTTCAAGAAGCTACATTGCAGTCTGTTCAGGAAAATTCTCCACATTTCTCCACTGTTGCAGTTCTAGTCTTGCGGTTTTGTATTCAATGTCAGAGGTTTGTGTACATTTCACTCCTATCTTTTCAAGTCACATGTGTTGCCAAGGATATTTCTATGAATTATAAAAGGTTGGCAGTGTTGCTAGTTGTTTGGACTGGTCCAAGAAATTCTCTGCATTTCTCTGCATAGAGGTCTCTGCTTTTGTGGCTTGGTGAATGTGCTCAAAATTTCTATTCAATGTCTCAATTCTAATCTCATATGTTGAAGTGGTCTACAAGATCTTCTACAAATGTTACATCATTTGGTTATGTATTTTGTGTTTCCTGAACAAATATTTTTGTACATGTTTGGTATGTAGTGATCATTGACAGCATGATAGTATGAAAGAAGTGTATGGAAGTGATTTTAGATGTTCAAGGAACATCCTTATGTGATCTACATGTTGCTAATTGGCCACTTTGGTGCCACATTGTGTCTTGAGTTGGCTTTCTTGGTTATTTATAGATATTTTGTCGACAATGCTTGTTCCTTTGCTTGGGATGTGTGCTTGCAGGAATGCACCAACAATGGAAGATGTTTCATGATAGATTTGGGTCTTGACCTATCCTTTTTAGGTCCACATTGAGTAAATTCAATTGAAAGGGTGTTTATGGGTTGACTGGTTATGTGCTTCAATGTCTCATCCACATGTTTCCTTGATGTTGACTTAGGTTGATGTGCACTTGCATGTAAATCATTTTGGATCACATTGAAAGAAGTGTTAAGATTGTTTTTGGTCCTCTCTATCCTTGGGATAGGATCCCATTATGCTTTGGTAGCCAACTAGTTGAATTCATTGTTTATTCTCTTCCTAGCTTACCTAATTGAAGAATTAAAGTGTTGTGATGGATATAAATGGAAGATCATTTTGGATGTAACATGAAGGAGAAGTGTACAAGTATGAAAAATTGTGTGTGCAAGCTATATTGACTACCTAAAAGAGATAGTGCTAAAGATTATAAAAGGAAAAATCAATTGAGCTTGAATGCCTCTGTCAACAGAGAGTTGTGTTGGCAATATTTGTAATTCTCTTATAAATCTTGTGTATCCCACTCTGAGATAGTGAATCTCATTAGGTTCTCATATCTAGCTCCTGGAGTTGGTTGGTACTTCAGTGCTACAATTTCTTTTGTATCTTTATCTAAGGCAGTGAGATTTCATGCAAGTCTTTGGTAGTGAGCCTTATATTGTGAGTTAATTCTCACTGTGGTTTTTCCCTCATTGGGTTTTCCATGTAAATTTGGTGTCTCCTTGTATATGTGTGTGTTCCCTATCAGATTCTCTTTTTTGTTGATCTGATTAGTGCTATATCTTTCATTGGTAAAGTTTGTTGAAGGTGTTAAAGATTCAAATTGTTATATTATTCTCTATTACCACTCTACTTAAAGTTTTATCTCTATTTGCTAAAGGAGTTTGAGTTGTGCCAAAAGTTTCAAGTTCTGGAAGGGGTTATTTTTTGTGTAGACTGATTCACCCCCTCCCCTCTCAGTCTTTAGAAGTGTTCAACAAGAAAATAGTCATTTTCTTTTGAATGATGATTGTCATGGTTAACCACTGATTCAAGGTACCTTAAGTTACTTATCTTTTATGACACCAACCCATTGTTGCAAGTTCAAACTTAAAATTGAGTCACAAACCTTTGTTCCAATGTAGGTACCTTTAAATTTTTTAAGAACCAAAATGAACTAGCGTTTTCTATCACCCATAAATTTTCCAAAAAAATGTTAGCAACCAAAGTTGCCACTAGTATTTTTGAGGGAATTATCTTGGTTCTCTCAATGGGAAAATGTGTGTGCTTTTAAAAGTTAGATTAATTACAATTATATGGGTGATTTCCATATGCATTTGAGAGGGGTAACTCCATCATATGATGTGGGTTTTAAAATATTTTCTTGTATATTTTAGCATAATTTACTACTAAAGGAAAAAAATGAAAAATAGTAGGAGAGGAGAAAAGAGAAGCCCTATGTGAGACATACAAATAATGTTATCTAAGATTCCTCAAATGAAAATATGAGAGAAACAACAAATAAAGACAAAGTTCTAGCAATTCATGCATACAACATAAACAAAATAATAAATATTTGATAGCTCACATCCACAACATGCATGAAAAATGTGAAGAATTGATTACACATCAAATGTAAGAATAACCTATGATTAATGAAGAATAAAATGATGTAAAGTTTACAAATATTCTTCTAACTCATTTAAATATCAACGCACAAATATTTTATTCTATTCTTTGTACAAAATTTATGTTCAGAGGAAAAATGTCTATTAAAGTGACAACTTTTTACAATAAGTAGGCGAAAGTTGTTAACTTTCTTATATAACCATTTTCACCTCTTTCTTGGTATTTTACAAAACACAAGAATAAATTTATATTATTTTCCCATCCATACAAAATTGACTAACAAAAACATTTTCATTGAGAACATTAGAAAGGGAACTTTATAATATAATTTTAAATCTCTATTTAAATTAGGCAAGAATGTGATTGTCATAGCATTATGTTGAGCAATTATAGGTGAATTATTATCAAAGCATTTTATTTAATAATTTTCCTATTTTCTCATTTTCACATTTTACATGTATATATGCTAGAGCATTTTGTCCAATACGATATTTTACTTAAATATTTATCAAGAACATTCCTCTATTTTTATTTTGTTCTTTGATACCATCATCTTGCTTGGAAAATTGAGCCATATGACTATTGGTGTCTATTTAAACAATATCCTTGTCATCTAGAGTATCCCCACGATATTAGTGCATAAAATATTTTCTCTTTCTTATGATGTCCCTTTTACTAACTACTTTGTCCCCTTCCTAAATGTCATGCAATACAAATCAATTATAAGAGAAACTTCTTAGTGCTTCGATAGTTAAGATAATCTTTCCCACTTTGATTTGTAAGTTTGATTTGTCTTCCACAAGGAATGCATACATCTTGCTATTGAATTGGATCCATCTATATCTATGAGTCTTTTCTAACCCCTCTTGTCTTTTATCATATTACACACCATTTCAATCTTATCCCATCTTCCATCTCAAGCATACATCTAAAAATAAAGAGCAACATCTCTAGTATCTAACTTAAAAAGGTGTTCCACAACAAGTTCACATAATTGTATAATGTTATAAATTCCACAAGCACCAAGAAAGAATGCCCATATTATTAGCATTTTGTTGGTAATAATGTATTATTCATATATGTGTCCATCATGGACTAGAGGTAAACCATGCATGCATAATGATCCAAGTTGGATGCGATTTTGATAGTTTTCACTCATGAAACTGAAGTATTATCATTCTTCATCAACTAGACAGTTGAAAAATTATAGTATTGGCACATGCTAATAGTTTATTAATAAATGCCTCAATCTCATTCCAATCCTATCAATTTCATTTCTTTAAAAAGTTACATACCCTCCATATCATGCCTATTTCAAGTGTGTAACATCATTCTATTCTATGAGACCACCTCCTAATGAACCATCTTATTAAACACTTTTTGTGCATCCTTAATGATTCAAACACTTCACAAACCTAACTGTTTGCAACAACATTACAACTTAATTTTAAATATGTTTCAATGAATCTCAACACCCACAGATTGTTCTTGCACTTATAACTACAGTACAATAAAAGTTCAATTTAAAATGCAAATGGATGCCCATGGCTTGTTATAAAGCTCATATTTTGGCTCATGTAGTTGGGATGGTCACAAATATTGACGTTGGAATTTCCATCCACACATTCATTTAAACTTACTAAGGCATTTTCAATAAGCCTGTTTTATGTATATGTAGCTGTGGCAAGGTAGAGAGGATGTTAAAAAATATTGTGCAGATTGGCTTTACTCCTATGCATGCCTCTTCCTTGTTCTAAACTCCCCATTCTTGGTGCAGGCATAGGAGGATGCAAGCAGAGTTACATAGCTGGAAAGTTCAGAAAGTCCTTTCAAACAAATTCATTTCATCTATATCCTGCAATCATTACATTCCATGCTTTCAAATAGTCCATGCGTCCTAATTATGCATCCATATACAATCATTACATTCCATGCTTTCAAATGGTCCATGCGTCCATATTCTACTGACATATCTCTGCAATCATTGTGTCCCAGTAGGAAAAGAGGATGCTATTAATATTATTCCTGCAATACAAGACTTTACAATGCACGAGAGGTGGACTTCTGTCTAGAAATTGTAATTTGTACGGTTGTGCTTGAAACCTTTGCTTCTTTTTTTGCCTTTTGTACTGTGGTGGACTTTCATCTGCAAAATGCAATTTTTGCATTCTGTTTCATAAGTCTAAACTCAGACACTTTAATATGCGGGCTTCATTCATGCATTATCCGATTCTAAATCGGTGAGGATGAGTTGAAATATTGCTACAAACCCATTGCTGAGCTTTCTAGAAAGTGTGTTCATTATTCACACTTACAAATCAATTATAGCCATATTTAGACTTGAAATTATCTTGAAACCAAAATGTCTAAACCTAAAAAGAGTCTTTTAAAATCTATTGTCAAACTTTCTAATATCATTTTGTAGCCCCATAAAATTGTAAACTATGGGAGAGTAAATTGTGTAAATGTAATCTCAAGTGTCAAAATGTATTAAACTTTCTATTTTTGTCACAGAGATGATAAAAATATTTAATCACTTTCACAAAAATTATCAAATTGATAGGAAGATATGATTTGATTTAAACAAATTTGTGACATTCTCATGCAACCAAACTCAAGACTTTAGATTACTTGCGACTATGAATAACCATTGATGATTTATGACTTAATAGGTAGTTCAATTCAAGATGATTAAGAGAATTTGTAACTAGGACTAATGGATGTGGATGTTAATTTTGTTGATTTGATCACGTGAAGATGACATTGAACCATCACAACTGACTTAGAATATTGACACAAACTTTGAGAAAATAACTTGATGACATATGTCAATTTAGGAGTGCACAAATTTTAAAAATTTCTAAAGTCAAAATTGAGGATATCACACTCCTTTGTTTGATACATAAGACTTCTATAAGATATTTGTAGTAGAATGTGATGCTTCTGGAGATGTAATTAGGGTAATAATACCACAAGAAGAGTAGCCCTTGGTACTTGAGAGTCAACAACTTGAAGAAAAGAACTTGTCAAGCCCCACATATGAGAAATAAATGTTGGCTTTACAAGACCACACTTTTCTTAGAATAGTTGTCTATGGGAGAGGGGCCCATAGTGGAGCACCCTAACTTCGCGTTTCTTAAAATCCTATGTGGAAATTTCAAATCACTCACAATTTTGTACAACAGTTTATTTGGCAACTCATGTGCTTCTATATTTCCTTTTAGGGCCACATCATCAAATATGATGCCACATTAGCATGTTTTTTGTTGAGGTATCCAAAAAGGCCCAAAAAAAAAGTGAGACCGATAGTGGTGCACTAAGTCATTTTTTATTGGTGCGCTGGTGTGGCATCACATGATTTGTCACTTTGCATACTTTATGGATAAAAAGTGTTTTGCAATTGGATATTAAAGCGCTCCACTATGGGGCCCATTGAGGACTACTTCTATCCCCACTATTGGACCCTGCTCCATTATGGGCCCCTCTCCCCTAGTAATGTATTGGATAGAAAGAACTATAACCCCTCAAAAAGAATTTTGAAAAATCCTCAATTATACAGTAACTAAATTAGAGAACTTTGTGGTTTATATTCTAACAATCAAAAAGGTGTTTATCAAATATAGTTTTAATGAGCTTACATTGAATCAGGAAAATTTTCATTAAATATTGATTTATTCGGTAATTGAAATAGAGCTCTATGGTATATATTCAAAGATAGAAATAGTAGAACAAAAAAAATGTGCTATATCAAAAGAAAACTCATAGGGTTAAAAAATGGTGTTAATATCTAATAGAAAGATATTAAAAAGTCAAAATACACCATGAGAGTCAAATATTTTTTGGAGCAACAACTATCTTCAAAGGAGCAATGAAAAATGGTCACCTAATTGGTTTAAACTCAACTTTGATGGTTCTATGAAAGGGAAACTAGGTCGGGCAAGAGGGGCTAGCATCCTAAGGGATCATAGGGGAACAATGATTTTTCTTATGCTATCAATTTGGGCACCTAGTCTTCTAATTTTGTTGAGGTGGCAACCACATTTCATAGTATTCTGTTGAATAAACAAAGAGGTCCTAATAAAGTGATCATAAAAGGAGACTCTAAAAATACCATCATGATCCTGAAAGGGCAAGCCACCCCTAGTTGGTCTCTACGAGACCTCATTTAGGCAACTCACAAGGATATGATGAAAATTGAGTAGTACAAACTTATGCACATGTTTTGAGAAGAAAATTCCTCTACAAATGAGATGCCTAACTTAGGGGAATTTATCCAAAATATTAAAGTGTGATAAGATATAAACCAACTCTCAAAGCATGTGTTTTTTTAATCATTAATGAAGCTAGATCTCTTAATTCACCCCATATCAAATATTGATATGAATTTATCTCAAGAGTGTAAGGATTACAAGCACCCCCCCCCTCCCCCATTTTCATGAAGAACTTTGATTTCTTCCCACTTTTGGCTCATTTTAGAAAGTTTCATTTTCACCAAGGGTTGCTTCTTTGTTGAATGCCAAAAGATTTATGATTTACCTTTGGCTGGTTTTTAGTTGCTACTCTATTTCTGTGGGTGGGGAGCTCATTTGTTTAAGATGACCCTAACAACTATGAGTCTATTAGAAATGACCAAGGAGTCTATTCTATTCTTTAGAAGGGAAATTTTTCCTCCTACAATGAGGCATTAAAAGGTCCTCTTATTCAAGTTTGTTAATTCCTAGAAGGACAACCTCATCAAGGTGAGGGGCCTTTCTTTCTCAATCACTGTTGACATGATATCAGTGGCCATGGTACTTCCTCTTGAAGAATCTAACTTCCCCAAGAAGATTAAGGGGAACTATCAGAAGGATATGGAGAATATATAAAAAAGGAGTGAGAAGATCAATTTTCTATAGAATGCCTTCAATAGGGAGGACCTGCCTAGAGTCTAGAAGAAAATTGTTGAGGCTTTGATGAGGTATGTAATTCTTGAAGGCTAATACAAAATATTTCACTCTCAATTGTTCCCTATGCTTAATCATTTCCATCATAAATTGAAAATGAACTTTTATTTCTGGATTCACTCTTCACTAGAACAATATATTAAAGTTGTACAAAACAAAGGAAAACCCCTACCCCTATATTAGGGCTTAATTTATAGGCTCTACTGATACAACTTGGTCCTCTCCCTAGCTATTTCCTCACTCCCCCATATTATTAATCCTTCCATTTTCTAAAAGGGATTAATTATATCAAACAATTCTGCTAATAATTTTAGAACCTCTTTCTTGGCTACTAATTTCACCACCCTCTCTCAAAGTAGAGTTACCTAGTCCACTCCCTCTCATGCCTCTAAAGGAAAAACTATTATGACTAAATCCCCTAATTTTTTTGTAAGAAAATGGTTTCCTTTGAGGATCCTCCCAAATTTTGATTTTTGATTATAACTCTAGGTCTTCCTAGTCCCCTTCCCCTAATTTCACCCCAAAGGACTCCCCTACCATCTCTCCTCCAAGCTACAACTTCTTAGCTAGCCCCCCTCCTCGAAGTGAGGAATTGAATGTTCAAGATATAAAGGGTTGATCCTTCAACCTCTCTAAACCCTTCCAATAAATGTGGCTTTCTATGTGAGAAAGTGAATGACATGTGCAAAGCCACAAACATCCAAAATGACATCCTCAAATGGTAGCTTGCTTAATTTCTCATGTCCAAGAAGATGATCCAAAAATTGGAGACTATAACTATGAATAAGGCTAGGGATTGGCTTGGAAGGAGGTTTCAATGTATATTACCAGGAGTTGATGAAAGGTATAGTTGAGAATTTTGACAAATGGGTAGAGTTGGAAAAGGAGGTTGGGGAATTGATAGAAGCTATTAGGTCTTTGAAGGATTGCATAAGTTTGAGAAAGAAAGTTGCTAGTCTTCAAAGAAACCAAGATAAAGTTACATTTAATTTGTAGGAAATTATTTGTTATAGTAAAGAAACGTCAAAGAACAATTATTGTTACCATCTAGGTGTTTCAACAACATCTAAATAATGTCATGCAAAGATAGCAAGGGATGAAACACCTATAGCCCCCCTTCTAGCTCCAACAAAAAAGGTAAATATGTTGATAAAGCTCTACCTTCCTCCATTGAGAATAGTAAAAAAGAAGAGTCACATGTCTTTCAAGGACAAGTAATAATTCCTCACCAAGGAGTGGTACGCTATAAAATGCCTCCACCTTCTTGGTGATCATTAAGTGGTCTCCTTGGGTTGATGGTCTTTGGATGGTCTTATTTTTGATGTTGTTGGTTGCTAGTTTTCTTTTCTCTTTACTTTTTGTTTCATTTGTCTTCCTACTATCTCACTCCTTGTGAGACCCCTTTGTATTTATGGTTTTTTTTTTTGGTTTAGGTCCTTCCCACTTATTCTTAATCAAAACTTGAATGTGGTAGAAGTTGCACAAGAAGAGTGGCAACATGGTCCTCTAGCAAACAAGATTATTCAATAACTTCAATATGACCCATCTTCTTTAGATATGTATGTTTGGAAAGGAGACTCATTATGATACAAAAATAGGCTCTTTATATGTAAAAATACTTATTTTAAATCTCACATATTATCTCAAATGTATCACTCACCAATAAGAGGAAATTCAAGGTTCTTAAATATCTATTTTTGTATAAAGAAAGTTTTCTTTTGGGAAGGGACTAAGGGGGGTGTACAAATTTTTTTGGAGCTACATGTTTGATATGCCAACAAAATAAAGATGAAATAGTAAAGACCTTAGGCCTCTTACAACCATTAAGAATACCACAAAAATTCTAGGAGGAAATAACAGTGGGATTCATTATTTTGTTGCCAAAGTCAAATAACCTTGACATGATTTTGGAGGTTGTGGATGGACTCATTAGGTAGGAAAATACCTATGGACTCTCTTATCTATTTCAATCTAGTACTAGGGAAAAATATTCATGGTAAAGGTACAAGAAATCCATGATATTCCAAAAATAATTATGAGTGATCATGACCCTATCTTCACTTGTATCTCTTGGAAAAACTTATTTATAGCATGGGGCACAAAACTAGCACATAGCTCATCTTATCATCCACATTCAAATGGCTAAACAAAATTATGAATAAATATTTTAATGATATCATGTTTCTCTACCTCTAGCAAACAAGAATGGTCTAAATAACTTTCATTGGTAGAGTGGTTTATAACACAACATTTGATACATTAACTAGGATGATTGTATTTAAGGCTATTTATGGATACTCCCCACCATCAAACAATTTTTATAGGTTCATGCAAAAGCTCATGATATAGAGGATTATATTCAACAAAAATAGGAAAAAATTCAAATATTGAAGGAGCATATAATTATGGCATAAAATAGGACGAAACACCAAGGAAATCAACACTAGGATTAAGGACAACAAATTTTTAATTAGATGATTGTGTTGTCACCCTAATGTCTATTTTCCTAAGTGTAGTAAGTTTGGGCACTCATGGTATGCTTAACCTTAATATTTTAATTTAT
The DNA here is from genome assembly GCA_007258455.2 of Sequoia sempervirens. Classification (NCBI taxonomy): domain Eukaryota; kingdom Viridiplantae; phylum Streptophyta; class Pinopsida; order Cupressales; family Cupressaceae; genus Sequoia; species Sequoia sempervirens. The sequence continues at coordinate 170,404,940 of VDFB02000003.1, read as the reverse complement.
TAGCTCATGTCAATTCCAAATGTTGGAAAACCTAATTAGGATTAAGGGTGTGTCCCTACCTAATTATGTATATAAATAAGGACCTAATTATGTATGTAGAGTTATTTTTCTAGCTTTGGAAGAATCAAAGAGAAACACTTTTTTTTAAAGAATTTTAATGAAACCTTGGTTGTTCTCATTTCTCATTCCCAGGAATTCTAAGCCTTCATCCTTCAAGGATTTTAGACCTATTGGCCTCTGCAATACTATCTTCAAAATCTTCACTAAGACAATAGCACTTAGATTAGAAAAAATTCTCTCCTCTATTGTTTCAACTGAACAGGGAGGTTTTGTCCTAGGTAAAGATACTCCTAAGGGGGCAATATTAGCTCATGAAGTTTTACATTCAGTAACAAAGTATAAATCCCCTTCAATGATCCTGAAACTAGACATGGAAAAAGCATACGATAAAGTGGAATGGGATTTCCTCTTAGTTGTACTTAGAAAATTTGGGTTTGCTAATAGTTGGTGCAAATGAATTTCTTCTTGTGTAAATGGTGCAAGTCTTTCTGTCTTGATAAATGGTTCTCCAACTGGTAAATTATTTCCCCAAGGGGAATAAGACAAGGTGATCCCCTTTCACCCTTCTTATTCATTCTAATGGCAGAGGGTTTAAACTAGTCAATTATTGCTTCAAGAGATAGTAAGGTATGGAATGGAATCATGGTTAATCCATTCCCCACTCCAATCACTCACTCCCTTTTTGTAGATGATACTATTATTTTTGGTCCGGCTTCCATAAAGGAAGCAAAAATAATAAAAACAGTTCTTTCAAATTATTGTTTGGCTTCATACCAGTCCTTCAATGTTGAGAAATCTAAAATCATTTTAGTTAATGTGAACCCCCTAGTTAAACCTAAGATTTTAAAATTTTTGGGATTTCAAAGTGGCACTTTACCTTGCAAATATTTAGGAATCCCTTTCTTCTTGGGTAAAGAAAAGCATAATTTTTGGGATAATCTTATATCTTCCACCTCTAACAGAATTCTTCTTTGGAAATCCAAATGGCTTTCATTTGCAGGAAAATTGATTTTACTAAAGGTTGTCCTTCACTCTTTACCTATTTATTTAATGTCAGTTTTAAAAATTCCATATGGGAAAGGTTTAGCTCTGCAAATTTTTTTTAGGAATTTCCTTTGGCCTGAAAATGTCATAGAAAAAAAACTCCCTTTGGTGGCTTGGGAAAATTTCTGCAAATCAAAAGCTTTAGGGGGGACATGCATGAGAGACATTTTTAAACAAAATAAAGCCCTTGGTGCCAAATTGGTTTGGTAGTAGTACTCCAACTTAGAGAAAAAATGGTGCCAAATAATGAGGCATAAATATTTGGACTCCATGGAAAGGGAAAGAATTTTCACTCAAAGGAACCTTCCAACTGGGTGAAAAATATATAGAATTTCAATTGTGATTGCATGCATGTCATTCTTCCCCACCTTTCTTGGTTAGTTAAAAATGGTGAGAAGGCCCTTTTTTGGGATGATGCTTGGAATGGTCATCAACCCCTTAAACTTCTTAGGGACCGGACCCAATTAGAGAATATTTTGAAAAACCTTTGGGGTGTTGAAGTGAAAGATTACTTTGTCATTGATAAGAAAGATCCCTTACACTCTTTCAAATGGAAGGAATTCAACTTACTTCCAGTACCTCCTCACATGAAGGAATCTCTTATAGTTTAACTATCAAAAAGGAAAATTATTTTCTCAGATAAGCCTGATGAAATAATTTGGAAAAAATAAAAATCAGGAAATTACAATGTAAAAGATGGATATGATTCTTTGGTAAAAAATGATGTTCTTCCTTCTTGTCCATCTCACTTATGTTTGGGTCCTAATGTACTTCCAAAATTAGGGGATTTTATCTAGTTGGTAATCAAGGATAGAATCCTATTAGGCATGAGACTTGATAGATTGGGAATAGCTCCTCTTTTCCCCTATGTGTTATGTGGCGAGGCATTTGAATCTATTGACCATCTTCTAATCAATTGCACTTTTTCATATGAAATTTGGCCATGGTTACTGAATAGACTTGGTTGGCACTCTCCTTTACAAAATTCGATCCTCCACCACTTTCAGAGCTGGCCAAGATTATTTTCTTCTTCTAAGCTTGCTTGTCTTTGGGAGATTTCTCCTTCAATTCTCATCTGGAATATATGGCTCAAAAGGAATAGATGGATATTTAAAAAGGAATAATTATCTATGAGACAAAACATTCAAAAAATTGAATTTCTATTTCTAAACTATTATGTCAAGCTTATATAAGAATGAATCTACAAATAACTTCTTCTCCTCCTAGGATTCTTTTATCCTTAGAAATTGGTCTCTCCTCAGGGTCCCTAGTGGGGGTTCCATAATGAATGAAAAACCTAAGGTGGATAGATCGCTTATTAACTGGATTCCTCCACTTAAGGATTACATCAAACTAAACTTTGATGGAGCTTCTAGAGGAAATCATGGAAATTCCGAGGAAAATTCTATTCTAAGAGATTATCAAGGTAATTTCATTGGAGCAATTTTCTCAAGTCTTCCAGATGGCACTAACAATATTGTTGAATTAAATGCCTTAAGTTTGGTTCTAAAACTTACAATTGATCAATCCATCTCTCACATCCCAATTGAAGGTGACTCCATGATTGTGATGTATGCAGTCTTGAAGGGCTACTTGAATTCATGGCATTTGAATTACCTTGTTTCTCATATCTATCATCTTTTGAAAAAAATATCTTCTTATGAAGTAATGCATTGCTGCAGGGAAGCTAATAAACAAGCAAATTGACTCACCAACAAAGCCATTGATCAAAATTTGCAATTAAAGGTGCTTTTATATCAAGAATACTTGAACTTGGTGAATTCATAAAGCCAATCTCTTTTCTATTGACTCTTGGTTGTTTGAGCATGCTACAGGTATTATAGATTATTTTGGTTATTTGCATGAAATATTGATCTTAGTTGATCTACCATATAGGTGGCAATTCTGACCCAATCACTATGTCGAGGCATGAAGAGAAGCATTTTTCTCTAACATATTGTGGCTTCTTTGACTTGCACATGTGGCATTCTTATCAGTATATGTTAATATGTAATAGCTTGTGGGCCCCTCCTCCTTGCACATGTGGCATTCTTATCAGTATATGTTAATATATGATAGCTTGTGGGTCCCTCCTCCATACTAACTGTATTAGGGAAGTATTCTCTTTTATGGTTAGTATGTGGGAGCTTGGTGATGAAGTTTAAAAATACTCTTTCTTGGGAATATTGTACAATATAGGCTATCTTACATTACCAAGACACAAAATTGGTGGATAATAGCCCTCTACTTGTCTCCAAATTGGAGAAACATCCCAATGTTGGCAAAACAAGGACAAACAACTGAGAGGGGGGGTGAATTAGTTGTCACAAAATATTTAAACTTTTTCAAAATTTACTTAACTTAATCTTAGATTTGATGAATGAACAGTAAACCATGAACAAACAACACATCAGAAGCATAGATAACACCAATATTTTTTATGTGGAAACCCTGTTATGGGAAAAACCATGGTGAATGTTAGTCCACAATATTATACCCTTTTAAAGGTATAAGAAAAATAATGGGAATGCACATGCATTTAGGCACACTACCTAGAGCTCACTACTCAAATACAAGAGGGCTCATTGCCCAACAATACACAACAATATGGATTAGATCCATGGGGTATGAACTGAGGAAATAGCTTCTTCACAAGCCTGATTACAGTTCCAATTAAGCATAGAAAACCTTCTTCACACTTCACTCAAACTTCTTCTCACTTTGCTCTGCAATCAAATGATTTGGACACTATTCACACATCTACACTTTCTCTGGCATACATTTTCTCTTATGCACACACTAACTTCACTCAAATAATCGCTCTTATATATCCGCAACATGGAATTACATCAACAACCTTGTCGGCCAAAATATAAGACATATTTTCAATGTCAACCCAATTTTACAAAAAAAAATTCAATGTGGATCAAACACCATCAGCTAATATTATGATGTGACCCAAAAAAATATCTGTGAGCACGGCAAACATTCAAAATTAAGTCTTCAAGGATCCACAACACGCCACAACCATCATGTCGGCCGAGAACATGAAAACACGAACATACCGAGAAATTTTTTTGACCATGAGCACATTGATCAACGCGGATGTGCAACAAAGATAGAGCATGATATAGAAACATCCATGAGCACAAAGAAATAATAGAGAAACATCTGCAACAACTAGAATTACCAGAATTATACCAAATTTAATCAATAACACTAACAGAGACCATAAAAACACTGTCAGAACACAGATCTTCATAACTCAAACAAATCTCCACATGGACCTCTAAAAATTTTGGTAGATGAACTAGATACACTCAGAAATAAACCCTTTATTCCACAAAAATTTATCTTCAACGTACAAAACAAGACACCTTCATGACCTTCATAGTTCCATTGGGAACTTGGAACTCTTTCTTTAACAATTTTCTCAATATCCTCAACATATACAACCTTCAATACAATAATGCTAATAGTGTTGACATCAATGAAAACCACTTATCAAAAATGTAACCACAACATCCAACAATCTCCCCCTTTGGCATTGATGGCAACACATGATGTGAAAAACACCATCAACCCAACTCTCAATCAACACTTACTCCCCCTTAGACTCCGACTCTTCTTTCTTGACTTCTTCTGCATGATCTTCTCCCCACAAGACTCTTCATTCTAGACAAGCAGTATTTTTTCACATGACTCCTCTCCCCCTTTGACATCAATGACAAAGATAAGCATTTTCTTCCCACATACAAGCTCTAAACCACATATCTAGACATCTGACTACTCCCCCTGAGTAGCAGCCACAAAAACATCAATCCAGATCAGGGAATATCTATGAACCACATGGATTGATACAAGTAAATGAATCTTTAGTTCAAATCAGGAGGGGTAATCACCCCTAGCATCCCTCTGAGATACTCAAAAGTATCCTTTGGCAATGACTTAGTGAAAATTTCTGCAATCTGTTCTTTGGTAGGAACATACTCCAGTCTGACTTCTTTCTCACTCATTTTTTCTCTTAAGAAGTGAAAATTGATTGATATATGCTTGGTCTTAGATTTTAGCACCAGATTATTTGATATGTTAATTACACTTGAGTTGTCACAATATATGGCAAGAGGTTCATCATATACTACTTTGATATCTTTCAACATCTATTTCATCCACATCACTTGAGTACAATTATTTGTAGGAGCAATATACTCTACCTCAACAGTAGATAGAGAAATGGAATTCTGCTTTTTTCCTCAACCAAGACACCAGCTTCTTCCCTAGGAAGAAGGCACCACCACTATTACTCTTCCTGTCATCTACATCTCCTACCCAATCCACATCAATATATGCATTCAAAGTAAGATCATCATCCTTAGGATACCAAAGCCCAAAATTAACTATTCCTTTTAGATACCTAAAGATTCTCTTAACAAAAATCACATGAGACTCTTTTGGATCAGTCTAAAATCTAGCAACCATACATACAACATTCATAATGTCTGGTTTAGTCTGAGTTAAATAGAGCAATCCACAAATCATTGACCTGTATCTTGTTTGATTTTCCTTAGGAGAATCATCATTATGTGTCAACTTACATCCAGTTACCATGGGAGTACCAACAGGTTTTGAATCATCCATACCAAACTTCTTTAGCACCTCTCTCACATATTTGGACTGAGATATGAAGATCCCATTGTCTAACTGAGTAACTTGTAATCCCAGAAAGAACTTCATCTCTCCAATCATACTCATCTCAAGTTCACTCTTCATTTCATTAACAAACCTCATACATAGATTGTCATCTCCAAAAATAATGTCATCAACAAAGATCTCAATAATTAACTCTTTTTCATGATCCAATTTGAAATATAGGTTACTATCAGTAGTACCTTTATTGAATCCAAGCTTCAATAAATATTTGTCTAGTCTAGCATACTAGGCTCTGGGGGTTTTCTCGAGTCCATACAAATCTTTCTTCAATCGGAAAACCATGTCTTATTTGTCAGTTAGTTGAAATCCATCCGACTGTTCAATGTATACTTCTTCTTCTAGCTCACCATTTAGAAAAGCTGACTTCACATCCATTTGATAGACTTTATAATTTTTATATGCAACATAAGTAAGAAATAACCTTACAAGTTCAATTATGGCAACAGGGGCAAAGGTTTCTTTAAAATCAATACCTTCCATTTGTGAATACCCTTTGCATACCAATCTTGCTTTATTCCGGACCACTTCACCTTGTTCATTTAGCTTATTCTGAAAGAACCATTTAGTACCAATCACATTCTTATCTTTAGGTCTAGGAACAAGTATCCATGTATCATTCTTTACAATCTGCATCATTTCTTCTTCATAACTTCCATCTAGTGTTCATCATTGCAAGCTTCATTAATATATTTAGGCTCTATTTTGGAAATCAAGCAATACTCTTCTGCAATCTTTCTTCTAGTTTGCACACCTTTATTCTTATCTCCTATAATTTTATTTTCAAAATGAATTAGCTTTACATACCTTGGAGTTTTAGGATTCTCTAGAACTTCTGATTCTTTTGTTCTTTCTTCTGCACTTGCACTTGTCTCTACTTCCTGACTATCTTGATTTACCAGAACAAATTGAAGTTGTCTTACTGGAACATATAGCACAATTTGAAGTTGATTTTGTGTTTGAAAATTATTCCCTTTGTTTGTATTGTCTTCATCTGAATCATATCCACAATATTTGGATGATCTAGTAGAATCCTCATCAACTCTAACATTTGCACTCTCAACCATTTTTCTCAGTCTTCTGTTATAGCACCGGTAGGCCTTGCTTCTAGTAGAGTAACCTAGAAATATTCCTTCATCACTTCTTGCATCAAACTTTCCTATATCATCATCTCTCTTGATGTAACACTTGCTTCCAAAGATCTTCAAGTATTTAATAGTAGGCTTATAACCAAATCATAGTTCAAAAGGAGTCTTACTAGAATTACCATTTGCATTTACTCGGTTCAAAGTGTACACAACAGTGCTTACAACTTCACTCCAATAGATGTGAGGCACATTTCCTTCAATCATCATTGTTCTAGCAGCATCTAGAATTGTTTTGTTCTTCCTCTCTGTAACACCATTTTGTTGAGGGGTTCGGGGAGAAGATAACTATCTTCTGATTCCATGCTCTTGATAGAAAGAACTAAATTCCCTGGAGGTGAATTCACCACCTCTGTTTGACCTTAAGCATTTGATTTTCAGACCTTTCTCATTTTCTACCATAGCTTTGAAACTTTTGAACTTATCTAATGCTTCACATTTTTCTCTTAAGAAGGCAACCCATATCATTTTAGAATAATCATCAATAAGCAGCATAAAGTACCTTTCACCATAGAGAATTTTGACTCTGGATGGACCACATAGATCAGTATGCACCAGCTCTAGTAATCCATTTGAATGATGTTGTTTGCTCTGAAAAGAGACTCTAGTCTATTTTACCATCTGACACTCCTTGCAAATTGTGTTAGCAGGCTTTACTAGCTTAGGAAGATCTCTTACTGCTTGAGTGGAACTTACTTTGACTATGTTATCAAAATTCACATGAAACAGCCTTCTATGCCATAACTAGCTTTCATCTACTTGAGAAATTAAACAACTTTCACTTGTAGCATTCAGGTGAAAAACATTACCTTTTGTCTATTTACCTGAAGCAATTATATTTCTAGAACTTCTATATATCCTGCATCTTCCATCTTTGAACTGAAGATCATAACCCTTGTCCACCATTTGTCCAACACTCAATAGGTTGTGCTTTAATCCTTCAACATAAAGAACATCATTAGTGTTATTCTTACCACCAAGACAAATAGATACTCTACCATGAATCACACAAGCATTGTTATCTCCAAATCTTACAATCCCACCGTCATACTTCTCTAGACTTACAAATTTTCTTTTGTCACTAGTAATATGACGTGAACATTCGTTGTCAATGAACCACTCATCCTTTTCTTCAATTCGGGCTACAAGAGCTTTCTCAACTTTAGCAGATTCAGTACCCACAAGACTATTTTCCTTGATAGCAATGAAAACCCAATCATCTTCATTTTCATTTTCTTTATCAGACTCTTCATCAGTCACACCTTCTTCAAAAAAATAGCATTTCTTTTGGAATCTAGATTTGTAAGGCTTAGATCTATGAACTATTTTAGGACACCTTGATGAAAAATGACCTATTTTACTGCAAGAAAAACATTTGATAGTCAACTTTTCTTTATACTTACCTTGTCCTCTACCTTCTTTCTTCACAATCAGTGCTTCCAACTCTTCTATCTCTCTTTCTTCATCTTCAAGTTGTTTCATTTCTTCCTCATACTTGAATGTCTTTCTAGAACTCTCTCCCAGACCATATCTTTGCTTGTTTCTTCTGGATATAGTAGCCTTGAATGCAGTTTCAGTCTTAGGAGCAAATTCACCAAATTCGCTCAACTCAAAGGCAGAAGCTTACCAATCAATGAATCTCTTGTCACATTTGTCAATGATTTGGTTTCTTCAATAGCACGAGCCTTCACTTTGTAGGAGGGAGGAAATGATCTGAGCACTTTAGCCACAATTTTTTCCTCTTCCAAGGTGCCACCAACACATCTAATACCCATCACTATTTCATTTACTCTTTGCATAAAAGAAGAAATATTTTCATCTTCACCCATCTTCAAATTTTAATACTTGCCCTTCAAACTCTGTAGCTTAGTCATCTTTACATGTACATCTCCTTCATACAAAGTTTCCAACTTCATCCACATCTCATGAGTTGTCTTTAGACCTATCACATTTGTCATTTCCAAATATGTTAGAGAATTCAACAAAGCTTCCATAGCCCTGACATTATTCTCAGCCTCTTTAATCTCATCAGTAGTGGAAGGACCATTATGAGGAATAACATATCTATTCTTTGTAATTTTCCAGAAGGGTTCACCAATACACCTCAAATGACATTCCATCCTAGTTTTCCACAATGAGTAGTCCACAATATTATACCCTTTTAAAAGTATAAGAAAAATAATGGGAATGCACATGCATTCAGGCACACTACCTAGAGCTCACTACTCAAATACAAGAGGGCTCACTACCCAACAATACACAACAATATGGATTATATTCATAGGGTGTGAACTGAGGAAATAGCTTCTTCATAAGCTTGATTACAGTTCCAATTAAGCACAAAAAACCTTCTTCACACTTTGCTCAAACTTCTTCTCACTCTGCTCTGCAATCGAATGATTTGGACACTATTCACATATCTGCACTTTCTCTAGCATACATTCACTCTTATGCACACACTAACTTCACTCAAACAATCACTCTTATATTTTCGCAACATGGAATTACATCAACAACCTTGTCGGCCAAAATATAAGACATATTTTCAATGTCGGCCCAATTTTACAAACAAATTTTCAATGTGGATCAAACATCATCAGCTAATATTATGATGCGACCCAAAACAATATCATCGAGTGCACCAAACATTCAAAATTAAATCTTCAAGGATCCGCAACATGTCACAACCATCATGTTGTCCAAGAGCATGAAAACCCGAACATACCAAGAAAAATATTCAACCATGAGCACACCGGTCAACACTGACATGCAACAAATATAGAGCATGATCTAGAAACATCTACAACAACTAGAATTACTAGAATTATACCAACTTTAATCAAGAACACTGACATAGACCACAAAAACACTGTCAAAACATAGATCTTCATAACTCGAACAAATGTTCATGCAGACCTCTAAAACTTCCAGTAGATGAACTAGATACGCTCAACAATAAACCCTTTTGTCCACAACAACTGATCTTCAACGTACAAAACAAGAAACCTTCATGACCTTCATAGTTCCATGGGGAACCTAGAACTCTTTCTTTAACAATTTTCTCAATATCCTCAACATATATAGCCTTCAATACAATAATGCTAATAGTGTTGACATCAATGACAACCACATACCAGTAACACAACCACAACATCCAACACCTAGTTTATCTAGGGAAAGGTTTACTTATAAAGCTACAATTCTAAATTTGAAATTTATAGAGATATTTGCTATGACATCTCATTTAATGAATCGCTGCCACTACCTTGTCCTTGGTACTTGTTTCATTTGAGATACAAAGTTGCAGTAGTCATGTATGACAAGATTATCAAAGATTAATATTCAGACGTTTGGCATGGTTTTAACATTTTATTTTTCAGCCCTATTTTACATTAATTATGCTTGAGGATCTCTCCTCTTGCATGGTTAATGGAATATAGTGACGACGGTGATTATGACTTTTGTAATATGGATTTCATTCCATCTGTATTTATCATTTCCATGGGTTCTAATTTTTTCAGATGGTTGCCTCCTTTCAGATGCTCCTATTTTTGAATATGCTCTATAGGGTAATTGAACCTTTTCTATTTTTAACAATGATGTTATCCATGGAATCATTGACAACTCAAGTCAATATTTTCTTGCTAAAATGGCTGCAACTTTTGATGATTATCCTTTGCTTTGTGAATTGTGTGAATTTCAGTTGATATGCTTATTCCTTATGTCATCTGGGAAAGATCGAAGGATTTATGTTATTCATATTATTTGGGATTTATCATATTTATTCTTAGCATGTGAATAACTCCTTAGGAGAACTGCCAATCCAAGGCTTTGATTTGGCTTAAATTTAAATGATACTCTTCCTTGTTATATTGATATGGAAAATTACACATGAAACTTGATGGTTTTGTTGCATTATGGCTAGCTTTCACTTGATCCAGTGATTTTTCCTTTGCATTAATTTTGAAGCAGTAAGCTTTCATTTGCATTAATGACTCTACATCAACTGTCTATTCCTCTCATGTGAAGGGCTTATTTATGGATTGCCTTGCTTCCTTCTCTCATCAAATGTTGGCTTACATTTTCTATCACTTCGAATTACAACAGAGAAATTATGTAGAATTCTTTCAGAGTTTATATTCCACCAAGGTATCTAGAATTAAGGGATGATAGACTATTCTCCTCTAAAATGCTTAGGTGAACTTGCATCTTAGAATGCAAGCCTATGGAAGATTCAATTCAAACCATCTTGGGGTATGACTAGTTTGATTTCCATGTTGTCTTTTCCTAATGAGGTTGCTTCTCATTTTGTGTCTAACTTGATGGATGTGCTTTGGTGTAGCGAAATGGTGAAATTTCTTATAGGCTCTTACATTCTTCCACATGTTTTCCCTCTCCCCATTCCACAAAATGCTCTGGATAATTATGATATTCTGAAGGGTTCCAATCTTGTGGGTGGCATCATTTTTCGTCAATTTCTAATTTATGATCATTTCATCACTTCCCTTCTTAATACTATGGCTAATAGTTTAATGGATGATTACTCTTATGATTTTATATGCAACTTCCATAAAATCAAGCCTTAGCTGGGGCCTACTATTTCAAATATGTTGTTAGACTTGTTTGATTATGTATAGTTTTTGATAAGGCACGCTCTCATAGATGCACATCCAGTTCCTTACTCTGCACCTCCTAATGATCTAGAATCTTCAGAGGAAAGTGGAATCTACTCTCGAGGATGGCTCGTGGTTCTCCCACTTCTCTCATATCGAAACTTTTGATTTCTTCCTTCCATAGATCGGATTTTGCTCATATTGTCTTCGACATCGGGTTTTTTCCACCTTTCATGCTTGATGGCTTTGCTTCTTTGGAATGTCTTCCTAGTTCTTATGTTAAGCTTCTTCTTTTGTTTTATGGCTCAGCTCTTTTGACTTGGCTCCCTAGTCCTTGGGGTTTTTTGGTTTTCCTTCTCACAAGATGCAAATTTTTTCTTAGGCTTACAATCTTGCTAGCTTCATGAATACAATGTATTACTTGTCAACTCAACGAGGGGAAGTTTTTTTTTCTTGGTATATAATTTTTTTCTATAATCCTTCCCGTGAATTAGACTTCTATAAAAGCTCACTATGGAAAAATTTTCTCTTTCCCTATCATATCGTTCTTATGTAATACTTTATGTAATCCTCCTTTTTAGCAATAATTATTTGTGGCTATGCCACTTTCTAAAAAAAAAATATATATTAATCTTATAATTCACATATTTTAATTTCTATAGGCTACCTCCTCAAAATAGTTTAATATTTTATTTATTTTTTCCTTTATTACCAAGAAATATCCTAATAGAATGGAAGATGATTTACAATCCATCATATTAATTTTTTTTTGTAAAACATGTGCAAAACTTACTTGATATATCATGATCTAACATCAATCTTATAATACAATCATTCCTAGGAAACAATTAGGAAAACCCTAATCAATAATGTCAAATGGTTGATTAAATTTTCTTTTATATTTATGCATTAGAGAATCACTACTACATGTAATATGTAGTAGTTCATCAAGATACGACTCAATTATATTAGTTTAATTACTTAAAATTCTAACAAATAAACCATTACTGAAATAACACATAGAGAAACTATTTTTTAAAAAAGCTTACAATATTTGTATACAAATCTCTAGGAGCTTGTTCAAGACCACACACATATTTTCTTAGTTTATATGTATATGAATCTTTGTTTAGGTGTCTAATATATTTGGGTTAAGACATAAATTATTCTTGGAGGTCACCATTTAGGAATACATTTTTTCACATCCATATAATAAATCTCTCAACCATGTTGAGCTATGAAAGGAATAAGCATATATACAATATTCTTTTTTACCACTAGGGAAAATTTCTCTTCATAATTTAAACCATGTCATTGAGTGAAAACTCTAGAAACTAAACTTTCTTAATTTTTATTTCACTATCAGAACTATATTTTTAATCCCCGTCTATGCTAATTATTTTCTTGAATTATCTTATAGTATTGTGTGGGATGGAGCATGTTCCAAAACCAATTAACAAGTTTTTGAGCATTGTCATCCTGTTATCTATCAACTATTATTGTCTTGTATTGTTATTTCATATTGGAGCCTATGTAGCCTTTTTAACTTCACTATTTTTATGTTTATGTGAAACAAATTTAGAATTTCTCATCTAATTTTATGAGTGACTTTAATGATATGTGTGAATTATTTAAGTATACATATTTTGATATTGAGGTCATGTTTTTGATAAGGTAAGCAAGGTTTTGAAAGGACTAAGAACCTTTTATAGAGCTAAGAAAAGGACACTTCCAAACAAAAAAGTCTCAAACTTTTCCAATACTCAAAAATAAAACATAGGAGAAACACCTCAATACATAGTAGAAATACCAACAATACCTGGTCACCAAATAACTGGGCGTGACAAAACACTCAAAACCAATAGTAGTCCTAAGTCAAAGAAAGACTAACAACCCATTCCTAGCACCAAAACTAGGAGCAACAAAACACTTGAGCCAAAAAACAAGCCACAACATAGCAAGCCCTAAAGACTCTCCAGAAATAACTAGACCACAAACCACCTGCAACAACTGGACTGCAGCAGAACTTTTACTCAAGATAGGGCCTAATAGGTACCCACCAAAAGACAAGCGAAGAAGAGAAGCACTATCCATCATTCCAAAAACCTCCAACTCCACCTCAAAAGGGGAGGGCTTCACCATTGTAGGAGAAAATTTTTGCAGTAGCCGAACCATAGTAGACCAACCACTCACCAATCTCCCAACCATAATAGTAGAACAACAAGGTGAACCAGAGATAGAGAACCAAGTTGAACAATCAGAAGCATCAACCAACTTGCAGCACCAACCCACCTGGTATACCAACCCAAGCTCCGTGCCTCAAAAGGAGAGAGCTCCCCTCTATAGGAGCGGATAAAATGAAAACCATCCAAACTAGAGCCACCACTCACCTACACAAACTAGCTCCACCTCAATAGGGTAATGATCTTCACTAATATTCGGTTAAATGATTAAATTTAATTATATTACTATTACATTTTGATATCATAATGTAGTTTAAAGATAACTTTCTCAAAGGGGACCTTGAGAATAGACTCATGGTCTATGGGAGAAGAAAAGCTAGAAGGAGGGGTGCTTGGTTGCGGCTTATCTTGAACTTTTGTTTCAATGGATGATCATAATCAAAAGGAGGGGTATAACTAGGTGATAGTCATGTAGTGAACTAATCAAAATTAGGACCTAGGACCTAAATGGGGTGGACTAAACTAACTCCTTAAACCCATATCTAGACAACTTCTAACTACATGTCTAAAAGTAGTAAACTAGGTTGTGAAACTCATAAAAGTGTCACAACACTCGGTCAAGAAAATGTCCAAACAAGAGAGAAGAAAATTTTCAAAAAAAGATTAGGATAAGGAAAATTCACATTGGGTTCACCAAAATGTAGAGGAGGAAAATTGGAACCCCTCCATCAAGGGTGAACATTCCTTGACTACCTCAAGGACCAAATATCAGGTGACAAAAAATGGAAAAATAAGGGAGATTGTTTATGATTTATGATGAATTAAGAGGTAAGAGTTTTATGGACTAAAAGAATAAGCTTCAGAGGTCTTGTGAGAAAATTGAAAAACTCTCAGCCAAGGACAATAGTGTGGTGTGTGGACGTCCCTGTGGTACATTTCAGTCTCATACAGACCGAAGAAAGAATTTACTGACAGGGCCAACAAAGAGCCTACTAACTATTCAACAACTAAAATCTTAAAGATATGCTAAAATAACAGAATAAAAAAGATAAATAAAATAAAACTAACATAAATTAAATGATATCAAATAGAAATGACACAAATGAAAAGAGGGGAAAGGAAACTCACATGAGGTCCACGAATGAAGCCTCCCATGAAGCAACACCTTCAAAACCTACACACATAGAAACCAAAAAAATGGTTGGGGCTAGTTTAGGGGCTTGCCTTAGTCAAAACTCCATGTAGGTGTTCCCACCTCCATAGGTAGCTAGATAGATAGATAGAAAAGAAAATAGACAATAAAAAATAGATAAGTTGGAATAACAACATGCTATCAAAATAAAGACAATAATGCAATACAAAGATTATGATTACCATCCTTTGGCGAACGAGAATGCTAAAAGGAAGAGCATGCAACCTCCAAGATGTGCCAAGAGAATCAAAGTGTTGGTGTAGAGAGAAAATGAGCAAGAGAACTTGATAGAATGAGAGAGTGAGAATGAGAAGAGTGAAAAAATAAGCTAGAGTGAGATAGATTGAATAGAGTTGAAAGAATGGAAAAATGGAAGTTTGAATGGGATATAGACATGTAAATGGGAATTATCAATGCATCTACAAGTTGAGGGACATTACAATTCGTGTGTAGGAAAGAAATGTAATGCCTTGACAACTACACAAGCAAGAATATTTTTGTGGCGTTCATGTGGCACACATATCTCTACATGACACATGGTTTTCCACTATAAAAGTTTCCTTAAATGACCAAAAATAAAAGGGTTGATGATAAGACTAAAGTTAGGTGGTGGGGACATTGGATTATCAAATTTAATTAAGCTTAGAAAGGGGAGGTTATGGAATGTGAAATTGCATAGGATTTAATTTCTGGCATTACAGGTCTGTAACAACCTATCACTACCTTTATCAGTGAATTACATGGTTTTCACTTCCTTGCTAGCAATTACATGGAAAATACTTTAATATATAAATTTATTAACAAAACTCAAAAAAATTATCCTTTACTTTCCATATTCATTATATTCTCTTCAAACAAGGAGATAAGATAGTGGTAGGTTTAAATTTCATGGAAATAACTAAGGTCTAAGTCATTATGTTGCAACCAACTAGTTGTGTGTAGCCTTTACTATGTAACTTTGGAATGAGGTAAATAATAAGAAGGTAAGGCAAAAAATTTTAGTAGATTTAACCATTTCACTACATACACATATCTTCCTAAATAATATGCCAACATTTACAAAAAAATATTCACAACATAGCATTTTGAACTATGTTCTTCCTCTTATCCCTAGCTAGGTGAATTTTCTTGTCATTAGAATACCAAGGTTTGTGCCAACCAATCCATTGATTGTGTAGACACCTAAATTTGGACACTTAATTTAGCCAAATTTATCCCCTTTCGTCTAAGCATCCCCTTATTTACATTAATTAAGTAATATCACTATTATTTAATTAATATCCTTGATTCTGCCAAATCCCTAAGGTATTACCTTATCTCTTTAATCCTCCTTTTCATCAAATGAATTAAATAAATATGACATTTATTTAATTCCTCACATGTTACATCCCTTTCTTAATCCTAATCCATCTTCTAATCTCATCATTAGGGATGTGCACATGCCTAATCCTTGATTAGGATGTGTCACATCCTCCAACTTTTGCAAGTTGGGCTCTAATCTCTCTTAGCCACCTAACCCTCCTCTAATCCTTCATTAACTAGCCTAATCAACCTCTCAAGGAACTTTTAATTCCTTTTATCCTTCCAAGGAATATTAAATTCATTTTTCTCTTTCCCATGTGATCTTTGACTTGTCACATCAAGTCACATGTGAACTCTTCATAATCTCCCACTTGCCTCTAATATGTCATTAATTTGTCTAATCAGGTACTTGCACAACCTTAATCACTTAATTAGGTCAACCTAATCTTCATGTCATGTGTCCTAAGTCAACCCTATTAAATGCTTTTTCTTTTTGGAGAAGGCACCCCTTTCCCCATGTGAATTTTTAATTCACATTTAATCCCCCAATGCATTTCAAATAATTTTAAATTCTTTCTCTCATTCCCATGTAGATATTTGAAGAATTTTTAATTCCTCACATGTCCTCTCACCCACATGGGGACAAGGACCTCCTTTATGAGATCTTGTCCCAATCCCAAGGTACTATGTAGTACCTCCATGTTATGTACTATCCTTCCAACTCACTTACACATCATCTTTCTCAAGCTACTTCACATGCCACATGTCAAGATGTGAGGGCTTGTGAGTTCTCAACTCACCATAGCCCTACATCTTGGCCATGTTGGTTTAATCTCAACTGTCCATTTCCTTAGAGAATTCAAAATTCTCTATAAATACCCCCTCTTTTCTCTCATTTTGGAGAAAAGATCATTATACTAGCCAAAATCTTGAAATTTTTTCTTTTGAGCCATACTTAGCCAAATACTTCCATTTGCGTCCATTATCACCTATTTTCCATTCATCTTGCATTCATCTTTCATATCTTGCCATCAAAGGAGCATACACTACATCGAATATCGAAGGGCCAACCAAAGGACAACTCAACAAGGTAAAAGGTTCCATTTTGTTTTGTTAAGTTAAGCATTTGCCCAATCTTGAAGTGTAGGGTGTTTATAGTTGTTTGCACTCTTTTGTTTGCTGCTCATTTTCTAACAAGTATTTTTGCCCGTTCACATTTCTGGCACGCTCGGTGGGACTCACAAATGTGTCTGTATCTTTCATGTTTGCTATTTTTTTCACTTTTTGCAGGTGTAGGTTGCAAAGGGGTGGACCTGACCTCGAGGGGCGGACCTAACCTAGCCCAGGGGCAGACTTGCTCTCCATAGACTCCAGAAGTTGATTTTTGTAGATTTTTCAAAAAGGGGCAGACCTGACCTCCAGACGGGTGGACCTGACCTGACAGAGGGGTGGACCTACCCTCTAGACAGGTAGACCCTCCCTCCAGATAGGCGGACCTGCCCTCCAGAAAGGTGGACCTGACTTGCACAACTTTTTTCAAAAGGTGAAATTTTAGTTTTTAGCACTCTTTTAGGCTGTTTTAAGTGTTTCTAACCCCCTAACATGTCTTTTTTGTGTCTGTGCAAGCATCTAATTGAATTTTGGCAAGAAAGAAGGAGAAAAATAACTAACAAATTTTCCTTACAGGGTTATCTATTTATCAATTGCTACTTGTTTTTGGATAACTTAGGCACATAGTTTAACTAGGGGTGTCAATTAATCTTGTTTGTTGTGCTTTTTAGTAAGCTATTTGACGTATCAAATCCCCTTGCACCATTTGGCGATCCTGGGTGATGAGAAATCATAGCTTACCAAGTCCTTTGAGTCACCCTCTTTTTCCTTTTCTTAGTGAGACCTACTTGGGGATTTCATCACCCCAAGGGACGATTCCAACCACACGTACTGGTAGGGTATATAAAGGAGGGAGAATGAAAGTTGTACCTCAATCCAACCACATTGTAATTGGTGAAGCGTCAGGATGATGTGAAGAGTTGGTCCAAGCCTCTAGTATCTCGCTAAGGTTCCTGACTCACACTTGTAACGGGTTGGTGTTCACGGTTTGGGCCTCATGTACTGGGTGTATATTGAGGACTCCTTAGCAACCATCTTCATCCTAGAATAGAAGACTTTTTTAGCCATACCCCTTCTACTAGTCTTAGGATTATGCTATCTAAACTGTCTTCTTTGTGTGAAACCGGTGATTTTCTATTTGGTTGACTCATTCGTATTCTTTTGATTGATGCTTACTGTGTTTTGGGTCCTTTGCCTTGGTCATCTTTTCAAAACTCAAGTTTAAACATGTCTAGGGGCGGACTTGCCCTTCAGGGGCAGATCTGACCCATCCAAGGGCGGACTTGACCTTTGAACCAGCCCTTTTAAGCCTATTTTAGCCAATTTTGACCAACTTTTGTCCCATAGGCAGATCTTCCCCCCCGACAGGAATACCTGCCCTTCAAGGGCGAACCTGACTGATCCAGAGGTAGACTTGACCTTTGAACTAGCCCTTTTAAGCCTGTTTTAGCCAATTTTGACCAGTTTTTGTCTGACAAGCAGACCTGCCCTCTAGGGGTGGACCTAACCCATCCCAAGGGTGAACCTGACCCTTGACCAGTCAGTTTTATCATCCATTTCATCATTCTAGACACCTATTTCATCATTTTGTGCACTCATTTCACCATTTCGATCACTTGTTTCCCTATTTTGTGTAAACATTCATCTATTTCAAACCATCATCTATCATCTTAAACTCTCATTTGGAGTGAACGTTCATATATTTCACATCTTGTTTCATCATTCCAAACTCCCGTTCAGTCATTCCGATTACTCGTTTACTCATTCTGAGTAAACGTTTATCCATTTCACACCTCTTTTCCTCATCTCAAACTCTTGCTCTGTCATTATGATCATTTGTTTACTCGTTCCGAGTAAACATTCACTCATTTCAAATCTTCGTCTATCATCTTGAACTCTTGTTCTGCCATTTAGATCATTCATTTACTCGTTCTGAGTGAACGTTCATCTATTTCACACATTGTTTCATCATTCTGAACTCCCGTTCATTCGTTCTGATCATTTTTTTACTCATTCAGAGTAAATGTTTATCCATTTTGAATCATGTTTCATCATTTCAAACTCTCATTCTTCCATTTTGATCTTTCATTTACTCATTCCGAGTAAACGTTCACCCATTTAAAACCTTCTTCTATCATTTTGAACTCTTGTTTAGTCGTTCTGATCATTCGTTTACTCATTCCAAGTAAACATTCATCCATTCCAAACCTCCTCCTGTCATTTCGAACCCTCGTTCACTGATTTCGTTCAATCATTCACTCGTTTCGAGTAATCTTTCATTCATTTCAAACCTTCTTCTTCTCATTCAGAGAATCATTCATCCATTCTAAGCAACCATTTACCCATTTTGAGTAGTCATTCATCCCTCTTGATCATCCGTTTACTCATTTTGAGTAATCTTTCATCCATTCTGAACCTCCCTCTCATTGTTTTGAGAGTCGTTCACCTGTTTTGAGTCACTATTTACTCGTTCTGATTACACATCCATCCATTCTAAACCTCCCTCTCATTGTTTTGACAGTCGTTCACCTGTTCCAAGTCATTGTTTACTAGTTCCGATTACACATCCATCCATTCTGAACCTCCCTCTCATTGTTTCGAGAGTTTTTCACCCATTCTAAGTCACTGTTTACTCATTTCAATTACTCATTCATCCATTCTGAACCTTTATCTCCTCATTCTAAGAGTCCTTCATCCACTCTGAGCACTCATTTGCTCGTTATGAGTACTTGTTCATCCATTTCGAATCTTCCTCCCCATGTTCTGAGAGTCATTCATCCATTTCGAGCACTCGTCCATCCATTTTGAGCATCCATCTCCTTGTTTTGTGCACCTGAACAACTATTTTTTTACCGTTTTCACCTAGGGGTGGACCTGCCCTCCCAGGGGTGGACCTACCCTTTTCCAGGGGTGGACCTACCCTCCAGGGGCAGACTTGCCCCCTGTATAGGCTGACCTACCCCCCTTTACAGGAAGACCTGCCCCCTTGGACAAGTGTACTTGCCTTGCAGGTGGACTTGCCCTTTTCTAGGGGTGGACCTGCCTAGCCAGGGGCGGACCTGCCCTTTTACAGGGGTGAACCTGCCCATCCAAGGGTGGACCTGCCCCCTGTATAGGCAGACCTGCCCTACAGACGGACCTGTCCCCTTGGACAGGCAGACTTGCCTTGCAGGTGGACCTGACCTCATCCAGGGGCGGACCTGCCCTTCAAACAACATTTTCCACCCTCCATTCAGTTGTTTCAAGCACCTGTTATGAGTACTTGTTCATCCATTTCGAATCTTCCTCCCCATGTTCTGAGAGTCATTCATCCATTTCGAGCACTCGTCCATCCATTTTGAGCATCCATCTCCTTGTTTTGTGCACCTGAACAACTATTTTTTTACCGTTTTCACCCAGGGGTGGACCTGCCCTTTTCCAGGGGTGGACCTACCCTCCAGGGGCAGACTTGCCCCCTGTATAGGCTGACCTACCCCCCTTTACAGGAAGACCTGCCCCCTTGGACAAGTGTACTTGCCTTGCAGGTGGACTTGCCCTTTTCTAGGGGCGGACCTGCCTAGCCAGGGGCGGACCTGCCCTTTTACATGGGTGAACCTGCCCATCCAAGGGTGAACCTATCCCCCTTTACAGGAAGACCTGCCCCCTTGGACAAGTGTACTTGCCTTGCAGGTGGACTTGCCCTTTGTGCACCTGAACAACTATTTTTTTACCGTTTTCACCCAGGGGTGGACCTGCCCTCCTAGGGGTGGACCTGCCCTTTTCCAGGGGTGGACCTACCCTCCAGGGGCAGACTTGCCCCCTGTATGACCTACCCCCCTTTACAGGAAGACCTGCCCCCTTGGACAAGTGTACTTGCCTTGCAGGTGGACTTGCCCTTTTCTAGGGGCGGACCTGCCTAGCCAGGGGCGGACCTGCCCTTTTACAGGGGTGAACCTGCCCATCCAAGGGTGGACCTGCCCCCTGTATAGGCGGACCTGCCCTACAGGCGGACCTGTCCCCTTGGACAGGCAGACTTGCCTTGCAGGTGGACCTGACCTCATCCAGGGGCGGACCTGCCCTTCAAACAACATTTTCCACCCTCCATTCAGTTGTTTCAAGCACCTGTTTTCCCACCATCAACACTTTTTTGAAAGCCATGGTTTCATCACCAAAATCACATAAGTGCTACTTAGAACATCATTAGATTCCATATCCATCATCAAATCATCCATCTCAATCACCTAGACTTCATTTCGAGAGTTTTGATTTTTATGCTGAAACTTCTGGAGGCCATAACTTTTGACTCGGGTGTCCGTTTGAGCTGAAATTTTACGGGTGGTTGCATTATGAGGTGGCATGTGGATTCCCAACTAACCTTGAGTGAGTTGGACCCCATTTTGCCACATTTTTGGGGCCTCAAACTTTCATCTTGACCCTCAAAATCACAAATTGGTGTTTTTTTTTTAGTTTTTGAAAAATTGTTTTTGTTAATAACTCGGAATGCATGTCTTAGATTTGGGATGTTAATTGGAAATTAATCCTATCTTAGTTTTGGGTATTTTTGGGGAAAAAATTGGACTCTCAAAAGTATGTCCGTGAAGTTTCCTAAAAAGGCAAAATTTGACAAATTTTAAAAATTGTCAAATCTAAAAAAATCTGATGGTCAACACCTTACGTCCTTTAAACCCCAGAACTTGCTGTAGAATCAAACCCATCACATCCTCCAATAATTCTAGGCTTCAATCCAATCCTAATCTGAGCTTTAATATAATCCCAATATGAGCTTAACCAAAACCCTAATCTAAGCTTTAGTCCATCTACAGTCAAGATCTTTGGATATCAAAACAAATCTTAAGATCCCTCTCTCCATCTTCTTCAACTTCATCCTATTCATCCTTTCATCCATTCCACAAGTCAACCTCCTAATCCAAGCATTTGTTCATCTGTTTCGATCAATCATTTACTCGTTTCAACCTTTCATCCATCCATTCTGAACTTTCATTCCCTCTTTTTCAATCATTCGTTTACTCCTTCCGTGTAAACATTCATCTATCATCTCAAACTTTCATTCAGTCATTTCGATCATCTATTTACTCGTTTCAAGTAAACATCCATCCACTTCACACCTCCCTCTATCATTTCAAACTTTCGTTCAGTCATTCCAATCATCTGTTTACTCATTCTGAGTAAATGTTCATCCATTTCACACCTCCTTTCATCATTCTAAACTTTCATTCTATCGTTTCGATCATCCATTCACATGTTATGAGTAAAGGTTCATCCATTTCACACCTCCTTTCATCATTCTGAACTCTTTTTCTATCGTTTCGATCATTCATTTACGAAATCTGAGTAAATTTTCATCCATTTCAAACTTCCTTTCATCATTTCAAACTCTTTTTCTGTCATTCCAATCACTCATTTCCCCGTTCTAATTAAACATTCATCCATTTCAAACCTCCTTCAATCATTTCAAACTCTCGTTCAACAATCCCGATCAATCATTTACTTGTTCCAAGTAATCTTTCATCTATTCCAAACCTTCATCTTCTCATTCCAAGAATCATCCATCTGTTGTGAGTGGTCATTTACTTGTTTTGAGTAGTCATTCATCCCTCTTGATCATCTTTTTACTCGTTCTGAGTAATCTTTCATCTATTCCAAACCTTCATCTTTTCGTTTCAAGAATCATTCATCCATTGTGAGCAGTTGTTTAGTCATTCCAAGCAATCATTCATCTGTTCTGGTCAATCGTTCCTCCAATCAAATCATCGTTTTCCCCATCCAAATCCCCTGAACTTCATCTTGGGTTATTATCCAAATTCACTTAAGTGTCTGATATGATCGTCATCATCAACATCTGCTTAGGATTGTCATCCATCCTAAGTTAATCATTATTGTTGGCCCAATCAATCCATTTTTAAGTGGATTCGGTGCTGCAATCGTCCATGTATCTGATCAATCAGTATCCTACACCACCTAGGGTAATCTTTG
The DNA here is from genome assembly GCA_007258455.2 of Sequoia sempervirens. Classification (NCBI taxonomy): domain Eukaryota; kingdom Viridiplantae; phylum Streptophyta; class Pinopsida; order Cupressales; family Cupressaceae; genus Sequoia; species Sequoia sempervirens. Next base: position 170,381,611 of record VDFB02000003.1, on the reverse strand, counting down.
AACAGGGTTTACAGTCAGCCTAGCTGATCCATCAGTCAATCTTATCCAATCCAATCCAGTCACGTCCCTATCCAATCACCTTCGACCCAATCAATCTACTTCCATCTCAAGTATATTCAGTGTCGTAATCATCCTTTGATAATCCAATCCGATCGTCAGAATCAATCCCATCGCATCATCCACTCATCCTAATCTGAGCTTTAATCCAATCTCGATATGAGCTTAACCTAAATCTTGATTTGAGCTTTAGTCCATTCCCATCCCAAATCTTTGATCCATCCTCTTTATCCTTTCATCATCATGAATCCTTATCCTCCATCAATAGTAGTCAAGGGAAACCCTAATTACATCAACAATGATAACGAAAGTCTTGTCGATCAAGAGGTATACGACATGGATTCCCTCGACACTATCATTGCTAGTAAGCTTTCTCCACCCACTTTCCAAAATCCAATCACCCCTTTGAGTTATCCCGTTGTCTTCATCCATGCATAATCATGCTCCTTATGCTGCCTTTGACAAGGGATATCCATCATATCCATCATATCTTTCATCTGCATCATCCTCTTATCCTAGTCTGCCATCACAATACCCCTATCCTAATCCCCCGTCCACATCCTCCTATCTCAATCCTTCATCCATATATAGGCACTACCCTAATCTTCCATACCAATCTACTCACCCTAATCCTACATTCACACCTTCCTATCCTAATCCAACATCCACACCAACCTATCCTAATCTTAATCTGACATCCACATTTCCTTATCTCAATCCACCACCTCAATCTTCCCATCCTAATCCACCACCTTCATCTTCATGTCCTAATTCCCCATTCCAATACCCCTATCTTAACCCTTCATCTAATCTTAATCCCCCATCTAATCCTAGCTCACCAATCCATAATCCTTCATCCACACCATCTCAGCCTAGAGTATTCAAGTTTCTCACTCCAGAAGTTCTCCAAGGACTTATAACAAAGAAGACATCTCCCACTCCACACCTTGAAATTGTGGAATCATGCCATCCCAATGCATCATCCATGGTCATTGGTGATGATACCCTTCACCCAACACCTATCATTGATGATACCACCCCTAGTACCACTCAAACCATCAAAACCATCACATCCTTTGAATCCACTAAGCCCCCATCTCCTACCATCACATCTACCGAATCCATTGAACACCCACTTCCTACTCCAAGAGTTGTTGAACCCATCAACGACACTCAAATGCAATCCACTTCTTCCACTCATAGTATCACTAAAATCCATTCCCATGAATGTTTTGAATCCTCCATCCCTCCATCTTCCCCACTTGAAGAGTCCCACCAAGACTCCATTATCATGCCTCCCACACATGATGAGTCATGCCAAAAGCCTAATCCAAAGAATGCCAACATATCCCCTTCTCCAAATCAAGATCCTACCATCCCATCTAGTCCACCTCAAGATCACAGTCCCCCATCCATTCCATTCCATGATCCCCTTGTCATCCAAGATTCCACCGCTCCATCTCCATTTCCATCACATGAGCCCACTACCACAAATCTAGATCATATCATATCCCCTAATCCCTCTCCTGATACCACCCATCCAAATGCCACTATCCCATCATCTCCCTCTCATGATCCCCCAACATCACCTAAACTTGATATCCCCACACCGCTTGCATATCCCCTTGGTACTCTCACATTCTTCCATGATGGACTCCTTGCAGAAGAAAAACACAGTGTATATACCACCCATCATCCTCCACCTAATAATGGAATCACATCATGTTTTCAGAATAACACAAATCCTATCATGGATCACATGCTCAAGAAAATGAACTATCAAGGAAAAGGTCTAGGCCTTCATGAGAAAGGTATTTTAGAGCCCATCCAAGTCAAAGAACAAATTTTTATGCAAGGTCTTGGTCATGCCAAAAGCCTAATCCAAAGCATGACATCATATCCCCTTCTCCAGATCAAGATCCTACCATCCCATCTAGTTCACCTCAAGATCACAGTCCCCCATCCATTCCATTCCATGATCCCCTTGTCATCCAATATTCCAACACTCCATCTCCATTTCCATCACATGAGCCCACTACCACAAATCCAGATCATATCATATCCCCTAATCTCTCTCCTGATACCACCCATCCAAATGCTACTATCCCATCATCTCCCTCTCATGATCCCCCAACATCGCCTAAACTTGATATCCCCACACCGCTTGCATATCCCCTTGGTACTCACATTCTTCCATGATGGACTCCTTGCAGAAGAATAATGCAGTGCATATACCACCCATCATCCTCCACCTAATAATGGAATCGCATCATGTTTTCAGAATAACACAAATCCTATCATGGATCACAAGCTCAAGAAAATGAACTATCAAGGAAAAGGTCTAGGCCTTCATGAGAAAGGTATTTTAGAGCCCATCCAACTCAAAGAACAAATCTGTATGCAAGGTCTTGGACCTCTTTCCCAAGACTCATAATCTAAAGATGTTGGTACAATCTCTAAACGTCCTCAACGAGCCTTTTCCAAAAGAAATGTTGGCTCTTCTCGTCGCTCCACCAGATCATATGTTTCCATCCCTCCTCCTCTATTATATCGCCTCAAAACAACCATTCACATTCCTCCTTCATCCACTCCATCCATTTTGGGTCTTTATGTTCCTCCCTCTACCATCTCCCATCCTCCATCTACTATGTCCATGTTTCCTCCAGGTCCTACATCTATTTTGGGCCCCTATACCCTAAAATCACCTCCTCCATCTCATCCTTTCATCCATCCAACACCTATCCATGTCATCCATCATAAACATCCCTCTCGCATGTCCCCTAATCTGGATCAACAAAGGCACATACCTACAGATTCTCCATCTACACATAATCCTCATAATTTTACCTCCATTGCTCTACATCATCCATATCCTCACACCCATCCCATTGCTAGTAAAAGCACTTTGAACTCCAAAGAAAAAGTTCCTAAATCTAAATATCCACATGAATCTAAAGCTTCCCATGTCCCCTCTAAAAGACATGGTGAAGAGAATAAAAATCTAAATCCAAATCCAATCCATAGGCCACAAAGGCCCACCAAAGCAAAGATCAAAACCATGTGGATCCCAAAGAAAAAAGATGCAATGCCATCAAATGAAAAATTTGTAAGAACATCCAAAGTTTCTAATCATACACCCCTTTCATCTCCTAAGTCTATTTTGGGTCCTTATGTTCCAAAATTCACCATCCCATCTCCTCCATTATCCCCATATTCCCCATTCATTAATACTCCTATCATTTCACATTCATCACCATATGTGCCAATGTTGGTCCTGAACTCACCACCCCATCATTCTATCCATACCCTTTCTAGCATCCCACCCATTATCCCACATATCTCCCCTCTCAAATCCCTCTAATTCATCCTCTTGCATAATCCATTTCTCCTAATAAGATTGCACCAACATCCAACAGTCGATTTGAACATGGGATCTTAATACCTCATATAGAATTTGATGCTTGAGTCCTTCATCCATATCCTTATCACATGTCTTCTAAATCCCCTTATCCACATCCCTATCCTTATCCATCTCCTTCCGCATACTATCCAAAAAGTCAAAAAATACAAGAAAGTAAAAAATAAAAAAATAAAAATAAAAAATAGTAAAGAGAAATAATTCGTCCAATGGTGAAAACTTGGCAAAAAAGAACCTTGGATAAGTACCATGATGAAAACCTAGAAAATAGGCATCATGCGTAAATCCCCATCTGCACTTGAGGGTAGCTTCTTGATATGCATTCCCTCCAACAGCTATGCTTCCTGCTATGCATCCAGCTATGCACCCGTCTTCTTGCTATACATCATTTTCATTCATCCCCTCCATCCTACCTATCTTGCACATACTACTTGGAATATCTCATTTATCCCAATCCTTCCATCCTCCTTGTGATTTTGATAATGATAGGGGCAAACATATAAACATTCTTTGGACACCTCTTAGCATACATTCCCCTCATCCGCACACTATCCTAATTGTCATTCGCACTTGTCTACCTTCCTTATCCACCTTTGCTGCTACCTTCAATCTCCCTTCCTTATCCACCTCTGATGCTACCTTCAATATCCCTTCCTTATCCATGCATCCTATCTTCATCCATCTCACTCCTTTATTTTCCTATCCTTCTCTATTTCATCCTTCATGCCTCCTCGCACATGACATATCTAGAGTGGGGGCATCTATCTTCCTTTGTGATATAGTGCTTGGAGACATCATTCATTCCATCAGAGCAATCCCTTCCATTTCCCTATCCTCATCTCCTTATCATTATATCCATCTCCCCATCCTTATCTTTCATCCCTCTGAACAATCCTTATATCCATCTCCCCATTCTTATCTTCTTATCCTTCCATCATAGTATCCCTTTTCATCTATCCATCTGGTAACTTTTTCCTCATCCAAATCTTTATCCCTCTATCCAATCCATCCAAACAATCATTTTCCCCGCCCCATCCTCTATCCTCATCCCATCTCATAATCCATTTTCATTGGTATCTAGCTATAGGCTACTCCCCACGTAATCCAATTCCATCTATCTTATCAACATCACTTCAGCTTCTTTTGCACATCTTTTCAATTTCCTCTCCTTTTTCATCCCTCATCTCTCCATCATATCATCCTCCCAATTCATCTTTTGATGATTTGGATAACTATCCCATCCTTGAGCTTCATGACCACAATCATCCAATCCAATCCAATAGGTCTATCTTGTCTCGTTGTATCAGTCCCATCATTTTATCCACTTGTCATGGTTATCTCATCATCTTTTATCCATCATTTGTCTTTGGCCTTTTGTCAAACTACGTTGCCCCTGTGCTTTCACGTAGGCAAGGTCGATCATTTGATCCACCCCTGGGGTTCTATCATTAGTCTCCATTGTCCACTTTGCTCCTTTTTTCCATCCTATCTTTATCATCCACTGAAGTCTCCATCATGGTCTATCCTCATCCTTTTATCGAACTATGAGGGCTTTATGCTTCCACGTAGGCAAGGCTAATCTTTGATTGGCCCTCGAGCCCCTAGATCGCTAGGATGTGTCAGTCTCCTATCTTGTGTCACTTCATCAAGCTATGCCCTTATCTAGCTGGTTCTTAACAAACGAGATCCACTTATATCAGCAGATCCAATCAGTTTTGAATATCCTGTGTCATATCAATCTTTTAGTTTAGTATCCATTATCGGTCTCAACAGGATGCATCCTTCCTAACAGACCTCATCAATCCCATCCATCCCCTTGATCCTATGGCAAAGTAAGTTTGAAATTTATTGTGATCTCTTGATGCTTTTGGCTTTTGTTTATCATTTGAGCTCCCTATCATCACTTGTCATGGTCGCCTTGATCCATCATATCATGGTGTGCTTTGACTAGTCAACATAGGGGCATATCTTGATCTTTTCTTTATTGTTGTCTTCTTGGTTGTCCCACGTAGTACCCACCAAGATCCCTGAGGTCTTGTGTTATGCTAGGGAATCCTTGTGTGCTTGTGGTTATCCCAATACCTAGCCCAACCAAGGTCATTGCGACTTTGGGGTGTTGGGATAGCCTTCTTGTTTGTTGTGTTTGTTTCTTGCAAATTAGACACTAATCCGCCTTGGTCCTCTATACCTAGGTGTGTCGTGTCTTCTGCTATAGAAAAAATCAGTTCTCCTAATAATGGAAAATTGCATTTGGATTGCATTTCATCTCCATCATCTCATCTATCAAAATCCCCCCATCAATTCATCCTTCATCACTCTCCCCTCCCAATCTCCTATCGCCTTTTCATCCCTTCTTACCCATCCCTTTTCATCATCTTCCTCATAAACCACTTGCATCATCTCCTCCATTTTGAGAGCACACCCATGTTCTCTTGAACCCACATGTCCTCTTAAGGGGGCATTCTTCATCCCTGTTTTTTATCATTTTTTCCCCTTCCTAGTCATTCCTTTGAATGACTGGGGCATATTTCCCAATCTAACCATCTTCTTCTAGGTTCTATGTTTTAATATTCTTTGAAATGATGCTACTTCGTAACACCATCTCAAAGAGGGGAAAAATGTAGACACCTAAATTTGGACACTTAATTTATCCAAATTTATCCCCTTTCGTCTAAGCATCCCCTTATTTGCATTAATTAAGTAATATCACTATTATTTAATTAATATCCTTGATTCTACCAAATCCCTAAGGTATTACCTTATCTCTTTAATCTTCATTTTCATCAAATGAATTAAATAAATGTCACATCCCTTTCTTAATCCTAATCCATCTTCTAATCTCATCATTAGGGATGTGCACATGCCTAATCCTTGATTAGGATGTGTCACATCCTCCAACTTTTGCAAGTTGGCCTCTAATCCTTCATTAACTAGCCTAATCAACCTCTCAAGGAACTTTTAATTCCTTTTATCCTTCCAAGGAATATTAAATTCATTTTTCTCTTCCCCATGTGATCTTTGACTTGTCACATCAAGTCACATGTGAACTCTTCATAATCTCCCACTTGCCTCTAATATGTCATTAATTTGTCTAATCAGGTACTTGCACAACCTTAATCACTTAATTAGGTCAACCTAATCTTCATGTCATGTGTCCTAAGTCAACCCTATTAAATAATTTTTCTTTTTGGAGAAGGCACCCTTTTCCCCATGTGAATTTTTAATTCACATTTAATCCCCCAATGCATTTCAAAGAATTTTAAATTCTTTCTCTCATTCCCATGTGGATATTTGAGGAATTTTTAATTCCTCACATGTCCTCTCACCCACATGGGGACAAGGACCTCCTTTATGAGGAGATCTTGTCCCAATCCCAAGGTACTATGTAGTACCTCCATGTCATGTACTATCCTTCCAACTCACTTACACATCATCTTTCTCAAGCCACTTCACATGCCACATGTCAAGATGTGAGGGCTTGTGAGTTCTCAACTCACCATAGCCCTACATCTTGGCCATGTTGGTTTAATCTCAACCGTCCATTTCCCTAGAGAATTCAAAATTATCTATAAATACCCCCTCTTTTCTCTCATTTTGGAGAGGAGATCATTATGCTAGCCAAACTCTTGAAATTTTTTCTTTTGAGCCATACTTAGGCAAATACTTCCATTTGCATCCATTATCACCTATTTTACATTCATCTTGCATCTCTTGCCATCAAAGGAGCATACACTACATCGAAGATCGAGGGGCCAACCAAAGGACAACTCAACAATGTAAAAGGTTCAATTTTGTTTTTTTAGGTTAAGCATTTGCCCAATCTTGAGGTGTAGGGTGTTTATAGTTGTTGTTTTCACTCTTTTGTTTGCTTCTCATTTTCTAACAAGTATTTTCTCTCATTCACAGATTGTAGCTCTATTTAATGACTTGAAGGGTAAGTTAGATGAAAAGGAGGAGCAAAGGGTAAGTGACCTACTTGGAGGCAACCCAATTTGACCCTAGAAAAAATAACATATCCTGGGCCAACACATCCAAGGTTTGTGGATTTACAAAATTAACATGTGTTAAGGGGTGATTTGGACTAGAGTTAAATCTAATTTACCATCAAATATTAACAAGAAACATGCATTTAATAAGTCACAAAAATTACAAGAAGGAATTCATTAACCTCCCAACATATTAACCTAAATTTTACCATAAAAGAAAGGGAAATGATTTAAAAAGGAAGAGAACCTATTAATATTACACCCAACTTAATCCTTACACTAAAAAATTGATTTCCACTTTGCCTCTCTTCAGTCACCATTCCTCCTCTTCTTAAAAATTACCTTTTTTGCTATAAAAAATCCTCATGTATTTCCTCTAGTGTCCTCTACATCCCATCAATTCTTCCTATGCTCTACAAATACATAGACCTTTATTAGCATAGTATGACCTCCCCCTCAATACCATTTCTTGGTAAGGCCAACCAACCATTTTTTTCTTAGTTGCTTCCCCTACCTGACCATAGCATTCACTCTTTTTCACATTTCTAGCCATGCCTCTTGTGCATTTTCTTTCATTTTTTAATTTTAATTTTATATTTCCTTCTTCCATAGGGGTCGATGAGATGACCATTTTGTTTATCATTTTTTTTCCCCTATTTTCTTCCTAATAATATAAGTGAAATATCTTCTTTTCTTATGGTCATAAAATTTATTATATTTTTTTTTTCTCAATTATTCTAATAAATCCATATATATGATTTAATAGATTTCCTTTACTCATTCCTAAGGTGAACCTAGCTCGATTTGGGGTTGTTATTAGTGCCTCTAGAATGTAATAAAAAACTATCAAAAAATTTAAATTGAATGGGTGCTTGGGTTCCTAAGGTTAGTCATAACGATTAAAACAAGTCACAAAAATCTCAATTTGGGTCCGACAAAAGAATTATTTAAATATCACCAACCTATTTATATGAACCTATGTTCAACAAAATGTTACTAGAAAATTATTTACACAAAGGTTGACATTACGATCTACATGATTCTCTCTCTATTACATTTTGCATAACCCACCTCACCTTACACCCTAGATACATGCAATCAAACCATATTCTTCACAATTCCACCAATCCAACATTAGTCTAGGTTAGTTAGAATACATAATTGGTGTATTAAATTTAATAAACACAACTACTTAGTCATATTCATTATTAGCAGTCATCAACAATTCATAACACATAGGTCTAATAACATATTATGATCACAAGTTCCACCCCTAGTCCAAATTACAATGAGGCTAGTAGGTCTTGCAAGAAAATAAGGGGGTTATTAGGGGAGAAATGAATGTCAAATTTTACAAAAATAATTATCTGCAAAACTAACCATTTTACTCAAAAAATTTAGATAATATAAATAAATAATAGTAATTATAATTAAACTTGAGAGAATAAATAAATTGTTTGAAAAAGGTAAAAAACACAACTATAAAAAATCCATACATTTTAGAAAATTTTAATTATAAGCATGTGTTAATCTAACAAAATAATTAGTTGGCAAATCTATTTGTAAAGAAAGTCTATGGTTTTGGTGGAAGCAAGTTATGTTAGCTCTATTGACATAATTGTGACATCCAACAAAACTATTAATTAGAAAACCTATATATAAAAAGTGTCAAGGATTTTGGTAGAAGTAAGTTATATTCACTCTATCTACACAATTATGAGAGACAAGAAAAACCATGTATAAAAGAGGTCAATGAATTTGATAGAAGTAAGTTACATTAACTCTAAGTACCAAATATCAAAGACTTATGAAAATTAAATAGAGTAGCTCAATCTTATCTATATAATTATGAGATAGAAAGGTTGAAGTAATGGCCCATCTAAAGTTGCAACACATACTTGTTTATTAGTGGACCACATTGTCAAAGTGCTCAATGCTCCACAAAAGTTTGAAGAATATGTGAATGAGAATGCTATAAAAGTGCAATATAGAGAATATGATTTTTTTTTAAATATTAAAATTTTTAAGAAAAGATTGTATTTACGAAGCTAATAAGTGTGTATGTTTGATTGTTCATCATATTATGAAAGTGGTGTTTTCCTAGTGCTAAAATAGGTTAAAGAAATTGTTTAAATAAATTTAAATTTTGATTAAGATTTGTTTAAATTATTAAAATTAAATTTTTAGTCAAACACACCATCATATTATTGAGATGCTCTCAAACATTCAAAAGATTAATTTGAAAGTAGGTCTTCCTTAATCTCAACACACACTAATAATGGACCAAATTATTTTAAATTCAGTTTAGAAAATGTTGATTTTTTGCTTGGTTTAATCTCCAAAATAAGTGACTAGGAAAATAGCAAGATAGAGAGTAAACTAATTGATTCTCTTTCATGGTCATGTTCAGAGATCTTTCGTATTCAATTCACTATCAACTAATTTCATGAGCAAGCCTAATAGACTTAACCAAAAAGCAACGTTTTTTTGTGATAAATGTGGAAGTAGAATTAGTTTTAAGATGTTAAGTTATGGGTAGGAGTGGCTCATGGATTTTTGTCAACTTGGGATTTATTATTTCTCTTATTGAACTGATGAACATTTGTACTTATTGTTCAAGTAAATCTAAATATTGGAGATCATTTTTGAGAGATTGATATTTCTACAATTTGTTGGTTGCAAATTAATTAGAATTAAAATAGGGTTGTCATGATTTATTTGTCATCAACCACTTTTGAATAATATTTTATTAATATTATATATTTCATTCACAAGCTGACAGTCAATATAGGAAAATATTTAAAAATGTCAGCAATGTTAGTTCAATGAGATTAGGAAAGGAAAGGTCCCTTTATAGTCCACGATATCGGATTCAATCTGTTATTGGTCTACAAATAACTTAAGTATATAGGACTACCCCATATTCCCAGTATGAAGGAGGCACCAAATTATGCTTCAAATACAAGGCGTACATATCCTAACCCCTCAAGGATTTAAACTTGTGACCTCTCTTTCAAGAGTACAAGTTATCCGCCATTGAACAATGAGTTTAATTCCGAACAGTGGGAAAAATAAAATATTTTTCCAATTTATGTCAGCTAACTAAGGATGCATCACTTCATTTTCATCCAAGTAACTTCAAACAATATGACTAAAGGTGCATCCCCTATTCTTGTGGTATCAAAATTGATGATAGATGTTAATGTATAATGGCTTAAGTTTGATGTTAATTTGTATATAAATTTGGGAAATCAATATAGTAATACTTATAGTAAGTTTGAATATTTCATTTTAATTGGTGCATGAATAAGGGTAGTTTATGTGGTTGATGATTATAAGGATTAAATAATTACCACCTTGTGAATGGGGTCTTAACTATTGTTGATTCCTTCATATTTTAATTTTTTTTTATCATAATAGAGATAAGTCATTAGATTCAATCATAAAGTACCAAAGCCAAACATATGTTGAAAAGTATTTGGGTGGAGTCGTGGTAGCCAAAACCTATTAATACTTGTAACAAGTTTTGAATATTTGGTTTCAATCATTGCATGAATAAGTGCAACTTATGTGGCCAAATATTATAATGGCATAATAATTAGGGTCTTGCAAATAGGGTCCTAACTAGTGTTGATTCCTCCATATATAAAAAATGTTGGCATATGGCTTCTAGTGTTGTCATTGATGGCAACCTAAGTCATTATTCTAGTCCGCAGATAAGGATTTGTTCATACCGGCAGACAGTGTAAAGAACAAAGCTTTACCAGAAGTGAAAATGAAGAACAGGGTATCTGGTTAGTATGTCGATCTGTATGCTTCACCGAATTATCATTTTGAGTTGTGGATCTCGGGGAAAGTTGTTAAGTATCTATTTTCTCTTATTGTTAAGTTTTGTGATGTTGCATCAATCGATGGTTAAGTTAGGAGATCTGGTAGAATGATTTTTTGTTTATTAGCTCATGGTGGCCGACTCAGTGAATATGGCATGTTGTGGATGTATAAGGAGTAATTGTTTAAATATTTTTGTGTTCAAGCACTTTGATTTAGGGCCACAACATAGCATTAGCCAACCTTGATGGGTACGTATCAAATATTTAACGTGGATTGAGCCAACTATTGGGAAATATTTTTATTGTGCTAAAGCCGACATATAGAGATTGAATCCTTGATAGCGGATATATATGTGAGTTCAGGTAATTCATTTTGATGTATGGATGGGTGGGAAGAGCAGAGCAGATGTGTGTACAAATATCAGAAGATCAACTGAGTGAATTTTTCTTTTGTAGAAGAGGATTTTTGTGAAGCGAATTAAGGCAGAGCAAAGCGAAGTGAAGAATCAGACAAAAGGTCCTAAATCTGATCTATGAGCCTCACCAGAACTGATACTAGACATTTGTAGATGCTAATTTCTCAGTTCAACTTTATGTTGTAATCCAAATATATTGTAAGGCAGTGAGCCTTCCTAATTTTGAGCAGTGAGCTCTAGGCAGTGTGCCTAAACGCATGTGTGTTCCCCTTTTTCTTCATACTTTTAACAAAGTATAAATTGTGGATTAACCTCCACTATGGTTTTTCCCCTAACAAGGTTTCTACAAAAAAATTGGTGTTATGGTGTTTTGATTGTTTCCTTCTTATGCTTGCATCTTTACTTCTATTGAAATGTTGTAGATGGTTTAAGATCTAAATTGAAACTTAAATATTGTTGAACTCTGATTCACCCCCCCTCTCAGTGTTCCTTGAGTCCAACAACTAGTATCAGAGCAAGGTTCCTCTGGAGAATTTTAACAACTTGAGGTGGATCTTGGAATGCAATGGACTCTGGTGGTCTTCAATGACAACTTTTGGTGGCACTTGATGATCTTGAGATTAGTGTAAAGCAAAAGTCCTAGAATTAAAAGAAAATCTTGAGGATGCTGAAAATTTCATTCAATCATTGAAGGATAAAATCAATGAGTCAAGAGAAAAGAGGAAGGAACTATGTGATCAACTAAAGCATAAAGAGAGTAAAATCCTAGAAGATGTAATCAGACCCTGAAAGAAATAACTTAAGAATGTGAAAAGCTTGCTAGAGACAATGCTACTCTAAAGCTTGAGATGGAATCTATGGTGATGAGGCAAACTAAGGAGAAATTGAAGAAAGAAAGAAGAATGAAGAGAATATGGCCTGGTCCTTAAAAGAAAGATCTGAAGAATGCATCAAAGTTAATAGTGGATTCATTCAGCTAGAGATTGAACTGCAACAATCTAGAAATAATGAACAAGAACTTGAAAGACAGATAGTTATTCTAAGAGATGAACTCACTACTACAAATGAATACAAGGAGAAGTTCAAGATCAGTTCTGCTAAGCTTGATGAGCTAACTAAAGGATAGAAGGATGCAAATGACAAGTGATGTCTTAGATATGAAAAGGGAGAAAGCTCTAGATCTTAACATAAGGATTCTAGACAAAGAAATGAGATGAACAAAGGAAGAAGGTATCTAGTAAGACAACCCAATGCTCAAAATTTTAATGGTCACTGCTTTGCTTGTAAAAAAATTGGTCATATGGCTTCTCAGTGTAGAAGTAAAATGAATTCAAGCAGTCCATCATTTCCCTATTAGTGTTTCAGTTGCAACAAGTTTGGTCATAAATCAATTGAATACAAAAGTATGTCTGTCAGTGTAAGGAATGTTAAATGTTAAACTTGTGGAAGATTTGGGCATATTGATAATCAATGCAGATCAAGAGGAAATCAATGGAGTGAATGCTCTAGACAAAGAAATCATGTGTGTTACAATTGCAATAGATTTGGTCACATTGCAAGATTCTGTAGGAACAAAAACATAGATAGAAGAGGTCTGGTATACAAAGAAAAAAAATCATAGAAAGATGATACAGGAAAAGGGAAAATGACTATGGAAGATGTTGGGACTTAAAATTTCATACAAATTTTAAGTCCCCATATTAAAAAAGAGGATTTTAACACTCAGAAACTCAAGTGTAAAATCAGTCTCAAGAGCATATTTTGAAAAATCATAATTTTGGATCTGTTCAAGCAAAACCACTTTGCAGACATGTTTGTTTAACATATGGTAGTATTCATGCCAGTTTTTAGCTTCATCTAATCTATTTTGACAAAGTTTCAAAGTGACAAGTTGAAGGGTTTTTAAGAAAATCTGTTGTCAGCATAGTGAAATCTATTAAAGTGGCCTAATTTGAAGAAAAATATTAAGCATCTGAAAAGATATTATGACAGACCAATTGGTGCTTTTGAATCTCCTTGTCTCAAGGTGCATCCATGCCAATTTTTAGGGTGTTTGGACATTGTTTGGTATTTTTTCGAAGCCAAAACCAAATAAGTTTTACACAGTTTTGGCAGGCACAATTCTGCAGAAAATCACTGAACTGTTTGATCAATTTTCCAAAATAGTTTTAAAGGCTACTTGACCTTTTTGGGTCATGGTGCAAAAGGGAATCTGGAGGGTCAGAGAATTTCAAATCTTTCCAGAATAGAGTTGATTCATTTTTATTTTTTATAATACCTCCATACCATTGTGAATGATGATCAAAATATTTGTATTAAAAGGAACAACCAAAGTTCATCACTTAAATGAAGAATTTAAGGAAGAATGTGTATCATTTGAAAAGCAAGGTATTACTAAGTATCTCAAAGGTTTTTCTTATATTCAAAGATGAGCCAGTAGTTGTGGAAAAGATCAATTATATTGAAAATAAAAACTAAACTTGGAGATTCAAGTGGTAGTCATGATGCTTTTGGCCGACCAATGGAAACTCTTTCTAACACCCATTCTATATTGTACAGTTATGATACTTCACATACTAGGAAACAATTTCCTTTAGATCATCCTCCCAAGCACTCTCTTGGCCTTACCAATGCTAAAAGATCGCATAATTCTCAAGCAAGGGCACTCTATCTTGCACACATCTGAATGAGCCTACAGAACAAAACCAGCTTGGAAAGTATGAATATAAAAGGTTATGTAATTGTTAAGTGTTTCAAGACAAGATATTTATTTGGCTAGGTTCAAGGAAGCCCTAAAAATGGGGCATTACACAAATAACTCAAAAAATTGGAAAGTGAATTACATGATTGAATTAGGGAAATTGTAGGGCGCTATTGGAAAGAAATATGACTGTTAATGAAAGCATGCACAATGACAGTAAAAAATTATCGATAAGAAAGGAAAATTTCACAAGAAGGTTGATGACTCTTCGATATATGTCATGGAAACACATACTATTGATGGAGCTAAAGTGTTATTATTTAGTCTAATAGATATGGCTCACAAAGATTACTTATCACATATTTGAGACAAGTTGTCATTGCCTATATTTGTGATAAACCATTTGTACCCAGAGAGCTTTATCAGTTAGAAGACACAACTCATTATTAATAATAGAGGTGCATCACTACGTGTAACACTCTTTCCAGTATTATGAGAAGATTTATCCGAAGCTTTGCATATTGAGAGCAAGAATGAATCCGGCCAAAGGACACGCGAAATCTAAAGTGCAATATGCTCCTTCAAATGAGTAATTATATTTAATTTCATTTTAATTTATGTTCCTCTGAGTAAGAAGGATGTCATTCCTTGAAGACGAGAAATGCTTCATTTCTAATTACTCCAGGAGCTCAAATAAGTGATTAGAAAATCCTCAATATTTATTTGTGCATGTAAAATGGAGTTGTCAAAAGTGAAATGGGGATGGTTGAGATGATAGGAAAGCTTGAAATGAGCATCTCATCTTTCAGAATGATGAAGAGGAATGTCCTCTGGGCATTAGGGAACACCATGGCTCAAGACCAAAATAAGATCCAACTAAGCCCAAGATTGATTAGGGATGGCACGATGAGTCATGGTAGTGTTTTGGAAGTTGATGGTGAAGGGGCCGTTGTGCAGGACTTTGAAGGGATATTAAGAATTGATAATGAGTATAACACCATTCAATTTATGGGAGATGAGAAGCTCGAGTAGAATAGAGTAAATGGCGGACACCAATGCTTATCACTATAGTATATCAGTCTGTAGCATCACTTTTATGACATGTGTCTGAGGGTAGCATTTTCACATAGCTTGATAGGTGCCATTTGAGGCAAATTCATAGGCTTTTATGTCATTTGTGGACTATGACATTCGTGGGTGAAGGAGGAAACAAGCGCGAGCAAAATCCTTATGAGATCATCACAGTGGGAGTTTGCAAATTGGAAATGTTGATTAAATTCACAGGCTACAATAAAATATTCAAAATGCCAATATAGAGAAAATATTCAAACGCGAGAGCAAAAGTCCTAAATCCATCAGGGAGATATGTTCAATCGGTGCAAGTTTCCTAGATCTCTCTGATTGGGAGAGTCTGGAGAGCATGCTCACTTCATCGGTGAAAGAAATAAAATCGGTGGCAAAAATATAGGTCCCTCCGATGATACAAGTCACAGTGAAAAGTTTGAGGGCAGGAATAAATATTAAAATAAGTGGTGTTAGTGCAATATGGGTGAAGTTTGAAAGGATATTTAAATATTGCAATTGCGAAGTATTAAAGTAATAACTTGTTTAATAAAGGTGAGGGTGAATATTTTTTTCAACAGATAAAATGTTTTCACTAAAATGTGAAATAGGCAAGGGGAGTTATAAGGTGAATAATTTTACCCACAAATTTATAGGGGGTTAAATATTGTAAAATATTTATGCAAGGAGGTGGGATATTTTCACCAACGGGATTAAAAAGATGAATAATTATTTTACCCAAGGAATAATTTGTTAAATTGAATAAGCGGGAGATTTTCCAGCAAAAGGATTAGTGAAGATTATTAAGATCTCAAAAGTATTGTGAAATAATGATTATTATTCACGAAGACACAAGGATGAAGATTAAAATATTTAATTTTCTGATAAGGAAACTAAATAAATATTTTATTTTTTCGAGAAGAATTAAATAAAGAGTTGCGCCAAAAAGAAGAGTTGCACCAGATGGATGTCGTGAAAGGTTGTAACCCTAAAATAATGTATATATGCAAAGTGAAATTGTATCACAAAAGGATCATTAGATTTAGGAGAAAGAATCAGTAGGTTAGGTAGTTGGATAGGGTGAACTATTGCCGAAATAAATATCATGTTGTACATTGTAAAATCTTTTCAAATTATATAATGGAGAAGAATGCATAAATTTGGTGATCCAATTATGGTGTCAGTTGTTTGTTGAATTTCTTTGAAAATATTATCTGGTTGTCTCCAAGGTTGTCATTTCTTGATTATTTAAATTGATATATCAAGGATATTTTCAATTTACCAAAGCACACTTGCTGCTCTTGTGTGGTTCAGTTAACTAGTTCTTGCAAGACATGATTAAATCCTTTTAATTAATCATGATAATTTGGAAAAAGACATTTGGATCACTAAGAAGAACTTGATAATTACACTCTTGCATGTTTACACAAGGTGTGAACAGTCACAAGTGCCAAGCAATTTGAATTATAACCATTAAGTAAGTCATGTATCATTTACTTCTTGACTCCATTATCCCAATAGGATTAGGCACTGGTCATTCGATTCCATTTTAGAATTTCATAAAATCTTATTAAAACATCCACATCTCAAATTCAATACTAGGAGTAGGAATAATCAACAAGCTTTCATCTATTACACTTTGTGCCATTGTAATAGATCCATCAAATCAAACAAGTCATACAAGTTTTAAGTCTACCTCATTCATATAGGTATACCCGCCTAGGTCTAGCAGTACCTGAAGATAAGAAGGTTCAAATCATTTGGCCTTGTCTATTACCCTAAAACATACCAAGAGTTTGGCAACCTCTTGAGGTATTCTTACCTGTGTTTTTGAGAGCCAACAAAAGAGATAAGAGATTAGATGAAGAAAACATGGGTAAGGAAGAGTGAATCTGATGAAGGAAATAAGCCCGCACCAGAAGCAGTTTTTGGTAATTCCTCTAGAAATTGATCTTAGGCCATTGGCCTAGGGTGTAATGCCCCGCTACATAGCCTTAACAAATGTTGCAATCACTATGAAAGTGTAATAATTTTTTTTAAAAAAATTGTATTATTACATGTAACATGAACATCATTAATGCATACATTCTCTAAGACATGTGACAACACACTACATAAAAGACCCATAATTAATAAAAGTAACCAAACATTACATACGATTAATTCTCATAAACTTTAAGAACATACATTCAATAACAATAAATTACATCACTTAAGGTATGATATACAATAATGATTCATTTCTACATTGCATTTGATATTACAATTACAATACTCATTCACAAATGAGGTAGGTCATACAAAAGTGTGCAATTATAAGTTGTAAAAACTCTCCTCGAATATAATTGAGGAGTGTTACAAAATCAAGGTATCCAACTAATACTAATGAGACATAAGAGAAAGTACATATCCACACACGAACTCTCCAAAAAAGAAGTACTTGTCATCACGAACAAGAACTGGGGACCCAATGGTGTAAGGTGCACGTTCCACCCAACCAAGCGGTACCCATAGGCCCACCCCCCATGCTAGGAGATAGTAAAAAGGTTCCCTAGACATAACCTACAAACTCTAGACACAGGAAACTCAAATAAAACTAAACAAGTATAATACTCAACATAATGGTCACATTGCTTCAAGAACTAAACAAACAAGTATTTTAAATTCACAAAGGATATTGTTATTATAGGTGGAGTGTCATCACAAAGTTGCATGGGTTACTCAGGTGAATCTTCCTAGGTTCTGACCCCCATCTTGGGTTACCTTGGTGACCACTTACGAAACCCGGCCCCACATGTAAACTAATGTAGAATTGATTATCTTTCATAAAGACAAGATAACGATCTTTCCATTCCAAGCCTTCTAGACTCATTCCCAAGTCCGAACTAGCCCTTGAGTCCATGAGCGAGGCATAATTTATTCAGTTAAACGTTTCAGACTACCTAGTGTATTGATTTAATTTTCACTTATTACACTAACTCTAATTGAGTTACCCAAGCACCACTTTATATGTAGACCCCCATAAAGAGCCACTCCCCTATTAACAACACAAAGAGCTATTTCACTTTCTATGAGTAGGCAAGGTGCACATATACCAACATCAAATACAAACTATATAACAATAAAAGACACAACTTGTTCATAGAACTAGGTGTCCAAACTAAATAAGAAACATGTGCACTACCCAAGTTAATTCAAAATGTTGAACCATCACAAAAACAACTCCCTCACAAAGAACTGATATTTGGAAGACTTATAAACCCATTTAACCCAATTTTTCCCAAACAATGTAAGTAGGAGGAAACACAATTTAAAAATAATTTAGGCAATATAATAATCTAACATTAAGATTTCTTAAATCCAATTAAAACAATAGCACACTGCATAAAATTAATCAATTTAATTATAATTTCATTTACAATAAAAATAAGGAAACTAAACTAATTGTTTAACTTCAATTTACTCAATCACACATAATAATAAACATCAATTCTTTTTGATAAAATATTTCATATTAATATATCTAAATTATGTATGTGCATGCACCTATTTAAAAATACA
Source organism: Sequoia sempervirens (assembly GCA_007258455.2). Classification (NCBI taxonomy): domain Eukaryota; kingdom Viridiplantae; phylum Streptophyta; class Pinopsida; order Cupressales; family Cupressaceae; genus Sequoia; species Sequoia sempervirens. The sequence continues at coordinate 170,362,580 of VDFB02000003.1, read as the reverse complement.
TTTATATTTAAATATTCTAAAATCATATGCAAATTTTCTAATATATATATTTTTAAATAAATAAATATATATATATATATATATATTAATTTACATTTTTCATATTAAACATAAAATTAATCTGTTTTGACTTTAATAACTTTCGATTTTGGATCTGGGTTTCTCTGAAATTTTTACTGAACGTGTGCCACCAAATATTTTAAAACATATAAAAAAAATCAATCATACTTAGTTCTTTAAAACATATAAAAAAATTAGCCATTTCTAGTTATGATTAATTTAGTAACTCTCTCCTATTTTTTTTACAATTTTTCCTACAGGAAGTTATTCATAAAACTTTTTCTACAGAAAAGATTCACCAATTTACAGAGGTTTTAATTTTCTCAAATCCATCAGAGGATTTCAATTTTATCAAATATACTAACAAAGGTTTTTTATTTCCTCTATTGTTTTCTTTTGTATTTTGTTATTTTTTTTTGTATTTTCTATTGTTTAACAATAATTTTCTATGAGGCTCTCTGGTTTCACTATAAAGTTTTCTACAGAAGCACAAAATATTCATGGTAATTTTACATACAGAGGCTATCAACAAGTTTTCTATAGGCATGTTTTCAACAAATTTTTCTACAGAGAAACTTTCAATATATTTTTCTATAGAAGTTTTAATCAAATCCACTTGTATAGAGAATCTTTCAATTTTACAAATTTAACAAAGTTTCTATAGAATTGAATTTGTATAGGAAAACTTTTCAAATCAACAAAATAAATTGAGCCAAAAAAAAAAAATTCTCGAGAACCTCTTCCAATTTTTAACCAAAACAATTTCCCAGCCAATTTATTTTATTTTATTTTATTTTATTTATGTGAAGTGAATTCTTGCCTTTTATAGTTATGGCAAATATTCTCTCCAAGAATAATTTTTTTTAACAAGATTTTTGCATTCAATTTTACTCACACATATGGCTATTCTAAAATATCTTTTAACTAACTTTCAGATATTTTCTTTTGATAATTATAAAGAATTTATGCTATTTTATTAATTTAAAAATTCAAAAATTAATATCATTTACTTTATGCAAATTTAAAATTCCAATTCACATAATAGCATCTAAACTATATTTAATCTATTCACTTAATAAGTAAATTTAATCAATTAATTTAATTACTTAATAAAATAAATTTAATCACAAGGAATAAATTATTTTACCAAATAAATTAATTTAATTAATTAAATAAAATAATTTTTTTTAACAACATTATTTAAAATTAATTAAATAAGCATTGACTCATTAAAAGTACTAACCGAACATTAATTTTCATAAAATAAACCTTGCATAAATAACTAACAATTGACAAGGAAAATGTAGATATGACAACCAAACATATCGAACATAGACTGATGACACACTATGACTAGGTTTGTGACTAGACTAGGGAAACCTCGTTACTATCTCCCAATCAACAATACTGTTGAGCATAGACACACTCAAACCTGTGAAACCAGGTGGAGTTCATGTCATGTACCTGCAATCCTACAATCAAACATATACCGTACATGTATATACATAACCCATGATTCAAACACACCGTGAAGAGAAAATCATGGAATCATAAGGTGCTCACAAGCGAGTGATGTAATCTCATTCTTTTCACCAATACAATGTCACAATAAATTGACGAAATAAATTATCAATTAAACTACAATGAGCATATACAACAATATCATCTCAAATAATCATCTATGCTAACATAACGCATGTCACAAATAATCACCTTCCAAATAGTGTATCATCACATCATAAAATAAATCCATCATCACTCCACTGTCAGCGATTAAATATAACAAAAATAAAGTATCAAGATCTATCAAAGTAAAAACACATTATCAGGAAAACATAAACAAAACGGAGAAGTACTACATCCTCCCCCTAGGATCGGGCTTACTCCTAGAAGCCTGCAATCAAATAGGGATATAGCTCCGTTATCCTATATCTGTAGTCTCCACATCTGTGCCTAGATGCTTGGCGTGCGAGAGGTAAGAGGATCGTTACCCTGCATCTCCACCAATGTGTAATGTCTCACCACGTAACCTTAAAGAATGTTGCAATCACTACGAAAGTGTAATAATTATTATTTTTAAGTATATTATTACATGTAACATGAACATCATTAATGCATACATTCTCTAAGACACATGACAATGCACTACATACAAGACCCATAATTAATAAAAGTAACCAAACATTACATACGATTAATTCTCATAAACCTTAAGAACATACATTCAATAACAATAAATTACATCACTTAAGGTATGAGATACAGTAATGATTCATTTCTACATTGCATTTGATATTACAATTACAATACTCATTCACAAATGAGGTAGGTAATAAAAAAGTGTACAATTATAAGTTACCAAAATTCTTCTCAAATACAATTGAGGAGTGATACAAAATCAAGGTATCCAACTGATACAAATGAGATATAAGAGAAAGTACATATTCACATGCAAGCTCTCCAAACAAAAAGTACTCATTATCACGAACAAGAATTGGGGACCCAACGGTCTAAGGTGCACGTTCCACCCAACCAAGCGACACCCGTAGGCCCACCCTCCATGTTAGGAGAGTAAAAACATTTCCTAGACATAGCCTACAAACTCTAGACACAAGAAACTTAAATAAAACTAAACAAGTATAATACGCAACATAATGGTCACATTTCTTCAAGAACTGAAGGATCAAGTATTTTAAATTCATAAAGGATATTGTTATTATAGGTGGAGTTTCATCGCCAAGTTGCATGGGTTATTTAGGTGAATCTTCCTAGGCTCTAGCCCCCATTGTGGGTAACTCTGGTGACCTTTTACGAAACCCAACCCCACATGTAAATTAATGTGGAATAGATTATCTTTCATAAAGACAAGATAATGATATTTCCATTTCAAACCTTCTTGAATCATCCCCAATTTTGAACTAGCCCTTGAGTCCATGAGCGGGGCATAATTTATTCAGTTAAAAATTTTAGACTACCTAATGTATTGATTTAGTTTTAACTGATTAGACTAACTCTACATGAGTTACCCAAGTACCACTTTATGTGTTAGCCCCCATGAAGAGCCACTCCCCTATTAACAACATAAGGAACTATTTCACTTTCTATGGGTAGGCATGGTGCACATATACCAACATCAAATACCAACTATATAACAATAGATGACACAACCCGTTCATAGAACCAGGTGTCCAAACTAAATAAGAAACACGTGCACTACCCAAGTTAATTCAAAATGTTGAACCATCACAAAAACAACTCCCTCACAAAGAAATGATATTTGGAAGACTTATAAACCCATTTAACCCAATTTTTCCCAAACAACGTGAGTAGGAGGAAACACAACTTAAAAACAATTCAGACAATATAATAATCTAACATTAGAATTTCTTAAATCCAATTAAAGCAATAACACACTGCATAAAATTAATCAATTTAATTATAATTTCATTTACAATAAAAATAAGGAAACTAAAACTAATTGTTTAACTTCAATTTACTCAATCACACATAATAATAAACATCAATTCTTTTGATAAAATATTTCATATTAATATATCTAAATTATGCATGTGCATGCACCTTTTTAAAAATACATTTATATTTAAATATTCTAAAATTATATGAAAATTTTCTAATATATATATTTTTAAAATAAATAAATAAATAAATAAATAAATAAATAAATATATATATATATATATATTAATTTACATTTTTCAAACAATATTAAGCATAAAACCAGTCTATTGCGACTTTAATAACTTTCTATTTTGGATTTGGGTTTTTCTGAAATTTTTATTGAAGGTGCAACACCAAATCTTTTAAAACATATAAAAAAATCAGCCATACCTAGTTCATAATTTTTTAGTTATGATTAATTTAGTAACTCTCTCTCTTTGTTATTTTTTTTACAATTTTTCTTATAGGAAGTTATTCATAAAAAAATTTTCTACAGGAAACATTCACCAATTTACAGAGAGTTTAATTTTCTCAAATCCACCAGAGGATTTCAATTTTATCAAATATACTAACAAAGGTTTTCTATTTCCTCTATTGTTTTCTTTTGTAGTTTCTATTTTTAACAATAAGTTTCTATGAGGCTCTCTGATAGGCTATAACATGTTTTTTTTTTGTATTTTATATTTTTAACAATAATTTTCTATGAGGCTCTCTGATAGGCTATAACAAGTTTTCTACAGGCATGTTTTCAACAAATTTTTCTACAGATAACCTTTCAATATATTTTTCTATAGAAGCTTTAATCAAATCCACTTGTACAGACAGTCTTTCAATTTTACAAATTTAATAAAGCTTCTACAAAATTGAATTTGTATAGACAAACTTTTCAAATCAACAAAATAAATAAATAAATAAATAATAAAGGAACTTGTTTTCCTGAAGCTTGAAGATATGAAGGTTGGAGTAGAACCTCGCCTTTAGAATTCAATTCCCAAAGTTTTTTCCAAAATCACCACTTCCAGAAAGATACAAAATATTGAGCCAAAAAAAAATTCCTGAGAACCTCTTCTAATTTTTAACCAAAACAATTTCTTAGCCAAATTTCCTTTATTTTTTCTATGAAGTGACTTCTTGTCTTTCACAGTTTTGGCAAATATTCTCTTTGAGAATAATTTTTTTAACAAGAGTTTTGCATTCAATTTTACTCACACACATGGCTATTCTAAAATATCTCTTAACTAACTTTCTAATATTTTCTTTTGATAATTATAAAGAATTTATGCTATTTTATTAATTTAAAAATTCAAAAATTAATATCATTTACTTTATGCAAATTTAAAATTTCAATTCACATAATAGCATCTAAACTATATTTAATCTATTCACTTAATAAGTAAATTTAATCAATTAATTTATTTACTTAATAAAATAAATTTAATCACAAGGAATAAATTATTTTACCAAATTAATTAATTTAATTAATTAAATAAAATAAAAAAATTTAACAACATTATTAAATATTAATTAAATAAGCATTGAATCATTAAAAGTATTAACCTAACATTAATTTTCATAAAATAAACCTTGCATAAATAACTAACAATTGACAAGGAAAATGTAGATATGACAAACAAACATATCGAACATAGACTGACGACACACTGTGACTAGGTTTGTGACTAGACTAGGAAATCCTCGTTACTATCTCCCAATCAACAATACTGTTGAGCATAGACACACTCAAACCTGTGAAACCAGGTGGAGTTGATGTCATGTACCTGCAATCCTACAATCAAACATATATCGTACATGTATATACATAACCCATGATTCAAACACACCGTGAAAAGAAAATCATGAAAGCACAGGGCGCTCACAAGCGAGTGATGCAATCTCATTCTTTTCACCAATACAATGTCACAACAAACTGATGAAATAAATTATCAATTAAACTACAATGAGCATATACAACAATATCATCTCAAATAAACATCTATGCTAACATAACACATGTCACAAATAATCACCTTCCAAGTAGTGTATCATCACATCATAAAATAAATCCATCATCGCTCTACTGTTAGCGATTAAATATAACAAAAACAAAGTATCAAGATCTATCAAAGTAAAAACACATTATCAGGAAAACATAAACAAAACAGAGAAGTACTACATCCTCTCCCTAGGATTGGGCTTACTCCTGGAAGCCTACAATCAAATAGGGATATAGCTTTGTTATCCTGTATCTGTAGTCTCCACATATATGCCTAGATGCTTGGTGTGCGAGAGGTACGAGGATCGTTATCCCGCATCTCCACCAATGTGTAATGTCTTTCCACGTAACCTTAAAGAATGTTGCAATCACTACGAAAGTGTAATAATTATTATTTTTAAGTATATTATTACATGTAACATGAACATCATTAATGCATACATTCTCTAAGACACATGACAATGCACTACATACAAGACCCATAATTAATAAAAGTAACCAAACATTACATACGATTAATTCTCATAAACCTTAAGAACATACATTCAATAACAATAAATTACATCACTTAAGGTATGAGATACAGTAATGATTCATTTCTACATTGCATTTGATATTACAATTACAATACTCATTCACAAATGAGGTAGGTAATACAAAAGTGTACAATTATAAGTTACACAAATTCTTCTCAAATACAATTGAGGGGTGATACAAAATCAAGGTATCCAACTGACACAAATGAGATATAAGAGAAAGTACATATCCACATGCGAGCTCTCCAAACAAAAAGTACTCATTATCACGAACAAGAACTGGGGACCCAACGGTGTAAGGTGCATGTTCCACCCAACCAAGTGACACCCGTAGGCCCACCCCCCATGTTAGGAGAGTAAAAACATTTCCTAGACATAGCCTACAAACTCTAGACAAAAGAAACTTAAATAAAACTAAACAAGTATAATACTCAACATAATGGTCACATTGCTTCAAGAACTGAAGGATCAAGTATTTTAAATTCATAAAGGATATTGTTATTATAGGTGGAGTTTCATCACCAAGTTGCATGGGTTATTCAGGTGAATCTTCCTAAGCTCTGGCCCCCATCGTGGGTAACTATGGTGACCTTTTACAAAACCCAACCCCACATGTAAAATATTGTGGAATAGATTATCTTTCATAAAGACAAGATAATGATCTTGCCATTCCAGACCTTCTCAACTCATCCCAAAGGTAAAGATCTAGTGATTGTGGACATACCAAATGAAGAATCTGATGAGTACACTCCAAGGGAAGAACTAGAATCAGTTGAACTAGATGAAGTTATAGCATAAGGAAGCAAAGAAGAAGGTGTTTTATCCAAAGTAAAGATACTATAGCTTGTTTAGGAGGAAGGTGAGATGCAGAAAATTGATGACATATGGTTTGATAGACCCTCATATGAGCAGGACCTGATTGAGAGCACACTAAGCACTTATTTTGTGCATAATAACATTAGTTTGGAGCGTTTGCACAATGTGTTTCTTGAAGAGATGATTGAATGCATTAAGGAAGCCATGGTCTCTGAGTTCGAGGACAAAAAAGAGGAAGAAATAATTCTACATCTGAAGGAGCAGTTCAGGCTATCTCTTACCAAATTAAAAAGGAGAATGAATGTGTTGAGGCTATGCATAAATATAGCCAATAACATCTACAACTATTGTATTTGTTGGCCTCATGTAGTTGGGAAATACAAAGATAGGCTAGAGAAAATTGAATTTGAGCTAAACAAAATTGGTTAGGATTATAACATGTTTCAGGATCAGGATGGTGTAGTCAAGAAAAGGATTCAAGAATTTCAATCTGAACATACAAAAAAAAAATTCACTAGAAACAACCTTGTGGACACCTTTTGGAAAGTGAAGGATTTAACCGAATGCATATTGGAGCAGTTGATTGAGGTTCTGAGGAAAGGAGAGAAATTAGAAGAGGCAATCACAATTCTAAAATATCTCATTTGGATTATCAACAAAACATTTGAAAACAACAACTTGATCTTAATCATTGGGATTTTAGTAGAAGCTTGGAGAAAATTTCTTTCGAAAATGAAAGATAAGTACAAGATAATTTTCTGACTCGAGTAGCAGGTGTATTTCCTCAAATTTTAATCCAATTTTGAATTAGCAAAGGGGGAGATCCAAAATGTGTTTGTCATTGATGTCAAAGGGGGAGAGAGAGCAGTGAAAAATGCTTTATCATTCTAAGGGGGAGTTGTGTTTTGAAAATTTGAAATTTTAAACTTTGGCAGCATAATCATATTGGTTCTGACACTTAGTCATTTTTCACTAAGTGTTTCCATCAATGCCAAAGGGGGAGATTGTTGGAATATGGCTTATAATGTTGTCATTGATGGAAACCTAAGTCATTATTCTAGTTTACAGATCAAGATTTGTTCATACCGACAGGCAGTGTAAAGAATAGAGCTTTATTGGAAGTGAAAATGAAGAACAAGGTATCTAGTTAGTATGTCGATCTGTATGCTTCACCGGATTATCATTTTGAGTTGTAGATCTTGGGGAATGTTTTTAAGTATCTATTTTTATCTTATTGTTAAGTTTTGTGATGTTGCATCAATCGATGGTTAAGTTAGGAGATCTGACAGAATGATTTTTTGTTTATTAGCTCATGGTGGTCAACTCAGTGAATATGACATGTTGTAGATGTATAAGGAGTAATTGTTTAAATATTTCTATTTTCAAGAACTTTGATTTGGGGCCACAACATAGAACTAGCTAATCTTGATGGGTACGCATTAAATATTTAATGTGGATTGAGCCGACTATTGGGAAATATTTTTATTGTGCTAAAGTTTACATATAACAATTGAATCCTTGATAGTGGATATATATGTGAGTTCGGGTAATTTTTTTTGATGTATGGATGGGTGAGAAGAGAAGAGTAGATGTGTGTGTGAATATCAAAAGATCAGTTCATAGAATTTTGCTTGTGCAAAAGAGGATTTTTGTGAAGTGAATTAAGGTAGAGCAGAGTGAAGTGAAGAATCAGATAGAAGGTCCTAAATCTGATCTATGACCTCACCGAAACTGATACCAGGCATTTTTAGATGCTACTTTCTCAGTTCAACTTTTTGTTGCAATCCAAATATATTGTAAGGTAGTGATCCTTCCTAATTTTGAGCAGTGAACTCTAGGCAGTGTGCTTGAATGCATGTGCATTCCCCTTTTTCTTCATACTTTTAACAAAGTATAAATTGCGGATTAACCTCCACCATGACTTTTCCCCTAATAGGGTTTCCACAAAAAATCTTGGTGTTATGGTGTTTTGATTGTTTCCTTCTTGTACTTGCATCTTTACTTCTATTGAAATGTTGTAGATGGTCTAAGATCTAAATTGAAACTTAAATATTGCTAAACACTGATTCACCCCCCCTCTCAATGTTCCTTGAGTCTAACAAAAAACTCATTAGAATAAGAGAAGTCTTTAGGTTCAATCATAAAGTACCAATGCCAAACATATGTTGAATGTTGCAAGGTGTGCGCCCTTGGTCTCCTTGTGTTGTGCATCACAATGCTCAAGTTTGTGGCATGGCTTAGCCACCTCTTGTGGATTTATTAACTCTGGCGGTTGCATTGGGAATTAACAGGTCAATCTTTTAATGCAATGACAATCGTCTATGCAACAATGAAAATTCCTTGGGTGGAGTCATGGTAACCAAAAACCATATTAAAACTTTTATTTCTTCCTTATTTTACTCTTTTGATTGTATTTATACTTAAAATGATCATTTAAAAGGATGTATTAAAAAATAGTGGAGCATTTATTATATTTTGGGTATCTGCAGGATCATCATGGAAAAAATAGGCCCTTAAGTGGTGAAAAATTCAAAAAAAATATAGGCAACTTGACATAAAAATTTGACTAAGTTATCTATATTATTTCAAAAATATATAAGAATAGAATCTGAAACAAATTGAATGTAGTTTCTAAACTACTAGGTTTATTTTTAAAAAAAATCTATTTGGTGAAAATTTGAAATTTCAATGTAGAAGTACTTAAATTTTAGGGAAAAAATAAGAAGTAGGTGTCTGTCTGACCACCCTAACCCAATAAAATGATAATATTTTTTAATAAGATTTTAGATATAAGTAGAGGACTCATGTCTTGATGTGATACATATTTTTTTGTAATTTTTTTCCAAGTAAATAATTAATTATGATTTTTTTATTACAACTTTTAAAAAATATAAAAACTTGTATGTCTGACCACCTTAACTTGGTCAAAACTTCATGAAATTCAATTTATTTATTTTAACCCTATGGTATGTGAAGCATATAATGTGGCACATGTTTTAGATTCAAAAAAATTGATACCATTTGAAAGCTATAGATGTTTTTCAATCAACATATCAATCAAGACTTAAGTCATAATTCAAATAGAAAATGAATAATAATTATTTATTAAATTCAAAGTAAAACATCATTTATATTGTTGGAAAGCAGAGAATCTCCTTTAAAAACCCTTTTCATTTCATCAATTTTGGGTAAAAGAAAAGTCTTCAGCCACATGGGCCATCATATCACTTACATATTGCCACTTTTTGGCCCATCATGATCCTGCACATACCCTTTTATTTTCAAATTTTAATATTATAATCATGCAAATTTATATCTTGTACTTTTCATCTTTGTTTGAGACTCATTTGATTTGGTTGTACTTCATGTAATGACAAATGTATAAGTGTTACTCATAAATTTACTATGTATCATGTCTTTAATTTATGTCCCCTTGTTTGTGTTTCCCAATTATAGGGCCTTCATTTTCATTTTAATTCCTTTGCCACAGGTTTTACTAAGTTTTTAGCCTTTTATTGCATGTTCTCCTAGTTGTGAAACTTAATTCTTTGGCGCTCTTTATTTGTTGTCTTTTTCATCAGGTTTTTGTTTTCCCTAACTTTCTGATAACCTGATTGTTATCTTTTGTAGCATCAAGTATGCGGTCGATGAGTTGTAAGTTCTCAAAACTTTGTAACTCTCAATTTTAGGTTGTCAAGTTTTTGTTTGTCATGACAAAGGAGTTAGTTAATTGTTTTACAAGTTTCAAGACATCATTCTTGCATTTAATAAAGTGTACGGTACAGTCGGGAGATGTCTTATTGATATTTTTACAAGGCATGCAAACCTTAGGGTTTTCATTACTACAAAATAAAACAAAGTGTCGTATTAATTCAGTACCAATTGGACATCTTGTCATTTTATATGGCTTAAAGGTGGTGAGAACTTATTTGTTAAAGCCTCAGCTGTACTTCTACCTACTACTATTGTTTCTTCAATAATTCAAGCATTTCATTAGGTGCGGTGAGCTCATGTAGTCTGAAATTGAAAATCATTGGCTCAGTGTGAGGGATACAGAGCTAGGACTTTTTAAATTGGAAGAATTTTGGGCACGTCTGGATAGTAAAGAAAAGTTTGTTGTAGACGTGAAGGTGTTTGAAAGTGGGTTAGCTCATGCCAGAGGTTTTCCAGAAGTAGTGTTGAGTGTCGACCTAATTGTTGCATGTGCAAGAAAGTACATTCTTGAAACCCAAGAAATTAAGGTTGTGGACGAGACCATTGTAGCTAAAATTTCTCCTAAATTCGTTTCTCAAGCATTGAGAATTCTAGATAAGGCACCTGTAAAGGAGATGTCTATTGTAGCAACTAACAAATATTTCAGGGTTAATGAAGCCTGGTGTAAAAATTCTATGGCCAAAGGGTGGTTAAAATTAGAGAAGAAAGCTAAGTCTCAGATGCCCAGTAAACTTAAAAGGACACATTTTAAGGTGAAAATTGTTGATGCTATTGTTTTACTTCATCCTATTGTTGGGAATGCACAAATTGAATTGTTTGAAGACTGGATGTGTCAATTCATTTTGGTTATCTGTGATGATAATGTGTTTATTGATTGGGACAAGATAATTTGCTTCCACTTTCCTGAACAATTAGTCAATTTTCAGAAGACTGCTACCTTTCATCTATGTTCTTGCTTGAGATATATCATTGCTAATCATAGATCTTTCTGGCCAGGGTTGAAACCACAAGTTCCACCAAATTCTAGCATGCCTATATATAAATTTTATCCATAGATGTTTACCAGGTAGGTTGGGATGGGAGAATATTGTCTTGTTAATGATGCCTTTTTAATGGAAGCTGTGAGAAAATTAGATGGAAACCCTGAAATGTGTTTTTCCCCTTAAACAAAACTGTTGGTGTTGAAATTTGGAAGGTTTTATATCCAGTTTGATAGATTTTCTTATTTGAGGATAGGAGATTATGAAAAAGCTCCACTTAAATTGCCTAAGTATCCCAAGGTTTTACTATTATTTCTGGAGGTTTGCAAACAAATGGCCATAGTGAATATAAAATATATGAATATGAGGAAACGAGGGTATGCCTTCATGTTAGTTACTCTGTCTTTCTCCTGTAAAAATAATCAAATGGATAAGGGTGTTGAAAGGATCCTTAAAGAATATAATCTCTAGTACCTGTTTATAAGAACTAATTTTGACAAGAAAGGCTTTGTGAAAAGAAATTTGTATGCCTCTGGCTCATATCAACACCAACCTTCAATTGAGGATTTTTGGGAGGATTGTACTAATGAAAATGAAGTCTTCAGAAGGGATCATATGGGGTTAACCCTTGAGCAGATACAAAATTTTGGTCTCTCTTTCCAAATTCCTAAAAATGTGACTGTAGATTTGATGGTTCTTGATCCTGAATATGAGAATTTTCCTAGAAAATGACATCCTAGAGTTGATTGGGATAAAGATGAAGTTTTGTATATGAGTAAATGAGCTAAACCAGTATTCAAAAGGACTCAAGATTGGTTAGAAAGAAAATGGCGTAAGGTTGTTGGTTATGTTCATGAACCAAAAACATCCCAGAAAAATGAACAAGGATCTAGCTAGATAGTCACTGGAGGTACATCATCAGTGAGAGTAGCTATCAGGTCTTCTAGTGCCAATTCGCAATCTGGGGGTGATGGTGAGAAATCAAAAGAATCAATCAAGTTGAAATCAATATGTTAACAAGATAACCCATCTACCCCTACTCTTAAAAATAAAAATGCCCAAACAAAACCTATGTCTGAAGATTCAAATGACATTTTTAGGCATATTATTGAAGATAATACTTTCCCACCCTTATCTAAAGAACTTTCTCCTCCTATAGAAAATATATCAATTATTCCTAGTGAGTCCAGAGAAGTTGTTCAAAGTGATAAAGCCCCCAGTCTAATAGAAAATTCTCCAGTATGGCTGAGGAAAGCAGTAGAAAAGAAGAGAAAATAAACTCCCATGACATCTATTGGAGTAGATACAGTGACAAAATTACTCCAATCTTCCTTAGGGCCCAAGAAACCCCAGAAAATGTCAAGAATTTTGGATGATGTTGTCTCTGGTAATTAGATATTGGAAATTGTAGAACCTCTAAAGGATGTAGATGATGATAAGATAACCGCAACCGATTATAAAATCATACATGTTGGCATGGATCCCCAGACACTCGAGGGTGATGTATATCACACTAGTTATTCATTCAATGCTTTAGCCAAGCGGGTGAAAGAAGAAAGGAAGGAAAGAGTAGAATTGCAATCTCAAGTTTTTGATTTCTAAAACTTTATCTCTTCTATTGTTTCTCCCTTTTTGTCTGTTGAGGCTTCTAGTTCCTAGAAAGAGTTATTGATGAGTCTACGATGCAGTTGATTAGAAAAAATATAAATTACTCCAAGGTTTCCAGTGAGTGGATTGAAGAATTATCTCAGGAAACTATATTTTTCATTATTAAATCTATGATTTCTTACACTCATATTGTTGATAAAAGAAAGGGATTAATGGCAGAACTACAACACGTTAGGAAAGATCATACCAGTCTTTATGTGCTTTCAGAAGAAATGAAAGAGTTAGTTTCCATGGATCGATTGAAGTTGATAAATGAACATATTGTTAGTGATCCAAAGGAATTAGATCCTACGTGGCCTGATTCACTCAAATGGAAATTAAGTATATATGATGACTTGGTAAACGAAATCACTGAAGTATTGGAAAATTATTTATATATGTTAGGAAAAATCAAAGGAAATTTTCATGATTTGCAGGTAAGGATAACGGATAATTTTGATGAGAAAATTCTAGACACAAAAGAAATCTGCTTGAAATTTAGAGAAGTCTTCAACAAGGAAGTAGAAGATCCTGCTACAATGACTAAGGAATCTTTCTCAAAGCTTGGGAGGGTGGAGCTTTATCTCAAAAAATTTAAAGCTGAAGTAGAAAGGAGGTCTAACACACTGAATGAATATGAGGTTGCTCTCAGAAAATGGAGAATCGGGCTTCAGATCACACTGACACCAGGCAACAGACATATTTTTGCAATCATTACCAGGTACAGGGAGTACAAAGCTAGAATGAAGATGCAAGAAAGTTTGTTTCGACAAGAAGGGAATGAGGAACCAAAAGCTGATGAAGTTGAAGTGGGTGGGACCGATGCATTGTTTAGTTTTAGCATTTTCAATTACTTTCTTTAAGGTTAACTTTTTTAAGTTAATGACTTCTTTTTAATTTTTGGTACGGTTACTTTCAAGAAACCATTACCAAAGACATTGGCTATGTTTAAATATTGATTCGACTAATGTGGCTAGGATCTTTTTGGGAAAAATTTGATTTACTCATTAGAGAAAACTTTGTTATTTTGGCTATTATCTGTTATTTTGATATAAAAGACATTGGTGAAGTTTATGCATGTGTAATCTTTGAGTTATGGCATATGGATTCATTCTGTTTATACTGAATATTTTCTAGTGTGATATCTATTATTGGGATGACAGATGATATATTTTGTTGTATTTTTGTGGTGTTATTATCTGTGAATAAGAATTTTGCGGTGATATTGGTTTAGTTGTTAGCTTTTCTTAAGGAGTTCTATTTCCATTTGCATGAGATTAATTGATACCTTTAAAGAATTATGGTTAAAATCCCCTTCCTTTATTTTCTTTCTGGTTAAAAGCATCACTAGTTTAAAAATTATTCATTGAATATCAGATAAAGGTAGCTGCCACCGTTTAAAATAAGCAGAGAATCAGTTTTGAAGTTTATAATGTTGTAATGTTACCGATTCAACTGTGGTTACATTTATCACCTTTGTGGGCATAAGAATATAGAGCTAGGTGATAAATCTGTTAACTAACAATAAGTAATGTAATTTCTACTAAAATTTGGTACATAACTTGAGACTTATTTGATCTCATCTACACTCACTCCCAAAGACCAAACATAATCTCCAATCTATCTATTTCTTACTCAAGTTTAGATCCACAACTTGAAGGATTGACCCAAGACAATTTGTAATTTACAAAAAAAGAAACTTTCACTCTTAAAATTTAAATTCAAAGTTGGGCCCTTTATTGCCTTTTCCCACTAGCCATCATGTGTTGACTCAAAGTGTAAAACATTTCACTTTCCACCTTCGAAGTTGTATTAAGGACTAACCCTAATTCATTATATGAATTGAAGAGTCATTCTAGATCTTTCACTACAACTTGCATTAGCATTTCAAGAGCACCAACATTGCATTATTTTATTAGATTAGCACCACAACATATTGTATGACTACTTTTTGTCTTTGATCTTTATTCAGAACTATTAAATTAACCCATCTAGGGGTTTGAATAAGGGAGAATTCCCCTACATAGAAAATTACTCAAAGGTATTCCTAAAAACCATTGGTTAAACTTTATTTTGATTCTAGACACCCAAATGAAACTTTTTTAAAGGTATCAAGAATCAAAAACATCAAATTCAAGCCCACTAGTCAAATTTCACTTCCACACACAAAGTTTAGAGTTGCACTCATGGATCTAATTTAGCTCATTTTCATACTTGTGGATCTAACCTAGATGAAAGTTGAGAAAAAAAAATAGTTCATATTTCATATTCCTCTTCTAAGATATCCAATAATAAGTGATTATAAATTGGGGTTCAAGATTTATGATCAAAATAAAGGAAAAATATAGTTGACTACTAAAATCATATACAAGATTTTTTTTCTTTTAATTTCTAGTTTTATAGTTTTTTTATTTATTTCATTCTAGAAATTATGACAATGACTCTTTTTTTCATAATGATTTAGTTTCGAATGCACGTTCTAGTGGCCCTTCCTTAGGGATCCCTATGTATTTTCTATGTATCATGATGATATACCAATATTTTATGCCCACATGGTTTCTTGTTTGAATCCTTTTATTATTTTCATGATATATCTTTGACTACTTATGGAGAACATTCTTTGACAACCCATCTTGCACATGGTTTTGATATGAGGATCTCTCATAGTATTTACTTGGTATGTGTGAGAATAATAGGCCACCCATTGATGTCATACCCTTCTCCTTTTCTACACATGATATGCATGTTTATATGGATGTAGTGAAAGTCTTACATGATATTTTTGTTAAATGCATAGGACAACTAAAAGGGGGTGAATGAGTTGTACCATAAAACTTGAAAAACCTCACAAACATTTAAATCCACATTAATTCAATTAACCCTTAATCTATTAGAATGACTTATCCTGAAAGAAAAGAACAAAAACTGAAATACATCAACACCATGCACAAATGAACAATAGATTTACGTGGAAAACCTAAGATGGGAAAAACCACAGTGAGGATTAACTCACAATATAAAGTAGTATCAACACTTAATACAATAGAGCTCACTGTTGAAGGGCTCACTACCCAAAGAAAGAAAGGCTCACTGCTTGAATAGAAAAGAAGATAGAGAAGAATGTTACAATGATAAATCTATCTCAATGCAATATAATAATCCACCATAGCATCACCAATACATTCACAATCTTTCTAAAGAAGTTTAGACACCTTTTGCTCACTACATTCAATAATCTAACACATGAAATCTTGCACTGCACTTCTCAAATGCACACCTTACAACTTTTCAATTCACATCACTCACATCATACTCACCTATCTTATCATCCTCTAATAATTCAACACTTATTTATACCATGTCTTCAACCTTGAAAACATTCTCTAAGGTCAGCTATGCAACTCAACTGTGCAAATTCAAATTAGGTTGGAACCAAAACATTCCCACGGTGGAAAGGAATGAAGGCGGACCACAACACACCTTAGCTAGGACCTAAATCCACTCATACATGTCATGTCATGCTTCTACAAATATCAAAGTAACTTTGCATTTAGTGTAAACAACCAAGGTCGATCGGACCCTTGTTAACACCATTAACGCTTAAGCACATGCTTCCTCAAATTCAACGATGACTCACAAACACCACATAACCCTTGAACACAACCTATAATATTCCACAAACACCCTAAAATCCAACAAATTCCTTTACAACATCTCTCACTTGAAGAATGTACACACCTAGTACACTCAAACAATGTTGCAATACATTGTAACTCAAGAAACCAACTTCCAAAGCACCAAAGTATGAAAAAAATCATCTGAAGAAAGATACACATACTATCAACACCCTCCTAGATCCTCAAGACCTGAAACCACTATGCAAAGAAATACAAAGCAAGAACATTTCTCCTAGATACCTCTACAACATACAATTCACACACTGGTGAACACAACTTCCTCAACATAGCAATCTAGCAGACCAAATTTTGAATGCAACACCTTTGAACACCTCTGATCAACATATTTCAACCATACAAGTAGACATTTAGCCTAGAAGAACTGTAGAGAAAAACCAAAACACTAATCTTCAACACAGAACACACTGCAACACACTTTTTCCTCTTTTTATTCAATTTTCTCAAAAGTGCTTGGAAACCAAGCACTAGAAACATATCATCAACATCTTCAGTACTTCCCACAAAGCCAACTACAACATAACAACTCAACCATACATCCATAAACAAAGGCTTATCAAAGAAAAATTATAGGTTAACACTAGTAGCTTACTAATGACAAAATAATGTAACTAATCAAAGTGTAATCAGAGAAAACACCAACTCAATACCAACTACAAGTCCTTCCAAAAATATCTTACTCATACAGTTGACACCAATGACAACACAAACTTGTTGACATCAATGACAACACTAATCTACTCATACTTGCAACAATCTCCCCCTTTTTCATTGGTGGCAACACATGATGTGAAGAACCATTAGCCACAAACACAATAGCTCTACTCCATACCTTTTCCCTTTTCTCTTTTATCCCCCTTGCACAACTAACTCATTACACTCTCTCTCCCTTTGATAACTTTCTCTCTAGCAATTTATCTTTTTCACATCTCATTCTCCCCCTTTGACATCAATGGAAAAGGAAACAATATTTGTATTATTCATTATCCCTTTGACATTAATCATACTATTAAAGATATCACATTTCCACAATCCATATTGATTATTGCTAGATGACTTCTGGATTTGATTGTGTAAGAGTTTATTTGCATCAACGTTTCAGATCACACTCCGTGATCCATCATTAGGATAGTTGAGAGCTCAAGGAGAAAAATGATAAGTTGTAGACCAAGAACTAACTAAAAAGACCAAGGGGAGGGATGAGGGGCACATAAAATGAAAAAAAAGAGGCTATCAAATAGACTCCTAGGACCAAAAGGATAAAAAAGACACAAGAGAAAAAGAAAAATTAGAAGAAAACAAAAGGAAAAAAATAAAATAAAATTGTCCAAACAATAGAAATTTCTAAATTTTTTTTTAAAAAGACAAAAACACAATTTTGAAAGGGACCACTAATGAGAAACAAATAAAACCCCTACAATAAGAGACAAATGAAATTGGAATATATATATATATATATATATATATATATATATATATATATAGAGAGAGAGAGAGAGAGAGAGAGAGAGAGAGAGAGAGAAAGAGAGAGAGAAGCTTAAATAAATAAATAATGCATATATACTTTATTGGTGTGTGTTTTTCATAGATATATATAAATAATATACATTATTTATTTATTCTATTGTTTATTTATGTTCACTTTGATATCTAATACTATATATATTTCTAATTTCTTTTGTTTCTTTTATATATATATATGTATATATACATATATATACATATATACATATATAATGTGTTTTTTTTCATAGATATATATCAATAATATTCTTTATTTCTTTATGCAATTGTTGAATTATATTCAGTTTGGTATATAATAATATATATATTCCTAACTTCTTTTATTTCTTATAAATAAATACTATATATGCATTATTTATTTATTTAAGCTTTTCTCTCTCTCTCTCTCTCTCTCTCTATATATATATATATATATATATATTCCAATTTCATTTGTCTCTTATTGTAGGGGTTTTTATTTGTTTCTCATTAGTGGTCCCTTTCAAATTTTCTTTGTGTTTTTGTCTTTATAAATAATAAAAAAAAAGAATTTAGAAATTTCTATTGTTTGGACAATTTTATTTTATTTTTTTCCTTTTGTTTTCTTCTAATTTTTCTTTTTCTCTTGTGTCTTTTTTATCCTTTTGGTCCTAGGAGTCTATTTGATAGCTTCTTGTTTTTCGTTTTATGTGCCCCTTGTCCCTCCCATTGGTCTTTTTAGTTAGTTCTTGGTCTGCAACTTATCATTTTTCTCCTTGAGCTCTCAACTATCCTGATGATGGATCACGGAGTGTGATCCGAAACGTTGATGCAAAAAAAAACTCTTATACAATCAAATCCAAAAGTCATCTAGCAATAATTAATCATACTGTTTACCACTACTCTACAAATTCCTTTCCTTTACTACTTTGCATACTCCCCGAGAGTACACACCAAACTACATCAATCAACAACCATTTCACAATGATAACACTTACTCATCCTAACTGCAACAACCAACAAATGCCACTACCTACTCCCCATGAGAGGTGGCCACCAACATCAGTCCAGAAAGAAGAATGAACCTTGAGATCCATTGGATCAATACGTCCCCTTATGCATCTAGTTCAAAGGAGGGGCAATAACCCCCAACTTCTCTCAGAGATACTCAAAAGTATCCTTAGGAAGAGCATTAGTAAATATATTAGCAACCTGATCCTTTGTAGGCGCATATTCAAGCTTCACTTCATTCTCTACAACCTTCTCTCTCGAAAAGTGATGTTGGATTGAGATATGCTTAGTCCTTGAATGCATTATCGGGTTCTTTGAAATATTGATAACACTTTTATTATCATAGAAGATAGAAATTGGTTCATCATACACTACTCTTATATCCTTTAATATTTTCCTCATCCACAAAAATTGTCTGCAACAAGATGCTACTACAATATATTTTACCTCTATAGTAGATAAAGACACTAAATCTTTTTTCTTACTTAGCCATGAAACTAATATGCATCCAAGAAAGAATGTACCACTACTTTTACTTTTTCTATCATCTACACAACCAACCCAATCTGCATCTATGTAAGCACTCAAAGTAATTTAATCAGTATCCTTTACATACCAAAAGTTATGTTCTAGAGTTCCCTTTAAGTATTTGAATATCCTCTTCACTGTTACAACATGTGACTCTCTTGGATCTTCTTGAAATCTAGCCATAATACCAACTGCATACAAGATATCCGGTCTAGTAGTAGTAAGATATAGCAGTCCTCCAATCATTTATCTATACTTGCTCTGATCAGCCTTACGAGATTCATCATTCTTTCTCAACTTGCAACCAATAAGCATATGTAGGGGTACATACTAGTTTAGAATCTTCCATTCCAAAATCCTTCAACATTTCACTGACATACTTTGATTGTGAAATGAAAATACCTTTATCTATCTAATTGATTTGTAGCCCAAGGAAGAAATTCTTCTTCCCAAACATAGACATTTCAAACTCCTTCATTTCCCCTACAAGCTTATTACACATAGCTTCATTTCCTCCAAACACAATGTCAGCAACATACACAACCACAATCAAGATTTGATCTTTTTCAACTTTGAAGTAGAGATTTCTATTTTTGGTACCTTTATTGAATCCTTTTTGTAACAAGTACCTGTCTAACCTTTCATACCAAGCTCTGGGAGCTTGCTTCAATCTATATAATTCCTTAATTTTTAGACCATATCTAATTTATCTGATAACTGAAATCCTTCCAGGTGTTCTATGTATACATCTTCTTCCAATTTACCATTCAAGAAAGTAGACTTCACATCCATCTAATAAACTTTGAAATCTTTATGTGTTGCAAAAATCCAAAAAAATCTTGATAGCTTCCATTCTTTCCACTAGAGAAAATGTCTCCTCAAAGTCTATTCCTTCTACTTGTGAGTAACCTTTACACACAAGCCTTGCCTTTTTTCTTACCACTTCTCCATTCTCATTCAGTTTTTTCTTGAATAACCACTTAGTGCCAATTACATTCTTGTTTGTTGGTCTTGGGACAAGTTTCCAAGTCTGATTCTTCTAAATATGCATTAGTTCTTCTTCCATATACTTGATCCAATACTCATCCTTACATGCTTCAATCATTATTTTCAATTCAATTTCAGAAAGTAAACATAGATTTACATGTTCTTCAACAAATTTTCTTCTTGTTAGTACACCTTTGTTCTTATCACCATCGATCTATTCTTCAAAATGGTTCTTTTCTGCATACTTAGAAGTTTTAGGAATCTTTTCTGAAGCTTCTTCCTCTTCAATATACACTTCTTTTTTCCTTAGCTTTGTCTTCTTCTCTACAACTACACTCATCCAACTCATATCCATCTATGATAGGTCGAATATATGCGTTAGAAAATAAGCAAGAAACTAAAGAGTGCAAATAAACACCAAAACAACCTACACCTCAAGATTAGCCTAAGTTGGAATCAACACAAGATAAAAATAACAAATAGAACTTTATACCTTGTGTCGAATCAATCCTTTGGTTGGCCCTTTGATCTTTGATGTGTATGCTCCTTGGATGGCAAGATATGCAAACTAGATGATGATGTGAGGATGGATGGAAATGGATGAAAGCATGAAAATGACTAAGTGTAGATTGAGAAACAAAATTGCAAGAGTTTGGCTAGCAAAATGATCTCTTCTAAAATGAGAGAAAAGAGGGGGTATTTATAGGAATTTTGCGAATTCTTAGAAGAAATGGACGGCCAAGATTGGGCCACCAATGATCAAGATGTAGGGCTAAGGTGAGTTGAGAACTCACAAGCCCTCACATCTTGACATGTGGCATGTGATATAGCCCTAAAAGGTGAAGTGGACATGAGGTGGAAGGATAGTACATGACATGGAGGAAGGTACAAAGTACCTTGGGATTGGACAAGATCTCCTCATAAAGGAGGTGCTTGTCCCTATGTGAGTAAGAGGACATGTGAGGAATTAAAAATTCCTCAAATATCCTTATGGGGAGAGGGGAAAGAATAAAGAATAAAGAGAGGACATGTGGGAAGAGGTGAAGGAATTAAAAATTCCTTTTGAGTGCATTGGGGGATTAAAAGGTGAATTAAAAATTCACATGGGGAAGTGGAGTGCCTTGCCCAAAAGGAGAAAGCCTTTAATAAGGTTGAATTAAAGACACATGCCATAAATGGGGAGAGGATTAGGTTGGTCTAATCATATGATTAAGGTTGTGCAAGTACTTAATTAGATGGACTAATGACCTATTAGAAGCAAGTGGGAGATTATGGAGGATGTGACCCTAATGATGATTAGGGGTGTGCATATGTTAACCACAGTTAATTAGAGGAAGATGAAGAAGTTAAGATGGATTGGAGACCAACTTGCAAAAGTTGGAGGATGTGACAATGAGAGAGAAAAGAGGAATTAAAAAATAAATTTTAATTCCAAAAGGGGAATATGACTAAATTAAATAACATAGTGTATTTATTTAATTTAGAGGAGGAAGAGGGGTAAAGTATTTATTAAATTAAATACTTTATGAACCCTGTGTAAGATGCAAGGTATTAATTAAACAAATGATTTAATTAATATTAACAAAAGGGATAAGCAACTAGATGAATAAGGGGATATATTTGATCATATGGAAGTGGTCAAATTAGGTGTCTACAATTTTCCCCTCTTCAAAATACTATTAGGATAATAGGGTTTCGAAGAAAAACAGAATGCAAATGACTTTGTAGAGGAAGAAATCAGAAAAGAGATGCCCCAGTATGGGGGAATGTGCACGAGGTGCCCCAAACAGAGGGAATGTGGAGAGGATGCCCCAGTCCAGTGAAGGTAGGCCTAGAGTGACGGGTTAGGGGAGAATGGTAGGGTATGCCCCCTCGAGAAGGCGGATGGGGGAGGAAAAAAAAGGGGGTCTGATCAACCTCTCAAAAGTAAGGAGTGGTATATGTTGTTGGAAAGAGCACGGAAAAATGTGAAGAATGGTGTTTGAATGGAGTCAATCGGGTAAATAGTGTGCGAATGGTGGCCTCAGGAAGAAAGTGGCTGGATGAATTAGTTGGAAGAATTTTTGGTAAAAAAAGGAAAAAAAAAGACTTTGATTTGAAAATGGAAGAAAGAGGGAAAAGGTAATAAAAGGTAATTAGAGAATTACCTTTACTCATTGTGACAGCTGACAAGTGTGGAGAAGGAGGAGAAGAAGAAGAGGAGGTGAGAGAGATCATGCACAATGCTGGAGTATGATAGTGACATTATCCATCGGGCAGACGAGAGGTGGATATTCTTCACCCACCGTGCCGTACCACACCAGGTTAGCCCAAAACTTAACTTTGTTGATTTTGAGTCATTTATGCAAGTGTTTGGAAAAAATGAAAACGTGGGTTTTGTCCGGGAGGGCAGGAAGAAAAATGGGTAGAAGGCAGATTTTTAAGATTTTTAGTTTTGAAATCCGCGCTGGGGGGAATAGGCTAGGCGGCTGCCCATGTGGATAGGTCTGCTGCCGTGGGCGGACGAGTCTGCCGTCGTGGGGGCAGGTTCGCCGCTGCGGTGGGTCCACCACCACAGAGGAGGGGCCTCTGTCATGGGGGCGAGTCCGCCACCATGGGGGCAGGTCCGCCACCGTGGCGGGTCCGCTGCCGAGGGGGCGGGTCCGCCAACTGGGTGGGACAGCCGAAGTGGAAGGATGGGGGGAAAAACAATGGCATGGACGGGAAACCTGAGAATGACGAGGGGAAAAATGAAAATGATAAAAGTTTATTGTGTTCATGCAGAAAATGGGGATTTTGTGGGTGTGAGAGAGATGATCAGAGGTGTTGAGGAGATGCATAGCGAGGATGACCGAGGAGGATCACCAGAGACTAGTAGAGGCAGGACTACTTCATATGATGGCATATCTGACGATCAAGGCCCATGGGGCCATGTTGACAGCATTGATGGAGTGGTGGGATTCGGTGACGTCAACCTTTCACCTGCTAATAGGGGAGATGACGGTGACACTGGAGGATGTGTGGCGGATCTTGAGGCTCCTGATATTAGGGCTCTTGATTAGTGAGTGTTGGTCAGAGGATGAGGCTCTGGATGAGTCTGTGCACATTTTTTTTGGTAGTGACGAGCTACTGGTGCAGCAGGGTCAGTTGGATATGGATAGGATGCTATCGTGCAGGGTACCGGTACTATCACTATACTTGGCAAGGTTGATTAGTAGTATACTGCTGCCAGACCGGAGTGGTCGGTTTCTTCACATGAGGATGGTTGGGGTGATTCGCCACATCATCGAGGGCCGAGAGGGACAGTTTGCGTGGGGGACTTGCATGTTAGCACAGTTGTATCGAGACATGCACGTGATTTGTTACAAGAAGCATTTAAGTGTCACAAATGTTAAACTACTATAGGTGTGAGCCTAGGAGCATATCCACGTGACCAGACCGATTATAGCAAGAATTGGTGAGCATGATGACAGGGAGGTTGTAGCGTGGTGGTGGGGAGCAGAGGCAGGGGTCGTACTACAGTACCGAGAGATGCAGGAGGTAGACATGTGGAGGCGATAGTTTGATGAGGTGTGGGTAGTGGATATAGTGTGGAGGCCATACATGATGCGGCAATTTAGGGGGTGGTCGAGGGAGGAGGGGTTGCATAGTGGTTACTTCTTTACTCGATGTTACATGATTGGGAGCAGGCCACGAGTAGTGGAGTTACATTGACCAAATCGAGTGACGAGGAAGTTCAGAGTGAGACAGGATATTCCGGCAGGCCGAGTGACATTTGCACGACTGACGCGGGAGCAACCATGGGGAGCCACGTTAAATCTACGTAGCATATGGAGTTATATTGAGGGACTAGTGTTTAGGCCCTATCCTGATAGGCGAGAGGGGCCGCAAGACACAGGGACGACAGGGTGGTATGATGAGTGGTTCAGGCAACATCCGCCTGAGCAGATTACACCAGTGGTGCCAATCAAGGAGGCACGAGGATTTGGGTCAGAGGATGAGAGGCGATTGCAAGCATTTAGTGAGAGGAGGCCGGGAGCTCAGGAGGAGACACAGGGTACACAGGGCGAGGCCAGCGGAGCCGGAGGGGATGAGGGTGTATAGGAGACAGCCGGAGTTGGAGAGGAGATGGACGGAGAACTAGGAGGGCAGGGGGGACAAGAGACAAACAGAGCCAGAGGACAGAAGGCAGACGGAGTCAGAGAGGAGACAGACGGAGACCTAGGAGGGCAGGGGGGATAGGAGACAGATGGAGCCAAAGGAGGATAGCCAAAGTAGGGATCCCCTGGGGTGATAGAGGTGGATGAGATGGAACTATCAGCAGAGAGTGAGGGGTACCATCCGCAAGAGATGGAGGTTGATTCAGATGTGCATGATGTAGCACCGCTAGCAGCACCATCAACCAGAGGGGAGGATCTGGGGGCGGTATTGAGAGAGACAGTGGAGAGATTGCAACAGAGCGAGCAGTGAGTGTGGGAGATAGAGGCAGAGCGGATCGGAGTAGAGGTGGAGAGGGATGAGTGGCGGGCCCGGTTTGCTTAGGGTGAGAGAGACTGCATGAAGCTGGTCAAGCTAGTATCAGAACAAGAGAGGAGATTAGTGAGAGAGAGAGATGAGAGCCGCGATGAGGCTGTGGATCTGCGGGCTGAGGTGGAGAGATTGTGGGTGGAGGTGTAGAGTCAGATGATGTAGATGGAGGGATTGGATTTGGTGGGAGAGGGGGCAACACAACAGGTTGTCAGCAGGGGGACAGGGGATGCATTGGATGCAGAGAGTGTGCAAAGGGAGCTAGTTGAGCTTAGGGACAGAGTGCACACAGTGGAGGCAGAGAGAGATGTGGCGCAGGCATAGGTGGAGGTGTTGGAGGCAGGGAGGGATGTGTTACAGGTGCAGGTATAGGTGGAGGTGTTGGAGGCAAGGAGGGATATGTTACAGGCACAGGTCTAGGTAGCACATAGTGAGAGGCAGGTGGCTGAGATAGAGGTACAGTCTCTTCGTAGAGAGAGAGAGAGATACAACGACATCGCAGGCATCTAGCTTGCGACGAGAGCGGGATGCGGCTGAGCTAAGATTACAAGCTTTACAGAGAGACAGAGATGCAGCGATGGCGTGGGGACAGGCTGCATAGAGGGAGAGGGATGTCGCAGAGTTGTAGATGTAGACACTATAGGGTGAGAGGGATGCAGCACAGGCTTAGTTGTAGAGGGGGCTGGTTTACGGAGGAGGTCCAGGGACAGATGTTCAGGAGCTACACACATAGTTATAGGCATTGCAGGCGGAGAGGGATAGAGGCTCAAAGCAGATACAACAGTTGATACTAGCTCAGGAGGCTTAGGTATAAGAGCGGCAGGCTATCAGTGCAGATCGAGATCGGTATAGGCATGAGCGAAATGCCACGAGACAGATAGCTAGGCAGAGGGATGAGTTTATGCAGCAGGTGAGCTATTGGAGGGGCGTATATGAGCAAGTCATTTTAGATCCAGCGCAGTGCACGGCACGCTATGTCAGTTAGGCCTAGCAGCCACCAGGGCCATCTCAGTCATTAGGGACATGCACTAGGGGATTTAGTGACTATCGACAGACTCTGTCTCCATATGGCAGTTACCAGGGGACTCCTACCCATGAGTACTAGGGGACTCCAATGCACAGAGGGCCAGTACCTGATTCTCCGTAGGGATCAGATGTGGGTAGCTCATAGTAGAGTGGGCAGATGCAGGACATTGATTATTTTTGGCAGATACAGGATGGATGTTTTGTTCATGTCACCAGAGGTTAAAGGTGATCGACATCTCTGGATTTTGTATCTTATTCGGTGATATATGATGGAGATGCATTGTATTATGATAGGATGTTTATTATTTTGATTATGCGAGGGCCTTTATTGACACTAGGCATGATATTTCTTTTATGCGGCTATATGGGATGATTTATGATGTGGTTTCATATATATACACATGTTTATATGGATGGATGATTTATGCTTTATGATTATGTTTTATGGATGCACATGTTCATGTGGATGGATGATTGATGTATGTTTCATGATTATGATTTATGGATGCATATGTATGTTATTACGATTATGATGATGGATGTATAGTTGTTTATGAAAATGGATAATTGTGTACGCTTTATGATTTATTGTTTATGGATGCATATGTTCATATGGATGAGTGATTATGTAAATACTTTTATGATCTATGATTTATGGATGCACATGTTCATGTGGATGGATGATTAATGTATGTTTTTATGATTTATGATTTATGGATGCATATGTTCATATGGATGGACGATTTTTGTAAATGCTTTTATGATTATGATTTATGGATGCACATGTTCATGTGGATGGACGATTGATGTATGTTTTTATGATTATGATTTATGGATGTACATGTTTATGTGGAATATGAATGAAAGGTAAATGTTTATAATGTACCTAAGTGTCAATAAAGACCGTCATGAGAATATGGAAAGGCAATAGGCATATGGAAGAGTGCATTTTCCAAAAAAAACCATTAATATCCTGAGAGGAAGAGGACCCAAGAAGAAAGAGAACGAGAGTACTTGCACAACCGAAAACATAAGTCATGGTGATGGTCATGATGAAAATGAAGGGTGCATGCGAAGTGATGAAAATGTAGTGAAAATGAGGTTTTTCCATCTTTGGAGCATTTATTTTTACTATAGCGTTAGATACCAAGTACCTTGATATGGAAGATCAAGGCGAATGAGTATTCTACACATGAAACAAACACAGCAAACAAGAAGGTTATCCTCAACACCCCGAAGTCACGATGACCTCGGGTGGGCCTGGTGTTGAGATAACCACAAACACACAAAGTTGTCCCAATGCAACACAAGACCTTAGAGATCTTGGTGGGTCCTACGAGGGATAACTGAGAAGACAGTAGTCAAAACAAACGATCAAGGTATGCCCCCATGTCAGCAAGTCAAGGCATGCCATGGTATGGTGGATCAAGGCGACCCTGACAGGTGATGGTAAGGAACCCAAATGATAAATAAAACTCAAAAGCATCAAGAGATCACAATCAAGATAACAGGTCCTTTGCCATAGGATCAAGGTGATGGATGGGATTTGATGAGGTCTGCTAGGAAGGATTCATCCTGTTGAGACCAAAGATGGATGCTAAACTATAATGACCCAGTTGACGCGGGATGTTACTCATGGACTAGATCTCGTAACATGAATGAATTTTGTTTATTAAGAACCGGTTAGATGTGGGCATAACATGATGACAAAGCACAAAAGATCGACACGACCTACAAACCTAGGGGCTCTAGGGTCGATCATAGATTAGCCTTACCTACGTGAAAGCGCAAAGCCCTCGTAGTTCCAGAAAAGACCATGGATAAAGCAAAAAGAAGACAATGATGACCGATGATGATGGACAAATGCCCTAAGGGTGAATCAAATGATCAACCTTGCCTATGTGACAACGCAGGGGCAACATAGTTCGACTGATGGACGTGACAGGATGAGATCTAGGTGAAGACTGACACGGTGGATAACCCTACATGATGACACAGACCGATCGACAAAGGGAATAAACAATGTAAGATCAAAGTGGGATACTGAAAAGCTCAGGATGGGGGCTAGGCCAGATGGGTCGTCCAATGCTCAATCAATATATACCAAGCGGCCTAGGATGAGATGGGTGAGGACAATAGTGCGGATGAAAGTATAAAATAACTAGGATGTCAGGTAGATAATGATTAAGCCCTCTATGGATGACGCCTGCTACCAAGTTTTCACCATCCATACCTATCCAAGGCACCACCAAGAGGTGGTTTTCACCATAGGACGAACTTATTTTTCTTTACTATTTTTAATTGATTTTTTGATTTGTTATTTTTTTTTTTTGACTTTTTTGACTTTTTTTAAATTTTTCTGGGGTTACCAAGCAGATTTAGGTGTAGAACTTCTTCAGATGCATGATATTGATGGGTTCGTCAAGGGGTTCTCCTTCAAGAGTAGTCAACCTGTATGCCCCAGATCCATATTTAGCAGCTATGATATAGGGTCCCAACCAATTTGCCTCAAATTTTCCTTTCTTGTTTCGGTCTTGCTGAGTGCATTGGTTCTCCTTAAAAACAAGCTCACCCACCTGGAATTGTCGAGGAGGAACCTTCTTATTGTAATTACATTTGAGGCGATTTTGGTATGCTTGCAGATGATCATAGGAT
The DNA here is from genome assembly GCA_007258455.2 of Sequoia sempervirens. NCBI lineage: Eukaryota > Viridiplantae > Streptophyta > Pinopsida > Cupressales > Cupressaceae > Sequoia > Sequoia sempervirens. Next base: position 170,333,485 of record VDFB02000003.1, on the reverse strand, counting down.
TTTATTCTTTGTTCATCCAGTAGTTCCAGCTGTGCAAGCCGTGCAACTCAAGCATCTTCTTCGCTGATAAGATTCTTCAGAGAAATCCTCAGTGATGGAAGCTCAACTTCAATCGGCAAGATGACTTCAACACCATATACTAAAGAATAGGGGGTGGCGCCTGTCGAGGTGCGGATGGATGTGCGATATGCCCAGAGAGCAGGATAAATATGGAGGTGCCAATCTCGTCCAGTGTTATTGACAACCTTTTTGAGGATACGGATAAGGGTTTTATTGGTTGCTTCTGCCTGACCATTAACCTGGGGGTAATAAGGCGTTGACCAATGGTGCTGGATATGGAAGGTGTTGCAGAGGTGTTTCATGGCTTGGTTTTTAAAAGGTTTTCCGTTATCAGAGAGGATGGTGGACGGGATACCATATCTGTAGAGAATATGGTAGAGGATGAATTTGGAAATTTGAGTACTGGTGATCTGTGAAAGGGGCATTGCTTCCACCCACTTGGTGAAGTACTCAGTGGCAGTAATGATGAATGTATGGCCATCGGATGATGGTGGGTAAATCTTGCCAATCAAGTTGAAACCCCATTGAGAAAACGGCCATGGTGCCAGGAGGGGCTGAAGATCTTGTGCTAGGGTATGAATCAAATCTGCATGTTGTTGGCATGGAAAGCACTTCTTCACAAACTCACAAGCATCGTGTTCCAATGTAGGCCAATAATATCCATCTCGTAGGATCGTTTTGGCCAGAGCCATACCATTTGAATGAGCTCCACAAACACTGCCATGTACTTCTGTTAGTGTAGCATGGGCTTCGGTCTCATTCATACATCTAAGGAGGATTCCATCATACCCACGACGATAAAGCGTATCACCGACGATGACTTATCGAGAAGAGCGATGAACGAAGGATTTGCGTTGATTACGTATAAGATCTGGGGGTATAATATTATCGTGGAGGTAGGTGTGGATGTCCTAGTACCATGGGGAGGTGGGACCCACAATGTCGCACACCATGTCAGTCTCAGGGATATCATATGTTGGGATTAAAAGTTGTTCCACAAGGAACTCACATTTTGTTCGGTCTTTAGGCATGTCAAGCAGGGAACCAATAGTGGCCATTGCATCAACTGCTTTATTCCGTACCCTAGGAATTTTTTAAAACTGTATAGAGGTGAAATATTTCTTGAAATCATCCACCATGTGCTTGTAGGGTAATAGCTTATCATCTTTGGTTAGGAATTCATCATTAACCTGTCTAATGACTAGCAAAGACTCACCAAAGACTTTCAAATGAGTTATGTACCACTGCTTTGCAACTCTGAGGCCAGTGAGAAGAGCTTTGTATTCTGCTATATTGTTGGTACACGGGAATGCTATCTTGAATGATTTTGGAATGTAGTCACCTTGAGGGGTAACTAATAAAATTCTTGCCCTCGATCCATTGTGTATAAATGATCCATCAAAATACAGCGTCCACATGGGAGTCTCATCAACAGAGAAGACTTCTTCATCAGGGAATTCTGTGATCAATGGATGAATATCAACTAAAGGAGCTTCTGCTAGCTGATCTGTGATTATATGTCATTTAATAGCCTTGCGGTCCACATATTCTATGCCGAATTCACTTAGGAGCATGACCCACTTGGCCATGCGACCAGTGAGAGTGGTTCTAGATAACAAATACTTCAATGGATCGATTTTGGCAATTAATTTAATTGGATGGCTGAGCATGTAATGTCAGAATTTCTGTGTGCTGAAGACGAGTGCAAGGTAGGATTTTTCCATGGGGGAGTAGTTTAATTCCTAGCCAACCAATGTCCAACTAATGTAGTAGATCGCCCTCTCTTTCGATGATTCATCATGTTGTGCCAACAATGCCCCCAATGTGACTGAAGTGGTAGAGATGTAAAGTAGGAGGGGTTTGCTTGGAATAGGTGGCATCAAGATCGGTGGATGAGCTAAATATTCCTTAATTTTATCGAAACCCATCTGACACTGCTGGTTCCATCGGAAGGTGGAATCCTTCTTCAGAAGATGAGTGAATGGCTGACACTTATCTGCTAGGTAGGCTATGAATCGACGGATGGACTGCATCTTCCCTTGGAGGCTTCTTAACTATTTTAGATTGTGCGGAGGTGGCATGTCCAGGATAGCCTTTACCTTGGCAGGATCAACCTCAATGCCCTTGCGAGAGACTATCAAACCCAAAAACTTTCCTGACGTGACCCCAAAGACACACTTTTTTGGATTTAGCCACAACTTGTAATACTCTAACCGCTCAAATATCTTTTTCAGGATGGCAGGATGTTCTGCTCATGTTCTGGATTTTCCTAATAGGTCATCAACATAATCCTCCATGATGATATGTATGAGGTCATGGAAGATGACCATCATTGCCCTCTGATATGTTGCCCCCACATTTTTGAGACCAAAGGGCATAACATTGTAACAGAAAGTGCCCCAAGGCGTTGTGAAGGCAGTCTTGTGTTGGTCTTCAGGTGTGATTCGAATCTGATTATAACTAGAGAAGCCATCCATAAGGGATAACATCTCATGTCCTGCTGTCAGGTCAACCAACATGTCAATGTTAGGTAGAGGAAAATTGTCTTTTGGGCAGGCTTTGTTAAGATCCTTGAAGTTTGTGCAAACTTGAATGTCTCCATTTGGTTTGGCAACTGGTACTATATTGGAGATCCACTAAGAGTAGTCAATCGATCTGATAAAACCCGCCTCTAGTAACTTCTCCAATTCCTTCTTGACTAATAATGCGACCTGCGGATGCATCTTGCAGAGCTTTTGTTTGACAGGCTTGGCGTCTGGGTGAATGTCTAAGTGATGAACCACTAAGGTGGGGTCTAAGCCTGGCATGTCTAAGTATGACCAAGCAAAGTTAATGATTCCCTCTTGGAGTAGCTGCACGATGACCGGATACTCTTGTTCTGAGAGTGACTTAGCCATGTAAGTGATTTTAGGATTTTCAGCAGTACCCAGATTAACTTCTTGAGTCTCTTCAATTAGAATGGAGGATCGGGCAGATAACTGAGTTCTCATAAGGGGAAGATGAACATCTCCATCTTCCAGCGCCTCTTCGAGGTTTTTACCATCAGATGCGTCCTTTATTTTAACTTTTTCAAGGTCAGGAACTGCCTCAAGGAGGTTTTCACTAGATGACCTCTTTTTACTTTTCTTATTCTTATTTTTGCGACTGGAGTGTTCATCCTCCCCCAATCCCATAAGGTTGACATATGTATCCGCAGACATACTAACAGGTGTGCTATTACGAAGGTCCCAATCAATAAGCTCAGGGTGACAAAGGGATAGGCTAATAGTACAAACAGATAAGCATTCGAACATGGATGATAGGTCGGTGTGATCGACGTCATCGTACGCACGTATGATGGATTCCTCCTCGGGTATGTCTTCCAATGAGCCATTGTCCACGGTGACACTATTGGAAGTATTATACGATGTTTCAGGGCCTTTCTGCTTTCTGTCATACCCAATGCCTATGTTTTTTGGTAGCTGTGACGTATCAATGGGTTGCAACTGCCCTTGCTCTTCTTTACCTAAGCCCCTACCTTGATAGTTATGTTTTTCCATGAACTTTGTTGGCCAGGGGTACTTTTCTTGAAAATACTCCTTTAGAGGAGTTTCCGGCTGGGGTTCTTCTCGATAGACCCATTGGCTTATGTCCTCTTCTGGTGCATCTATCTTGACACTTGGGGATCTAAAAGTGGTGGTAGGGATGTTCTTACCACTGAAAGTGACAGTCTTGTCTTCCTTTGGAGTAGCATGCGAAGGTTGACCATACTCATGTGGTGACGGTGGCATGGTTGCTACATTAAGAGCAGTATGCATTTCGTATTCACCACACCCTTTGTCAATGATCTGGACTTTGGTGACCGTAGGATCAGTGGTGGAAGATGGAGGGGTTATCGTGATGGAGGGTGGATTAGCAGATGATGACTGGGATGCCCCCATTTCAACCCCAAGACAATAATGTAAATGGGGAAATGACGCTTCTAAAGCGCGACAATATTCAAATGGCTGGGGGTCAGCATAAATGGTGACTTCCTATCCGTTGACTGGGAATTTTAGGAATTGATGGTATGTGGAGGGGACGGCTTGCATAGCATGGAGCCATGGATGGCCGAGGAGGAGATTAAATGGCAAGTCCAGATCAAGGACATGATAGGTAATGTACTGAACCACAGGTCCCACTTGGATAGGAAGATTGATAATCCCTTCTGAATTCCTTTCTACATTATCATGGGCTTTGATTGTGATGATCTGATTACTTAAATTTGCTTGAGTATACCCCACCTATTTTATGAATTTCAAAGTACATAAATTGAGGGCAGAGCCATTATCTACCAAGACCCTTTTTATTTTATGGCAAGCAACCATGACTTCGATATGTAAGGGGCAATTATGATTGACACATATGTTTGGCATATCATTTTGGCTGAAGTGCAGTTGATGTGATAAAACCAAGTGTCCCACCAAAGCTTGGAATTGCGTGGGGTTTATGTCATTTGGTACACGGGTTTCCTGCAGGGCTCTGTTGAGGATTTCTTGATGTATAGGGGAAGACTTAAGTAAATCCAAAATGGAGATATGTGCAGGGGTCTTTCCTAAGTGATCAAGGATGTTGTACTAAGAGCTTTTAGGAGTTGATTGGGTGAGTACGGGGGTCGCGGGAACAGTGATGCGGGCTCATCGTGTAGTAACAGCACACTAAGGGTCCTTAGCCTTGACATGTATCATGGATACTCGAGGTTCTACCTGCTCAATGTACTGAATAATACCCTCGTAATTGAGGGGTACATTCTTATAGATCACGTTATTTGTGTTGTTGTTTTGAGGATTACTGTTGGAGGTGCTCGGGCCTTGATTATGGTTTGGAAAGGCGTTTTGATATATCTGTAATTGAGCATTGGACAACGAAGCTTGACTGGGGTCAACCTTGATATCACCTCGATCTATGAGATCTTGGACGTAGTTTTTTAGACCCTGACACTTATTCAAAGAGTGTCCTTTGATCTTATGGAACTTGCAATATTCATTTTCCCTAAACCATGCGGGCTTAGGTTTGGATTCATCGAGTGGCTTGGTGACAGGATACGTGATCGGATAGTTGATCTGTAACAGCTTATTGAAGACGACACTCAGAGGTTCTCCTAGTTGAGCATACTGGCGTTTAGTGTTCCCTTGGTTATTCTGATTGGATTGTTGGGGAGGATGGGGTGCTCCCTACGGTACAGATATGGCGTTCAGTATGGGTTGTTGTTGTCTCTGGGATGCGTTAGCCACGTGGACATGTTTAGTATCACTAACACTGTCATTTACTACGTTTTTGTTCTTGTTCCAAAAACGTGGCTTTTCGTTGAATGACCTTTCCTTTTCTTGATTATATATTTTGATGTGCCCCTTGGCAACAAGAGCACGCTCAAGGATGGGTCCCTTCTCTACTACCTCCGCGAAGGTGGTGACACAATGTAATCTAAAGTTATGAGCCATGTCGGGATGAGATTTTTCCACGAAGAGGGTGACCATGTCCTTTTCTTTCAAAGGGGTTTTCATTCGGCTTGCTAGTGCATGCCACCTTTGGAGGTAGTTAGTAAAGGTTTCCCCTTCACGTTGTTTTTCTTTGAGGAGGTCCAAGGTATCAGTGTCTTTCTCCAAATTCAAGGAGAAGTAGGAGACAAACTTTTCTGACAGGTCTGCAAAAGATTTTATGGATCCTTTTTCGAGGGTCATGAACCACCCTAGGGCATTGCTTGCCAGACTTTGCGGGAACAGGCACAAGAGATAGTTGTCATTGTGGATAACACTAGGAGTAAAACTCCTACAAGTGGGCCTTAGGATCTTTGTTCCCCTTATATTTGTCAAAATTTGGCATCTGAAAATGTTTGGGGAAGGGAATCAATGAGATGGAGGGATCAAACGGATAGGGGCATATATCTTCAAACTTAAATGATTGTTTGCCAGTCCCTGCCAGAAGATCTTTCAGAGCGGCTTTGATTTCTAGTATGTCTGCACTGGCCGGTGTGTTGGATGGGTATTGATGGTAGGATGATTGTGGATTTTGAGAGGACGCATGTAGATGGGCGTATGGATAATGAGGAGGTAGTATCCCCTGCTGATGTGCCAAGGGACCTTGTTGATAAAGAGGTTGTTTTTACGAGGCGGGATATGGATTGGTTGGGTAGTTATGGGTGGCGTACTATTGGGAAGTATGGAGAAGGTGTTGTTGATTGGTTTGTGGATATTGGGGGTGCTGGTGTGACTGTTGCGAGGCCACATAAGATGGTTGTTGTTGATATTGTTGCTGGTTATAATAATTGTAATGATGGGGTGGTTGTTGGTGCATTGTTGTCGATTGTGTTGGGCGAGATGGGATGTTGTATGGTAGTTGCACTTGCGGGCGTAAGATGGATGTAAGGAATGGAGATATAGCTAGGGCTAAAGGCCGAGGTTGATTTCCTTATAGTTGATGCAGTGGTGGTTGTGTTGAAAATAAAGGATTGACCAATGGTTGTTGTTGAGGTCGAGGTGCGGCTGAGATGTTTTACAAAGGGGGTTGTTGAGCACTAGTGGGAGCATAGGATTGGGATGTATTTTGCAGAGGGATGTTGGATTGAGGAGGTTGTTGGGGTATGAATGACGATGGTGGAGGATTCGTAGCCCTAGGAGGTGGAGGCAAGGTAGCGAAAGGGCTGCCCCCGACATTGATAGGAGGCGGATTTGAGGGGGGTGGTGCCGGTAGCATTAGTGGTTGCGGTTGTGAGATGTTTTGGGGCATGCCGTAAGCAAAAGGGTCGTTGGGGTCAGTGGCTTGGGGTGCCCCTGTGACCGAGATGATGGGATGTGTGGGATTGCCAACGGGATACAGAACAGCATTGCCGAATTCAGGTTGATGCCAACCTTCTACGGAAGCAACATTGGGGACGTATGAGCTACTTGGGATGTTATGTGAACCTTGGGGTACATTAGGTGTGGAGGTGCCATACTTGGATAAGTCGACACCTGATGGCAGTTTGACACCTTTGTTAATCAAGTGAGCCAAGATTTCCTGGCCATGTTTTTCAAGAAGGCGGTCTATCATTTGCACATTGACTGGGTTACTAAAATGCTCCTCAAATGTGATTTTGGGTTGAATGACCATGTTTTCATTGTCAGGAGGTGATGTGTTTTGACCGTCTATATCAGATTGTGATGAGGTTCCGTTGTGGGGATCGTGAGGGATGCTAGCACCATTGTTAGGATCTGATGAGATGTTCATTATGTTGTTGGGGTCTTGAGGGTTGTTTGATGGGGCATTCTGGGCTTGTTGGTCAGCCATTTTCTTTTCCTGTGATCGAGTCTGAATGGGCATGCAAGATGATGAGATGGATCAAGATATTAGGGAGACCCAGATGATGAAAGATTGATTTGATTTGATGGGAGATTAGCTAATGACGATCGGTCGGACCGACATGGATCAATTTGATGAAATCGGATTGGATTGATTGGTAGACACTGGATTAATCTAGATTTTGGATTTTGATGTAGATAGATTTGATGATGTGGGGGTTGGATCGATTAGATGATTAGGATTGATTTGATGATAAATATGATGAAGACCGAAATCCACAACCGAGTTTAAGAAGGATCCTTGGTAACACTAGGTGTTGATTGATGGGTAGATGTATGATAATGACACTAAATCCAACTTGAGATAGAAGCAGATTGATTGGGTCGCGAAGGATAACTGACTTAAGGTGGATAGCAATCCTAAGTTAGTTATGATGATTATGATTAGGGATGAACACCTAGGTCAACTTAGATGATTGCTCCAACGGGGCTTATATGGAATAGCGGAGATCGAAGATGAAAGCGGATTCAGGACAGATGGGGAGCGTCTCAAGACAGATGAATGACTCTTAGAACTCAGAACAGGAACTTGGAATGGACGTTCAGATGTTCGTTTAGGATGGTGAATGGTTGTATCGTTGTTCAAAACGGAGACAAGGGACGTCAAGTGATAATATAGGCTGGCCAAAGGTCAGGTCCACCATAGCATAAGGTCAGGTCCACCACAGCATAAGGTCAGGTCCGCCACAGCATTAGGTCAGGTCCACCACAACATGCGAGCAAGTCCACCACAGCATGAGGTCAGGTCTGCCATCGGAGAAAAAGTTGCTCAAAAGTATGAAGTGTTATATGTCATTGGAAAGAGCACGAAAAATTGAGAAGATTGGTGCTCAAACGGAGGAAAGCGGACTTATGGTGTGTAAATGGCAGGGCATATATGGCTGTCTGTTAGGGCAAATCCACCACAGCCTGAGGTCAGGTTTACCACAGCATGTGGTCAGGTCTGCCACAACATGAGGTCAGGTCCGCCAAGGGATAAGTTTAAGCTTGATTTTTTGATGGATGAGTAAGGCAAAGGACCCAAAATATAGAAAACATCGATAAAAAGATTTGGCTAAATTGAAAATGACTGGTTTTGCACAAGAAAGACAATTCAGACAGCACAACCCTAAGATTAGTAGAAACGGGTATGGCCAAAAAAGTCTTCTACTCTAGGATGAACATGGTTGCTAAGGAGTCCTCGATATACACCCGGTACGTGAGGCCCAAACCATGAACACCAACCTGTTACAAGCATGAGATGAGAACCTTAGCGAGATACTAAAGGCTCGGACCAACTCTTCACGTCATCCCGACGCTTCGCCAATTACAACGTGGTTGGATTGAGGTACAACTTTCGCTCTCCCCCCTTTATATACCCCGTTGGTACGTGTGGTTGGAATTGTCCCTTGGGGTGATGAAATCCCCAAGCAGGTCCCACTAAGAAAATGAAAATAGGGTGACTCAAAGGACTTGGAAAGCTACGATTTCTCATCACCCAAGATCGCCAAATGGCGCAAGGGGATTGGATACGTCAAATAGCCTTCCACAAGCATGCCAAACAAGGTTTGTTGACCCCTCTAATTAAACTATGTGCCTAATTTACCAAAGAACAATTGGTAAAAACTTGAAATTTCACCTTCAGGAGGTCAAGTCCACCACCGGAGGGTTAGGTCTACCACCAGAAGGTCAATTTTGCCAACAGAAGGTCAAGTCCACCACTGGAAGGTCAGGTCTGCCATCGGAAGGTCAGGTCTACCACTGGAGGGTTAGGTCCACCACCGAAAAGGTCAAGTCCACCACCGGAAGGTCAAGTCTGCCACCGGAAGGTCAGGTCCACCACCGAAGGGTCAGGTCCGCCACCAGAGGGTCAAGTCCACCACCGGAAGGTCAGGTCTGCCACCGGAGGGTAAGGTCTGCCACCGGAGGGTCAAGTCTGCCACCAGAGGGTCAGGTCCACCACCAGAAGGTCAAGTCCACCACCGAAAGGTTAGGTCCGCTACCAGAGAGGTCAAGTCTGCCACTAGAAGGTCAAGTCTGCCACTGGAAGGTCAAGTCCGCCATTGGAAGGTCAAGTCGGCCACCGGAGAGGTCAAGTCGGCCACTCTGTAACCTGAACCTACAAAAATGCCAAAAATAGCAAACATGAAAGAAAAAGACCCATTTGTGGGTCCCACCGGGCGTGCCAGAAATGTGATAGGTTGAATATATGCGTTAGAAAATGAGCAAGAAACTAAAGAGTGCAAATAAACACCAAAACAACCTACACCTCAAGATTAGCCTAAGTTGGAATCAACACAAGATAAAAACAACAAATGGAACTTTATACCTTGTGTCGAATCGATCCTTTGGTTGGCCCTTCGATCTTTGATGTGTATGCTCCTTGGATGGCAAGATATGCAAACTAGATGATGATGTGAGGATGGATGGAAATGGATGAAAGCATGAAAATGGCTAAGTGTAGATTAAGAAACAAAATTGCAAGAGTTTGGCTAGCAAAATGATCTCTTCTAAAATGAGAGAAAAGAGGGGGTATTTATAGGAATTTTGAGAATTCCTAGAAGAAATGGATGGCCAAGATTGAGCCACCAATGATCAAGATGTAGGGCTAAGGTGAGTTGAGAACTCATAAGCCCTCACATCTTGACATGTGGCATGTGATATAGCCCTAAAAGGTGAAGTGGACATGAGGTGGAAGGATAGTACATGACATGGAGGGAGGTACAAAGTACCTTGGGATTGGACAAGATCTCCTCATAAAGGAGGTGCTTGTCCCTATGTGAGTGAGAGGACATGTGAGGAATTAAAAATTCCTCAAATATCCTTATGGGGAGAGGGGAAAGAATAAAGAATAAAGAGAGGACATGTGGGAAGAAGTGAAGGAATTAAAAATTCCTTTGGAGTGCATTGGGGGATTAAAAAGTGAATTAAAAATTCACATGGGGAAGTGGAGTGCCTTGCCCAAAAGGAGAAAGCCTTAATAAGGTTGACTTAAGGACACATGCCATAAATGGGGAGAGGATTAGGTTGGTCTAATCATATTATTAAGGTTGTGCAAGTACTTAATTAGATGTACTAATGACCTATTAGAAGCAAGTGGGAGATTATGGAGGATGTGACCCTAATGATGATTAGGGGTGTACATATGTTAACCACAGTTAATTAGAGGAAGATGAAGAAGTTAAGATGGATTGGAGACCAACTTGCAAAAGTTGGAGGATGTGACAATGAGAGAGAAAAGAGGAATTAAAAAATGAATTTTAATTCCAAAAGGGGAATATGACTAAATTAAATAACATGGTGTATTTATTTAATTTAGAGGAGGAAGAGGGGTAAAGTATTTATTAAATTAAATACTTTATGAACCCTGTGTAAGATGCAAGGTATTAATTAAACAAATGATTTAATTAATATTAACATAGGGGATAAGCAACTGGATGAATAAGGAGACGTCTTTGATCATATGGAAGTGGTCAAATTAGGTGTCTACACCATCTATTACCACTTAATTCTTGTGAGGGTCTTCATAAAATTTGACACTTGAACTCTCAATAATTTTTCTTAGCCTCTTGTTGTAGCACTAATAAGATTTTCTTTTAGTAGATTATCCAAGGAAGATAGCTTCATCAAACTTTGCATCAAACTTTGTTAAGTTTTATTCATCTCTTCTTATATAACATTTTCTTCCAAACACTCTAAATTATTTTCCAGTGGGAATCTTTGCGTACCATAGCTCATAAGGAGTTTTTGTTATGTTTTCTCTTGCTTGCACTCTATTAAGTATATAAATAGCAGTATGAATTTCTTCTCTCCAATATACTTTCGGTATATTTTCTTCTTTCATCATTGTTCGTGCAACTTCTTGAACAATCTTATTCTTCCTTTCAACCACTTCATTATGTTGAGGAGTCCTAAGGGTAGATAAATGCCTCTTTATTCCATGATCTTCACAAAATATGTTAAACTCATTGGAGGTGAACTCTCAACCTCTGCCAAATATCAAACATTTAATTTTCATATCCATTTCATTCTCAACCATAACTTCGAATGTTTTAAACTTATCTAGGGCTTCTAATTTCTCTTTAAGAAAAGTAACCCATGACATTCTAGAATAATCATTAATCAATTGCATGCAATACTTGTCACCTTGAAGACTTCCTACTCTGGTAGGACCATAAAGATCTATGTGCACCAATTCCAATAGTCTGATAGAAGATTGCTCTTTGAATTTGAAGCTTCTTCTTGCTTTCTTTCAAATTTTGCATTCCTTATAGACGGTATTGATAGGATTTGTAATCTTTGGTAGATATCTCACAACTTGAATTTAGCTTATCCTTACTAGGCTATCAAAATTGATGTGACACATTCTTCTATGCCATAGCCAACTCTCATTGATTTGAGCCATGAAACAATAACCATTAACACCTTTGAGCTGATAGACATTTCCATCTATCCTTCTTCCAACAACAATCACAATTCTAGATCCTTTTTTGATCTCACAACCATCATCCTGAAACACAAGATTGTATCCCTTGCTACAAATTTTTCCAACACTCAAAAGGTTATGCCTTAAGCCCTTAACATAGTAAACATTATCAGTATTATGATTTCCATCAAAATTTATTGAACCTTTTCCACATACCTCAGCAGATGTATCATCACCAAACCTAATAAGTCCTCCATATTTTTCAAGTTTAACAAACTTACTTTTATTACCAGTCATTTGATTAGAGCATCCACTATCAATGATCCATTAGTTCTTCTCATGTCTAGCATGAAAAGAATATACCAAAGTGCCTTCAGTTTTAGCACTTACTTTTAGAACCCTTTCCTTCACACATCTCTCAGACTTAGTAGAATTAATTTCATCTTTTAAAGCCATGAACAAGCATTCATTATCCTCATCATCTCCATAATCAAATTCATCATCAAATATACTTGCATCTTCTCTAACATAGTAACTTTTCTTAATCATCTTACCATTTTTACCCTATTTTTTGTTATTCAAAGCTCAGTTTGGACATCTAGAAGCATAATGACCTATCTTTCCACAATTGAAACATTTGAAAGGAAACTTTCCACTATACTTCCCAATAACCTTTTTCATTATTCTCGCAAAGTTAGCTTCCACATTTGAATAATTGAAACATATGTATGAAGATGATGCAAATTTTGGTGAAGCATGGAGAGCATGTAAAGAACCAATAGTGCAAGGTCGGATCCAATGGTTGGATTATTTCATTCAAGAAGGTATGTTATTCAAAGGAAATCTATTGTGTATATTGATGAGTTCAATTAGGAAGAATTTGATCAAGGAAAAGTATAGTGTAGCTTTAGCGGGATATTTTGGAGTGGATAAGATAGTAGCTTTGATGAATGAACATTATTTTTGGCCACATATATATAAGGATGTAAGGAAGTATGTTCAAAGTTATAGAATTTTTCAAGTTGCAAAAGGGAGTAGTTAGAATACTGGATTGTACAAGCCTTTGAAAATATCAGAGAGACCTTGGGAAGATTTGAGCATGGATTTCATTTTGGGATTACCAAGAACACAAAAAGGTTATGATTCCATTATGATAGTAGTGGAAATTTTTTCTAAAATGGCACATTTTAAATTCCTTGTAAGAAGATTAATGATGTTGTGCATATTGAAAAATTATTTTTCAAAAAGATTGTGAGATTGCATGGATTACCTAGAAGTATTGTTTCAAATAGAGACACTAAATTCATTGGATACTTTTGGAGGACATTATGGAAGAAGATGGAGAAAAATTTGAAGTTTAGTTTTGTATATCACCCACAGATAAATGGAGAAATAGAGGTAGTGAATAGAATTTTGGGTAATTTGTTGAGATGCTTAGTTAGATATAAGGAAGGAAGTTGGGACATAGTTTTACCATAGACATTGTTTGCATAAAATAATTTAGTGAAATGGAGTACAAGGAAGACACAATTTCAAAATTTTAGTAGATTAAATCACAGAGAAGTTTCAGAGTTAAGGGAAATCAGTATGGAGAATAAAAGGAGTGTGGAGGTAGAAGAGTTTTCATATTTCATGAAAACATTGCATAATTAGGACCGGAAGCATTTGGAAGACATGAACAGTCAGTATAAGGAGAAAGCAAATGAGCACCAAAGATAGAAGGAATTTATTGTTGGAGATGAAGTGATGGTATATTTGAGGAAGGAGTGATTTCCAGTTGGTACATACAATAAGTTGAAGATGAGAAAGTTTGCACCGTGTAATATTCTAAGGAAGTTTGATTCGGGAAATGCATATGAAGTAGAGTTACCAGAGACATTGGATATATCACCTATTTTCAATATTGCAAACATATATGAGTTCCATGAAGGAAAATCAAGTGGTAGTAGTGAGGAAGTGGATTTGAAGGAGTAGTTACCACACTAGGAACCAGAGGAGGTTGAGCAGATTTTTGACACCAAAACTAGAAGGAGCACTCAAAACAAGAAGTACAAAGAATATCTTGTGAAGTGGAAAGGTCGACTAGTGGAGGATTCATCATGGATTCCTCAAGCTAAGGTGGACCATCTTGGTTTTCCTCTTATCCCTAGAAGGTGAGGGACTCACTTTTCTTCCAACCTCGAGTGTTTGATGCAAGAGCATCCCTAGTTGTAAAACAATCATGTATCAACCAAAAATAGTTCTTTTCTTGCATTGCATTCAATAGTAGTTTCAGTAGTTCATTCTACATTTTATCGCATCGATGTTTCTCAGCTCATGAAGTGGGATATAATAGCTACACATTGACATCTATCACATATCCATATTTCACATGATTTGCATTTGTCTTCTAAAAGTTATCGCTCTCAGAATTTCATTGTGTTACCCATCAGAGCATTTAGGGATGACCTGGTCCAAATTTCTTAATGCGGACCTATTCTAGATTGTGTAGAGATTAAGAGGAAATCATACAAGCATCTAGGGTTCATTGGGACCTATCTTGGAGATTCACAAGTTGTTTCTTTTCACATGGAGCCAATTCTTTATATTTTGAGGCCGACCTACATGTATGATCATTCATCTAGTTTTTAACCCTTGTGGCTGACACAGGCCTATATAGTAGCTTGAGAAGCATATTTATAAACATGTATAATCATGTAAGATTCATTCAAAGATTAGTTAGCCATTCATGATTAGATAGATTCAATATACTTTCACATAAACCATTCAAGGGCATGTAATAAGGCTTGTTGGCTAGTTGTATTGTTGAAAGCCTTTGTGGTAGGCTTGTGAGCCCTGGACAATTCACCCTTGAGTCCTATGTTGCATATAAGATTATCAATTCAATGAAATTTCATATTCACATATCAATATAGCTTAAGAGGACATCATACAAGCATCTTGGGTTCATTGAGACCTATCTTGGAGATTCACAAGTTGTTTATTTTCGCATGGAGCTAATTCTTCATATTTTGAGGCCGACCTACATGTATGATCATTCATCTAGTTTTTAACCCTTGTGGTTGACATGGACCTATATTGTATCTTGAGAAGCATATTTATAAGCATGTATAATCATTTAGGATTCATTCAGAGATCAGTTAGGGGTATGTGTAGGATCATCATGGAAAAAATAGGCCCTTAAGTGGCGAAAAATTCAGAAAAATCAGAGTTAGGCAACTTGACATAAAAATTTGAATAAGTTATTTATATTATTTCAAAAATATGTAGCAAATTGTATTTAGTTTCTAAACTACTAGGTTTTTTTTTTAAATCTATTTGGTGAAAATTTAAAATTTCAATGCAGTTGTACTTAAATTTTAGGAAAAATAAGAAGTAGGTGTCTTTCTGACCACCCTAACCACAATAAAATGATAATATTTTTTTATAATATTTTAGATATAAGTAGAGGACTCATGTCTAAATGTGATGCATATTTTTTTATAATTTTTTTCCAAGTAAATAATTAATTATGAATTTTTTATTACAACTTAAAAAAAATATAAAAACTTGTATGTCTGACCACATTAACTTGGTCAAAACTTCATGAAATTCATTGTTTTTTTTAATCCTATAGTATGTGAAGCATAAAATGTGACACATGTTTTGGATTCAAAAAATGTGATACCATTTGAAAGCTATAGATGTTTTTCAATTAGCCTATCAATCAGGACTTTAGTCATAATTCAAATAGAAAATAAATAATAATTATTTATTAAATTCAAATTAAAGCATAATTTATATTGGTGGAAAGCTGAGAATCTCCTTTAAAAACCCTTTTTGTTTCATCAATTTTAGATAAAACAAAAGTCGTCAGCCACATACCCTACACATACCCATCATATCACCAATTTTTGGCCCATCATGATCCTACACATACCCTTAGTCATTCATGATTAGATAGATTCAATATACTTTCACATAAACCCTTCAGTGGCATGCAATAAGGCTTGTTGGCTAGTTGTATTTTTGAAAGCCTTTGTGGTAGGCCTGTGAGCCTTGGACAATTTTCCCTTGAGTCCTATGTCGCATATAAGATTACAATTCAATGAAATTTCATATTCGCATATCAATTTATTGTGTTATTTCCATTGTGTTGACTCATTGCTACACAGTTCAGACTATTCCTTCTGGAACCCTCCTACCATGTCTACACCATATTTCATCTACATCTCATGCTCCATCACCTACTATATTTAAAACCTCATATGGTAAGTGAGCAACATCTTTCATCTACATCTCATGCTCCATCACCTACTATATTTAAAATGTCATATGGTAAGTGAGCAAGATTTTCTTCACAAGTGAAAAACTTGTCTCCTACACCTTTATCAAGGTATGAGAATATTTTTTCAAGGCTTCTCAAAGCCCACTTGATAACAAATCATCCTCCAACTCATAAGAAATTTTATAGCAATAACTCATTTTTTTATATATCATTGAGTTCATTGTCATTCCACCAATGAATTCCAAGCCTTGAGTATTAAAATATAACAACTTAGTGATTGTGGTTCTCTTTCATGTGTTAATAGACCTAATCACTCTAAAAAATAATGATCTTTATTATATGGTGTTGCTCCTCACTATGTGGCATTTTTAGCTTCATTTATTTTCTCATTGCTATTCATGGTGGTGCAATCTTAAGTGCAGCCATATTTTCCATGATAGCAACACAAATAGTCTCTAATGTGGTTGTTCTTTCCTTTACACTTTGGGGGAAGGATAACTAGTTTTGGGAGGTGTGTATTCTTCTTGAGGATCCCCTCTTCATCTCATATTTCCTTAAAATTCCAATAGAGCAAGTATGTTGACATTTTAAGGGGGGCATATCACCCTATTCATTTAATAGACGTCTTGTGAGATTTGAATTATTGACATATCCCTTTAGTAGCAGTGTTGTTATTTTTCACCTTGAGGCATGGTTATCAATTCATCCACTATGACATTGAGGATGTATTTATCCCTTGTGACATTAAAATTGTATGTGCTCCTTGAAGTGTGATTGGAAAATAGTCCATAAATGTGGCATAA
This sequence comes from Sequoia sempervirens, assembly GCA_007258455.2. Taxonomy (NCBI): domain Eukaryota; kingdom Viridiplantae; phylum Streptophyta; class Pinopsida; order Cupressales; family Cupressaceae; genus Sequoia; species Sequoia sempervirens. The sequence goes on along the minus strand of VDFB02000003.1, from coordinate 170,316,595 downwards.
CAAACTTGTTGATTCATGAATTTGAGCATTTTTAACATGGCCACTGAGCATAATGTGCACCTTTCTTTCCATTGGAGCCATGTGTTTCATGAGTGATATAACATTCTTATGATAGCACCATTTTGTTTTAAAAAAATATTCTATGGATTATGTTTGGTATTTGAGACAAATTTAAGACTGGGGCTTCTTTACCTTACCAACTCAAATCCTTTTAGTACTAACCTTGTATTTTGTTTTGTGATAATTGAATGTTATGTGTTTGCATCCTTTTTGCATTGTGTGTGTTTTTTTGTTATCATTTGTAATGGAGTGAATTTTCATCCCTTCGTAAATTCCCCATTTACACCCCTTACCTTAGAAAAATTAAACCCGAAGATTCTATTCCACCTCATCCATTTGCTTTCCACCCACTTAGCAATTGTTTGTAGTGTCAGTGGGGGAATTTGTATCGGGGATGCTAGTGCGATGCGTGGATGTCTGGATGGTGTGTTGTCATCTTGATAGGATTCCCGCCTCTAGAATCTATAGAGGTGTTACAATTCTCCATTGATGATGAATCATAATTCCCCTGGCCCTTGACTGACCTTGAATGGATTTTTTGGGCTCCTATTCACCTTTAAAACACTATCTTCTTCATGCAATTCAATCTTTTACACACTTCTTGAATCTCACTTCACACTTCTTGATACCTCTTGAGCATTTCACATCTCCACCATTTTTTGAAGCTCCAAGTTGAGACTCTACTTATTTTTATCCTCTTGTTGTTGCGGAAATGTTGGCATCTACAAGCTTGGAAACTCGCATCTCCCTTCACGTGCTTGAGGGTATCTTGTTGGGGACATGATATCCACTTTACTTAACATCATTTGGTTAATTTAATAACATATTTTTGTTAGCATTGCTTGGTATTCTTCCTTTCTATGCTTTCCTTTATCATACTTTCTCTATTGTGGCTATCTTGGTTGTCTATGGAGGTGGGCACACTAAAACAAGGGTTTGACTGTGGTAAGCCCTAAAACAGAACCAACTTTTTTCCTCATTTTATTGTGTGTAGTTATCACATTTGTGTGGAGCTTGCAGGAGGCTAGAATGACTATAAGTTTGGTTTATACCACCTTGTTGTTATCAAACTCTATCTTTTAAGTTAAAGTATTCTTCTTGTTATTTTAGTAGTTTAGCTGTTTTATGTTCTCCATCATCGTATAAAACTATATTTATCAGGTATTTAGTGAATTATTTGTTAGTTTTGATTGTATTTTGTACCCTCTATTTGTATGGATGCCAACTCTCGACTGTGACACCAACATGTTGTGATGTCATTCATCTTCTACGTTAGATTCCTTTGGAAAAGAGCTGCCTAGGTCACAATCTAAACTTAGGAATTTTCTCACCTAGTTTCCTAAACTCTCAGGTTGACAAAGGGATAGTGATAGATCAATTGTCCTTCCTTTTCACCCCTCTTAAAAAATTGAACTTACCTTAAAAAATCCTTTATCATGAGGTAGATCAGGGAAGTTGATTATTCTAGACCCTCTCGTGACTTGGCGTCTTGAGCAATTGATCACCATCTACATTTTGGTGAACCCAACATGAACTGTTCTGGTTCCATTTGTGGTGCTAAAGGAAATTTCTCTCGTATTCTAGGAGTGTTGTGGGTGTGTGTGTTGCAGGGTTTATAGCCTTGCAACCCAACCTATGATCCCTAGTGACGTAGCTAGAAGTGTCCCTAAGTGTTGTGAATCACATGTCCTTGAATAGGTCACTGTCTAGTTGTTGAACTCTTGGGGGATTCTACAAAAGTCATTTCTAGTGTACGTAAATATGGCTTCCTTTATGCATCTTCCCGTCCTATCTTTTCAACCTGCAAGTGGGTCTCCCACTATAACATCTACCTCATAGGATTTGTTGACGAATGCTAATAGAGATCCCTCTCCTTTGTACATTCTCGCATGTATCAAGGAGAACACCGCAATTGTCATTCTCATTGACACTACATGCTAGGTTAATTTTATCAAAGAGGAGATCATGTTGATAAAATTATTACATAAGGATGGATTATGATGAGTCTAAAAGAATTATACGTACACATGATGGGATTTCCATCCCTCCTATCAATTATATCACCTTGTCAGTCCTAGTTGGGCACAGGACTATGAATGCTCTCTTTGATATATCCTAGGGTCTGAATTGTTTAGAGTGAAACTATAAATTCCTTGGCTAGTTTCCATGAATGTAGTCCCTTCGGTGATCCATAAGTGCTTAAATTTCTCTCATGAAGGTTCTATGTGTGTATTCCATGACACTAGTTATCAGTCGATTGTGGCGTGTGGAGGATACTCACTTGATCACTTCTAGCTTTCCCTTGTTGATCCACTCCCTCCCAAGATGGACCTATTGTATCGAACTTATGTGAAATATAAGAATGGGGGAATAGTGCCAAAGGTGACCTACCCTCCTTCTCCTTATGCCATTTCAGTTAAAGCTTCCATGATAATACATCATAAGGTTTCCTTTTCCACTAAAAAAAAGGAGGAGAAGTCCGCTCAAGGCTCTTCTTCTTTTTTCTCTACAGTCCCACCTACCTCTTCCTTCTATCCAATTATGATGCCTTCGAATTCTGCCCCTATGCATCTCTTGGGGAGTCCAATGGTGCCTGCTTGGTAGAAGGTCAAGCATCAGGTGCTTGATCGTCCTATCTTACCCATGGTGACCTGGTTTGTTTGGTATGGGAAGGGGAAGGGTCCCTATGGATTTGTCTTTGTGTCTCAGCCTCTGTGGCCTCAAATTGTTCCTACCCCTAAGGTAGAAAATGGGAAGAGGCTCACCATTGAGGCACTTGAGTCTACTTCCTCGCCTGTTGTTGTTCTTGCTCCTGCATTGCTTCCTCCTATTCTTGTCTACGAGTCACTCCCTCTGCCAAAAATGGCTATGGTGGATACTCCAATGACTGAATAGGAGCCTTTCACTCCTCCTCAGGTTGCAAACTATATCTCCTAGAGTCAAAGAAACTTCCTTGCGTGTGAGCGTAAGCACTGAAGGAAGGCTCTGGCCACTAAGTAGGTTGCCTTGTAGAAGGAGGAAGGGGATCCAATATATCTTGCTTTGGTGTCTTATGTTGTGTCATCCTCTTTCACCTTTTCTGCTTTAGTTCCCTATGCCTCAATCTTGCTTTCAGCTCCCCCTGTGAGCATGAATGATCCTCACCCTAAAAGGTTGCAAGTATTAATTTCTCCTTTGATTGAGCCTCGTCTTCTTATGTCCCTTCCAGACATCCCACCTTTTCCCAAACTCGTGGATATGTTGAATACCTCAGTGGTGTTGGCTATGGTTTTCTCCTCTTCCTCCTCACCTTCTGCTTCATCAATTGGGATCTTGCATTCCCCAATGAAGCGCAAGTTGGAGAATGACCCCACTTCTAATGGGGGTCGAAAGAAGGGATCGCCTTCTTTGGAAGTTGGCTTTGCACTAGCTTGCATTGTCCTAGTGATGGAGGTAGCCCTGACATCCTCAGAGTTTGTCATTGCCCCTGAGTCTTTCGATGAGGTCGACAGTGGATCTCAGGTGCCTCCTTCATTTCCCATTCAGTTGATACATGACACTCCCATAAATTGCATGTTCTTGACTTTGTAGATGATGTCTCAACTTTGTCAGTGATTTTGAAAAATCACTAACATTTACCTCACAAGAACTAAGTGAAGAAGACCTTGAGGGGTCCCCTTCCTTGGTTCTTATTGCATGAGAGTCAGAGGGTGCTCCCCTTGCTATCCCACCCTTGCATGATCATTTTCTCTCCTCTTATAATGATCTAGATTGGGAGAATGATGACATCTTGGTTGATGAGGACTAGGGGGTGCCTCTTCTTTATCTATAGATTACAATTTTGTGTGTGTTGTGTTTCCCCCATGCTTGTTCTATGTGTTCTCGAAGGACCCTTGTCACCCTCTTAGGTGCTTGGATACATGATTTTTTTTGTGTCGTAAACTTCTTCTATCTGTCACATCATTCTTCTATTTGTTATGCCTTGATTTTTGATAATTGTTAGCAATGCAAAGTGTTGGGGGCATTTAGGCCTCCCTTCCATGTTGACCCAATTTCTTATTTTTATTTTTTCTTCATGTAACTTTCTTCACATGGTTTGATATAGTAGGGGTTTGATGATAGTTCATTTATATATTATTATACTTATCTATCTATATTTATTAGCAACTCTAACCCTAAAATATCAAATCCCTTTGTCTCTTATTCATTATGTTGTTTCTTTTCCTTTCTCTTTATCTTTTCTTAGCTTGCTTTGTGACGTTGTGATGCTTATGGTGATGCCACAATACTGGTTTACAATTTTTTGGCCAAATTGGACATTGAACTGATTTTTTCTAACTAAATCTTCACTTTCAGACACCTATAGCGGCTAAACTGTGAGGAATTTGAAGACAATGAAAACTAGTGATTTGTGACATTTTGTTTGTAGATTCTAAATATTTTTTTTTCAATTTTTTTGGAATCAAATTGCACTTCTTTTTCCATCTCCTTCGAAAACTAATTTTTTTAGTAAACATCATATTTAAGGAGTGATGTTCATCGTATACAACATAATTTTTTTTCCATGAAGGAAAAAATTCTAATTTTTTCGAATTTAGATTTGTAACTACGATATCTAGTGATTTCATTTGGTTTCATAGTGTTTTATTGAATATTTTTTCCTTAGTCAAGTTTCAAAGTCAAACCAATTACAATTCAGACATAGGCAAACTATATACAACATAACATTTTTTGTATGTATCAAAATTCATTTTTTTTTGTTGGATCAAGGACTTCAATATCTAGTGCACTGATATTTTTCAAAAAAAATTGATAATTTGCTATTTTTCCACATGCAGAATAAAGAGCTTGATTTTCAGTGAAATACCTACATTCACAAGAAATAAAAAATAAATATAATAATAAATTAAATTTATTTAAAATTATACTTTTTGGGAAGCTTGTAATAAGGACTACATACTTTAAAAAATAAATTAAATGAATTCATTTGATCCCCCAAAAGGTAAATCAAAAGTGGCTTTTTATCAGCATTTTGATAGGTGTAAAGGAGACTTCGTTATAGGTATGGTTTAAAACTAGCAGGGTTTTATCCAAGGGGGTTTGATCTAAGGTGGTTTGATCAAACCCTCTTCAATTGGAATTTTTTAAATGGAACTTTTCAAGGCTTAAATCATTATATTTTATAAAAATTTATAATTTCAACAAAAAATAGGATCTCCCAAAAATTGTAAACTAGTATTGTGGGATCACCCTTATGTGTTGTCCCTCGCATATGTGAAAAAATTACCATGGTTACATCTCATCATGTTCTGCAAGCCACAACATCAATTTTTTTCTTTCTTTTATCTCCTTAGGATGTCATGTGCCTTTGTGCTTAACACACACCATCCTAAGGGGGGGCTATCATGCTACTTCAATTTTCAAGGTGTATCACTGGCCAACGAATCCCTCACTGAAAATCCTTTATTTTTCAAAAATTGCTCATTCTTCAACATGGATCCCTAGCAGAATTTTTCTTTCATCATAGATTCATAAGATAGAATCTAAAAAAATTTCCTTCGAGAAGGGAGTACTTTTTTTGATGAAGAAGTTTGAAAACTTTCCCTTGCGAGGAAGCATTCTTTCTTTTGAATTCCTTGATGAGAGGAATCTTTTAGAAGGATTCTTGGTGATAGAATCATTGGCAAAAAATTATGTCACTTCTCAAAAATGTTTTCACTTTCAAATAGAGCATCCCTTGAGTGGACCCCTTTTATTTTGAAGGGTTCCTGAGGGACCCCTTGGATGTAACATGCCAACCCTTCAGTGTAGTAAAAAAATATCTAAATTTACATCATACGAGTAAATAAACATGCTAACAAGTCATTGCAATAAAAAAAAATCTTTTATTGAAAATATGTGAACAAGTTGCCATATTATATTACAATAAAGATTCCACTTCATCACTCAAGAATAGCTATAAGATGGTCCAGGAATCCATCCTTTCAAATCTTGGTTCTTTGGTTGCTTGCTATGGAGGAGAAGCATCACTCAGGTGCTTTTCCGCAAACTACAGACTCATAATGTGGTCCCCCACACATCTATCATTCAATAGATGGTCCTTCCCTTCGACGAAGAGATTGGTAGATTAACTGATAATGACAACCAAATAAGAATAGAGTTGTGTCCTACATAACTAGAACCTATGCAACCTGACAACTCTCGAACTAGCATGTAATACGGGATCACAGTGAACTAACAGTGTAGTCTCAAGAATCACACAATTTAAGTGGATTTCATGCATTGGATGACTTTGATCAAAATGTTTCATTCAGTATGTTTTGCTGAGGGTTACTTGTCACATACACTATTTAGGGCCAATTTGAATTAAGGCTATCTTAAGCTACGCATAGGTATTGTCCTTCAATGGGTAATTCTATCTCCCAAGACTAACTAACAACATACTATTCTACTTGGTAATAACCTACTTAGCTAGCAAGTACATAAGCTAGGTATATCCTTCAATGGATAGTCTGTCATCCCTGATAACCTATCTTCAAAACAATCTACTAGTAATGAATCAATTAAGCAAGTAAGTACACAAGCTCGCTCCCATGCTGGATTACTATCCTAGGAGTAACACAATCTTTTTCGAGTTAAACTAATAACTTAGTTGGGTGTACCTCAAGTGATTCTTGCATCCAATCAATCATAGTATATACTTAATTGAGGAACACACTCATCACCTACTATGGATTAAATATGAACACATTGCATCCTATGTTCAAACATATCTAGTATATTTAAATACCTATGTTGTACTACATGTAGCATAATTAAATACCTATGTCAAGCAATCTCTTCAACATATCTAGTATAATTAGTTGCTTGTGTAGAGAAATCTCTCCTATCATGGAGTACTTAAAAAGACATTATAAAAGCAACCTAAAGGCTTCAATTCCCTTTTCCAAAGCAACATTAAATACTTCTATAGCTCAAACATAAAAGACATTCCATGCAACATATAAAATACATCAATTTAAGTAGATAATAGGTAGAAGAAATTCCCATGCCTGTTATCACTTATCCCTAATAATGATGATAGTACAACCTTCTCCAACAGTAGTTCAGCTTAATCAACTTCCCAACACAACTCCCTTTCTCACTCTCATTGATAGCACACTACCCTCAAGTATTTAAAAAATTCTCCCTCTCAAAGTCTCACTCTTCTCTCTCATAAAATAGAGGATTATGACTAGTAAAACTCAAAAATGGTAAACAACTAATGACATATGCTCTTGGTATGATACATCCCTCTCTATGGAGTTAGTGGTTACACAAGAATACAAGATTATTCTGATTGATGGCAATTGATCACCCCAAAAAAGTAAGCATAAGAACAATGATAATAGGCATTAGATAATCAAGGTTCTCTCTCACTGTAAGATGGAATAATGCAGATAGAAATCTTAGTGAAAAGTAGATTGCTGCTCCAAAAATAACTCACGGATAGAGAGAGAATGTGGCATCCCAAATGAAGAAGTCTGGCTACTATTTATACAACAATCTAGTAACCACAAAGCCTATACTTTAGGCATGTGAATTGAGACCAATCCCATTTGAATTATTCAACATGGAGGTGGGGCCCAATCAAGCCTGCACTCATCAATAAACATGATGAATCGACTTCCAAATTTTCCAGCATCAAGAAGACTATTTCAAAAGCACATGGGGGGAATAAGTTGTATTCAAATTTCCTTCTAGATGGACTTCTATTTGATTCCAATCTTCCATAATTGGTGCCACCTTCACAAGGCAGGTTTTGACATACTCAAAAGGTATTTAAGATAGACACATGGCTCTTCTATTGTTTACTTAGCTGCATGATAACTTCATATGTTTTTCTTTTGTTTGACTTGGTCCAATGTTTGCTTGCTTTCCAAATGTTGTTGGTAAGTTTGACTATGCCACATCTTATCAACCAAGCATGAATCAATTTATTTCCTTGGTGATGCATTCCATTTTAAAGCAGTGCGATGTCAGGTATAGTGCTATCATTTCTTATTCTATATCGACCAAGTCAATGTCATCATATAACAGATATATTTTTTATGTTTCCCTCCTACGTATTCATAGTTGATGACACATGATCATTCACAGAGCCGTGAATGTTCCAAAATTCGAGTTTCATCATATTAAATTATATCGGCATATAGAGCCAAAGTTTAAATATGTGAATTGAATTCTTCATCAAATCGACTCCTTCAACATGATTCAAATGCACCACTCTATTCTCTTGGGCGTTTCTCACTAGGTGTGCAATCACCCTCTTTAATCATGTGTTGGTCTCAACCATTTGACATTGTTTAAGAACTTAGCATATCTCAATGCCATATTTTGTGTAAAGTGCGCCCTATGTTTATGGCCCAGGTGAGATAAATTTGACCTGATTAAGGTGCTAATATATGTCGTAAATAATCAATCAAACATATTTCAATAATTCGACTTCAAAAATAATTTGATTTCCAATGTTGAGATTAATATGCAATATATATATATATTTAAATACCTCAGTATAAATATATATATATTAAATATATATAACGTGAGCAAGTCAGCATACATCCGATATATATATATATATATATATATATATATATATATATATATATATATATATATATATATATATATATATATTCATAAGGAAATAATAATAATATTAATATCCACATTATATAGGATGCATGCATATATACATATATATTCCTGTATATACCTTTATGTACATGTATGTGTAGGTATATCATATTGATGCATTCATACGAGCATATCCATTTTCCAACGTACGCTTGTATCGATATGCATATACCTATGGATATGTGTATATACTATACATATGTATATATGTCCACATTCAATTCACTTACATCCATTTACATTACCATCATATTGATAGGTGGGTACGTGTGGTATATCTATACATATGCATATACGTGTCGTTAGATCCCCTTGACATGTATGTACATACATATAAACATACTTCCGCCTACATCCCACCTATCCATATGATTGTAATAGCACAAGAATGATCTCAAAAACCAATTAGATAAACATCACTCACAAATGCATGCAGAAGTAAACAAGACTCCTAATGCAAACATACAAGCTATGGATGACTTACCTACAACCCACACAAACTGACTTAGTTCACTCAATCTAAGGTGGTGTGTGTATGCTCAAATAGTTTACTTTACCAGTTACTTGACCAAGATCTTCTCCCAAGTGATACTTCCCCCCTAGAGAATGAACATTTACTTGCAACCATTAACACATTCCTACAACAGTCAGCTGTTCACAACATATGTAGTATACATAAACATCTCAAAGTTAGAATAACAATAATTTAATAACCATCTATTCTCATTTATGGAGTATATCATCATGAATAAAATCAATTAAGATAACATCAAATGAGATAAAATCCATATTAATAACAAGTTATAAGCATTATTAATTCATCTCCAGAATTCACATTACATTCATATTTACCTTATGTAGTAATAGTAAATAGTAACTTCACAATTTGGGGTGTAGCATACTTCCTCCCTTGTGAGTCATCATCCTCGATGAAGTATAGTCTATTAACATACAATTAAAGTTATATAAATTTTTACTTACTATTCTTGAAATATGTAAGGTTTATAAAAAAATCATCCTATGTAGTAAACTTATCCTTCCTAGACCTTGCTTTGAGTGTCCTCACTATCGCATAGGGAAAAATTATTTGTCTCACACATACTTACTCTCCCAAAGAGTTTTATTACACATACACATCCTATATGCAATAGTAACTATACATAACACCTAAGAAATAGTGATGGAATTCATTGGCCCGTGATTTTACACTTAGTATAATCCAAATAGAAAAGGAGTAATGATGTATTGCACACTATATTGTGGGTCCCATCCTTCCTCTTTGGTATTTACACTTTTAGATAACTCATAAACCAAGTTTGTCCATCACTTACACATCCATTTTCCTTACCATAAAGTAATTGTTCTTGATTACTTGTCCATCTTGAGCATAACATAGCTCTTCGACAGCTATCAAATCCCGATACTGCTTCATACTAAAGCTTTGTATCGACAAAGTTTCATTGATCACTTTGATCCATTACTCCTTTTTGAAATTCTATCAAGTCTATGGTTTACGCTATTTCTAAGCCTATTTCAGCTTAATAGAGTTTCCAACCTTTCCTTCCATATAATGGTTCAAACTTCAAGATTTAGTCTACCATTTTTGCTCATTTGACTATAATATATTACACATTCGCTCAACTGAATTTTTCATAGTATGATTATTGTTTACACAACCCTGTCATTAATTCCTTGTTCAAAACTGAAATATCATTTTCAAGATTATTAAACTACTTTCCATAATATATTACTTAGGAAAAGAAAAATACTACAAGTCAAGTTTCCAAAAAGCATTGGTTACTTTGATGAGTTTTTTCCACTAGAACATTATGTTAGTTTTTATCGACATAGAAAGATTGATCTTTCTTGTGTTCTACCACTTTCCTTTTGGAATCTCAAGAGAGTATACATGTCCTACCGATGATGACATCTAGTCTTCATTTCCAGGCATACTAGACATTACCTTGCCACATTCCATGTAGCTTCTTACTCTATCTTTTCCAAGTCATAGTGAATCCTCATCTGACAATTCCCTTTGTCATTCCAATGTCCTAACCCTGACATTGATTCCCTTGTTTCATTTGCAAATATTTAAAAAAAATTGGTACATAGGTTCTTTTATATCCAAAAGTAGTCTATTCTTTGACTAGTTGTTAACCTATTTTACGATCTCATGCCATCTTTAATTCCCATGTAATAATGGTTATAAGTTTTGTAGAGATAAATCCCATTTATCTTAGGATGTCCATACTATGGATTGCTTCTATCCTCGGATTATTTTCAAAGATGTATTCCATATTTTAACTCAATCCAATTTTCACTATAAGACTTGGTACTAATTTTGAGTATTAATCCTTGTTCAATCATGTTGGTTCCTAGAAGATATCAATTTGATTACATACCCAATTACCAAGCATGAATTTTTCTCGTTGGTTCCATTGATTCTCTTAATCATATAGGAGAGTCCCAACTTTGGTATATCCTTTTTGAGAACAAGTAACAACCTCAGTGTTCTACTTAGTAAAATTTCTGTCATTTCACACTAAGTGAAAATTCTATGATGTCTCGACATAACAATAGATGCTTCCTTTTGAGAGTGTATCCCTTTTAATATAAGAACCACTCAAATGGAGTATATTCAACAATATGACTTCCTTTAACTCACTAGGTATCCTACCTATGTTTCCATCCATATAGAATTTCATAAGCTCAAGTGATATACATATTCACATGGGCAAATCTCAATCTCAATATTCCTTTCCCATTCTTAGGATAGAGTCCTCAATCAATGAATAGTCTGACATTATAGGTTTCTCTACCCCTATATGTCCCATTCAAGACCAAATGTACAACTCAACCAAATAAGTTATTCCCAAATTAAAAGTGTTTAATGAGTAGTTAGTATATAATCCAAATCAATAGGTTAAATCTTATCCTTTGGTCTCTCTCTTTATTTGAATGAAATTTTTGTCCCAATAGGTTATTCTAAACCTAGGGCTTCATTCAAGTATAAATTATGATCAAATAATCATTCTAATTAAGAGATTTTGATGTGGTTCACATAACATCACATCCTACCTTATCTTCCATACCATCTCTATGGCTTAATAGCTAAACGTTTTCATCCCCAAGTCTCTTAGCATAGTAAGCTACAATGTCAAGTCACTTTATGACATGGATATATTTCATAATATGTAGTATTACTACTTATATACAAATAACATCGTTATATAATCTCCCCCATATAAGGTATATAGGAGTGTAGAGACACTTTCTTCCAATCACGAGTATCTTAGATCTTCCCTTGCCAATCCCATAGGCAATGATCTTTCCTATCATGATCAAATTATCTACCTATCCTTTTCTAAGGCATCAATGATATTATCATTTTGATCTTTTAATCAAATAATTGTAAGGTATAGGATGATAATAGGTCATAAACCTTGAGGTCTTTCCATTTATCTTTCACCAGAAATCCCAATACCTTTTCCTTGTGGTCATAAAATGTATGTCTTAATTGTTATTATGACTTGCGAAGAAGTCATTATTTGTTCCAAATTGAAAACATAACTCCATTTTTCATTGGATGGGGTACTTAATTCGATTCAATCCACTCTCTTCCTTCCCACCTTAGTGTTTCCACAACATCTTTCAATCTACTCAAGTTGAACTCCTAGAAAATGCTTGCTTCTTTTGAAAGGATTTGTCATTCCTTGCTATTGGATTTTCATTGCCTTTACCTTGCCTTAATGGCATAGTTTGAATATTCTCTTCCCCAAAGTTAGATTCGTCATAGATTTCAATAACTTGGATCATCCAATAGGAGATCTAATGAATAATCAACAACTTTGAAGTTAAGAAGCACACTTATAATCTAATTCTTTTTTTGGCATCCCTTTTGTGGAGGATAATCCATACCCACAAAACTTCGTTCATTGATGCATCTTTCAACTTAGAACATTGTTTTGCTTACAACTTCTATTGTTTTGACACATAGTGCCATATTGCATTCCATTTCCTTTTGGAATCTCTAATCATATTTTGTTTTTCGCAAACATGTTGGTGAGTTCATCTTATAACTTTAACCTATCTATGTACTATCCAAACCTTTGGTCAAGCCAACCTTTTCAAGTGACTTTATTCCAATGCTTGGAATTTTATTCTCTTTTAACCTATATAGATACCAAAGTTGTTTGGTATCTTTTTCTCATCTTAATAAAAAATCCAATAATCTTACTAGTATTTGGTTGGTGGAATCATGCCCACATTGTTGATTACTTTGTTTTTGACCATTCCAACCTTTTTCCCTTACTCCTATGGTACTAAATATTTTCTTACAAGATCCTATCTTTACACAAGAATTAGGTTTATGTCAATATTTCTCCAACCCTTGTGGATACCTCCTTAATTGACTTTCTACTTCGATCTAATTTATGTTGACATTGCATACACATAGATTCATAGTGTTTTCACCAAATTCAAAAAGTTCTTGACTCTTTACAACTATAGTTTGCTATTATAAAAGGGTTATCTCATTCCTTCTAATTCCCTTAGAGTCATAAAACTATATTGTAGGATAAGGTATATACTGGTTATTCTTCCTAACCTTTGTACATATCCTGATTGCACAATCTTTTGCAATCCCAAGTAATATCATAAGTTGTTGGTTTAGGAGTTCCTACTCCAGGGACGACTCTCAACTAGTCCCAATTTACACAAGTTACTAGAGATCACATCTTCCTTTTCATTTTACTAAGTTCTTTTCTCTTGATGTTGTGACACAAGAACTTTTTCAACCATCATCTTCTGATAAGGTTTATGAATTGTTGCGTAATGAGCTCATAGGTTTCAGTGCAGAACCTAGTGGCTTTGATACCACATGTAATGTGCCAACCCTTCAGTGAAATAAAAAAATATATCTAAATTTACATCATATGAGTAAATAAATGTGCTAACAAGTCATTGCAATAAAAAATTTCTTTCTTTTATTAAAAATATGTGAACAAGTTGCCATATCATATTACAATAAGGATTCCACTTCATTATAATAACTTTAGAAGTACACAAAACAAGAATACACACCTTTACGTACATAGCTCCAATGAGCTTTAGAATGAATAGTTGTAAGATGGTCCAGGAATTCATCCTTTCAAATCTTGGTTCTTCGGTCACCTATTATGGAGGAGAGGCATCACTCAGGTGCTTTTCTACCAACCACAAACTCATAATGTGGTCCCCTGCACAACTATCATTTGATAGATGGCCCTTCCCTTTGATGAAGAGATTGGTAGAGTAACTAATAACAACAACCAACTAAGCATAGTATTGTGTCCTACATAACTAGAACCTGTGCAACCTGGTGACTCTCGAACTAGCATGTAATACATGATCACAGTGAATTGACAATGTAGTCTCAAGCATCACACAACTTAAGTGGATGTCATACATTGCACTACTTTGATCAAAGCGTTTCATTCAGTATGTTCTACTGAGGATCATTTGTCACATACATTATTCAGGGCCGATTTGACTTAAGGCTATCTTAAGCTACGCATAGGTATTGTCCTTCAATGGGTAATTTCGTCACCCCAGACCAACCTACAACATACTATTCTACTTGGTAATAACCTACTTAGCTAGCAAGTACATAAGCTAGGTATATCCTTCAATGGATAGTTCGTCATCCTAGATAACCTATCTTCAAAAAAATCTACTAGTAATGAATCAATTAAGCAAGTAAGTACACAAGCCCGCTCCCATGCTAGATTACTATCCTAGGAGTAACACAAGATTTTCTAGGTTAAACTAATAATTCAGTTGGGTGTACTTCAAGTGACTCTTGCATTCAATCAAGCCTAGTATATACTTAACTGAGAAACACACTCATCTCCTACTATGGAGTAAATATAAACACATTGCATCCCATGTTCAAACATATCTAGTATAATTAAATACCTATGTTGTACTACATGTAGCATAATTAAATACCTATGTCAAGCAATCTCTTCAACATATCTAGTATAATTAACTGCTTGTGTCAAGAAATATCTCCTATCATGGAGTACTTAAAAACACATTATAAAGTTAGCCTAAAGGCTTCAATTCCCTTTTCCAAAGCAACATTAAATACTTCAACAGCTCAAACAGAAAATACATTCTATGCAACATATAAAACACATCAGTTTCAAATAGATAATAGGTAGAAGAAATTGCCATGCCTGTTATCGCTTATCCCTAATAATGATGATAGTGCAATCTTCTGCAACAATAGTTTAGCTTAATCAACTTCTGAACACAACTCCCTTTCTCACTCTCATTGATAGCACACTACCCTCAAGTATTTAACCAACTCTTCCTCTCAAAGTCTCACTCTTCTCACTCATAAAACAAAGGATTATGATTGGTAAAACTCAAAAATGGTAAACAACTAATGATTTATGCTCTTGGTATGATATGTCCCTCTCTATGGAGTTACTGGTTACACAAGAATACATGATTATTCTGATTGATGGTGATTGATTACCCCAAAAAAGTAAGCATAAGAACAATGATAGTAGGCATAAGATAATCAAGGTTCTCCCTCACTATAAGGTGGAATAATGTAGATAGAAATCTCAGTGAAAAGTAGATTGCTGCTCTAGAAATAACTCACAAATAGAGAGAGAATGTGGCATCCCAAATAAAGAAGTCTGGATGCTATTTATACAACAAGCTAGCAACCATAAAGCCTATAGTTTAGGCATGTGAATTGACACCAGTCCCATTTGAATTATTCAACCTGGAGGTGGCACCCAATCAAGCCTACACTCAACAATAAACATGATGAATTAACTTCCAAATGTGTTAGCATCAAGAAGACTGTTTCAAAAGCACATGGGGGAAATAAGTTGTATTCAAATTTCCTTCTAGATAGACTTCTATTTGATTCCAATCTTCCATAATTAGTGCCACCTTCACAAGGTGGGTTTTGATAGACTCAAAAGGTATTTAAGATAGTCACACATATTTTCTATTGTTTACTCAGCTACATGATAACTTCATACGTGTTTCTCTTGTTTGAATTGGTTCAATGTTTTCTTGCTTTCCAAACATTGTTGCTAAGTTTGATTATGTCACACCTTATCAACCAAGCATAAATCGATTTATTTCCTTTGGTGATGTGTTCCATTTTAAAGAAGTGTGTTGTCAAGTACAACACTATCATTGCTTATTCTACATCAACCAAGTCAATGACATCATATAACAAATGTATTGTTTATGTTTCCCTCTTGCGTATTCATAGCTGATGACACACGATCATTCACAAATCCGTGAATGTTCCAAAGTTTGAGTTTCATCATATTAAATTATATTGACATATAGAGCCAAATTTTAAATACATGAATTGAAGTCTTCATCAAATCGACTCTTTCAGCATGATTCAAATGCACCACTCTATTCTCTTGGGTGTTTCTCACCAGGTGCACAATCATCCTCTTTACTCATGTGTTGGTCTCAACCATTTGACATTGTTTAAGAACTTAGCATATCTCAATGCTATCTTTTATGTAAAGTTCACCCTATGTTTATGGCCCAGGTGAGATAAATTTGACCTGATTAAGGTGCTAATATATGTCATAAATAATCATTCAAACATATTTCAATAATTTGACTTCAAAATAATTCAATTTCCAATGTTGAAATTAATACATAATATATATATTTTATTTTTAATACACACACACACATATGTATAATAATAATATTTAATATATATTTACATATATATATATATTAAATACATATATCGTGAGCTAGTCAGCCTACATCTGATATATATATATATATATATATGTAAATTCGTAAGGCAATAATAATAATAATAATATTAATATCCACATTATACAAGATGCATTCATATGAGCATATCCATTTTCCAATGTACGCTTGTATTGATATGCATATACTTATGGATACATGTATATACGTCCACATCTGATTCACTTACATCCATTTATGCTACCATCATATTGATAGGTGTGTATGCATGGTATATCTATACATATGCATATACGTGTTGTTAGATCCCCCTAACACGTATGTGCATACATATAAACATACTCCCACCTACATCCCACCTATCGATATGATCGTAATAACACAAGAATGATCCTAGAAACCAATTAGATAAACATCACTTGCAAATACATGTAGAAGTAAATAAGACTCTTAATGCAAACATACAAGTTATGGATGACTTACCTACAACTCACACAAACTGACTTAGTTCACTCAATCTAAGGTGGTGTGTGTATGCTCAAATAGTTTACTTTACCAGTTACCCGACCAAGATCTTCTCTTGAGTGATACTTCCCCTTCTCTTGGAGAATAAACATTTACCTACAACCATTAACACATGCCTACGACAATCAGCTATTCACAACATATGTAGTATACGTAAACATCTCAAAGTTAGATTAACAATAATTCAATAACCATCTATTCTCATTTATGCAGTATATCACCATGAATAACATTAACTAAGATAACATCAAATGAAACAACATCAAATGAGATAACATCCATACTGATAACAAGGTATAAGCATTATTAATTAATCTCTAGAATTCACATTACATTCACATTTACCGTATGTAGTAATAGTAAATAGTAACTTCACAATTTTGGGTATAACATTTGAAAGCTTCTCCTTCAATTGTTGATTATCTACACATGATTGTCTACCTGTTTTCCTATGTGGCTTTTTGCTATCTAAAATATTTTGTTTGTGGATAAACATGTTTCTTTGCAAGGGCACCTGTGAAGTTGTTGGGTAAAAGCACAAAGTTGTGTCACACTTTATAAAGGAAACGACCAACACTAATCTAGCTTTTAAACTTGAATCACTAAAAAGTGTCATATATTTTTCAATTTTGAAATGATGTAAACTAGTAAAATATGTATTTTTTAGTATATTTTATGTTTGTATTTAAAAAAAAAAATTAAAAAATTAATTTAGATTAATTTTTAATAAATTAACGCTATAATTTAGTTGCTAATAAAATGTTGAAAAATGAAGTTGCATGAGACGTCAAACTTTTTATAGTAAATTTTTTTTTTTCTTTCAAATTGTTTGTGTGTATTTATAACTTGAAACTTTAGTGCATGGATATATTTTTTTCCAATTTTCATAAATATATATTTTTAAATAAATATTAAAATGTGCATGAATCAAAAAACAATTGTTTCTATCGGATGCCAACTTTCATATTAAATATTTATCTAAAATGGAAAAAAAATTATACCATCTTCAAATAGACTCTTTTATCTAGTGCATCATATTTTTTTCAATTTAAAAAAAAAAAAAATAGTATTTTTCCTTAGCATGGTAATCAACCTAATATTTTGTGCTGATAGCCTACATTTAGTAAAAATAAAAAATAAAATATAAATAATAATTAAACTATTAAAATAAATATATTTTTGAAAACTACACTTATGGATCTACAAAAGGGTATTTTTTATATTTTTAAAAAAATGTTATTTTCCATTAGGAGTTATTGAAACTTCAAGTTTTTCAAATAATTTTTTTTTTTGGTAAATTGGACTCAAAGTGGTGCTTCATATATTTTTAGCCAACAATTTTAGTTGATAAAGTTGAGGAAGTATCTAACTTAGCTAGAATGAATCTTACTAGATCATAAGTTTGACCAAAATTGATTTTTAGTTAGAAATACTTAAATTAAGTTGTGCTAATAAGTTGGCTAAAAGTGTGACACAACTTTGTGCTTTTACCCTGTTTTTAATCAACCTTATAGGACCGAGCACCTGTAAGGCCCCATTAGACTCTACAAAGCCTCTCACATCGGCTTCCCTCAGGACCGGGCACTTAGGGGCACCTCCTTTGCAAGTTCGAGGACTTGCAAAGTGCTTACATTCTGTGGGATCTCTTTGTTCAACTCTATAGGACCGAGCACCTGTAGAGCCTTTTTTTCACCCTTCCGTAAGTCTGTGGACTTGTGGCACATTTTTTCAACTCTTCTTAGGACCAAGTACCTATGGAGACATCTCTTCCTAAGCATTCGAGTATGTCAGATTATGGTTTGCTTCCTCAACGGTTCAGGAATACTTTCTTTAAACTCTTTCAATCTACTTTACCTTGCATTTGGTAGCACATATGCTCGCTAAAGTGGGGGAAAAATGTAATGGAATGAATTTTCACCCCTTCACAAATTCCCCATTTACAACCCTTACCTTAGAAAAATCAAACCCAAAGATACTATTCCACCTCATCCATCTACTTTCCACCCACTTGGTTGCTGTTTGTAGTGTCAGTGGGAAAATTTTTGTTGGGGATGCTAGTACAGTGTACACACGTGTGCTAGCACGCTACTGTCTTGACAAGATTCTTGCCTCTAGAATCTACAGAGGAATTACACTTCTCCATTAATGATGAAGCGTAACGCCCCTACGCCCTTGACCAACCTCAAAGGAAACTTTTGGGCTCCTATTCACCTTCAAAACACTATCTTCTTCATGCAATTCAATATTCTACACACTTCTTAATACTTCTTGAGAATTTCATATCATCTCCACCATTTTTTAAGCTCCAAGTTGGCACTCTACTAGTTTTTATCCTCTCATTGTTGCAGAAACACTGGCATCTACAAGCTTGTGAGCTCACATCTCCCTTCATGTGCTTGAGGGCATCTTGTTGGGGAGGTGATATCCACTTTACTTGGCATCGTTGTTTGATTTAGTAGCATATTGTTGTTAGCATTGCTTAGTATTATTCCTTTCAGTGATTTCCTTTATCATAATTTCTCTATTGTGGCTATCTTGGTTGTCTGTGGAGATGGGAACACTGAAACAAGGGTTTGATTGCGGCAAGCCCCGAAATAGCCCCAACTGTTTCCTTATTCTACTGTGTGTAGGTATCACATTCATGTGGAGCTTGTGGGAGGCTAGAATAACCATAAGTTTGGTTTCTACCACCTTGTTGTTATCAAACTCTATCTTTTAAGTTAAAGTATTCTTCTTGTTATTTAAGTAGTTTAGCTTTTTTATGTTCTTCGTCATCAAGTAGTTAGTTAATTCTCTATTCATTTTGATTATATCTTGTACCCTTTATCCATACAGACCCTAATGCCTGACTAGGATGCTACCATGTCATGTTGTCATCCATATTTTGCACTAGAGTCCTTTGGCAGAGAGCTGCCTAGGTCACAGTCCAAACTTGGGAATTTACTCACCTTGTTTCCTAAACTCTTAGGTTGACAAAGGGATAGTGACAGATCAGTTGTTCTTCCTTTTCACCCCTCTTAAAACATTGAACTTACCTTAAACAATCCTTTAGCATGAGGTAGATCAGGGCAATTGATTGTTCTAAACCCTCCCATAACCTAGGGTCCTGAGCAGTCGGTCCCCCCCTCTACATCATGTTATGTTATTTTTTTTGTCTTCATCGTGTATGCCTCGTGTTTGTCATGTTGCTTTTCACTTTACATGTGTGTTCCTTTGTCCTGATGTATTTTCATAGGATCTTGAATCCTAGGAGCTAGCACATCCCTTAGATTCAATGTCATCCTATCTCTTCAATATTTGGACATTTGAAACCCTCTTGACATATTCTTACTTTAGTTTGAGTGTGAGTGTAAGTCCATACTCTCACTAAAGTGGGGATAAATGTAGCGTAAAAAAATGTCACCCTTGACAATTCTATACTAGGTTTAGCTCCCCCTATGTACTTGGACCTAATTATGCATTTAATTACCCATTTTCCAAATTTATTTAGAAAATCAAACATGGGAAATGAAATTATACATTTAATATTTTTCCCTTGACACTTTGGGCCCCAAAAAGAATAGGTTTCTTCTAGGGTGCACTATGCCCTAGACCACCTCTTTTTGGCCCCAATTTGAATATGTCAGTGCCAATAATTTATTATTTGAATTTCCAATTTCATTTTTCAGCCATTAGTATTTGATTTTTTAGAAATAAGAATAATTGCATATAAATACTAGTTATTTTATCATTTGAAATTTAGAGAAGCACACCTAGAAAATCTATTGAGAAAATTAAAGATCCTAAAATCAGTCAAGAGCAATCAAAGGTAAAATTAGTAACATTATTGCATCACTCTCATAAATTGAGTTTAAGTTGTAAAATATCAAGAAGAATGAATCAATTTATATGCAAGTATCTATCATGATCAATCATGCCAAATCATGAAGTTGTATTGAGTTATCCTCTACGTGTTAGTTGTAGCAATCTATTATTATTTATGAGCTAACCTTTAGTAGGTCTAATAAGAAATCTCTTCATTCTATTATGTTTTATGAGCTAAGTCTTTTGTATGAATTCCCTCTTGATCATCATCAATCATTGTATGTGGAGATAGAAATACCAAAATGGGGTTTTAATTAGTCAAGACCCTATACAAACAACCTTTCCCCTAGTTACATGTGTGCAGATCAGATCTAGAAGTTTCATCAAGTGACAATCCAGGAAAACACAATGCAGACTAAAACCTAAAAACCATAATTTACAAATTTAAAAAAGAAGTAATTTAGTCTATGGTGTATTGCACCCTTTTCCTTGAAAATTAGACCCATATTTTAGTCACAGGTTCCTCACTATTGTCATTTCTCATATCCAGGTCAATTCTTCTAATTTCTATTTTTTTGTGCGATAAATTATATTTTCAAATCTAGGATTGTCTTCAATTAGTCTTTTTAAATCACACATCAAATTCATCAAAACTTAGTTGATTTATGTTTAATGTTGAGTCAAGTGAAAAGGATATAATCCTAGTTAATCTAATTGGATCTAGGACCACTTTTCCTACTCAATACCTACCATTGCTCAAATATCTTGAAGGTTCACATGTGTGTGATCTCTAGCCCATAACTTATACAATAGGTTTCACAAGTACTAGAGTATATCACAATCAATTGATTGAAGAGCCTATACTTAAATTTCTATAGGTTGATAATTGAATTTCATAAACACATAAGAATAAGATTAAACCAACATAAGATGGCCTCTACTCAACAATTATTGACTATAAGGTAGTAAAGTCAATTTACTTCATTTCACTTACTATTAAGAAACATGTTATGTATTAAATAAAAGTTATTATGTTTCCTTAAATCATTCATAACCATTTAATACCCATTTCAGCCTCAAACCTTAGAGTTGTCCCCCTAAACCCTCACCCTATGGACTTGAGGTTATAGGGGCATCCCTTTCCTAAGGAATAAATATGTACCCACTTCCAAATGGGATCAAAGTAACACATAATTATCCTTGTAATTTCTCTCAAATGGCCTACACATAGGTTTGGATAACCCAAGGTTCATTAAGTATTCCCTTCAATTATTAACAATTGATAGTAGGAAAGAAAAAAATTAACTAAGCTCACAATTTAGTAAACATATATTGAGGTACTTCCAACAAGGTTGAATCCATATCTCAACTTGACCTCCCACTAATATTGATCCTAATTCAATGTGAGCATCCCAAAACCCTTACAATTACCTAACAAGGATATTGTACAACATTTGGTACATGGATAATAGTTTATAATATAGGTTTTTATTTGGGATTAGAACATGATTTGGTGATCTTTGATATAAAAAGTGTATTAGTTCTTGATATCTTGAACCACTATATTATACTAGTAAGAAACCCCTTAAACATTCATGTATGAAGATAATATAGCAAAATAAATATCACAATTATAATAATTTTACTAAAAATGAGGGTAGAAATTCTCAAGATCTAATCACCACGTGCCAATCATGTGAAGCCCCAATATGGCTCCAATATTCTTCTACTAATATGATCAAGAATCATGATCCTATTAATTTATGAAATTAATATCCACTAGAACTATTCATACCTCAACAAAGTCATAGAGCATTATGTAAGCATTGAAAGACCTAATACAATAATTACAAATTTTCTTAAAGTATGATCAATACCTATGTCATATAGAAGATAGTTGATATCTCAAAATCCATTAAGGCATTATAAATATATAGTTAATAATAGTAATAATAATATCCTTAACCTCTAAGCTCTCCCCATACTTAAACCAAACATAATTAGAATTATTAAAGTATAATAATAATTATTACAAATGTATGGGGTTAGGGATGGTTTCCATAGCCCAAATATGGCCTCACTATTTACAACTAATTCTACTACATTTGAATCCAATTCCATAAAGAAATGGTTGAACTAAATCCATTCTAACCCACACCCTTATAATTAATAAAGAATCATGCATCATTAACAACCATCATTATACATTTCAACATTTGACCATCACTAGTTTACAAGGGTATTCTTGACATAAAAGTCACCCAAAATATTAGTTTCTATACAAATAATCTTGAAAACCAGTAAGGAATAAACACAATAATTTAGAACTCAATTTATTTATATAACATCTAAAATAGGTCTCAATTAAACATAATTACATTAGTTGTTTAATTAGTACATTATAATTTAACACAAGTTTTGATGCTCATGGTATTTTTAAATAAAGTTAAGAGTCTCAATTTTACATCTTCCATATAGTTTATCATGCTTTTGACTAAAATCTCACTAATTTCAAGTTACTTGAAGAATTTTGTCAAATAAATCACATGTTTGGTTTATGTTTCTCATTTAAAAAAACTTATGCCTATCTTATGTGTATTGGATTAAAGACAAATCTATCATGGGATAAAGAAATTGTATTGATCATTTTATTCCTCTTTGCAAATTCATGTTTAACCCAAAATTTAATATCATTCCATGACTTTTCCCTTGATCTATTTATTTTAAACATATAAATTTTATATTTCCAAGATATATGTTTTTGTAACCATTACATGAAATGTTGTTGATCAAATCAAATGTTTCTACTGGAAAGGCATGGTTTGTGCCTAAATTTAATCCAAAAAATAAAATGAATATTCTACGTATACTCCATACCCCTTTACCTTGACCAATGAGGGGTTTCGTTCTAATAACTTGTTAAAGAAAAATTTACAAATACATTATTTTAAAGAAATTCATAAACACATGGTATGTGATCTTATATCTTATTAGGACTACTCATGCTCATTGTTTAATGGATTTAGTGCCTTAAAATTGCTCCAAAATTGCATCAATCTCATTCACCTCTATTAAGGCCTTCCCATTTGCCTTTATTTTTCCTTAGACTCTATTTTTATTCTCTCCTTTGTAATTTTAGTTCCTTCTCCTCATGTTTGTTTCCTCTAAAACACCTATGAATATCTTCAAACAAGGGGGTCATGAGGGTTTAATATATTTTTTGCTATATTTTTCTTGCCGCATTGTAGGAGTTGAAAATTAGTTCTATCCTAGGATCACCTACAAAAATAATGAAAACCTTCTACAAGAGATTATGCAATAAATGAGCTTGCTTGATATTAAGATATATCAAATATGATGATGATGTATGTTTCAAGAGTTTACAATGACCTTGCTTATGTAGATAAGGATTGCCAAAGTACCACATTCTAAAACATTAAATAACTAGTGTCATTATTAAATGACATGAGCCATCATTAAATGACCTAGGAATCTAATATTTAATAAAAGCTAAAAAGCTAAAATATTATCTAAACAACTTAAATATTCGTAGGACTAAGTGGACTTAACATGTAAATAGGACCCCACTAATAAATAGATAGGAAAATTACCTATTTACATCAACACCCCCCCTTAAGTGTAACTCCAGGAGAAGCAGTTATTTTGAAAATGATACAAATATGGATCTCAACTACAGCGCCATTTAGGTACCCATGTAAAAATGAAAATGCAATGTTTCACAAATGAAGAAAAGGAGAAAAACCACATGGGGAAAAAACTCTCTCCAAAAGAGAGAAAATATACAATCAAGTGATGAAAGATGGAGGACTCCAAGATACCCCCATGTACAACATCCATCACATGTATACATTAAAATCCCCCTAGAAGAGGGAAAAGAAGAGACCACATAGCCCACCATAATGAAGTAGCTCCACAACCACTGAAGAATGTTTGAAGACAAGAGAATCCAATGCCAAAAAACATGTATCCTCTTGGGAAGAAACAAAAAAAATGGTCAATGTTGAAGGAACCTCATCTCCATGAAGAAGTAAGAGGGAAAACACCTCAAGAATAATATCTTTGAAGATAACAAAATGTCTCTGAAGATGTCTCAACAAAATTAGGTGTAACCCCAATCAAGGAAGAAGACAAAGAATGTGGAAATAAAATATTAACATCCAAAGAATATGTGTGATCAAAGAGGAGAGAGAAACCCTCAAACATATCCTCCAAGTCTACAACAGAAGAATTACAAGCCAAATCTGATATACCTATCATGAAACCATCCTGCAAAAACAAATATAGAAAAAAATATGTCCCACTCATTTGAAGTCCTGGAAACCAAGTCAACACTCAAATTTGAAGAAGGATGAACCTTAATAAAAAGGTTCAAGTGACCAATATGACCCTAAAAAAAACTACCCACACTTGATGCAAGAGAAAGAGAAAAAATCCTCATCATGAGTAGAAGAAAAATGTGAAAATACATAAACATTGGCAATATAATTTGTCTTTCCCACTATAGCAAGTTGCCTAGTATGCAAATATAAAATGAATACTAAATCTAGAGTGAACTCAATAGAATTCCTTGTAACACTACATGCAATCTAATATACAGAAAGAAAATTCTTGGCAAGCTCAGGAATATATAATACATTACTAAAGGTTCTTGTACCCATATCAACACTTCCTTTGCAACAAACAGTCATGTACTCACTGCTAGCCATCAATATATTAGTTGTAACGGAACACTCAAATTTCAAAAAATGATTTAGTGAACATGTCAAGTGATTGGAAGCTCCAGAATCAAGAATCCATCCAACACACTCTTTAACTTTAGTTACAAAAAGTGCTTTTCCTTTCATTTTATGATCTTTTACATTATCATTTCTATTATCATTACTTAATTATATTGAATGTGTGGATGAAGAGGGTTATGAAGAATAATAGGGTGAACATGTAGATTTATAAGGAAAATAAATGCCATGTTCTTTTATAAGTTTCCTCATTTAATCTACCTCTTTATTATAGCAATTATGTTCACCATGTCTAGGTTTATTACAATAACCACACTTGGGTTTCTCTTTATTTTTATCCTCTCTAGGAGAGGTGGGTGTATCACTAGATTTTTTCTTAGGTTTTGAATTCTTATTTCCTTTACCTTGAGGTGATGATGCAATGAATGTTTGTTTCTTGTAGTGTGTATCATGTTGAATAATTTTATCTTGTTCCCTGGTCAACGTATCACAAAATGTCTCAAAAGAAGGCATGACAAATGAATCACCTAATCCATCCATTGTAGAATAAAAAAATTAGAGAAGAATGGAAATGAACCTTTCAACTTAGATAAACTCAAGAATATGCATTCCTTATCAATGTTATCCTTACCACATTTAGCTAATTGAGACCTTAATTATTTAAATTTTACGAAATAGTCTTCAATGGTAGGAAATAAATCTTTGAAAAGTGATGCCAATTCTACCTCAAATTACATAGCTTAGACCTCACTAACTAAACCAAACAAGTTCTTGTACTTATACCATCCCTACTTAGGAGTAGTACATTCCACAATATGCAAGAACAAACTGTTAGGAACATGTGTAGCAATCAAACCCATAGCCTTATCACATTTGTTCCTATGAGAAAATACTTCATATTCCCTGGTAAAATTAGGTTGATGGTCACCCAAGGTAGACCAAAAACCCTTAGAACAAATAAATCTTTGCATTTTCACCTTGCATGTATGATAATTATGAGTTAGAACCTCAAACCTTGATTCAACCATTAGGACAACAAGTACCAAGAGATAAAAATAGACAAATATCTAAAACAAAATGATGCGATACCTCCTAAATTTGAATCACAACTGAAAATGAAGCCCTCCTAAACAAAACTTCTCTAGGAGATAGTATGTCCAAGTAATTATTGAAGATGCTAAATATACAAAAAATGAATAAATAATACTTGGGGCTGAATTTGGAAAAAGTGCATAAAATAAATGATAGAGCTCTTGAATACCTTTCAATTGCCACTAGAATCATGAAATTGGATAAACTAGTCAAAAGTTATGAGCTCAAAGGTCCAAAAGAGTAAAGGAAATTTAGTTTGCAAAAAAAAATATCTATAGAAAAATATAGGAAAATGCCCTACACCACTATGAATTATGTGGAACTAGCTTTTTGTCGATATCTCATTTACATAAAACTAACTCTTGGTTTGCAAGATATGACCCATTGAAAAAATCAGCCCTATTTATGGTTCTAGAGCAAAAGAAATTGGCTCCTTTGGCACTAACTAGCCATCATGTAGGTGGTCAGATACTATAGAGTAAGTATTGGTAAAATAATAAAAGGCATCGTCACTCAAGCAGTAGCAGGGAAGTGAACTGGCAGTGGGTGCCAATGGTGGCTTTGTGTGCTACCTAGGATTAATCCCTAGTCGTTGGTCCATGTTTCACAAGAAAAACCACTCGTTGAAAAAACAAAACATGATGGAAATTTTTAGAGATTAAAATATTATTAAAAATATGACTCCCATACCTAACATAGATGTTGACAATTGACTTGTTGGCATATTACATAGAGTCTACGATAGTCATACCCAGATGTCGCAAACAACAAAATATTTCATGGAATATACTTTGCATCCATTGATTGTAACCTATAGACTTGTGACCTATATGAACTGTACGATACAAATTATATACAGTCATATGAACAATTTTGGTTATGATTTTGGGAAAAAATATTTGAGGGATCAAGGAAAAAGTCTCTAATTTCAACAATTTGACATATGATATTGGGATTTTTTGGGCCTTTTAGACACAATGATAGGGTCTTTTTTAGCCCAAAGTGCTTCAAATAATCAGCTACTTCTCGGATCTAGTAACAACCTCCCAACTTCAAACCCTCATAGAGTTAGAAAAATATGTTATATTTTGATGAAAAAAATCCAATATTGACTATATTAAACACCCTAGAATCAATGGTGAGCTCAAATTACCTCCAACATGTTCCAAAATTAACCTGCAATAAAAACCCACAAAGAGGAACCCTCCAAAATTGGTGTTTTTTAAAGTTTTTTTGATTCCCCATATCACTATATGGTGCAAAGGAAGAGCATACTAAACCTTACTAAAATTCATCTCATTGTAAATAGCTCTACACTAAAATTTTAGAAGGAACTTGCATGGTTGTACTATGATACCATTTAGGGGCTAAAAATTAGCTCTATCCCAAGACCACTTGCAAAAAAAATGAAAACATTCTACAAGAGAGTATGCAAGAAAGAGTTTTCTTGATATTAAGATTTATAAAATATGATGATGGGGTATGTTCCAAAAGTGGACAATGACCTTCTAATTTTTCAAATTGAACCGTAAAATTTTGGGGATAGGCACTCTCTTACACTTCTAGGGTTTTGTACCTAAAACGAGAAAGATGTCCCAAAAATCTATGGGGTTTACTCAAGACTAATGTAGCTAATATGATTGAAATATTCCTAAATGGAATGTACTAAATGCAAAGAATTGATAAAAGAGATGAATTATTAAAGCAAAACTTAAGAAATGCAATATGTTTGAAAACACATTGTGATATGCAAAATGAACTAAATATGCAAACAAATTGTAATAGAAATAAGTGAGACTGGAGAGCTACACCTAGAAATTGGAATGTGATCAAACTGGCTTTAAAATCCTGTAGAAATCACAGTTGAAGCCAACTAGGACACTTACACCAAGTTGGGCGACTTAGTCATGTTTCGAGGAAATTCTGTCAAAATAGGTTTCAACCAAAAGGGTATCTAGAACTGCAGAAAACACTTTTTAGGCCTAGTAGTGGGACTAATTTTCCACTGATGGAAACTTAGTGCACCTTCAGCGTTCAATAAATTTCAAGATACAATCTATAGCTCCCAGACTGCACTTCAGCTCCTGATAGGTTTTTGTATCCGAATCTATAAAATTTGACTTGTAGGTGATCTCCAAGCTTCTTTTAGGGTTTTATTGACTTTGAAAGAATTTGATGGATTGTTGAAACCTTTTAACATCTTTCTCTTTGACAAATTTTCATACAAGACCTACAAAATACACATTCAAAGAGGGGAAAAGGGGTTAAGGGTTAGTGAATAGGGGTTTGCCTTAGTCAAACCCCAGTTTGGTAATTAAACCTTTGAAAATGAAATGAAATGGAAAGAGAATGATGAATGAACAACATGAAATGCTACAACTCACCAAACCATTGAAGTAGAGATCTAAAGATATGCAAGTAGAAGCTCTAATGGATGTAGACTTGATAATGCCAAAGTGAATGCTTGATAATTGCTTCAATGATTAAGTGAATGAATTAGTGAGTGAGTGAATGGGGGTGAAAATGAGAGGAAAACCCTATATTTATACATGATTATGAAAAAATTCCCAAAAATACCACATCATAGGTCGACCTCAAGGTTTAGAAAATAATATCCCGCTAGAATTTTGAAATAATTTTAATTTTTGAGCCAAGTGGGACTAAGTCTCCCCTAGTGGCAACTTGGTCCCACCAGGGCATTTTTAATGGGTGTTGGGAATTAAAGTTTATCAAATGATTTTTAATGGAATTATTCTCTAAAACACACTTAATTACAATAAAAAAGTTTGAAAGTTTGTTAGAACACTTTACAACACTTTGAAATAAGGATTGGTAAGTGATAAAAAGAGGTTATTTGAGTGAATTACAATAAAAAGGTCCTAGAAAAGTGTGAAAGTGGGTTACAACACTTCACAAAAATTTTACAAGACATCATAGAATTATTATTGATTCACAAGGGTCCAAGACCTAATGTGAATGCGTTGAACACATTACAACATTAAATCTAGGAAAAAAATAGGCCAACATCCATAAGAAAGACCCAAATGAGCTTAAAAATGTCCAGGGATACATTTTTTTACACTAAATTTAGCCCCCACTTCAATGAGAGGATGAACTTGCTTCAAACTCACACTAAGGTAGCCAAACATGCACATCAAGAGGGATCCAAATGCACCCATGCAGGCAAGATGATACAACAAAAATCAAGAGGGGTGATAAAGCCCCTAGAATCAAGATCCCATGGAAAACCAAACATTAGCACAAAGGAACACATAAGAGAATGATGTAAAAGATTGAAAGGGAGAGAAGGAGAAGGAAAAAGAGAGTTGAAGATCAAGCTTTGATCATTTTTCCATCCTGTTGTGGATCAAAACTAGGTTGTTTGTCTAGAAAAATGCATACTTACTCTAAGGTGACAAAATTTATGGCTATCCACCATGTGAGAAGGCCCAAAAGGTGAGAAACATACATTCATGGCTAGTATGCACTGTCACACACACAGGTGGCTATGGGGAATTTCATGCCTTAGAATGGGCTTCCCGCTGAACCATATCAAAGCTATACCTCCTGATAACTTGAATAAGGTGCCACAATAGAAAATGACTTTTTGAGCTTCATGAGACAAGAAAAACTTCATATGCTTGGAGCTCATGAACAAACACAATGGTACCACAGGCATGCAAGTTGTGCTATGCAAGGTGGCCATATAAAAAATGCAAAATGCAACATGCAAAGGATGTTCAAAGGAGTCTTGCTTAGTTCAAGCAAGGTCTTTAACTTAGGGAACATTGTGTCTAATGTCTCCAAGAGAGGACCAATCAAAGTATAGAAAATTTGCAACTTAGGGGATGCAGTGTGTCACATCAAGCCACCAAGAGAAATGTAATATGCTAAGATAAATCACGCTCATGAAGGACATCACACCCAATGTCATCCACAAAGCAACAAACGCATCATATGAAGCAAGAAGTCTGCACTAAGAGCCACAAAAAAGAAAAAAAAATGTAAAATGATAATGCAAATGTATTCCCCCATTTTAAAGGAATTGCTACACACCATACTCTGAGCAATTACTTTAAAGCAGCAAATGAAAAATGAAAACAAGAAGAAAGAAGACATGACAGCCAACCTAGAAAGCCCTATGCCAAGTCATATGCTTCTGAGTAAAGCTACGTCATGTGAAGAAAAGGAAAAGAAAGAGGGGTTTCCCCGAAAGAAAAACACCAAAGACATAAGGGATCCATGGATTTGGGGTCAGTATGTTCATTGCTGCAATGTTGTTTAGAGAGCTTAGAACTGTCATCATTCCTCAAATACATAGAATTGGAAGAATGACACAAAGAGAGTGAAAACAAAGAAAAATAAAGAACCTTTTGGGTCAACATGGAAGATACATAGGGTGTCTCAACACTTTGTGTCATCCCCAAAAGGAAAACACAAGAAAATGAAAACGAAAAAGTGAAATAAAATGGAAAATATTTTGGTTCAACATGAAGGAGACATGAATGTCTCAATGCCTTGCGTCATCCCCAAAAGGAAAACACAAGAAAAAGACCAAATAAAAAGGCAAAGAAAAATAAAATCCTTTTGGGTCAACATGAAAGAGACATGAATGTCTCAATGTCTTGTGTCGTCCCCAAAAGGAAAACACAAGAAAAAGACAAACAAAAAAGGAAAAAGTGATGTACGACATAGATACAAATGAAGATACAAATAGATGAATGTCACAAAGAGAGAGAACATCAAACAAAACATCATAGGGGATCACATTACGCACATGCAAACACACAAAAGGAAAAGAAAAAGAAAATGCAAAAGACTAGTAAGGAAAATGCAAGTCAACTGTTGAGCAAGTCATTTGCCTCCTAGTCATGTTCATGATATGTCGAGGGTAGTAAACTGGCCAAAGGGATCATAACAAGTGTTGAACTAGGGGAAGCACTAGTTTCAACGCTTTTAATAGGAGATTTGTCGTTTAAGCTCATGGAAGAGGAAAACAATGTGTTTAAATCATTATGCATGTCTTCGTCAAGTTTAGCAATCTCGTCATTATCATCCAGATTAATCACAAGAGGAAAAATGATAATTTCCAATGAAGAGTGTATCTCTTGTTGTAATTGTTGTATGGGATCATATTTTTTGGTTGGGGAGGAGGGTCATCATGTCAAGTGTGAATTTAGATTTTCTTTATTTTCTTCATGTAACTTGTGAGACATCTATGCCTACACTCCCTAGCTCCTCTGTTTCTTTTGGTTTTGTTGTTGAGTTGTGTTTGTGAAGGAGCAGGTTGATCAACCATAGGTTGCTTTTCTTCCTAAAGGGGAGGAACAGAAGGAACCATGAAATGTTGTTCATCCACTTTTTCCTTTGCTTTGTAGACTTGCTTTATTCATTGAGGAATGATGGAGTTGTTCTCATTGTCTCTTGGTCTTTTGGACGATGTCGGGGAAGTTTCTGGTGTTGGTTGAGCATGACTGTTTGGTTCTTGTTCGGGTTGAAGCATTGTTTCATCTAGGATAGGAGTGTTGAAAGTGTATGAGAACATGTTGTGGAGAGATAATTCTGCTATTTTCTTTGCTTTAAATTTTTGGTAAGCAATGAAAAAGAAATATTTTTGAGGCATCATAGGTTCCATGGGCTTAGGCCAAAAGGCTTCTAAGGAAAATTTTCCTTTGGAAGAAAACGAGTTAAAGCCACTATGGTGAATAGTGAATATTTCATTGTCAAATGGAAACTTTAATAATTTGTTTATAACCGAAGGGATAGCTTTCATTAAGTGAACCCATGGGTGGCCTAGCTGCAAAAAAAATTGGTCCAAATGTGGGATGATGGAGAATGTGACATCCAATGTTTTTGGTCCTATTTGTAATGGAAGGACGATCAATCCTATCGTAGGGCAAGAAAAACCATTGTGTGTCTTGATCCATGCTTTCAGTTTATCATAATCATCTTGATAAAGATCATGTAATACCAAAAATTCCTCTATGATCACGTTCTCTCCATAAGCGGGATCTATTAGTATCCCATTAGTGGGCTTGTCATAGATATAGATGACGATGTAAAGAGGACCATCAGGGAGATTTTTAATTATGTCATTAGAGGAGAAAGTAATATCAATATATTTCTTAGGTTGGCCCTTACGAGGGATAACGTCTATCCCACCTACCATTTCATCCATAGGATTAACATGGGTAATATGTGGAATGGGATCAGGATGTTCATCATTTGTATCAACATTCATCACATCATTCTTTGGAGTTTCACTAGCTTTGACAAATGAAACATTATGTTTGGGCATTGGATCAATGAAACTTTGCAATTTTTGATTTGGAGGGGCAACAAACTTATTACTATGATCATTAACACTAGTAATGGATAGACAGCTGGAATCAATGAGGTCTTGTACAAGATGTTTAATACAGTTACAATATTTTGTGTCATGTCCATTTTGTCTATGATAATGGAAATAAGCATTGGAATTAAATTTTGGAGGTAAAGGCTTAGTAGGATCAGGTGCTTCAAGACAACATGCAAGGTAATCATTTGTTGTTGTAAAAGTTGGGACATTGTGTTATGAAGAGTATCAGGTAAAGGGGTGAATTTTCTTTTTGAATCTCCATAACTAAAGGGCACCATGGTTTTAATAGCTACTAATTGGTTGTTGATAGTTTGAGTTGGTTGTTGAGGGGGGTTAAACTGTAAGAACCCTTTGTTTTTATTTCTGAATGGTTGGGAATTGTTTTGGTTGGCATGTTTGGATTTCTTAGCTCGGCTAGAAGTGGACTTTGCATCTTGTAGTGTCCCTCTAGTTTTTGCACTTTGTTTCAAATTGTTTTTGGTATGTTGGTAGTTGTTTTAGTGTGTTTATGATGTAGTAATTTAATTTAATCTTGGTGAAGGAGACATTGTAGCATTACTCACTCGTGAGTACCCTATTACACTGTGACTCTCTTTCGCGGTGTGATTGTTGATTTATGCAGATATATTTGATAGTGTTATTTTATGCAGTTTGTAGGTACCAGGTATCAAATTCACTTTCTTTGTCAGGTATGAGCATGCCCTGACCCAATGGAAATATTTTGTTTTGGAGATAATATCAAGTTCGTCATTAGCCATCGTTCTTCATTGAATGAGTATCCTTTGTCATCCATCATTTTTTTTTCATTTGTTTATGTCATGTCGTTCTTGTTTTCATCATGAATGGAAATTGATTGATTAAATGGTTATTTATAATTTATTTGAATTAATTGATGTTATTGAAATGTTATATTAAAATATTGATGTGTAGATAATTTAATAATTGAATTGTATTGTTGTTGTGAAAGGTTTGATTAATTTAATTAATCAAACAAGATGTATTTATTTAAAAGTGATTGTTAATTTTGCATAATAGATATTTATTCATTTATTGTGCAAGTTTAAAATGTTTTAAAAAGTAGATATTATTGAATAGTTGTTTCAACAGAAGATGTGAAAATATCTTGGAGTTTGGCTTTAAGTTTAAAGAAGTTATCTTGGGTATCTAATTAGTTGAACTATCTGATCAATTTGATTTGCATGCTGACTTTGAATTAAGTTTGGCAATCATGAGTTAATTTGATTTGAATAAAAATATTTTGGGTGTGTAAATTTTTTTTCACGACATTTTTCTGGAAAGGTAACTTTTCTTTCATGGTAGTTTTGGGGAAAAGCTTCTTCTTTGTATTTCTAGTTAAAAGTTTTGTAGACAGTGGTTTTCAAAGGAATTAGTGCTTTTGGAAAAATAAAGAATTGCAAGTTTACTGGTTCTAGCTTCTCTCTTTGTTGGATTCAAGATTATAAACTAGGTTTTCTTCTTTTGTTTTGCATATTCTTGAATAAAATTTATGAATATTATTATGTTTGAATTTTGTTTACTTTGGAGAAACGTCTATGCTTTCTTGTGGAAAAGGATAACTCAGACAAATCTATATACACAACAAAGAAATAATTAGAAGAGCATTCAAATTTAGAAAGGAAAAAATATATATTTAGTTATTTTGTTACTTTAAGTGTTGCTCTCTAGGTTCCCTAGCGGGGCATTACACATCTTGACTACTAACTAAATTTTTGTAATCGCAAAGGGAAGTACACAAGTGCATGAAAGAGGGAAATTTTATCATAGTGAGCTTGTCCTGAAGTTTAGTTTGCAAGTTTTCTATAAACATCTTTTGAAGGTGTGGGTTAGGAATCTTGACATTGATTTGGGAATAAAGCGATTGATAATGTGAGATAAAATTAGTTATCTTTTCTTCCTCATTCTGCTTGCATCTCATCAAATCCGCCAAGGTCTTCTTGGGAGTAACATGCACTTGGAAATGATTTATAAAGGCGTCAACTAGTTCATTGAATGAACAAATTGAATTGTTTGGTAAAGATGAGAACCATTCCAAGGCAGTGTCTTTTAAGGTCCTAGGAAACAATTTTGCTAATAGTTTATCATCAAGGAAAAAGTCACTACATAAGGTAGTGTAGGAATTAACATGGTTAGAAGGATCTCCCTTCCCTCCATATTTCTCAATCTAGGCATCTCTACTCTTTGTGACATCAGTGTTTGCAATATTTCCAAAGACAATGGGTTGCTTCAAACATAATATGTGGGTGGTCCATTCTAATTTTGGTTTATGGTGGATATTTGTTTTTGCATGGATGAAACGGTTTGGAAAAGTTGGGTTATGAGAGGGTCATTGTGGGTGGAAGGGAAAGTGGTGATGGAGTGTATGTAGTGGTAGGGAAAGTAAAGGGAATTCTTATAGATGGTATTGTAGAAGAGGATAGAACATGTGATGCCACATATGAATTAGGGATGCTAATAGGAATAGTCGAGGAAGGAATCACATTACTAACTTGTTGCATGGTTGTGGTGACATGAGGAGTGGTATAGGTAGGTATGGAGGCTATTGTTGAGGGAGGAGGAGTGTGAGGTCTTCCTTGGCTAATCACGGTGTTTGTTGGTTGAGAGGCACTAGAGGTGGAAGGAACATGTTTTGTATATATCTCAACTATTTGTTTCACAACGTCCAGGCCTTCTTCACTTTCAAGCATGCGATGGATGTTTTCTATGGTAGGAATTGTAGTGGTTGAAAATTTTTCAAATCTTACTTGATGTTGGAGATGTGTTAAGTCCTCATGAATGTTAATGATTTTATCTTGCAGGATATGATCAGTTTGTGTGTCAGCTTGCATGTTATTGGTAGGCAAAGAGTTGCTAAAGGTAGTATCCATGCCTAGTGTACTAGTTTCCATACTAGGAGTGGAAGCTTTAGATAACCCAAGTCTACAACGAGTGTGTTATGGTGGGATAATATGAGTCTCAAACTTTTTCTCACCAAGGTATTAGCAATAGGACACCAAACACTCATGCAAAGGTCTCTAAATGTCGATGAATGAAAATTCAAAGTAAACTAATAAGAATGAAATACTTAATACTAAAATTATGGAAAGTAAAATTGAAATATAGAAGCACCAAACATAAACTCAGAAATTGCAAATTAAATGCTAGAAAATGTAGTGAAAAATATGCAACTGGACTAAGTCGCCCAGGGTGGCAAATGAGTCTAGGTAGTGATTTTTTTGAGAACTTTTATAATTTTAATTGGATTTTATGCTTTTTGGTTTTTCAAATGCAGATATAATATGAAAATGTAGAATTTTGTGAATTTTTAATGAAATGAAGTGCAAAAATGCAAGCTAGATGAGCTTTTCACTAATGCAACTTTTAAAACCCTAGGATGCAAAGTAAAAAAGGAAAAATACAATGCAAGGCCAATGAAAGCTATTCCTAGGATGTAAATGTACTTAAAATCAGAAATAGAATGTTCAAAATGTAGGTTTACCAAAATGAACCATAAATTTTTGGGGCTAGGCACTCTCTTACACTTTAGGGTTTTGCACCTAAAAGGAGAAAGGTATCCCAAAAATCTATGGGGTCCACTCAAGACTAATGCTAATATGATTGAAATATTCCTAAATGTAAAGCACTGATAAAAGAGATGAATTATTAAAGAAAAACTTAAGAAATGCAATATGTTTGAAAACACATTGTGATATGCAAAATGAACTAAATATGCAAACAAACTATAACAGAAATAAGTGAGACTACAAAGGTGCATTTGGAAACTAGAATGTGATGTAGAGAGGCTCTGGAATCCTACAAAAATTAGTGTTGAAGCCAACTAGGACACTTACACCAAGTTGGGCGACTTAGTCCTGTTTCAGAGAAATTCTGCCATAATAGGTTTCAACCAAAAGGGTATCCAGAACTACAGAAAACACTTTTCAGGCATAGTAGTGGGACTAATTCACCACTGATGGTGACTTATTCCACCTTCAACTTTTGGGAAATTCGAAGATGCAATCTGTAGCTCTCAGTCTGCACTTTAGTTCCTGACAGGTTTCTGGATTCGAATCTACAAAATTTGACCTGTAGGTGATCTCCAAGCTTCTTTTAGGGATTTATTGAATTTTAAATACTTTGATGAATTTTTGACACCTTTTAACACCTTGCTCTTTCACAAATTTTCATACAAGATGTACAAAATACACATGCAAAGAGGGAAAAAGGGGTCAACAGTTAGTGAATAGGGGTTTTCCTTGGTCAAACCCTGGTTTGGTAATTAAAACTTTGAGAACAAAATGAAATGGAAAGAAAATAATGAATGAACAACATGTAATGCTACAAATCACCAAACCCTTAAAGTAGAAATCTGAAGATATGCAAGTAGAAGCTCTAATGGATGTAGACTTGATAATGCCAAAGTGAATGCTTGATAATTTCTTGAATGATTAAGTGAATGAATTAGTGAGTGAATGAATGGGGGTGAAAATGAGAGGAAAACCCTATATTTATACATGATTATACAAAATTTCCCAAAAATACCACATCATAGGCTGACCTCAAGGTTTAGAAAATAATATCCCACCAGAATTTTGAAATAATTTTAATTTTTGAGCCAAGTGGGACTAAGTCGCCCCTAGTGGTGACTTGGTCCCACTAGGGAATTTTTAATAGGTGTCAGGAATTAAAGTGTATTAAATGATGTTTAATGGAATTATTCTCTAAAACACACTTAAATAGGGCATGCAAGTGTATAAAGGGGTCATTTAAACATAAGAAAGGGTCAAATTATTGATGACAAGCCTAGAAAAGCATGAAATTTTGTTGGAACACTTTACAACACTTTGAAATAAGGCTTGGTAAGTGATAAAAAGAGGTTATTTAAGTGAATTACAATAAAAAGGTCCTAGAAAAGTGTGAGAGTGGGTTACAACACTTCACAACACTTTTACAAGACATCATAGAATTCTTATTGATTCACAAGGGTCCAAGACCTAATGTGAATGTGTTGACCACATTACAACATTAAATCTAGGCAACAACTAGGCCAACATCCATAAGAAAGACCCAAATTAGCATAAAAATGTCTAGGGATACAATTTTTTACGCTACACAAACTTAGTCAAATTTCAATAATTAGCATCTCAAATTTCAATAATTAGCAAGTTGTATCATCTTTCTCTCTCTCTCTATATATCACTCATTATTTATCCCTTATGCTCTAGACCTCTCTCTCTCTCACTATCTCCTTCCCTTTATCTCACTCTCTCTCCCTTGAGCTCAAGAAATAATTCTCTACCTTCATCCTTCTCTATTTCTCTCTCCCTCCATCCCTCTTACCCCCCTCTCTCTCTCTCCTTACCTCTCTAATTCTCTCTATCTCACTTATATCCCTCTCTCCCTCCTTCCCTCCCTCCTTCCCTCTTTACATCTCTTTGTCTCCTCTCTCTCTCACCTTTCTCTCTCTCATTCCTCTCTCATTCTCTCTCTCTCTCTACTTCTATCTATCTCACCTCTCTCCCTCCCTCCTCCCCCTTCTCTCTCTCCCTCCCTCCTACCCCCTCTCACTCCTTCCATATCTACATCTCTCTATATCTCTCTCTCTCTCCCTATCTACCTCTCCCTCCCTCCCTCCTTCCCTCTCTCTCCCTCTCTCTCAATCTTCCCATCTTCCTTCCCTCTCTACTTCTCTCTATATCACATCTCTCTCTCCCTCCCCCATCTTTCTCTCTCACTCTCCTTCCCTCTCTACTCTCTATCACACCATTCTCTCTACTTCTCTATATCACTCATCTCCCTCTCTCTATCTATATCCCTCCCTCCTTCCCTATCTACTCTCTATCTTCCCTCTCCCTCTCTACCTACCTCCATGTCTCTCACTCACTACCCATATCTCTCCACTTACATCTTCCTACATGAATCTCGAGAGATGGATGAAGGTATGAAGAGTGGAGATAGAGAAATGTAGAGATGGAGAGATGGAGAGGAGAGATACAAATAAGTAGAGAGGGAGGGAGGGAGGGAGGGAGGGACAAGGAGGTAGGTAATGAAAGAGAGAAAGAGAGTTAAGATAGAGAGAAGTAGAGAGAGAGCATGAACATGTGAGATGGAGAGAAGTAGAGAGGGAAGGAGGGATAGAGAGATAGAGAGAGTTGTGAGACAGAGAGAATTAGAGATGGAAGGAGAGAACAAGAAAGAGAGAGATAGGGAGGAGGGATGGAGGGAGAGTTAGAGAGGTATAGGTGATATATAGAGAGTGACAAAGAGAGAAGGAAGGATGGAGGTTGGGAGAGAGAGAGGGGTAGGAGGGAGAGGTAAAGAGGGATAGGAAATATAGAGAGAAGTAGAGAGAGGTAGGTAGAGAGAGTGGTAGGGAATGATGGAGGAAGTG
>VDFB02000003.1:170196422-170277095 GCA_007258455.2 Sequoia sempervirens | reverse complement strand
ACTTTGACATGATGCTTGAATCTTGAATATATCTTCAAAACACTTGATAATCACTCTTGAATGCTATTGTGATCATAAACTTTCTATAATGCTTGATCTCAAAAAGTGCTAGCTTATTAGGATTACTTAGATGAAACTATGTGAAATAACCTTGTATTTATATTTATTTGTGGCAAATTTCCCAAAATTACAACACTAGAAGTCAACATCAAATCCAGGAGAATAAAATCCCACCAAGAATTGAATTCAAAATTACCTATACAAGCTAAGTAGGACTCATACACTAGTTGGGGCATATGAGTCTCAGTAGGCTAAGCTCGAGACACAAATTTCAAGAATTGTTAAGTTCTATGCCAAATTCAGGTTTATGCCCTAAAACATTGGTGGGACCCATATGCCCAAGGTGGTGTATGAGTCCTAGATCACTAAATCTTGGCCACACAAACCAAAATCATTAAATTATGATTGCTCATTTGCTATGTGTTAGGATTATCCTCAGAAAGGTGCATTAAATAAGGCTTGTGGATGCAAAATAGGACCAAATAAGGCATAAAGAAGCCCAATTTTAGAAGGGAGGGCCCAAACAAGTGTGAAAATGTAAATGGATAAATTTTTCTACACTACATTTGTCCCCCACTTTAGTGAGAGGATGAACTTGCTTCGAACTCACACTAAAGTAGACAAAACTCGAATCAAGAGGGGTCCAAATGTACCAATGCTAATAAGATAGGATGACAACGATCAATATGGATGATCAAGTCCCTAGGATCAAAATCTTATGGAAAACAAACATAGGCACAAGAGAAAACACACGCAACTAAGTAGCAACAACAAGGCACAATCATACACTGCCAAAGAAATAAAGAAGAAAGAAAAACTTGAAAAAAAAGGGGTGGATCAATCTTTGACCATTTTTCCCACACACTATGGATCAAATCTAAACTGTTTTTCCAAAACATTTACAAGTGGAACACAATGTCCACTATAAAAACCAAAAACATGCTCACAAGGGCTAGTGGAACCTCAAACCGTCCACTAGGTGAGCCCCCAACGAGACACATATGCATGTGGTCGATATGCGCTTACACAGACAAGAAAGAGGCTATGGGAAAGTTATGCATAAGTTTGGCTCCCATACGTACAACCATACCAAAGATATACTTCATGATAACTTTGATAAAGTACCACATAACATGACAACAAGATTCATGAGGCAAACAAAGCTTCTATGCTTGACACCCATGAACAAACAAGATGGCTCCATAGGAAAGAAAAGTGTGTTATGCATGCTAGCCATATAATAGTTATTGCAAAAGAGTGTAACACATGCTCAAAGGAGTTTTTCTTAGTTCATGTAAGGTATTAACTTAGGGAACATTGTGCCTAATGTCTCCAAGAGAGGATCGATCAAAAAATAGAAGATTCACATCTTAGGGGATGCAATGTGTCACATCAAGCCACTAAGAGGAATATAATATGCTAAGAGATATCACACTCTTGAAGGACATCACACCCAACCCACAAAGCAAAAGACGAAGTAAGAATACTACACAATGAAACATGAGAAATGCAAAAGAATAATGCCAATGTATGCCCACACTTTAAAGAAATTGCTAAACATGTGAGAAATTACTTTAAAGTAGAAAATGATGGATGCTAACAATAAAAAGGACATGAGAGCTTGTTCAGAAATCCCTATGCAAATTCATATGTTTCCAAATGAAGCTACATCATGAAAAAGGGTTGCCCCCAAATTGAAATCCCAAAATAACACAAAGGGATCCAAGGATTTAGGGTCAGTATGTTTTTTCTACAATGCTTTTTTAGAGAGCTTGAAACTGCCATCATTCCCTAAATACTCATGGAATAGGAAGAATGACACAAAGAGAGCGAAAAAAAATATATATATTTTGGGTCAACATGGAAGAGACCTAAATGTCTCGATGCCTTGTGTCATCCCCAAAAGGAAAACACAAGAAAAAGAAAAGGTTTACGACATAGAGAAGAATATAGGTACAAATAGAGGAATGTCACAAAGAGAGAGATATACATAAAACATAACAGTATGGAGGAGATCATATTATGCACATGCAATCACACACATAACATGAAAAATAAAATAATGGAAAAGACTAGTAAGGCAGATGTGAGTCAACCTATAAGCATTTTTCATCTGCATTGCAATCTTGTTCATTGTATACGGAAGGTAGAAAACTAGCCAAAGGGATGATAGCAAGTGCCGAATTAGGGTCATTACCAAGTTCAACACTCTTCCTAGGACAATTATTAAGCTCATAGAAGAGGAAAATAATGTATTCGGTTCATTATGGACTTCGTCATCCATTAACATTCTCATCATCATTGTCTAAGTTAATCACAATGGGAGGTCAAATGATAATGTCCAAAGAAGGGTTTAGCTCTTGTTGTGGTTGCAATATAGGATCTTTTTGTTGCAAGAAAGAGGGAGACTCATCGTGTATTGCTTCAGTCAAGTTTGGATGTTGATTTTCTTTGTTGTTTTCTTTATTTAACCTTCAAGCAAGAGCATGATGTCTACACATATATTCTCTAGCATTTCTATTTCTTTTAGTACAATTTTCAAGTTGCATTTGTGTAGGAGTAGGTTTATCGACCATATGTTTATTTTCTTCACTTAGGGGAGGAATAGAAGAAACCATAGGAGGCTGTTCAACCACTTTCTCTTTAGCTTTGTAAACTTGTCTCTTGATCTTTTATACGAGATAGGAAAATGATTTATCTTAGGTTGGTCTTGGTTGCTTGGAATGTATTGTGGTTCAATAATAGTTTCATCAAGGATAGGAGGCTCAGTCATAGGTTGAGGCATGTTTCTAAGGGATAATTTTTCTATGCATTTCACCTTAAACTTTTGATATTATTTGAAAAATATGTCTTCATGAAGTTTAATAAGTTCCATAGGTTCAGGCCAAAAGAAATCCAATGAAAAATTCCCATAGGAAGACACATGATTAAAATCACTATGGTGTACAATAAATATCTTATTGTCAAAGGGAAAATTTAAACATTTATGCATGACTGATGGGACAACATCCATGGAGCATAGCCATGGATAACCAAGCTTCACATGAAATTGATCCAATGCCAAGATGATGGAGAATAAGACATCTAATTTTTTTGGTTTGAATTTTAGAGGAAGGGTAATTGATCCCATCATAGGGCAAGCAAAACCAATGTGTTTTATCCATGCTTTCAGTTTATCATATGTTTCTTGATAGAGTTCATGCACAAGTAAGAATTCCTCAAGGATCACATTCTCTCCACATATGGGATCAATTAATATCCCATTAGTGGGCTTGTCATTGATTCAGTCGACTATGTAAAGAGGACCATTAGGTGCATTTCTAGTTATATATTTAGACGAGAAAGAAATTTCAAGAGGATTTTTAGTTTGGCCTTTATGAGGTTTAATTTCGATCAATCCCACCATGTTATCCACAAGAATTTGTTCATCAATATCCATAGGACCTTGTTCAATAGTATCCATGTTTTCATCATCCATGTCAACATTCATCACATCATTCTTATTTTCACTAGCTTTGACAAATGAAATATCGTGGTTTGGCATAGGGCTGGTAAAGATTTGCAAGTTTTGGTTAGGAGGGGAAACATACTTATTTGCTTGATCATTAACACCTCCAATTTGAAGTTGACCAGAATCAATGAGGTCTTGCATAAGATGTTTAAGATGCTTATAATGTTTCATTTCATGTCCATTTTGTTGGTGATAATGGTAATAAGAATTTGATCTAAAGTTTTGAGGTAAAGGCTTATTAGGATCAAGAGTTTTAACAAGAGGAAAAGTGATCATTTTCTATTCTAGTTCAAGTTGTGACATTGTGCAATGTAGGGTATTGAGAAGGGGAGTAAATTGTCTAGTGAGATCCCCAAATGTAAAAGGACATGTTTTCATTATAGTAGCCACTTGGGTATCGACATGTTGAGTCGGTTGAGGGGGGTTA
Source organism: Sequoia sempervirens (assembly GCA_007258455.2). Lineage (NCBI taxonomy): Eukaryota > Viridiplantae > Streptophyta > Pinopsida > Cupressales > Cupressaceae > Sequoia > Sequoia sempervirens. The sequence continues at coordinate 170,273,097 of VDFB02000003.1, read as the reverse complement.
AGTTGAAGGAAGCATGTATTTTGTTTCCTAAAAGGTTGATAAATTGTTTTGGTTTGCAGATTCAAACTTTTTAGAATGACTAGAGGTGGGTTTTATGTCACAACTACTAACTGAGTTTTGATAATCACAAAGGGTAGTAGACAAGTTTACAAAGGAAGAAAACTTCATCATGCCAAACTTATCTTGTATCTTAGTTTGTAAGTTCTCAATGAACATTCGTTGAAGGTGAGGATCATGAATCTTTATGTTGATTTGGGAATAAAGCGATTGGTAGAATGAAATGAATTCAATAACTTTTTCATCATCTTTTTGCTTACATCTCATCAAATCAGCTAAGGTCATCTTAGGAGTCATCTGCACTTGGAAATGGTTTATAAAGGCCACAACAAGTTCATTGAATGAACGAATTGAGTTATTCGATGGTGAGGAAAACTATTCTAAGGCAGTATCTTTCAAGGATCTAGGGAAAAAATTAGCCAAGAGCCTATCCTCAAGGACAAAATCACTAATGTATAAGGTGGTATAAGCGGAAACATGATTAAAAGGATCGCTTTTCCACCCATATTTCTCAAACCTAGGAATCTTTATACCTAGTGGTATCGGTGTTCTCAATATCTCCAAGAATAAGGCATTGCTTTTGACATAGTATGTAGGTTGGCCATTTTGATTTTGGTTTATGGTGGAAATTTTCTTTTGAAGGGATGAAACATTTTGAAAAAGTTGGTTAAGGATGGTGTCATTGGTTGTGTTTTGAGATGGAGGTGAATATGGTGGAGGTGTATATGTGTTTGAGGGGGAAGTGAATGGAATTCTTATGGGATCTATTTAAGTGGTAGGAGATATGACGTGAGATACCACAAAGGTACACAGATTTCTAGTGGAAATACCCAAGGAAGGAAAGATATTACTAGTAGGTTGCATCATTGTTGTAACTTGAGGGTTGGTATAGGTAGGAATAGAGGCAATGGTTGTGGGAGGAGGAATTTGAGTTCCTCCTTGACTTTGGAAATTTTTTGAAGGTAAAGCGCAACTAGTTGTTGAGGCAAGATGTTTTCCAAAAATCTGAGCTAGGTTACACACAAGTTCTACTCCTTCTTCACTTTCAATCATGCAATGTATGTTATATCTATGGTAGGAATAGAAGTGGTGGAAATTTTTTCACTACTCAGTTGATGTTGTACCTGTTTGCTAAGTATTTATGGATTTGGATTATGTTTTCTTGATGAATACTAGTAACCATTGTTTCAACACTTACAAGTCACACTACTTGAAGGCAAATATTTGTTAAGGGTATGGTCCATCGTTAGTGAACTTGTGTCAACACTAGGAGTGAAAGAGCTAGATAACCAAGATCTACGATGATTGTGCTCATGGGATGACATGAGTCTCAAAATTTGTCTCACTATAGTATTAGCAATATGACACTGATTAGTTGGAAAATGGATGCTTTATGGTTTGGACATAGAACAACACTTTTCTCCAACTAACATTCAAGGATTCCCTCAATATCTCAATCAAATGATGAGAATGGGAGAAAGAGATCTACTAAGGGACTATCCTAGGGGATGAATATAAACTAATGAGGGGTTCACCACCAAGCTGGAGCTTGGAATAGACAATGAAATGCAAAATGAAATACAAAACCCTAATATGATGCAAACTTGAACTAAATGACCTAGAAATGCAAATGAAATAGAATAACAAATTGTAAGATGAAATTTTTGCACCTGGGATCTAAAGATGACTGGAAGGAGCTCTGAAATGTTAGAAATTTTGACATTTTGACCTAGTGGAACTCATTCTCCATTCTGGGAAAATCAGTCCCAGTTCTAGATTTTTGCACAGGAGCAAGTTTCAGACAAAAGGGTATCTAAATTTGCAAAAAATTCAGAAAAACACTTGTATACTAGTACTCCCAGTTTGGATTTTCTAGAGCTTCAAGGTTTGAATCTAGTCTTCACTATCTACTCTTTTTATTCCCCTTTGTTTCTAAATCCAAAACCCTAATTTTGGGACTGTAAGTGACTTTTTGTGAAGATGACAACCTTGTGACAACTTGATGACTTTCTCCACCCTTGCAACATAATCTTCAATTATCCTTCAAGCTCCAAGACACCTATATCTATACTCACACATGTAAAGAGGAGAAGAACTTGTTGATTGTTAGTGAATAGGGGTTTTCCTTGGTCAAACCCCTTTTAGGTAATTAAACCAAATGATGAAACAATGAAAGAAGGACATGAAACATGAAACATATCATATTAAACATCAACAATGATACCTTGTATGATGTCTTTTAAATCTACAACTCAACATGAAATGGCTATGAAGGATGTAGATCTTGATCTTGACAATAGGTGTAGAACAATGCTTGATCTTGGATCTTCAATGCTACATCACAACACTAGCTCAATAACATACTTGATGCTTGATATGCTTGGTATGATGATGGATCTTGAATTGTTAAAACAATTGATGAAGAATTTTCCCTTGAATGCTTTAGAAATGATATTGAATGCTCTCTAGATGATTTTGTGAAGTCTTGGAATGCTTAGCTCTTGAGTGCTTGACTTGATATCATGAATGCATAATGAAATGGTGATTTAAAAGATTATTTATATAGGTAGTCCATCTAATAGCCTATGTATTAGATTCCAAGGGACGACATACACAAAATTTGAACTTAAAACCCAATTTTTCCTACTCAAAACCTTGAAAATAGGCTAAATGGGACTCATTCACCCAAAGTGGCGAATGGTCCCATAGGGCCTATTTTGATTGCTAAAGTGTCGGGGAGTGTGTAAATTAAGTTTATATGTTAATATTATCACGTTTTTGATTGATATATGCCTTGGAATGCATAATATAGCGTCTTAGGGGCCTATATTAGAGTCATAAATGCAATAGGGCACAAAAACCAATGTGAGTGTAAATAAATACACTTTACAATAATAAATTAGGGAAAAGTTAAGTTTATTTAGCTTAGAAGAGACCAAAACCTGATGTGGATGTGTAAAACTCATCACAACACTAGATCAAGGCGATATCAAGTCCAATTTAGCATTAATTATTCCCAAATTAAGCAAGGAAAAGGCATACCCTTTTTCCATCATTACAGACACCAAGTTGTAAAGCTCATGTAAGGGACAATCATGGAATAAAAGATAAATGCAATGAACACAAGATAAATCATATTCTTTAATTCCAATTCTTATGTTTACAAATGCACCAAATTAAGCTTGATTTAATGAAATGAATGAAACAAAACTCAGTAGTCTGAAATAGGAATCTAACAACAACAAATAGAAGAACAAAAATAGGTTTTTTAATGTTGTAAAATACAATTTCAGGTCTAACATGGGACTAAATCACCTAGAGGGGCATATGAGTCCTAGTTAGGGTTTTTCAAGGGTTCAACTACTAAAAAATAGTCAACATAGAATATCCTAAAATTAGGTAAAACCACCTGTATTGGGACTAAATTGCCCAAAGAGGCATATGAGTCCCAGATTAGGGGTTTTGCACTAATTTCAACAAATTTTGAGTGAATGTTAGGATTTTTGGTTTGAATGATGTCTAGAAAATGTGCAATTATAGATTTTAAGTGAAATTCAATGATGCAAGAGGCAAAAATGCAACCTAGATATGCACTTGCACTAATGCAAGATTTATTAACTAATGCAAGACCTAAAGAAAAGTTAATGTAAGCTAAATCTAGGACTATGATACACTCCAAATCAGAAAATAAGGGTTCAAAGATCAGGTTCACCAAAATGAAATTTCAAAACAAGTGGTTCTATCTTTTGGGAGATGGAACTAAAGGGGGGTTAGGGTTCCTCCACCTATTTCCTTCAAGTTTCATTAAAGGAAACCCTAGAGATCTCAATCTAAGGATGGAAATAGGAAAAGAGATCTGTAATAGGGTGTCCTAGGGGTGTGATTAAAGAAAAAAAGGGGGTTCACCACCAAGCAAATGCTTGGAAAGAAGGTGTAATGATATGGAAACTTAACTATGCAACTCAAGATATGAAATTGAAAGTTAGAATAATGAACTGAGAAAAGATAGAGGGGCACTTGGAAAATTGAAGATGGTTGAAATAAGGTCTACACTCCCAAAAATCTAACTTTTAATGCATATTGGGACTCATATGCCAATAGGAGCAATTTAGTCTCAGTTTAGGGATTCGAGCCGAAACCAGAATTTAGAGCTGCTAAACTAGGATCTACAAAAAATGCTTGGAATCTGGTATACTGGGACTCATACACCACAAGTGGAAATTTATTCATAGTATCAAGGTTGATCTGAAACTCTAATATCCTCTAATGTTCTCTTGTAGCTTCTCTCCAATCAAATCTCTAAATCTAAAACTCTGAATTCTGCTCTATAGATGACTTTTGTGATCTTACAATGTAGATGACAACTTCGACAACTTTCTCCAAACTTGGTCTTCAATGGATCTTCAACCTAAATTTGAAAACCACACATCAAAGAGAAAAATGTTGTTTTGTTAGTGGGTAGGGGTTTTCCTTGGTCAAACCTTGTTTTGGTAATCAAAACTTGAAATGAAATGAAATAGCATTCATGAATGATGAATGAAAAAATATGCTATGTTGCAACTCACCAAACCCTTGAACAAAAGGCTGCAATCTTGTATGAAATGGCTAGAATGAATGTAGATCTTTAATCTTGCTTGTATCTTGTGGATCTTGACTTGAATGCTTGCTTGAATCATAACAACCTACAACACAAATGTTAGTGTTATGTCTTGCATAACCACCCCATTTTTTATCTCGTCAAAATGGGTTCCCCTTTTGTTTTTCTTTCTTGCCTTGTGCTCTTGAGTTTTCTTTCTCCCTTGGGTTTTCTTTTGTTTTATGCCCCTTGTGTTTCCTTTTCCTTTTGACAGAAGTGGAACTAGAGCAAAAAATGGACTTGGAATTGTTTGAATTTTCCAAGATCGGATTTGGTTCCGATCCTGCTCTTGTTCATTTTCCTTGTGTTTTTTTTCTTGTTTTCATGTCTTATTTGGGACAGGCTTCGTCCTTCTCCCACTTCCTTTTGCCTTGGTATTTATTTTTCTTCATTGGAATCAAAACCAAATCCAAACATGAACTTGGAACTATTTGAAGTTTCCAAGTTTGGTCCCGGTTCCAACCCCATTTCCGTTTTCATGTTTTTTTCTTCTTTTGTTTGTTATGAGCTCAGTTCCTTTTTGTCGTTCTAACCCCGTTTTGGTTTTTTTGTTCTTTTTGTTTTTCCTTGCTTGGTCGGGAGTGGAATTGGAATGGAATCTGCATCGATAACTTTGCATAACTTCCAGGCTCATATTTCATTATGATGTTGCCCCCACCCCCTTTTTGGATTTGTTTGTCTTTTGCCTATCTTTTGTTTTTGGTCACATCAAATTTCCATTCTGATCCCAATGCATTTTTCGATTCACCTTCATGGCCTTTACCCTACCATGGGATAGTAACCAGATCTGGAATGGAATGGGGAACTTTGCTAAAGTTCCTTGTTCTATCTTGACTCTACTTTTGTCCCTGCCTTACCTTTGAAGTGCACTATTGTTATGTGTTCATATTCACTCTACTTCCGCGCCCGATCTACCACATTAATTGAAGGCTCCTCACATGTGCAAAGTATTTTTTAAACCTTAATCAAGATTATTTAGCTCATTATGTAATTATTTAAACCATCTTAATGAGCTAGAGCTAAAAGAACTTGAGGAGCAACACAATTCAAACGTGGGCAAGTGTTTGTGAGCAGATTCCAGTCATTTTTCAATTGTATTTGTTTTTGTTTTGAGGTAGGTGGGGTTATCCTTCTATTTTATTTTTGTGTTTTCCCTTTTTGTTGTGTTGTTTATTCTTCATGTGTTCGCGGGACTTTTGCTCATGGATCTTTGCTTTCTTCTATTCGTTGCTTCATTTGTTTTTATTGTTTGGTTTGGTCTTTTCTCCTTTTCCTCTCTTTTGTCTTTTGCTTGCCTTTTTGTTTTTATTTCTTTTGTTGTCATTTTCCTTGTTTTTGGTGGCAGTTCCATTCCACCATGCCCTAGTTTCGATTAGGGTTTCATTTTTGAAGGGTCTTAGGTTCTTAAATCTGTTAAATCTTCCTGTTGACCCTTTTGATCTTGTTGCCATGTTGATTCGATGATTTTAATGTCAAGGTTTTCATGCCCTAATTTTCTTTAATTCATTGGGCTACACAAACTAGGATTTGCATGCCATACCTTTAGAATAAAGTGCCTAAATAGCTTGATCTTGATCCCATTTTTTCTAAGCTGAGTCGAGCTCTAATTTGAGCTTCCTCATGCTTTCTTTTGACCTAGTTCCAAGTTGATGCAAGCGTGTTGAGAGAATATGCCTCATTTTGGTGATATGTCACAGAAGCAGAGCCAAACATGAACTCATCCCATGAACATTCACATAAGAGTTCGGTTACAGAAGTCATCCTACTCTTGATAGGTTATGAATATGATCTCGTACCTTTTCCTTTTGGTGGAAGTAGAACTAGAATAGAAGTCAAACTTGAAACATTCAAATGGTTCTGAATTTGGTTTTCGTTCTGACCCCACTCCCATTTAAGTTTTGATTTCGATCTTGATCAGCCCACCTGAGCTACTTGTTCGAGTTTTCTAGTTCTTGATCTTTTCTTGGCCCCACTTCCGGTAGGTTTAAAATTTCACTATGGAGGGTTACCTAGGGAAAAGTAGAAGAGTATGAAAGCTAATGTTTGTTTGATGATTCCCCATGCCTTTTTGTCAATCTAATCCAAGATTGTATTGTGTGAGTGAAAAATGTCAGGAGCATCTGAGGAAGCTTTACAAAAGGAAGGAAAAGCTGTGAAAATTTCAAAGGGAGTAAAGCCAAAGAAGATAAAGGTGGAATAACTACCTTATATACTATGAGATATACTTGGGAGGACTAAATTATTCATTGAAACCTTCTCAGAGGAAGTACTCGGGAGGGCTGAAAGAATAGCTCAATCTAGACTAGCACATGTCACCATCTTCCCTCTACCAGTTCAATGCCCAGAGCTATATTGACAGCAGTAGGGGCTTACAATTCTACCTCAACATAGTGTCTAGATATCCAGGGGAATGTAATCATTGATTTATCACCACAAATGATGAGGTTCATGTTTGATGCACTTGCTCCTAAGAACCCCAATATTATGAATGAAATGTAGGCATTGTAGCTATTCAATAGGAATAGGGAAACCAATAGGTCCCATATGAACAAAAGGTGGCTGAGAACCGAGAAGAAGTCCTTGAACAAGGTTCCTGAGTAGCCAAAGAGAACGGATTTTCAAAAGGAAATTGAAGATATAATCATGATGCTTTCTAGGGTGTTTGGGAGGAAAGACTCCACACATTTTGAGGAGTGGATGTTTCCATTCATTGAAACAATTTTGGATGGGAGACAAAATTTTGATTGGGGATTCATCTTATCAAATAAATTGCATAACCAGATGCTCAAGGTGAGGCAAACAAAGACTTTCTACATGACCTCCTATGTAATCTATTCAACTGCAAGGATCGGCATATTGCCTGGATTAAATGTAGTAGGCACATTGGGGAAAGCTCTTGGATAGAAGAAAGCATGGGAACACTATGATCAATTAACCCTACAAGAAGAGCTACATTATAGGAGGGTTAATGATGCATTTCTCTATGTTATCACTAATCAGTTGATAGAAGATGTTGGGTATAGGTTGAGTAGGGAAGCTATGGATTTCATTACTGAGTGGAGACATTGGTATATCCAAAATCCCAAGTTCTCTTACTTTAGGTTAGCAGTTTTTGATGGACATCCTCACCTACTCCCAAGATGTTGCAATGATAGGATTGTTTTCATGGAATTTATCTATTAAGCCATGGCAGTTAATACGAAATTTGCTAACAAACATAAGTCTGGATGTCATAAATTCCCTATGAAGTTGGGAGAGTATTGTTGGCTTCATAATTTGGCTACAAAGGCAATATGTGATGAGTTAAGTTATTTGAATTTGGGATTGTATATAGCCCAGAAGCACTTTGACCCAGAGCATAAAATGAATGATTTAAATTCCACCATTTTTGAGTTTCATTATGGTTTGTTAGAAGAATTTTGGGTAGACTTGCAAGATGAGCATGATGTCTAGAAGAGGAGCTATGAAAGGTTCACTATTTTGTAGATGATTGGTTATGGGGTGAAAGAGGACATTCCTGAAACACTATTAGATGTTGGTGTAGTTTTGGACTCCAGTTATGAAGCAGAAAACGTTAGCACAAAGAACCCAATCCTAGTAAATTGGGATGAAGATGAGATTATTGACATCAAACAAGTTTCTAGTACAGTAATTGACAGGAGTATCCAATGGGTTGAAATGAGAATGAAGGAGCTAGAAGCTCAATCTTCTAAGAAGAGAAAAGTAGGGGTCAACCAAGGCTACAGGAGAACAAAGAGGAAGATAGCTCCTAAAGAGCAACTAGAATATCATCCTCCTAGCCCTAGAAAGGGTACTAATCCAGAAGTGCCTATTAAGGAGTCCCAAGAGTCACAAACTGTAGAGGTTACAATAGTTGGAGAAGGGACCTCATCTTTACCTTCTCCCATGGAAAAATTTGTCGAGGATGTACCTATAGGGAGCCTCCATGAGGAAGCTGAGACTTTGAGGAGAAAAGAATAGGAAATTGAAATACATGATGTGGACACTAATTAAGAGGCCACACACTCAGATAATGAGCCTCCTAAAACTACATCTATTGGGGATACTGAAGATATTGAGGTAGACCACTTCCTCACTCCAGAGGAATGGTGGAAGCTCTTTGAGGATGCTAAAGAGGAGGTCGAAGCCAAGGCTAAAGCTGATATGATTGCAAAGCAACAAGAGTTAGGGGCTAAAGCCAAAATTGAAGAGCTGGCAAGGCAACATAAGGAAAAGGAGGATCTTCTATAGCAACAAAAGGATACTAAGTTAAAAACTAAAGAGGAGAGGGAAAATTTAACCCTTATACAGAAGATCCATGAGCTGGTAGAGGAGAAGGCTCGACAAAGAAGAGAAAATGAGGCCCTTGAGGTCAAATTAAAAGCTGCAAAAGAAGCCCAGAAGAAGAAAGAAGAACTCTTGCAAAAGGAAAAAGAGGTAGAGGAACAGGCCAAGCATGATCAAGAGGTGGAAAAAATGTGGGAGAAGGTTAAGGAATTGGAAAATAAAAGAGATGGCATGTTGGAAGAAAATATATTAGAAGAGGAACAAGAAGCAAACAAAGAGCAAGAAGAAAAAGAGAGGAAAGATAAAGTTGATAAGTTGGCTAAGGAGTTGGTTGAAAAGGAGTCACAACATGATGTTGATGCTCAGCCAAAGGTAGCACTTTTGCAACCCTTCTCTCCTATAGCTTCTTCCTCTCAACAAATGATTAATCCTCCTGCTGCCCCAACATGGTTAAAGGTCAATTTGGAGAAGAAATAGCTAAGCCAGCCTTAGCCCCTAAATTGGGATGATATGATGAAAGAAATTGAGAAAGAGAGTCCCAAGAAAAAGGCTTGAATCCTTCATTCCACCAAATTGACAAATGTTGGAGAAATTGTGATTGACTGTGCCATTCCCCTAGTTGACAGATAGACATTGTAGCATCTTCCACCAGATCAATAATGATAAAGGATAAGCAAAGGAAAGATGAGCTCAAAGCTCAGGTGGGTTAATTGCATAAATTCTTGAAGGATTTGTCTTCCCTTGTCTCTTTACAATTTGTTGCCCCTCAAACACCAATTTTACTAAGTAAGAAAGAGGCTAATGACCTCATTGAAATGAGAAGTAAAGTGGGAATGTTAGATAGATGGATTGATCATTTGAATCAAGAGATAGAAGAATTGCTTGTTGAGAGTCACAAGGCTCATACAGGTGCATCAAAATTAGTTAATGACATAACTTCACATGTCGAGACCCTTGGGAAACAAAAAGAAGAATATAGGGAACATGTGAGGAAGTTGAAAGATATCAACAAGCTACCTCAGCAAACACTGTTAGAGCAGTCCATCCTTGAACAAGGTAATGTGGATTTCATTGAAAAGACTATTAGCATTATTAGATTTCGGTCTTCATTCATTTTTGCACATAGGAATGAAGTGCAACAGGCTGGGAAGGATTTAGCAGAGAAAATTGAGGAATTAGAGGTAGTTATTGCCATGATTGTGAATGAAGATATCCCTGTAAAAGATGGCCTCCCTCTTGATGAGCTTAAGGAAAAGTGAAATAGTAGATTCCAGGAGGCAATACAAAAAGTGGATGATGGTGATGATTTGTTGATAGATAGATTCATGGATATTAAGGAGGTAAAGGTTGCTTGGAAGGAGCTTATTAAACTAGAGGATATGCAAAGGTTCACCTCTGCCAAGTTGAAAAGGATAAAATTTGAGGACAATTGGGTAGATGGGCTAGATGTGGATGCGCTCGAATAGGTATTCATTAATTATGATGAATATAATTTACTTGAACAAAAGATGGAGGAGTGAAGTGTCAATAAAATGTTCCCTTTTTGGATAAGAATCAAATGGCATGCCCAACTGGGTAACTACTCCTACTTTCTAGGGTCATAAGACAAATTCAACTAAGGATCCCTTTTAGTTCGGTCTGCTTCCCTTTCCTATGGATTTTGGATAAAGAGACATCTCCAGTTAACTAAAGATGACTATGGACAAAACTGTCTCATGTAGCCCAATCGCTCCTTGATTTGTGGAATTGATTCTGTGGCCTTAATGGTATTTGGTTACTTAGATCTTTTGTCTATAAGTGGAATTTTTTCTCATATTGTAAAGTTAAGCTAATTGAAGAGGGGATTAGCTGCCTAAGAGAGATAGAAGATAGTGATTTTACAGTTTTAGAATTTTACAAGTTTTCATGCAAGGATACTTTCAGAAACACTTTTACAATTTTATGCAATTATGTTATTTTTAGAAGTTTAATAGTTTAATGATAATGTTGATGAACCATAGTTATTTGTATGCCAGTAAGTTTTGTTGTGCATAAATGGCTCTTATTTGATGAAAATAATAGAAGATTTTGAATTTGAAACTAGTTCATTGAGCTATCTGTGAATGAGATTTCTTTATATTTGTTGATTTGTGAATTTTAGCAATGAGTTTGTGATGTGTTCTTATTTTAAAATGAAGTTTTAAGAGAAAAGTGATGATGAATGGTTATAATTCTTAAATCTACATTGTGGATGAATGCAATAGTATAGGTTATTCTATGGATTGCATCATTTTATGGTTTTAGTTAGTTAAGAAAATGTTCATTGTTAAGTTACATGTTTGAATGTGAAGAGATTTGTGTTCATATTTTTTTGTCTTGAGCCCTGTTCTATCTTTTATATTTATTTACACCCCCCCAAACGTTAAATTTATTTGTAGGATTTCATTTGTGTTCTTTTACTAGTAGGCCCCTTGAATATTATAGTTGCATAGGCCACTGAATGACAACAACATAGTTGAGAGCCAACTATAGAGCCCTTGGAAGATGGGTAGTTTATATTATTTGTCTTTTCCAGGAGAAATAGAGTAGCAATATTTTGTTTTAATGTTGTTGTGTTACATTGACCATCAACAGTTAGCTAAAAAAAAATATGATGCATGATGACTTTGACATGATGCTTGAATCTTGATTATAGCTCCAAAACACTTGATGGTCACTCTTGAATACTCTTGAATTCTCTTGTGATCATAAACTTTCTAGAATGCTTGATCTCAAAAAGTGCTAGCTTGTTAGGATTGCTTAGATGAAACTATGTGAAATAACCTTGTATTTAAACTTATTTATGCCAAATTTCCTGAAATTACAACACTACAAGCTGTCATCAAATCTAGGAGAATAAAATTTTGACAAGAATTGAATTAAAAATTAGGTCCAACCTAAGCAAGACTCATATGCTAGTTAAGGCATATGAGTCCTAGTAGGCTAATCTTGGGACACAAATTTCAAGACTTGTTAAGTTTTATGCCAAATTCAAGTTTATGCCTGAAAACTTAGGTGGGACCCATATGCCCAAGGTGGCGTATGAGTCTTAGATCACTAAATCTAGGCCATACAAACCAAAATCATTAAATTATGATTGTTCATAGCTACGTGTCGGGATTATCCTTGGAAAGATGCATTAAATAAGGCTTGTGGATGCAAAATAGGACCAAATAAGGCATAAAGAAGCCCAACTATAGCAAGTAGGGCCTAAAAAAGTGTGAAAATGTAAAGGGATACATTTTATTACACTACAATAGTAATTAACAAAGTTGATAGGCTAAAAATAGGGTAAAGAATAAGAAAGATTCTAGCTTTGTCTAAGTGTCAATATGGGGGTCGTAAGCTTGCGAGAGGTGTTGTGATAGTATACCTAAGGGAGGAAAGCAACATGAATTAAGTGGGGATGAATGCAACTAGAACACACATAAATTTCCTTAGTGAAAATATAGAATAACTTTCCTATTCTGCGTTTCTGATAAGAACTCACCAAGAACTATGACAGGAACTATTATAAAAAACAACAAAAGTCTACAATAGTAGCAGTAGAAATTTGTAACTATAACAGTGCAACTATTTACAATAGAAAGTAAAACACACTTTAGGCTCTTCCACACCAAATTAATAATACTAATGTAGACACTCAAATTTGTCCTCATAATCGTAATGATATTCGTCTATTGATTAAATAGATATTATTATTTACTTAATCAATTCATTTAATACTTTCTTCTATTCATGCATTTTATCAAATCATTGAACCATCTCATGCTCGTTCAATATCTATTGCATTAACGTTCATGTCCATTTGCACTATCATTCATACCTGTTTGCATAATAAATCATAATCATTCATAATCCATTTGCATAATAATTCATAAACATCATTTCCATATTAAATCAATTATCATTATCATCCACAATTGTTTCATATTCATCCCCATTAATAAATCAATTATCATAGTCATTTATTATTATTTCATAATAAACTAATTATCATAACTTGCATATTAATCATATCATTTGCATAAATCGTTCATGAAATATTGCATTTTAGTAAAGCATCTTTAAATCATTTTATTCATATTTAATCATCTAGGTACATTTTAATCTAATATCCCTTTTATCACTTTCACTCTCATGCATAACATTTAACCCAACAATGTGGGATAATGGCATTTACTTCTCTCACATCTTTTATCCCACATTTCATTTTCAACCCCTCTCCATCCTCAAAGAACTCCTATTTAAAATGGGATTTCCCTCTCATTTTGTCTCACAAATTTTGCTCACAAATTTACATACATATGATCTTTGCATCTTTCTTGCATTTCTCATTCACCATAGCCTCTTTATTGCATTTTGTGCTCATAAAAATCTGAGAGCAAATGCATAAACAAAGATCTTGGTGATAGGGAGACAATGGAGATTTATTTCTTTTAAAAGCATTATTTTGTTTTTGTAGTTTAGATTTGTATTTCTGGTTTTGCTTTTAATTAGAATAGCTCTATTGATGTGGGTTGAAATGGTGGTTCTTACTCCATAGAATATACATTTTTATGTCTCTACAATTGGTGAACCCGACGTGAACGCTTGGATGAATATTTTCACATTTTGCATGCACACTGATCTGCAGAAAAATGGAAAGACAAATCTGATATGATCTATATTTTGCATCAATTTCTTTGCATTTTATATGATCTACATTTTGCAGAGCATTGATTTCTTCACATCTACAACATATTGATTTCTTCACATCTGAATATGAAATATATTTTGCAGGATCAACAACACCAGATTTGATATGATATACATTGTCTCATTTTGTAGTTGAAAGGAAAAATATGATATCAATTTTCTTTGCAGCAAGTTATATTGAAACAAAAAAAAAAAAATCATTGGAATAATTTAAAAATGTATCACTTGCATGATCCAGTTTTTAGTTTTAACATTTAAATTAGATTTTTAGTTTTCAACTTTTAAATTAGATTTTAGTGTTTTTTTTAGCTTTTAACTTTTAATAGCTTTGTCTAAATTAGATTTTGCTTTTTTTAATTTTGATCTTTTTAAATTTAGTTTTATTTTAGAATGTAGATTTAATATAGATTTATTTCAGATTTAATTTAATTTTATCTAGTTTAGATTAATTTTTAGAACTGGATTAATTTTAAGGCTTAGATTAATTTAGATTAGTTTTAATTAACTTAGACTAATTTTTAATTTAGTTTCTAATTTAATTTAGATTTTTAATTTTTAGATTTACTATTTAATTTAGATTCTTAGCCTTTTAATTTAGATTTAATTCAGTCTCTAATCTCTTATTTAGTTAGATTTTTTTTTTTAATTTAGTTTAGATTTTAGTTACTAATTTAATTTAGATTGGATTTTGCTTTTTACAGTTTTTTCTTTCTTTCTTAATGTAGCTTTTAAATTTAATTTTTTTAAATTAGATTGTTTAGCTTTTTAATTTAGCTTAGATTTTTAAATCATGAAAAATCATTAATTTAGATTTTACTTGGATTCTTAGTTTATTTTTTATTTTTTAGATTTTGACTTTCTAAATTAGATTCTTAGTTTAGAGTTAATTTAGAATTTAGATTAGAGATTTAGATTTAAGTTAGTTTTTAATTCTTAGATTAGTTTTTAACTTTAGATTAGTTCTAATCTAGAGTAATTTTTAATATTGGCTTTTAGTTTTAGATTAATTTTAATTTAGAATAGCTTTTAATTCTGATTAATTAGAATAACTTTTTTTAAAGTTTTTAATTTGCACTAACTTTTAAATTAGATTAGTTTTTAATTAGTGTCTAACTTAGATAAGTTTTAAATTTGGATTAACTTTGAATCTAGATTAGTTTTTAATCTCTAACTTTAGATTTTGAATTTAGATTAACTTTTAATTTTAAATTAGCTTTTTATCTTAGATTAGCTTTTTTTTCCTAGATTAATTTTCTTTAAATTTATGTTAGTTTTCATTTTGGTTAATTTTTGGTTTTGTGACTAATTTTTTTTAATTTGATTTCTTTTGCTAGGTTAATTTGGAAAATAATTGAAAATCAAAACATACGCTTGTCAAAGAAAGGAGGCATGAAACTACTAATGAGATTTTGATGCAGGACGTTCGTCGAAGACATGATTTTAAAACCAATTGTATTTTAGATTATAAAACACTTCAATTGGTGCATTAAAAATGAACAATTGTCTTCTTCCACATAGGCTTAACTAGGGGGTCAATGAACATGTGCTTGATTTTGTTTGACTGTGCTTGAAGGTGGTAGGTGATTATGCTCTCACCTTGTAAAAACTAGGTGATCAGAAAAACCAAACCCACCTTATTTTTTGTCACCTTCACAACTTAATAATTGAAGTATCCTCTCCCCTTGCACTTTTGAGTGATCCTGGGTGTAAGAGAAATGATTATTATTTCTAGAAATGGGCCTTCCTTAAGGGAAAAAGTACTCACCTTAAGGGATGACTTGACCGGTAACAGGCTAAAGCCAAGCCACTTCCAACCGGGATATAAAATGGGTGCTTGAGGAAAGTTCAAATACCACGAGTGCGGATGTGTCACACGAACGGAGTAGTACTCCCATAAACCGTATTGAGCATAACCTCTTCAGGCTGGAGTGCCACCTAATTGGTGATTAATCTCTCGCCCCATGTGTGGCCACTTGAACGAATGCCCTAACTAAACACCTATTATTTTAGAAGCCAACCATTTTCAGCCGTTGCTTAGTATAGTGCAGGGTACAGTATCATGCCTGAAGATACTCACTACTAACTCCCTTGAGTAGAGATAGCAGTTTTTGGGAAGTGATGACCCAAGAATCTGAAGTTGGTGTGCTCGAATGACATTAATGAGCTGTGGAGGGGAGCCAATGCCACCAAACTTCTAAGCTATCCGCTCTTGAGAAGGAAAGGTGTTTAACACCAATTTGGGGTATATCGGTGGGCTATATCAAGTATACAAACCCTTTGCCTATTAGGATTGTGCTTGTCTCATGTGCATTTGCATACACCAAAACATTGTGCTTGTCAAGTGTTTTCTGGATTTTCAAACAGTATTCACCACATTCACAAATCTGAACACAAAAATTGACCTCAAACAAACATCACACCTAGTAACTTGCAACACCTCAAAATTTCCAAATTCATCAACCAAACATGTCTAACTGCTATCCTCCAAATTCACCCTTGACCTATGAATGAAACCAAAGGATTGAATATCTTGACCATCGTTTGAAAGAGCTTGAAAAACAACTTGAATCCCAACATTTGAATGAAGTGATGCAATCATCTCATAAGCCTTTATCCTTACCCAAAACTACATCATCCAAGTTCAATATCCATGATTTTCTGCAAAGGCTAAATGAGAAACCTAAATCTATTTCCTCAAACACAAATAATCTTGAACAATCCTACCATGTCATGCATCTATCTTCATCTCCCATAATTCAAAATAAACCTCATGAGTCTTCCACCCAAGTTAATGATTTCATCCAGCCATCCTCTCTCATCATACCATCTCCATCCAATGAGTCATATCAATCTATTAGTCCAAATCACACTAGCATAGACTCCCTTGCACATCAAGATCAAAGCATTCTTTCCACTTCATCCAATGATACCAAAATTCTGCAACCCCTTCCAATCTTTGACCAAGATCCCATCTCTCAAGAACCTCATGATGATCCCCTTATCTCTTTTTGTTTCATCCAAGATGATTCCCTTCCATCTCAAGAAAAAATTATCCTTCCAAGTCCTCCTTCCACCTCATCTAATGAATCCATACCATCTCATGATTTCATCATATCCAATGATCAAGATATGCTTTCCACCAAATATCAAGATTCCCTTCCTCATCAAGATCAAGATAAACCTCCATTCAAGGATACCCTTTCATTCCATGATGATGTCGATCATTCTCATGATCAAGATGTGCCTTTCATACCACTTCATGATGATTCCATACCTAATAAAGAGCAAGCTAATCCATCTCCTACACCTCATGATCCTTTTCCAAGTCAAGATCAAAGTACCCCATCATCCCCATGTCAAGATCCTATCACACATCCTAATTCCCCTCATGATCACAATTCTCCACAAGATTCTATCACCCCTATTCAAACTATCCATGAACCTCTTACCTATCAAATAGGTTCTCTCACTTTTATCCAAGGTGGTTTACTCAAAGATCTTGTTATTCCTTCCATATCACAACCACCTCACAATAGACTTGCATCTTGTTTCATAAATAATACATATCCAATTGGCAAACAAATGTGTCAAAGTATGAACTACAAAGGCAAAGGATTAGGCCTTCATGAACAAGGTATCCTAGAACCCATTTATATCCAAGAAAACACATATTATCATGGCCTTGGCTATACACCTCATGCTCAATGCATTGGTATCCATCGTAAGCCTAGATTCCATCAAAATAAACCTACTTTTCCTAGTACATCAAACCTTCCATCTATCCTAGGTCCTTATCCTAGTTTATAAAACCTTCTATCTATCCTTGGTCCTTATCATCCAAACCCTAGTTCATCAACCCTTCCATCCATATTAGGGCCTTACATCCCTTCATCTCCTATTCATCAAGAACAGCAAAGGCACACATCCTTGATTCCCTCTCAAAATTCTACCTACATTAACCCATCCATAAGACCTCCATATCATCCATCTCCATCCACCCATCCCATTTCTCTTGGAAGCAATTTGGGTGCCAAATGTCAAAAGCTTCCATATCAAAATCCACATGTATGAAAGGATCAACATGTCTCCTTGAAGAGCCATGCAAAAATAAAAGAAAATTTGATCCCGAGTCAAAATAAAAATCCAAAAGGCCACAAAGGCCCATCAAGTCAAAAGAATAATACAAAAGGCCATAAAGGCCCATCAAGTCAAAAGCAAAAAATTCAAAGGCCACAAAGGCCCATAAACCAAGAAGAAAAATTTTAAAGGCCACAAAGTCCCATAAAGCAAAAAGAAGAATCTCAAAGGCCACAAAGGCCCATGAATCAAAAATCAAAGTCAAAAGCTATGTGGATTCCTAAAAGTCTCATAGAAGCAATAAAATCTAAATTGGCATCCAAATTTCCTAATCCAAAAGCTTCCTCCTATCGTCAATCTAAAAACCTATCACCTTCCAAATTCATTTTTCCTCCATCACTCCACCACCCTTCAAGGTGTGTGCCAATGTTTATCTTTCCATCATTTCCATCTATCCATCAACAAGCCTTCCAACCTCCTATCCATTATCCAACATTCATCCCCCATTATCCTCCTTTAATCCAAACATTTTCATAAGTCCTTAGCTTCTTCCATCACACCATTAATATACCAATGTTTATGAGTCTAATCCTTCTTGCCATGGTTTATTAGAGCACATATTCAAGGGATATTAGTTGTGAAGCTTGATGCTTGATTCCTCCCTCCATCTTCCTATCATGCATATATTATCTTCCATATTCATTTATCCCTATCCATATCCTATCTTCCATATTCTTCTTGTACTCTACACTTGGGGGCAAGTTTCGTCCCTCTTATCATGCATATTCATGATCCTCTCTATGTTCACCCTTTACCTTTCCACCTTTGATCTTGACAAGGTTAAGAATCTTCTTGAACATCGTATATCTTATCCTATACACTTTATACATATCTTTCATACCATATCCTTCACCGTATCCATATTCCACCATTCTATCTTAACACATCCTTTCTTCCCTTCCTTGGTCTCGATGAGGAATAGGAGCAAAATACTTAGGCATTTTGTCCATATCTTATCTATTTGATCTTTATCATCCTATTTATTGTCCTTATCTTTGCATTCTTCCATTCCATATCTCCTAGCTTATCAAAATCCATGTCCCATTTCCTTCCTTTGTTCTTGATGAGATTAGGGGCAAAATTACAAATGCATGCTTTGGATTCCCTTTCATATCCTTATGTTCTACCATTCCATCTTAGTTCACATCCTTATCATTTATCCATGATTAAATTACCTCCAATGTTGGTCACCATGTCCCTTTGCAACCTTGAATCTTATCATGTGAATCATATTTGAGCCTAGCTGTAAAACATTATCCAATCCTCATATTTTTTTGTCAATCAATCCTAAACAACCATCAATCTTATCGTACTTAGAGGAATCAGTGATCCTAAGTACTTATCATGATCATGCCTTATGGAATCGATCATTCCTGGCATCCAATCAACGAACCATTATCATCTTTTGACAAAGGATATGTTGCTTGTGTGACATGTTTTGCAGTGAATCTTTCATTTTGATCTATCATTTATCCATGGTTCCATTACCTCTGCTATGGAAGATCTTATTCCTTCAATCAATCATATCACATTTCATTTCACTCCATCTTTAAAACTTCAAAAAATTTAAATCATAAAATGTCTTGAAAACTCCAAAAAAAAAAAATCATAAAATGTTCAGAAATAATCCAAAAAATAATAAAATGTCCTAAATTTTTTTTTTTTAAATTATAAAATGACTTGAAATAATTCAAAAAATCATAAAATGTCCTGAAAAATTCAAAAAATCATAAAATGACTGAAATAATTCAAAAAAAAAAATCATAAATTGACTGGAATAAAAAAAAAAATAAAAAATAAAAAAATAAAAAATCATAAAATGTCCAAAAATCAAAAAAAGAAAAAATTATAAATGTCCAAAAAAAATTCAAAAAATCATAAAATGACTTTGAAATAATTCAAACAAAAATCATAAAATGTCCTAAAAACTCAAAAAAAAATAAAAAATCATAAAATGTTATGAAATAATCAAAAAAAAAATAATAAAATGTCCTGAAAAAATCCCAAAAAAAAATCATAAAATGTCATGAAGAAATCCAAAAAAATCAAATATTCCAAAAATCCCAAAAAATCCAAAATTCCAAAAAACAGTGACACTTTTAGATAACCACATGGCTTTGAACTTCAACAAAATCAAAAACATGCAAGTGTTGACAATCAAACAAACATTATAACATATATGTCAATCCACCTTACAAATCCAACCAAACACATAAACTATAACAAGAATCAGTTCTACATCGAGGTAAAGACCCATGTTTGTTTGTTGATCTTTGCTTATTTTATGATTTTATCTTTGGTGACATGTCTTTTAGCTTCTTCAAGATGTCTTTGACTAGAGAGGCAAGGATGGGGCATGTTATTTGTTTGTTGTTTGTGGATTGTTTCTTATTCACAGGATGACTCATCTTAGGACATGGTTGTCTAAAACCATCGAGGACCTATGAATCTAATGTGGATGAGAGCATTCCTTGTCTAATAGTGTCTTCCATGCAATAAGTATTCAGGTCATCTAAGGTTCTTATACCTAGATGCTTATACTTCATTACTAAATAAAAATGCAAACAGTATTCAGGTCGTGTTCATGTTATCTAGATGCTTATACTATTTTGCAATATAATAAGCTCAATGATGATAAAAGAAATTAAAAGGCACAAGAGGCTTCATCACCTTCATTCTATTCCATCTTGCATTTCATTTTCTTCATCTTTCTTGTCGCAGAGAAATCAATCAATTGCTTAACTCACTGATATATGTCTCTTGAATCAAATCTCAAATCAATCAACTTGCTTCTCAAAATTTTATGTCCCCTTCATCAGTCAATCCATCATTGCAACACCTTGTCTTGCGTAAGCATAATTCTCAATCAGCTTAATTATCTCAATCAGCTTCATCAGCTCATCAACCTGGCTATACTGATCATTTCCATCAATTGTTTAGTTACGCCCATCAACGATACATTTTCATCAAAATGTACATCACTGCTTTATCACTTGCGCAATATCAGGTATCTAATCACTTTCTAGACATCTATCGAGAGATTAATCTTCTTACAATCTGTTTGATCAATCTCTCGAGGGGGCATATCATCCTTATCATAATCCTTACTAAGATATCTTTGGGGCATGTATCATTTGATCAATCTTTTTCTTTGAAACAACGCAACAAGCTGCATTGTCTCAAAGAGGGGCAAAATGTAGACACTCAAATTTGTCTTCATAATCGTAATGATATTCGTCTATTGATTAAATAGATATTATTATTTACTTAATCAATTCATTTAATACATTCTTCTATTCATGTATTTTATCAAATCATTGAACCATCTCATGCTCGTTCAATATCTATTGCATTAACATTCATGTCCATTTGCACTATCATTCATACCCATTTGCATAATAAATCATAATCATTCATAATCCATTTGCATAATAATTCATAAACATCATTTCCATATTAAATCAATTATCATTATCATCCATAATTGTTTCATATTCATCCCCATTAACAAATCAATTATCATAGTCATTTATTATTATTTCATAATAAACTAATTATCATAACTTGCATATTAATCATATTATTTGCATAAATCGTTCATGAAATATTGCATTTTAGTAAAGCATCTTTAAATCATTTTATTCATATTTAATCATCTAGGTACATTTTAATCTAATATCCCTTTTATCACTTTCACTCTCATGCATAACATTTAACCCAACAATGTGGGATAATGGCATTTACTTCTCACATCTTTTATCCCACATTTCATTTTCAACCCCTCTCCATCCTCAAAGAACTCCTATTTAAAATGGGATTTCCCTCTCATTTTGTCTCACAAATTTTGCTCACAAATTTACATACTCATATGATCTTTGCATCTTGCTTGCATTTCTCATTCACCATAGCCTCTTTATTGCATTTTGTGCTCATAAAAATTTGAGAGCAAATGCATAAACAAAGATCTTGGTGATAGGGAGACAATGGAGATCTATTTCTTTTAAAAGCATTATTTTGTTTTTGTAGTTTAGATTTGTATTTCTGGTTTTGCTTTTAATTAGAATAGCTCTATTGATGTGGGCTGAAATGGTGGTTCTTACTCCATAGAATCATACATATATTAATCATATCATTTGCATAAATCGTTCATGAAATATTGCATTTTAGTAAAGCATCTTTAAATCATTTTATTCATATTTAATCATCTAGGTACATTTTAATCTAATATCCCTTTTATCACTTTCACTCTCATGCATAACATTTAACCCAACAATGTGGGATAATGGCATTTACTTCTCTCACATCTTTTATCCCACATTTCATTTTCAACCCCTCTACATCCTCAAAGAACTCCTATTTAAAATGGGATTTCCCTCTCATTTTGTCTCACAATTTTTTCTCACAAATTTACATACTCATCTGATCTTTGCATCTTGCTTGCATTTCTCATTCACCATAGCCTCTTTACTGCATTTTGTGCTCATAAAAATCTGAGAGCAAATGCATAAACAAAGATCTTGGTGATAGGGAGACAATGGAGATTTATTTCTTTTAAAAGCATTATTTTGTTTTTGTAGTTTAGATTTGTATTTCTGATTTTGCTTTTAATTAGAATAGCTCTATTGATGTGGGCTGAAATGGTGGTTCTTACTCCATAGAATCATACATTTTCATGTCCCTACAACTGAAATATAACTTTAATGAAATATTACATTCAAAAGTTAAATCGCAAAATCGTCTATCAAACTAAATTATAATAAAGATGTTGGAATTTAAATCACACAACTATTAAAGTTTGAAAGCTATTGAAATTAAATCAAATGGAAAATAAATAACACACACTGTAGAGAAGGGTGATTCGCTACTCACGAGTTCTCTTCATTCAAAGAGCCTCACAAGGCAAAATTCCCTAAACTACCTCAAGGAATAGTGTGCGAGTTCTAGAATTAGAAAAAGTAGACCACAAAGATTCTCTAGACAAACTGAGAAGCTTTCGGCCAAAGGATGTCAGCGCAGTATAAGGATGACAATGCAGCATGTTGGCATCCAAGAGGTGCGTTGGCATCTCATACAAACTTGAAAGTGAGTTTATCATAGAAAATGACAAAGTGGCTACTTCTACTCTAATTGCGAAGAAATCTTAGAACATGAGAAAGCAACAAAATATAATGGAACTTTAAAATAAAGTGAAACAAAAATGATAAAGATAAGGAGAAGAAAGGAAGTTCTCACAACCAAATAAGTGATGAAACCTACAGCAAATGAATGTATTCAATACCTACATGCGTAATAGCTGGAGAAAGTGTTGGGGCTATATAGGGGTTTTCCTCTGTCAAACCCCCATTTTGGTGTTCCCACCTCCATGGACAGCCAAAAAGACAAAGAGAGTGAGAGAAGTAAGTGAATACGATGTGATAAAAGCAATCCTCTCTCAAGGAGGAGAATGGTCCATATTACAAAATGTGAGTGATAAAAACAATCCCCGCTCAAGGAGGAGAACTTGTATCATGAAGTAAGGATGCAATAGATAGGGGATATGGAATCCCAAGATGCTCGCAAGCATAAGGCAAGGAAGATAGATACGAGAGCCAAGAGGGCTACAAGGAGTGTTGCTAAGAGATCTTAAGAGCTTGAGGCTATTGTAGCAAGCTGTATGGAGCTATACAAGAAAAATAACAATAGGAAAATGTAGGATCCAAAGCTAAAGAGAAGCTAGAAGTTTGAATGAAGCTAGAAGTAGAAGAGAGTTGCAAATGAAATGAAAATATAGCATTTAAGGATAGAAGAGAAGCAAAAAGAATCTTCTCGAGTAGTTACAAGGCATCCTGAGCTGTTACCACTGACCAAAAGGAGGTGAAAAGTGGAAACCATGAACAACACGAACGAGAAAAGCACAAGGTTTGATACAAAGCTGACACGCAAGGGTAGCTGCTAAAAGGGGTTTTTGAGCATCTTAAGAGGGGAAAAAGGATGATGTAGGGGCTGAAATGAGCCTACACAAATGCTAGGGGAGTGGACACTAAAGTAGACACAAAAATGTACAAGAAATTGTAAGCAATGCAATTTTATGCCATTAAACACACAAATATTAACAGTAAAAATAAATAAATATCATTGTGTTTTACTAGGGAGTGGGCCCTTGCTCCATGGTTTGTAGGTGAGATGGGATGAGAGACTTTCTATGTTGTTGTGATCAAAAGAATCATTTTATTTTATTATAAATGATACAATAATATGCATACAATATCCCCCTTACAACATGCTAATTCACTCCCCTTTATATGTAATGAACCTGCTCAAACCTAATTGAAACCTCTAATTTTTGGTCTTAAAAATTTCATCAAACAGTTTGCATCCAATCTTCTAACTTGCTGGTCTGATGTTATAGCCTGATATGCTTGCATTAAAAATGACTTTAAAGTGTTTCAATTGCTTGTAATTCAATGCTCCAATGCTTGAACTATAGACTAAATGCATCAATGACTAATTATGATCATTTAAAATACATATATGATTTTTCTTCCTCTAGAAACATGCACCTACAGCTTATTGGCATTTTGCCAAACATTTTGTAGGCATTCAATTAAACTGATACAATTGATGCATAAACAGTCATATATAGTTTCCCAAATGCAATCTCTCAATTGAATTCAACATGAAGAGACCAAGACTCTTGGCATATAATGGTGTTACAAAATAAAGCCAAGTTTGAAATGCAAGATAGCTACCTACAATAGCTCTGTACTCTATAGTAAGTCTGAAGATTGCAATGATTAATACAATTTTGAAGAAATATCTACTTACAGCAGCACTATGACTATTGAAAAATATCTACCACTTTGTTTGGTCGACCTACAATGCTAATCAAAGATATTACAATGACAATTTACTATCAAACTGAAACTACATGATGGCTGATAAGAACCTGGAGAACGCATGGTTGCTTGCTTGGAAGACTTGTTCGATTCTCACCATATGCAATGATTATGCCTTCAAAGAGATCGCGCCTAGCTGTCTTATCCTTTGACAAGTTTCCAAAACTTTATTTAGATTTATTCTGTCTTCCTTGCTGAAAATCGCCCCCCAGCTGATCGCCCTTGCTTTTCTCAGATCTGACCTCTGTAAATAAATTTATGAAGCCACCAATAACCTTCTTGTTCTGGTCTGAATATTAAAATCAAATAATCTGCAGCTCTTTGATCTCTTCTCAACCATCAAAATTCATCTCCATCATCCAAGGGAAGTGTGCCTTGATGTAGCAAACAAATTCCATATCAAAAGACTCTTGCTTGAATTAAACCGAACTCCTCTAATGGTTGTCCTTGTTGCAGATGTATGTAATAATATTAAATCAATTTCAGCTCCAAACTCTTCCAAAATGATTCCTTTTAAGTCACCTAAACCTCCTTGACCATCCGCCCACTTCTCCAAGTGAAATCAAAGCCAAATGATGCCTCCATGAGCAAAAACGGATTTCTTTACCAAGCTGATGAATTATAATTTGATGATTGAATTTGAATCAGAATTCAAAAATAATAACTTTGTCCTCCACGAGTGCAACAATGAAGAATGTAGATGCCAAGAAATCCTCCAATGATGCCCCAAATCATCCTTTCACCAAAATTGACCAATGGCCACAAATTTCGTGCAAATGAGAAGTCTAAAGTAACTCCTCTCTCAGATGCAATAATTCAGGTGATATTTCACACCCTCAAAATTGCTATCAATAGGAAGTTTTCATTTCCTATGACAAAGAAGCAATCCGTAGAAACCCTAGGCTCCACAGGACGAACAACAACAACAACATCCAAATCTGCCTGCCTAGAATGAAGCCCAAGATGTCTATTTATTCTCTTTCCCCAATTTCTCCAGAAGCTTCTAGAATATTCTTTTATTTTATTTAAGTGACTTTATAATATATTTTAAAATCAAGTCTCTTTATTAAATTAATTAAATATAAGGTCACCTTTAAATTTTAATTTTATTCGATAACCTTATAATTAATTAAATCAAATTACCTCCAAAAACGGGGACATTACATTATAGCTATTACATTGCCTTATAAGGCGTAAAAAAAATTACAACTTGTTTTACTATTCACATCGTTCCTCATATTTCTACGTGTGGATTTGTTGCATTATTTTTAAAATATTATGCATATTCTTTTCCACACCACCTATTATATTCTTTTTTTGACATATTTTGTTGCATTTTCTCCTATTCCCTTGTCGTCTTTGATGGCACTATTTATGGCTTGTGGGTTGGAATAAAACCAACCATAAAAATAGGAGTTTGTTGTGCCATAAAAATAACTATTTGTTTTTCCTTCATTCATCATAATTTTATTAGTTACAACATCAAATAATATATGCTATTTTGTGCCATATGAGTAGCACAATAAATAATTATTTAAAAAAAATTTAATTGCTGAAATTATTTTCTGTTGTGCAGGTGATAGGAGGTTCCTGTGAAGAACATGATGAG
Organism: Sequoia sempervirens; assembly: GCA_007258455.2. Classification (NCBI taxonomy): domain Eukaryota; kingdom Viridiplantae; phylum Streptophyta; class Pinopsida; order Cupressales; family Cupressaceae; genus Sequoia; species Sequoia sempervirens. The sequence continues at coordinate 170,246,780 of VDFB02000003.1, read as the reverse complement.
AAGTCTGTATGTTGATGACAAGAATTTTTTATGTTGATGATAGGAAATCGGCATGCTGCAAGATATATTTTCCAAGGATTGAAATCATAATGCTTATTAATAAATACAATCAATAATTAATTTCTATATTTTATCCAAAAATATATTAAATACCGCTTATATATATTTAATCATATGCAACATAAAATGGTAAAATGGTATGATATGGAACTAAAATGGAATGTGGGAATGGGTATGAAGGTGTATGAAATAGGCTAAAATGTGGCAAAAAATGGAACATAATTGGCTCTCATCATTCCCCCCAACTTAACATATTGCACATCCTCGTACAATCATTATTTCTGAGAGGATAGCCTTAAGATTATGACTTTGGATTTCCTCTTCACCCCTTTACTATTATAGCTCATTCACGATCATAGTTCCTTTCAATTTTTCTATAGCTCTTTTGTATATTAATCATCATGGCTTTGTTTTTTTTTTTCCAACTTTCATTTCATTTTTTAACATTCAAACTTCTTGTTATGCCTTGCATAACCACCCCATTTTGATTTGGAATAAAATGGGTCCCCCCTTCTCTTTTGGGTTTCTTTGACTCTGTTTTTCGCTTTGCTCTTGGGAGTTCTTCTGTTTCTCCATGTTTTATCTTTTGTTCTGTCTGATCTGATTTTAGTTCTGTCTCAACTTGAGTTGGTTTTCTTCTAGCTAAGTATTCAATGAAATTATCATAGACAATAATGTATCTTATGATAATATACCTTATGTGCTTTTGAGGACTAATGGAGATTTTGTTTCACAGGATTGGATCGTGCACATGATGGTATTTGTCAAGAGAGCTCAGTTGGAATGTATTCCTCAATCCGGTTGGTCATAATTTTCCTCTAAGAAGAAAGTCAGCAAGACCTTGCAGATTTCTTGCCGACTACCAGTGCATTTGGTTAATAGGCATTTGTGCTACCTATCGCCAAGACCTCAGGGATGTCACAGTGATCAGAATTCACATGCAGATACCTATTGGCATGACATCAGTTACTGTCCCAATGACTAAGAGTTTCCCATCGGTGTGAAGGTCTCCTTCAGAGAAAGGTCTCAGCGAGATCTTTATGTCTCACTGACCGGTGACAAAAGGATATGCATATTAGCGGGAGATTTTTCCTTCGGGGTGAAGTCTCAGTGACTTCTTTGGATCTCACTGACTAATCGTATTGGGTAAACACTTCGATAGGAGTTGTCTTCTTCGGTGTGTGGTCTAGCCGAGTCCCTTAAGTCTTGCCGACCACCGATAAAGATATGCATCTCAGTGAGAAACTTTGCGGCAGAGAGATTTCTTGGCAAATACATTTGGTCTCACCGAAAAAGCACAAAAATGTTCTATCAGTATGAAGTCCTGCAATCTTGTCGACCCAAAATGTCCTACCAACATATTGTTTCATCGGGGAGAGAATGAGGTTGTCATGGCGACCAAAGTGATCATATGGGGATGTCTCCCCGATAAGAGAATGTTACAGTGACACATGTGAAATGAAAGAATGCATATTGGTATGACTACAGAGAGGTCTCCTCGAAATGAAAAGATCAGCAAAAGGTTGGTTTTCGGCATAATGTCTGGCCAAAAGAGGGGAGTCACACCAAAGAAGGATCACACTGACAGCAAATAAATTATCGCCATAAGTCTCCCTAACCGAAGAAGGTCCCACCAAAGGTCTGATCCCGGCGATAATTTTTCCTTCGGCAGGAGGTCTAGCTGAAATGAAAAAGTCTTACCGAAGGATTAGTCTTCGATCTGACATGAAGGGCTCAGGGAAGGGTCTCCCCGATGTGGGCTTATCTCACCGACATGAAATGAAGGCCTCGACAGAAGGGGATTCCATTGCCATAAGGTCTCAGCGAGATCTTTATGTCTCACCCAATAAGATATTCCTTCGGGGAGACTAGATGCATTCGGTGTGGTGTCTGAGCGACTATGAAATGTCTTGTAAAAACAAAGTGAGCTCGACAAAAGGAAGCTTCAGTCGGTGTAAAGTCTCACCGACCAAAAGGAGTCTCGCCGACATGAGGTAATATCGACATAGGTCTTGCCGATCCATTAGAGTCTCAATGTATGAAATGGCATTGGAAAAGCAAGATTTCTTCACCATGTGGTCTTGCCAAAAGAATGCAATCTTGCCGATAGGTTTTGCGAGCTCGATATGACTTCTATAGCTCGTCGAAACGTCTCACCGATTGACCCAGGTGATGCCAATAACTGCTAAAGGATGAAATTGTATCGGGGAGACATCGATGGTGTCTCATCAACATGTGATGTCATTCGGACAACCTTTGACCACCTGAGAAGCTCGCGTGGTGTATGCCTGACCAATCAAAGGAAACTAAAAGAGTGACTCATTGGCCCAGTTTGACTAATTGACTATTCTTGTGAAGGAAATCTGCATAATGCAAACAACATGTATTCATTATGAGATCATGAGCTGATGAATCAACTCGGGAACAATGGTATCCGGATGTAAATGGGAGGCCAGATGCTCTGCTTCTAGGGGGATGGTCAACGTGCAGAAGGGTCCAAAACACTAAGGGGGTTGAAGAAAAGAAGAAACAACCATGAGTCACAGGGACAGCTATAATGACCACTGGTAGAGGCCGATTAGTATTAATGGTGATACTTTGGAGCATTCAAGGTGGCCTTGATGGAGTTCAAATATGGACACGAGGACAGAAGAGTTAATGCTGCAGCTACAAAAGATCTAAAGGCTTCTCCTGAGATCAAGCCATCACCGACATGGACAACAGGGCTTCACATTGAATGTAGCGTTGACCCTCTTCAAAAAGATGAGAGCCGACCCTTCTAAGGGAGATATTTTGTAAACCCTAATACAAGGGATAGCATGTATTCTTTTTTGAATATTCTGTATATATATGGCATTCTGGCCTCTTTGTAAAGGTTAGAACTTTTTTGAGTTAGAACTTTTAGAACTGGTAGAGAAGAATAGAAGAGTTACAAATTAGAAAGAAAAGTCAATAAGAGAAGATAGAGTTGCATCTTGATTCTTTGTAATGGGAGCTCCCTTTGTCTTTTTAGAGTAGCAGTTGGATTCAGTATAAACTGTAATGTATTTCTAGGTTCTCTTAGCATAGATGGAAACAATTTGAAATCACAGGTTTTCTGTACACTGGTGATTGTGTTAAATTTGTAAATGTTGCTTATCTGTTTTACTAATAGTAGAAGCAACCATATTTAATCTATTTCATATTGTGTTCCAGAATGGTGTTCATCTTGGGTTAGTTATTTGATTTGAAAAGCTTTCAAGGAAAGAAGTTTTGTTTTATGTTTTGTTTAAATAGTGATTTCCAATCTATTATTGAAATTAGCATTGTGGATGAATGAAGCTGTGTGTCAATCGCAAGTTGATTTTGTTCTCCAGTTTCAGTTAGCAATTCCCTGAAAGGAAACAAGTCTGGCTAAGTTGGGTGAAGTATCATTCTTTTCTATTCCAAAGCTTTGATATATCTTTTTCTGTTTCTTTAAAAACCCCAATTAGAGTAGGTTTAAATTCATGCTTGATCCTAGAACAATCCAAAAGCTCAACACCAGCAGGCCCCTTGAACATTACAGTTCACATCAATCACTGAGTAAAATCAGCACAGTTGAGAACCAACTACAAAGACCTTAGGAGCTAAAATATCCATGTGTTATCTTTCTCTTTCAGGAGAAACAGAGTAGCAATATTCTTCTTAACTATTGTTGTGCCACTTGGACCATCAACAGGAGTTGGCACTAGAAGGATGGATAAAAGGGAAAACTAGATAAAGTTGAGTTTTTCTCCCCAGAAAGGTCCCATAGAGTTCTTCGATCAGCTGAAAATCTTCCACCCTTGATAGAACTCAAGACCCCAATAAGACACAAGATTCACAGAACTGGGGCAACCATCATACCACCCTTATCAGCTCCACTCACTCCACCAGGATTTTCACTAATACCCTAGTGGATACCCCTCAATCCACCATCCAATCCATCTCAATTGTCATTGCAGCTAGTTCGACCTATTCAACAACTGGCTCAACCACCACCACCACCACCAATGGCATTCTTTCATAATAATCCCTCTCCATTGGGGACTATTCTGGGAGGTTTTCATGATCTACCTAAGAGTCCTGAGAAATTCTGTCCCAAGTACATTCATGGTGAATCAAGGAGTGCTGAAGAGCACATACAAGCTTTCAAGGATGCTTGTACTAGAGCTCAAATAGCCCACCATGATGTAGTTTGTAGGTTGTTTCCTTATTCCTTAGGGGATATGGCGTACAACCAGTATCTTAATTTTCCACAGGGTTCTATTTTGACCTGGACACACTTGGAAAATTCTTTCATAAATCAATTCAGGGTGTATGTGGATCTAGCTCTTTTATACCATCAGTTTGCTACCATTAGGAAAGAGCCATGTGAATCCCTGCCCTTGTTCAATACCAGGTTTCAACGAATGTATAGGAAGCTGCAGGACCCCTATCTAGTTATTGAGGATAGTGTCATCCAAGCGTATTTTAGAGTTATAGACCCTTTTCTTGGCTTGTTCCTACAAAGGACTTATCAACCAACTGATATTGATTCTCTATCCAAAGTCTATCATCTGGCTATCAAGCTGCAGCAACAAATCAGTTCTCAACAAGGGAGTCTGGGATGAGGTTTCCCTTCAATAGAATATCAGATGCATAACCCAACCTCTCTATTCAATATTGTCCTGGGAATGTCTCCTTCCCATTATGGACCTATGTTTGAATTGAAAACCCAACCACTTGTTCCATTCTTTGCTACTGGAACTCCTGACTTCTTTCAACAATCACAAGTTCCTCAAAGTCCCCATGGTCATCATAACCAAATTGGAACACCGAATCATGGTGGTCAACCACCTGTTGCTAAGGGTGTGGAAAGCAAATGGACAGTCCAACTCACAAATGAGGTAGAGACCTCAAAGAAAACACTGTCCCAAGTCACAAATGACATGGCTCAGCTTCGATTGAACCCTTCCCAAAACCAAGGTAGCTACCCTAATTAGAACAATAACAATCAGGGTACTTATCAGAGTAACAACAATTACAACCAAAGGGGTTACCAGGGCCAAAACTCCTCTAACCAAGGATATCAAAGTCAAAATAGAGGATACAACCAGAGACCAAGTGGCAACTGACAATGGAATACAGGGCCAAACAATGGTGGAGTTTCTCATAACTATCAAGCAAATGAGGAGAGATCACATACTGCAAATGTGGCTGACCTCAATCTTATGACTAATTGGTGCAGGCTGCATGATACTACAACCCATTCTGAGGTAAACTACCCTGAAGTGGAGAAAATGGTTAAGATGGCACAGCCAGATGCTCAAACTTTCCAAGGGAATTCCAACAAAGGAGGTGACTCAGTAGAAACAACAATGACTTATGACCTATTTGAAGAGGAACCTTCATTCCCAAGGCAAGAAGAGAATGAACCAGAGGAAGATTCATATGATGCCCAAGCTTTTCAAACAAAGGGAGGACACTTCTTGAGAAATCAGAGTAAGGGTCCATTCACTACATCAGCACCTCCTAATCACATGGTGCCTCCAAATCAAAGTGCTGATAATAATCCTCCTCCACCAAAAGGTCTACTTGATTTCCATAATAAAGGTAACTCACTCGGTGTTGTCAAAAATAATTCAAGTTATAACACAGAATTTGATATTGTTTCTGAGATGCAGAAACATAAAACTTCTTTGTCATACTTTGACATCTTAAAGTGGTGCCCTGCTCAAAGGGAGATAGTGTTGAAAGCTTTGGAACAAGTTGATAAATCAAAAGGGAAAAACAAGGTGCCACCTACTGTAGACATGAATGCAGCCTTGTACAGAAGAAAAGTAGGTACCCCACCATTTCTCTTAAGTTTAAGGATCTATGGAAAGAATCTACATAATTGTTTGTTAGATTTAGGAGCTTCAGGAAATGTCATGCCATTCTCTATATGCAAGAAGTTAGGATTGAACCCTGTCCAAACAAATAAGAAGGTTATCCAACTTGACAAAACGAAGGTTAATGTAGTGGGAGAGTTGAGAAACATACATGTGCAAGTAGGATCTGACCTTAGGATCCTAACCAACATAGATATTCAAGTAGCAGACATCCCTGAGACCTATGGTATGCTGTTGAGCAGAGATTTAATGAAAGGTATAGGAGGATATCTCTCCCTTAACTTTTCACATATGTGGCAACCATGGAGGGGAGTGCCTACGCAGATTAGAATTGAAAGTGAGCCTCGCCTCAAGCATATCATCACTGAGTATGATTGTCCCAATGAGGTAGCTTACTTTGAGACTGAGATGGGGGTTTATAAAAGAGAAGAAATTCTAACCTTCTCGGTTCTCAATTCTAAAGACATGTCAATACAAAAACTCCCTGACCCAACAATTAATGAAAATCAACAGGCCTTGATTAGGAAGCTGCAACAAGATCAACTGGTCTTAGGGGAAGATACCAATCTATAGAGCCTTCTTCTCCCTAACTGGTGCAGGGTGCATTACCAAAATCACTCTGAATTGACTTGCCAACCCTAAATTGACAGTTTAAATCATGTTTCCCAAGCTGGTGGAGCTAACTCAAGTCACCCTGAGGCCATTGCTGATCCTTCTCATTTGAGGCCAAGGAAGCAATAATGTTAACCAGGGATACGATATCTTCAAAGGAGGTTTTTTCTCAAATAGAACCTACCTCAGACACATGTCCAAATCAGCATATTGATGAGGAGCAACCCCAAGGTTTGTTTGACACCCCTACACTCACGAGTATACCAAAATCCAAGGGGTTAACTAAAAACACTAGTGACTTTCAGAAGGATAGCCACAAGTCAGATGATATAACTAAGCAGGAATTGGGGAGTGTATCTAAAGAACTTACAGGGCATCCTCTCCCTATATTTGATGCAAAAGATCAAGCAGCCCCAACTATGACTCATCTAACTCAAGCACCCATAACAACTTCAAAAGGACCAACCCCAGCTTATGATCAGCTATGGACCCTCATGTTTGATGGATCTAAATCCAAAACAGGTTGTGGTGTTGGAACTGTACTAACTAGACCGAAAGGGAAAAATTTCTTTGCTTCTTACAGGCTGCAATTTGGATGCACTAATAACGTAGTAGAATATGAAGCTCTAGGTCGGGGACTGATGTTCGCACATAAGAAGAAGGTTACTGCCTTGGTGGTCAAAGGGGATTCAGAAATAGTTATCAAGCAAGTGCGCAGCCAATACACATGTCACAATAAAAGGCTGGTAGCTTATAGAAATCGGGTATGGAACTTGATTGAGGACTTCGATGCCTTTGGGATCAGTTTAATCCCTAGAGATGAGAATTAGATAGCTGATTCACTAACTATTACTGCAAGCACCCTGGAACCTATGCAAGGCTCCAAGCTGAAGAGATTCTCAGTGGAATTAATTTCCACCCCTGCAGTCCCTGATAATGTCAGAAACTTTCAAGTCTTTGATGATGATCGACAGATCCTTGCTTTTCTAGAAAGCTCAGATGTTTTTGAAGGGTAGATCATTGATGAGTCCAACAGGGATCAAGGAGATTGGAGCCCTGAAGATTGTGATGCAGAAGGGGTCCTCAATTTGAAAAGAAATAACATTCCCAAGGGAATGGTGGCCTTGGAAAGAATTTTTGATTCATACCCTAGGGCTCAAGAGAAGATATCAGTTGAAGATGGAGGCAAATATGAAACCGTTAGCCTAGCTGATTTTGGCCCTGAAAGAAATGTCTACATAGGGAAAGCCTGCCCTGAAGCAATTAGAGAAGACATATTGAGGGAACTTAAAAAAGATATTGCTGTGATAGAATAGGGATATGAAGACCTAAAGACATTTGATGCTATTGTAATGACTCATACTATTCCCCTGAAGCTCGAAGCTAAGCCATTTCGACAAAAACAACACCCTGTCAACGCCTTGATTGAGCCACTAATCCTTAAGGAAGTTTAGAAATTGCTTTCTGCAAGGATAATCTTCCCTGTGCCATTCAACCTGGGTGGCTAACTTAGTTCCAGTCTGTAAGGAAAACTAAGAGATCAGGCTATGCATGGACTTCAGAAATCTGAATAGAGCTTCAAAAAAAGATAACTACCCACTTCCTTCTCTGGATGAAGTATTACAGACCGTCGATGGATCTTAGATGATATCATTCCTGGATGGCTACTCTGGATACAATCAGATAATGGTTAACTGTGAAGAAAGGATGAAGACAACCTTCACTACAAAGTGGGGAATGTTTGCATACAGAAGGATGCCATTTGGTCTGATAAACGTCAGGGAAACTTTTCAACGCGCAATGGACATAGCATTCAAGGATCTAATTGGAAAGTGCATCATCATCTACATGGACGACCTGATGGTATTCTCCAAAGATCGACTGAACCATGCTGCAGACTTAGCCAAAGTTCTTGAGAGGTGCATCTGATATGGCGTTTCCTTGAATCCCAACAAGTGCATTTTTAGAGTTTCTGAAGGAAAGCTCTTGGGACACGTAATTTCTGAAAGAGGAATATCAATCGACCCAGATCGAGTTGAGTCCATTCTGAAGATCACCAGGCTAGGAAGCAAGAAAGAAATGAGGTCTTTCTTTAGGAAGATCAATTTCGTGAGAAAGTTTATTATAGGCTTTGCAGAAATCATAAAACCTCTGAATGAAATGATGAAGAAAGGCACCAAGATAGAATGAAGCGAGGAGGCAAAGGTCGCGTTTTTACAAGTCAAGCAATTCATTTCAGAAGTGCCAGTTCTCACCAGTCTCAACTACTTGAGACCATTTTATATTTATTCTTTTGCCTCAGAGCATTCATGTGCAGCTGTCTTAACACAATGAAGAGAAGAGGTAGAGGAGAGACCGATTGCTTTCATGAGCTCTCCGTTTAAGAATGCTGAGATCAAATACCCGCCTCTCGAGAAGCAAGCTTTTGTGCTGGTTCAGGCTGTCAAGAAGTTCTGACATTACATCCTCCAAATCCAAATCATCGCTGTAGTTCCTGACGCTGCTGTGAAGTCTTTACTTATGCAAAGCGAGCTAGGAGAAAGAAGAGGGAAATGGATGGCCATCTTGCAAGAATTTGATCTAGAGATACGCCCTATGAAACTTGTCATAGGTACAAGCTTATATGAGTCCATGGTGAATGCTGGTGACAACATCATTTGTCAGCAATACATGACCCAGTCCTTCTCTAACGACCCTTGGTATGCTGATATAGTCTACTTTATGCTCAATAATCGTTGTCCAGAAGGAATGAATGCAACTCAAAGGAGAGCGCTAGGAATGAAGAGCTCTCATTATATGCTCAAAGGAGGGTTACTATATAAGAATAATTTTGAGGGAGTGTACCTGTAATGCCTTGATCAGCAAGAGGCTAAGCATGTGATCTCTAAGTTTCATGGGAAACACGACATAGGTCATGGGTCTGCAGATTCATTGGCACACCAGATTCTTAGATCTGGTTATTACTGGCCATGTGTATTCAAAGATGCCCATCAGCATGTGAGAACATGTCACATATGTCAGATTTTTGCATCAAGAGAGCGCCATTCAACCATGCCTTTGCAGCCTGTCTACAAGGTAAAGCCATTTGCCCAGTGGGCACTAGAGTTTATTGGAGTGATTCACCTGAATTCTTCTACAAGACACAAGTTTATTTTGACCGCCACTAACTACTGCACAAGGTGGACAGAGGCTATACCCTGCAAGAATAGCACAATAGAGGTAGTAATCAAGTTCCTCACCAAATGCATCACTACAAGGTTTGGGGTACCTTTCGTGTTGGTATGTGACAATGGCTCTTCCTTTTCTTCTACTGAATTCATTTCGTGGGCTTAAAATCACAAAATCGTCTTAAAATATTCTTCAAATTATTACCCACAAGGTAATGGAGTTGCAGAATCAACCAATAAGAATATTTTAGTGGTAATAAAGAAGTTGTTAGAGCACAACCCTAGAGACTGGCATACCCAGTTGAGATTCGTGTTATGGGCAAATAGGACTAGGATTAAGGCTGCTCTAATGACTTCACCATTCAAGCTGGTATATGGCCAAGAGCCTGTCTTCCCTATCCATCTGCAAATACCTATCCTTGAGTTCATACATAAATTCTACTCTAATGACAATAGGATAGAAGTCAGATTAGCCGCTTTGTTAAAATTAGAAGAATAGAGAGATGTCGCCTTGCAACAATTCTTTAGGCACCAAGCTGTTGTCAAATGTTGGTTTGACAAAAGAGCCAAAATCAAAGCTTTCATAATATCAGATCTGGTGATGTTATGGGATAAAGCTAGTGAAAAGAAGGGCAGTCATCAAAATTTTGACAAACTCTGGTTAGGTCCTTATCAGATTGCTGAGATCCTAGGAGAAAATGCTTTCAGACTGAGTAGTTTAACTAGAGAGCCTATTCCATTGCCTGTCAATGGGCAGTTTCTTAAGCACTATTTTGAGTCATGAAGTTGGCACTTCTGCTAGGCGGTCCATCTGTGTAATAGTTTTTGCTTGTAAATAATCTCTGTGTGAATAATGTTCTGTTCTTTATGTAAATAATCTTCTGCTCTTTGTGTAAATAATTTGCTCTTTTGCTTGTAAATAATTTGTTGTTTGTTTGTTTGTTTTGTCTTTCTATCTTTCTGTCTCCCTTGTTCTTTTCATTTTTGTTTGTTTTTTTCTTTGGGGTTTTATCTGTTCTTTCCCATCTTAGAATGGTGGTTGTTATTTGAGGCATACTTTGGTCATTAGGAGAGAAGTGGTTTAGATATTTTCAGATCTTCTGATTGGGTGATTTTTCCCTAAATTCTTTGTTTTATGCCCATTGCCAATAAGAGTTGTGGAAGGTATTGAAAACAAGGTCCCAAGTAAGTAACTTTCATTAGCCCCTCTGAATCTGCCATGAATCACCAAGATCATCTCCTCTTGTAATGGTATATTTGTCCTAGGATGATAGTGTTGTAATATTTGAGTGAAAAATCTGATTTCCAAGTACTATTATGAGGTCCATGGTAGTTTTCAACCCAAATCAGATGTTAAACATTTGACATTTTGAAAAGGAATTAAATTAAATATCTGAAACTCTATGAGAAAAAAAAAGAGAAAATAATTATCTAAAAGAGAAGATTCAATATGAATGGGTGATTCCAGTATCTCTACCGGGGCTATGAATTCCTGACTGGTAGTAGAGCAATGCTGTGAGAAAACTAGAGGTATCCCCATCAGGGCTATGGATTCCTGACTAGCAGCGAAGCAATGCCCGGGATATCATTGCACAAAGGGAATAAACTCATGTAGCTCAAATCTTGCACATTGTTGTTCGAAAGGTGAAGAAAACTTTACAAAAGAGTGATGCACAATCAAGCACACGCATAGATTCTGAGGTGGCCAGTGTTGACTTACATTTGAGATTCTAGCTCAACCTTGCTTGCTAAAATTGACCCAACTAGAGTTGTGATGTTCATAAACCAGAGATTTTGGGTAGCTAAATCCTTCAGTTTCTTGAAAATGGTTAAACCATTTTCCCAACTGAGTCGCCATTTGTTATGCCTTGCATAACCACCCCATTTTGATTGGAATAAAATGGGTCCCCCCTTCTCTTTTGGGTTTCTTTGACTCTGTTTTTCGCTTTGCTCTTGGGAGTTCTTTTGTTTCTCCATGTTTTATCTTTCGTTCTGTCTGATCTAATTTTAGTCCTGTCTCAACTTGAGTTGGTTTTCTTCTAGCTAAGTATTCAATGGCATTATCATAGAAAATAGTGTATCTTATGATAATATACCTTATGTGCTTCTGAGGACTAATGGAGATTTTGTTTCACAGGATTGGATCGTGCACATGATGGTTTTTTCCAAGGGAGCTTAGTTGGAATGTATTCCTCAATCCGGTTGGTCATAATTTTCCTCTAAGAAGAAAGTCGGCAAGACCTTGCAGATGTCTTTCCGACTACCAGTGCATTTGGTTAATAGGCATCTGTGCTACCTATCACCAAGACCTCAGGGATGTCACAGCGATCAGAATTCACATGCAGATACCTATCGGCATGACATCAGTTATTGTCCCAGCGACTAAGAGTTTCCCATCGGCATGAAGGTCTCCTCCGAAGAAAGGTCTTGGCGAGATCTTTATGTCTCACTGACCAGCGACAAAAGGATATGCATATCGGCGGGAGATTTTTCCTTCGGGGTGAAGTCTCAGTGACTAATCGTATTGGGTAAACACTTCGGTAGGAGTTGTCTTCTTTGGTGTGTGGTCTTGTCGAGTCCCTTAAGTCTTTCTGACCACCGATAAAGATATGTATCTCGGTGAGAAACTTTGTGGCAGAGAAATATCTTGGTGAATACATTTGGTCTCGTCGACAAAGAAAAAAAAGGTTCTATCGGTATGAAGTCCTGCAGTCTTGCCGACCCAAAATGTCCTACTGACATATTTTTTCATTGTGGAGAGAATGAGGTTGTCATGGCGACCAAAGTGATCATATGGGGGTTTCTCAGCGAGACATAAGGCACCAATGGGATGTCTCCCCGACAAGAGAATGTTATAGTGACACATGTGAAATGAAAGAAAGCATATTGGTATGACTACAGAGAGGTCTCCCCGAAATGAAAAGATCGGCAAAAGGTTGGGTTTCGACATAATGTCTGGCCGAAAGAGGGAAGTCATGCTGAAGAAGGGTCACACCGACAGCGAAGAAATTATCATTGTAAGTTTCCCCAACAGAAGAAGGTCCCACCAAAGGTTTGAGCCTGGCGATAATTTTGCCTTCGACAGGAGGTTTGGCCGAAATGAAAAAGTCTTATCGAAGGGTCAGTCTTCGATGTGACATGAAGGGCTCGGGGAAGGGTCTCCCCGATGTGGGATTGTCTCGTCGACATGAAATGAAGGCCTCGGCAGAAGGGGATTCCATCACCATAAGGTCTCGGTGAGATCTTTATGTCTCACCGATAAGATATGCCTTCAGGGAGACTGGATGCATTCAGCGTGATGTTTGAGCGACTACGAAATGTCTTGCCAAAAAAAAGCGAGCTCAGCAAAAGGAAGCTTGAGTCAATGTAAAGTCTCGCCGACATGAGGTAATATTGGCATAGGTCTTGCCAATCCATCAGAGTCTCAATGTATGAAACGACATCATCAAAGCAAGATTTCTTCACCATGTGGTCTTGCCGAAAGAATGCAGTCCTGCCAATAGGTTTTGCGAGCTCGATATGACTTCTATAGCTCGCTGAAATGTCTCACCAATTGACCCAGGCCATGCCGATAACTGCTGAAGGATGAAATTGTATCAGGGAGACACCGATGGTGTCTCACCGACATGCGATGTCGTTCGGACCACCTTTGACTACCTGAGAAGCTCGCATGGCATATGCCTGACCAATCAGAGGAAACTAAAAGAGTGACTCATTGGTCCAGTTTGACTAATTGACTATTCCTGTGAAGGAAATCTGCAGAATGCAAATGACATGTATTCATTCTGAGATCATGAGCTGATGAATCAACTTAGAAATGATGGTATCCAAATCTAAAGGGGAGGCCAAATGCTCTGCTTCCAGGGGGATGGTCAGCGTGCAGAAGGTTCCAGAGCACTAAGGGGGCCAAAGAAAAGAAGAAACAACCACGAGTCATAGGGACAGCTGTAATGACCACTGGTAGAGGCCGATCAATATTAATGGTGATACTTTGGAGCATTCAAGGTGGCCTTGATGGAGTTGAAATATGAACACAGAGATAGAAGAGTTAATGTTGCAGCTATAAAAGATCTGAAGGCTTCTCCTAAGATCAAGCCATCACCGACATGGACAACAAGGCTTCACATTGAATGCAGCATTGACCCTCTTCAAAAAGATGTGAGAGCCAACCCTCCTGAGGGAGATATTTTGTAAACCCTAATACAGGGGATGGCATGTATTCTTTTTTGAACATTCTGTATATATATGGCATTCTGGCCTCTTTGTAAAGGTTAGAACTTTTTAGAGTTAGAACTTTTAGAACTGGTAGAGAAGAATAGAAGAGTTAAAAATTAGAAAGAAAAGTCAGTAAGAGAAGATAGAGCTACATCTTGATTCTTTGTAATGGGAGCTCCCTTTGTCTTCTTAGAGTAGGAGTTGGATTCAGTATAAACTGTAATGTATTTCTAGGTTCTCTTAGCATAGATGGAAATAATATGAAATCACAAGTTTTATGTACACTGGTGATTGTGCCAGATTTGTAAATGTTGCTTATTTGTTTTACTAATAGTAGAAGCAACCAGATTTAATCTATTTCATATTATGTTCTAGAATGGTGTTCATCTTGGGTTAGTCATTTGATTTGAAAAGCTTTCAAGGAAAGAAGTTTTGTTTTAGGTTTTGTTTAAAAATGTGATTTACAATCTGTTATTGAAATTAGCACTGTGGATGAATGAAGTTGTGTGTCAATCACAAGTTGATTTTGTTCTCTAGTTTCAGTTAGCAATTCCCTGAAAGGAAACAAGTCTGGCTAAGTTGGGTGAAGTATCATTCTTTTCTATTCCAAAGCTCTGATATATCTTTTTATATTTCTTTAAAAATCCCAGTTAGAGTAGATTTAAATTCATGCTTGATCCTAGAACAATCCAGAAGCTCAACACTAGTAGGCCCCCTGAACATTACAGTTCACATCAATCACTGAGTAAAATCAGCATAGTTGAGAACCAACTACAAAGACCTTGGGAGCTAAGATATCCATGTGTTATCTTTCTCTTTCAGGAGAAACAGAGTAGCAATATTCTGTTTAATTGTTGTTGTGCCACTTGGACCATCAACACCTCTTTTTATTTAAATACTCTTTTTTTATCATTTTTCTCTCATTTTTCTTTGACATTTTTATCATAGCATTATTTATTGTAAATTCTATATATAAGAGGTATCATAAGAAAAAAACTATCTAGATGTTTATGAGCTATGTGAAATGGGTGTCATAGTAAGCAATATGAATTTTTATGAAGGGTGAAAATAATGGATACAATGATAGGATAATGGATACTATGGCGAGGTAATTAAGGTGATTAAAATAATGAGAAAAATGATAGGGAATAAGGATGAGGAACCTCCCCCCAACTTAAAGGTTTGATCATCCTTGGGCAACAAGGAGAGGATTGGTGTGAATGCTACTTTATATGATTAATATAATAATAAATATTAATAAAGTTGAGAGATAAAACAATGAAAAATAAAATTGACTATTTTATCAACTTGCTTGGCCATTTATGCCAAGTTCTGGTAGCCAAAGTATCTCAGCAACTTTGAATCTCCAAGATGGAACCAAAAACTACAACTGTGAATGTCCAACAAGGAAGGAACCAAAAATTGTGATAAAGATGGCATCCACACCACACATAAAAGATCTACATTGGAATAAAGCATTATGGAACATACTGATGGTAGCAGATTCTCTCTGTATTGTTGTTAACACCTCAACTAAAAGTGTGACTCTCGCTAGAAGTGATCAAAGTTATGCTGACCATGATAAATGAGAGCACATCTACACAAGTGAGCAACAGGAGGTGTTAGAGGCACTCAGACAACCATTGAAGCAATAGAGTATACCTGCAAACTGATTAGCCCATAAAAGAACATAAATTATTGCATTTTTTCTTTTTTTCTTTTTTTCTTTTTCTTTTTTTCAATTTTGATAACGACAAGTGACTGGTGGCAAGCTAGTTTTCAATCACTTATCGCTTAGTGGCATTATAGAAATAGTTTTCACCACTAAGAATTTTATTCAACTATAGTTCACCAAAAATTGGTTTTCATATTGTAGTTGTCTAACAATGCTCGAAGGTTTTCATTGTTAGAATTTATTTCTTTTTTCATTTTTTTCATTTTTTCATTCTTTCAAAAAAAAATAATTCAGATATCCTGCATATAATGACCAAAGAGAAGGAACCCCTTATATGGATGTTGAAGTGACACCATAAAAAACCTAAGCTCCTTCTATGACCCCACAAAAAGTCACTACTGAACTGGGTTGTATGTAGAACTTGAAATGATGACCAACAAGAAAGATACCTCCATCAAGATTGACCATGCATAGTTCATAGCACAATTGCTACAAACAATCTTGATCCATTTATCTCATGCCACCATATCTAAAATCTAATTGTAGAACTTTTGAATTCATTCCCAATCACTTGGTGGAAGGAATTACTTACAATAGAAGCAATCATTCAAAGATAAGGCTATGTAGTGAAAGACCATTGGTAGTCTCTCAACTTATCCAAATTTTCCATATAGCTATAGATAGGTGGATGAGTCAATCCTTATGATGAAGTATGGTGATCTGCAATATGCTCAAGCTTTGTGTGCCTGTCTTCAAGTGGTCTTTGGATTTGTGGCTTGTGCAGAATTAGCCATGAACATAGTATCTTGTTTCTCATACACTAAGTTTCATACTATCCTCCACATGATCTGGCATCAAAGTTGATATCAAAGAGAAATTGTGTCCATGAATGTTGAACACCTCACCCAAAAATCCTCTTGTGATCTCCAATAGTTAAGCACAAAGGAAACTTGAGGTGTTCCATATAGCTAGCAAGGCCAACAAAATGTTAGAAAAGCCAACAAAGTGTGTTGTTCAATGCTCATGTAGAGAAGCATCATCAACTAGTATTGGTACAAAAGTGTTGGGTAACCACAACAACATGTAACCATATTATCATGACCAAGCATATCAAGTATAGTAATGCAATATCATCTATTGAATAACTCCACCATTAATTATTAGTTAAGTCATTTTTGTAAATGAAGGGTAGAGTTATTAATGTGAATAAATAATAAAATGGATGAATATTATTACAATGAATGCTTGTGTAGACATAAT
This sequence comes from Sequoia sempervirens, assembly GCA_007258455.2. NCBI lineage: Eukaryota > Viridiplantae > Streptophyta > Pinopsida > Cupressales > Cupressaceae > Sequoia > Sequoia sempervirens. The sequence continues at coordinate 170,229,918 of VDFB02000003.1, read as the reverse complement.
ATCAATGCTAATTAACACGAGAATGCATACCTTTATTTGGTCCAAGTATTACATAATGGTATTATTAGAAGCACCAAAGAAATAATCAATGAGGGTTTATTAGAAATCAACCAAGAATCATAAAAATTCAAGCGATTCCCCCCAACTTAACTTCATGCTGCAAAGGAATAAGAGCATTAAGATAATCCAAAGAATAAATAATGACAGTGACATATTTAAGAATACCTTGAGCCTTGTTTAATGAACAATCAACCAAATATTTCCAAAATTCAATGGATTTCCCCACCCCAACTTAATTGCACATGGTAAAATTATGAGGGTAGTAGGACAATCCAAAGAATTAATAAAGACATTCAATATCTTAGAGCTTTAATGAATGATCATTCATTTGCAGCATGTTTTGTATGGTCATTAATGCATTCAAACCCTTCTAGTTATTATTAATCATAAAATCAATTTTTGGACCTAGATCAATAAGTGTGTGAGGAATACACAGTTTTACCATAGGTCTCCCAAGATCTAGATGTTTGAAGATAAAAACATTTATAAATGATAGATCTTGTAGGATGTCATTATGTATCTCACACAACTCTTGAATCATTAAGGCATATAGTTCACCATTGCTTATTACATGAATAATTTCAACACACATGTGTAGCATTGCAATGATAAAATTAGAATCAAAATGAATTATTTTCTTGTGTGTGAATTATTTCTAAAAGTTGTGATTCATTAAGTAGATAAGAAGAACTAAGTTGATTATCTTTTAGTGGATCATTTTTTTCTTCAAATTCAATTAAACGAAAATCACATCCTTTAGTTGTGTGAATATATTGCAATTGTGGCTTACTAGTTTCATTCATACTAATGAAATGTAAAGGCATCAATGAAACCTCATTATTATATGTAGATTGAACCACCTTATTAGATAATAGTAATTTATTAGGAATTGAAATTTCCCTTGGTGGATACGTTGGGTTGGATGGTGGGTGGGATAATGACAATGGTAAAAGTTGTGTGGTATATAGAGTAGATGGTAAAGATGGTAATATATAAGATGGATATGGTGGAGATGGTAATATATGGGATGGGTATGGTTGTTGTGAGCATTTATTATGCCAGTCTTGGTAGTATGGTGATTGTTTCCATTCACCATACATACCATATAGGGAAGTATTTTGTGAAGAAACATATTACCTTCTTGATTCAATAGAATTATAAGACATTTTAAATCATTTAGCATACCATGATCTACCTAATTTGATGTGTGTAGTTGTTCTTGTGTTACAAAGAAGTCATTCTCACTTTCACCTTTGTTTTGTTGAGGCTCACACATGGATTGGATCTCCTTCACCATGTCCTCTTGAACAACTTGGCATGTGTACTTATCTTCTCCCTTGCAACAATTAGAACAACAAATGGTCAAATAATCATTTTCAAAATTTCATTGTCCTAAAATTCATCAATTATTTGTTCTTGCTCAATTATGAAAATAACATCTATATATGTTTGTGATAATGATATTGGAAGATCAAGATGAGCTAAATTGCATTTTTTAGGTAGAGGGGTTATAAAAATATCACTTTATGTTAATGTGAATTCCCCACCAATTTTTTTTTTTGTTTTAAAATTTGAAAGCGGGGATCTGGGGGCGACAATCCCCAGCGGGGTCAAGGGGCAACATTTTTCCTTGAAAAGTGATGTGTTTGAATTTTCTTGAAAATGCAATGTTCATTTTTATTATTTTTATGTTGTTTCTTCATACTTACTTCCTTCCCATCAATTAACTCACAACAACTGGTGTGAATATATAAGTGGTCTTAATTTCTAAAATCTACCTACAAATTCTAAAAATGCATCTATATGATTTAAACAACACAAATTAGGACTAATCCCTTGGCAAGACTAGCAGTTGTGTGAGCTTTCATCCTAACACATTAGTCCTAACCTAACTCACTGGGTTTTTTGGCCTTTGACACCTCTCCTGGGCAATGGCACCAAAATGATAGGCCAAAACTAGGGTAAAGAATAAGAAAGATTTCAGCTTGGTCTAAGTGTCAATCTGGGGGCCATAAACTTGCGAGAGGTGTTGCGAAAATATACCTAAGGGAGGAAAGAAATGAATTAAGTGGGGATGAATGTAGCTAGAACACACCTAAATTTCCTAAGTGAAAATTTGGTTTAACTTTCCTATTCTACCTTTCTGACAAGAACTCGCCAGGAACACTAATAAGAACTGTTGTAAAAAACAACAGAAGTCTACAATAGTAGTAGTAGCAATCTGTGACAGTAACAATAACAATTTACAATAGAAAGTAAAACACACTTTAAGCTCTTCATGCAATATTAACAATACTAAAATCAAACTTTAATAAAATATTACATTCAAAACTTAAATCACAAAATCTTCTATCAAACTAAACTATAATAAAGATGTTGAAATTTAAATCACACAACTATTAAAGTTTGAAAGCTATTGAAATTAAATCAAACAGAAAATAAATAACTCACACAAATATTCATAGTAAAAATAAATAAATATCATCGTGCTTCACCAGGGAGTGGGACCTTGCTCTATGGTTTACAAGTGAGATGAGACAAGAGCCTTTCTACACTGTTGTGATCAAAAGAATCATTTTTTTTTATCAAAAATGATACAATAATTTGCATACAATATCCCCCTTACAACATGCTAATTCTCTCCCCTTTATAGCTATTGCATTTCCTTATAAGGTGTAAAACAAATTACAAGTTGTTTTACTATTCACACCCTTCCTCTTATTTCTACGTGTGGATTTTTTTCATTATTTTTCTAATATTATGCATATGCTTTTCCACACCACCTATTATATTTTTTCTGACCTATTTTGTTGCATTTTCTCCTATTCCCTTATCGTCTTTTATGGCACTATTTATGGATTATGGGTTGGAATAAACCAACTATAAAAATAGGAGTTTGTTGTGCCATAAAAATAGGATTTTGTTATGCCATAAAAATAGCTATTTGACGAGGGAGAAAACCTGAGACACAGAAATAATGCACACAACCAGATAACTTTCTTATTATTCAGTAATGAAAATCTTACATGCAGAGGATTCAAATCCTCAAGCTCTGCAATACATGCAAGCTATAGAAAATTATAGAAATTACAGAAAATTACCCAAGTTCCCCTTTCACAGTATGTGAACTCTTTTCCCCAAAAAACTACAAAAAATAGAAAAATCCCCCCATAAATAGCTCCTTTTCCCTTTTGGAGCCAAAGGACATTTGAATTATCATTTTTATTTTTTGGTGATGCAAGATTGCCCTTACACCACTGGATGCTCCTACATCATAAACCTAGGGTAATTTGAGGTGACCCTGTCACGTCTCAAATGGTTGAGGAAAATCCAAATGGTCAACCTCTACCTTAGACAACCTGGATGAGTCTTCCACAGGCCTTCCTCTCCACTTCACTAGATATTATTCATATTGTTTGTTTCTGGTACTCCTTCCCACACGGCTATCCAGGATTGCTTCAATCTCCTCCTCCTAAGTAGATGTTGGAATGCCACACTATCCCATTGTTGGTACTTCCTCTGTGCCACCTTCATAATACTCTATCAATCTAAAATGTTGAATACAGGGGAAATGTTGATCCCATCCAACAACTCTACCTCATATGCGTTCCCTGAATCATGCCTCTTCAAAATTTTACAGGGTCGGAACTTCTTCATCTTTAATTTGTTATAGGTTCCCACTGGAAACCTTTCTTTCCTTAAGTGGACCATCACTTCATCACCTACCTGAAACTCCTTATTCCTCCTCTTCTGATCTACCTTAGCCTTATAATGCATATCCATCTTATTGATATGTTCTCTTACCTCTTCATGTACATTCTTGATGTGCTCTGCAAAGTCTTTGGCTTCGACACTAGTCTTCTTCTCTTGGTCCATCTTCCTCAATTTTGGAGCAATTCTGGGACTACCTCCATACACAATTTGGAATGGTGATCTTCCCATACTCCTATTAACAGAATTGTTGTAAGAAAATTCTTCCTGGGGTAAGATCAAGTCCCATCCCTTGGGTTTATCTCCTACCAAACATCTCAGTAAGTTACCCAAACTTTTTTTCACAACCTCAGTCTACCCATCAGTCTATGGATGGTGTGTAGAACTAAAATTCAACTTTGTCTTGAAATTTTTCCACAAGGTCCTCCAAAAGTATCCCACAAACTTGGTATCATGGTCTGAGACTATACTCTTTGGTAGACCATGTAGCCTCACCACCTCTATGAAGAACAAGTCAGCGATGTGGACTGCATCATGGGTCTTCTGACATGGAATGAAATGTGACATCTTTGAAAATCTATCAACTACCACAAACACTGAATCGTTCCCTCTCTGTGTCCTTGGAAAACCAAGAACAAAATTCATACTTATATCTTCCCAAGGCCTCTCTGGTACAGGTAAGGGCTGATACAACCCTATATTCTAGCTCACTCCTTTAGCCATCTAACACACCCTACAACTTTGCACAAACTTCCTCACATCTTGTGACAACTGCGGCCAATAATAATGTTCACTGATAATGGAAATAGTCTCATCCCGACCAAAATGTCTTTCCATTCCTCCACTGTTCTTCTCCTTTATCAGGTTCTCCCTCATGGAATTCCTTGGAATACACAATTGGCTTCCTTTAAATGACATTCCATCCTAGATTATGAAATCCAACCACCTTGTCTTGTCAACTATAATAGGCTCCTTGCAAGCTTTCCAAGCCTCTGCAAAATCAGGATCCTCAAGGTACAATGTCTTGAGTTCATTGAACCCAACCACTTCAATTTGCATCTCATTCAATATTTTTTTCCTCCTACTTAAGGCATCTGAAACCCTATTCGACCTTCCACTCGTATGTTTTAAAACAAAGGTATAGCTCTGTAAAAATTCTACCAATTTCATATGCCTCTGATTTAATTTTCCCTGACTATTCATGTATTGTAATTCTTGATGATTAGTAAACAAAAAAAACTCATTCGACAACAGATAATGTCTCCATTTCTTTAATGCTTGAACTATTGCATAAAATTATTGATCATATACAGAGTACTTTCTCTTTGCATCATTTAACTTTTCACTGAAATAGGCAATGGGCTTACCTTCTTGGCTCAACACTAGTCCAATGGCACAACCATTGGCATCACAATCCACTTGAAACACCTTATTGAAATCTAGGAGGGCTAAAACTGGTTGCTCTGTCACTTTCTGCTTCAATAGATCAAAACTCTTCACTGCTCCAGTGCTCCACTTGAACTCTTTTCTATCCCCTCTCATTGTTTCAGTCAAGGGTGCACAAATACTACTGAAGTTTCTAATGAACTTTCTGTAAAAACTTGCCAGACCATGGAAAGATCTCACTTCAGTAGCAGTTCTTGGGGTAGGCCATTCTAGGATAGCCTTCACCTTCTCTGTGTCCATCTTGACACCTTCTGTTGAGACACCAAACCCCAAGTACACTAACTCCTTCACAAAACTACACTTCTTCAGATTAATCAAAAATTTCTCTTCTCTCAACTTCTCAAAAGCTCTACAAATATGCATTAAATGCTCATCCAAAGTTTTACTGAAAATCAAAATATCATCAAGATATACAATAACAAAACTTCCCAGAAACTCTTTCAATACCTCATTCATGAGCCACATGAATGTGCTCGGTGCATTGGTTAGCCCAAAAGGCATGACTAACCACTCGTATAGGCCCTCTTTGGTCTTGAAGGAAGTTTTCTATTCATCTCCCTCACGAATTCAAATCTGGTGATATCCACTCTTTAGGTCAATCTTTGTGAAGTACTGCACTCCACTCAAACAGTCCATCAAGTCATCCATCCTTGGCAGGGGAAATCAGTATTTAATTGTTATTTTGTTTATGGTTCGGGAGTCTATGCACATTCTCCACTCCCCATCCTTCTTTGGTGCTAGTACTGTAGGTACTACACATAGACTCAGACTCTCTTGAATCAAACCCTTTCTCAAAAAATCCTAAACTTGTCTATTTAACTCATTTTCTACATGAGTCATTCTGTGAGCTGCCTTATTTGGAAAGCTAGCTCCAAGGATCAAGTCAATCTGATGACTAGTCTTCCTCATAGGTGGTAAACTCTCAGGCATATTATTAGAAACAATCTTCTGAAACTCACCCAATAACCCAGAAACTTCTATTGGCACATTCCCACTATCCTCTTTATCCATTCTAGGAATCAGTGAATAACACAGACCCTCATGCTACATGCCTTCCAAAAATTTCCTTCCATCAACATAACAAACCCTAGCACTACTGCATACCTTTTCTTCAGCCTCCTTCAGGGGTTTTAGCTTATGGCGGACTCCATCGTTCATCAGGGAATAAGTTTTTGCATGGCCATCATGTATAGCTCACCTGTTGAACTACCACGGCTTCCCCAACAACATGTGACATGCATCCATGGGGATGATATCATAGATTACCTCATCACGATAGCTCCCAAGTTTGAACTTCACCAAGCATTGCTCATTGACCAGAACTTTGTAATCTTTCTATAGCCAGGCAATCCGATACAGATGTGGATGCCTTTCCCTCTTCAACTTTAGTTTTGCAACCATCTCTTCTAACACCAGATTATCGATGCTCCCACTGTCAATAATGACATCACAACATTTTCCTTGACATTTGTACCTTGTGCGAAACAAATTCTTCCTTTGTTCTGGCTCCTTCTCTTCACTCACCAAGGCTCTTCTCACCACTGGGGCTTCTCCCCTTTTAGCACCATCTGAATGCTCAGATTGAGCCTCCTCATCTGCATGTGCAACCCTTCCATGACCTTCTGGTCTTCTGTTTATCCTTCCTTGGTGTTGTGGACATTCATAGGCTCGATGCCCTTCTTCACCACACTAGAAACAAGTTCCTCTAAAACCTCCTCTTCAAAATCCTTGTCCAGATCTACCCCATCCTCTACCTCTTTGATCACCACTGTTTTGATCACGAGGGAAGTAGAAATTATCACTCCTCTGTCCTCGACTAGTACCCACATCTCTATTTTTCTTCTCATCCTCATTTCGGCTTCTAGAAGATCTTCCACCACCCTTCTGCTTTGACCTCCTCTTCCTTTTTGCTTCTTATCAAACCTTTTGTTCAACTTTTCTTCAACTTCAAGGGTGAACTAGTACGCATCCTCAATGGTGGTCATTCTAACCAAGCTTAACTCCTCTTGAATAGTCGGTTGTAGCCCATTAAGATAACAGGCTACCTTCTCCTTGTTAGCCTCTACATGTCCCGTTTTGATGAACATCTTGTGAAAATATTCTATGTATTCTTTCACAAATCTACTTCCTTGCTTCAAGCCTTATAATTTCTTTAGCAGATCTAACTCGTAGTCCACTGGTATGAACTGCTTCTTCAGTTTCTCCACTATGTGCTCCCAACTGCTGATCTTTCCTTTTCCTCTTCAATTTATCTCCAATTGGACCTCTTTCCACTAAATATTGGCATGGCCCTTCAGCTTCATTTTTGCAAACTTAACCTGATCTGGGTCCTCTACTTCTTCATAATCAAAATACTCTTCTAGCTCATTGATCCAGTCGGTCAACTCTTCTGGGTTTAGGCTTTCAGAATAACTAGGGACTTCTATTCTGGGTCTTTTTCTAATCTTTGAAATGGCCCTTATCAGCAGCATCTGATCTTGATCAATTGCCTCTTCTTCCTCTTCTATGTTTGTATCTTCCATCTCTTCTTCATCCTCGCTTTCTCCTCTTCTCATCTATTCCTGCAATGCATCATTTTTTCTTTGGAGGGCTCTAAAACCCTCGGCCACCAATGGATCTCTTCCACCAACATTTCTGCCACCTCTGGCACCACCACACCTACCAGGCATCACTCTTGGAGGAATCTTGAATACCTCAAACCCACAACCACGGTCCTGGTGCGAACTGCCTCATGATCAGCGATCTATCCACACGCTCAAGAAAATCCACTCTAATACCACCCGACGAGGGAGAAAACCCAAGACACATAAATAATGCACATAACCAGATAACTTTCTTATTATTTGGTAATAGAAATCTTACATGCAGAAGATCTCAAATCCTTGAGCTTTGTAATACATGCAAGCTACAAAAAATTATAGAAATTACATAAACTTACCCAAGTTCCCCTTTCCTAGTATGCAAACTCTTTTCCCCAAAAAACTACAAAAAATAGAAAATCCCCCCATAATTAGCTTATTTTCCCTTTTGGAGCAAAACGACATTTGAATTATCATTTTTTTTTGGTGATGCAAGATTGCCCTTACACCACTGGATGCTCCTGCATCACTATTTGTTTTGCCTCCATTCATCATAATTTTATTATTTACAACATCCAATAATATAAGCTATTTCGTTCCATATGAGTAGCACAATAAATAATTATCTAAAATAAAATTAATTGCTTAAATTATATTCCTGTGAAGAACATGACAAGAAGTCTATATGCTAATGACAAGAAATATGCATGCTGCAAGATATATTTTCCAAGGATTGAAATCATAATGCTTATTAATAAACACAATCAATACTTAATTTCCATATTTTATCCAAAACTATATTATATACTGCTTCTATATATTTAATCATATGCAACATAAAATGGTAAAATGATATGATATGGAATGAAAATGGAATGTCGGAATGGGTATTGAGGTGTATGAAATAGGCTAAAATGGGACATAATTGGCTCTCATCAAAAGTCACAAAAGATAATACCAAATTTACATGGAAACCCTATAAGGAAAAATCACGATGAGACACTACTTTGATCTACTATCCAAATCTAGCCTCACATCAATAATGAAGTCTTACAATGCTTTTTCAGGAACCCACCCACTAGAGACTCCAATCTCCAAAACAATTTATAAGCACCAACCTACAGGAGACACCAATCCCCAAAACTGAGCACTAACTCAAAGAACAAGAGGCATCAACCTCAAGAACACACTGAAATGAATAGAATAAAACTTATAGACACTACTACATCAAGGGGGTATTTAAGACAGTTTTTAAGACAATATTTGAGTATATTGTCTTAAATTGAGACAGAAAAAAAGTTGTTTATTGTCTCAAGTATTGTCTTTAAAGGGGTGTCTCTATAAAGACAATATAAAATTGTCTCTATAAAGACAATATGACATAGAAGTATTTTTGTCTCTTTAAAGACAATATGAAATTGTCTCTATAAAGACAATATGACATAGAAGTATTTTTGTCTCTTTAAAGACAATATGAAATTGTCTCTATAAAGACAATATGACATAGAAGTATTTTTGTCTCTTTAAAGACAATATGAAATTGTCTCTATAAAGACAATATGACATAAAAGTATTTTTGTCTCTTTAGAGACAATTTCACGTTTGTCTCTTTAGAGACAATTTCACTTTTGTCTCTTTAAAGACAATAGTTGGGATTAAAGACATTGTCTCTACAGAGACAATATGTAAAAATTGTTTCTTTAGAGACAATATATAAAAATGTATTAAAAAAATAAACAATTCAATGTTTTCAAATTCTCGTCGTCCTCCTATTTGTTGGAGTTTTTATTTTTTATTTTTCAAATGCGATGGAAAATTATAATAGAAATTATCAATGATTTTGAAGTTGGAACAATGAACAGTTGTCGAATACACAAAGCATAATGTTCATAAAAAACAAAGAAAATAATGCATCCTAATCCAAATTCATAAAGTAAATGCCAATAAGTATTTTTTTATTTATAGTTTATAAACTTGTTCATACAATCATAAGCAACACGTACGTCATAACATGACATACACAAACGATTCATTTCTAGGAAAGAGAAAATGTTAATATTTTCCTAAAAGCCATTGGAATATACCCAACTACCAGCATAACTCTTTCGAGCATGGCAAGGTAGCTTGACAAAGAGTTGACTCAATTGTCTGGACTGGACAATTTTGCTTCAGAACGGGAACTTTCTTCTTGCATGCTTATGTATGGTCCTCTCAAAGGCTGATAACTTTTCATTGTAACAATCCACTAAATCATGTACTTTGTTATTGATGAACGACAAGATTTCCAAATCGTCTTTGAGCATAACACAGCCTTTCAAGATTTTGATATGATTTTGGAGAGAGTTGAATTCTTCCTTTAAGATAATCAATACGGTGAAAGCAAAATTTTCCTGCAAGCAAACAATATTAGATTTAATAAGTAAATCCATTTGCATTATTCATTTAAAGAACCACAAATCCACAAGTCTCTACACATTAACTGAAAATAATAAATCTGCAAATCAAACCCCAAAAAAATCCAATTATAAGCAACCACTACACTATTCATTTGATAGCCCAAAAGTGAAAATATGTGATCCCAAAAAATTTCACAAATATTTTCTTTCATATAACTTACTGCTCAAGCTGGGCTGCAAACTGTGAAATTTTAAGTTGGCACCGGTTAGCCGTACTAGTAACTTCTTCACCTTGATAGAGCCCTGCAACTCGCTCAAACTATTCCAAAGCCAGTTCCAAAGTTTCTTCAGCTTCATATATTTCACTGAATTCCTGTAGAAAATAATATTTTGAAGTACATTGGAAATCTAAATTATGGAAATTGACTTCTAAATTTCCAAATCAAAATCTGGTTGATTGCTGGTACCCACCTATAAATTGTCAAAATCTAATGTTCCATTTGATGGCCAATCACAGTTTAGCTGACTTTCTTCGATGAGTAATGGCTCCTCACTTGGAATTTTACAATATTGCAAGATTCTCTACACAGAAATCATTGTGTTTTCCACATTGCATAGGTTGTGTATCACCCCAAATTGCAATGCTGTCAGATTCAATCCATATGTTATAGCTAGCCCTGCAACACCTGCAAAGTGCAAACCCCTGATGAAAATTAGTCTTCATATGCAAGCAACCAGTTTTCTTCTCTTGCACATTGAAAATATTTGTACTCGGTAATAACGCTTACTTGGATCAACAGCACCATTGGGAATGTTCAATAGAAATACCAAAAAAGAAGAAAATATAAAGTTTGATAGCAAGTTCATTCAAAGACCAAGCCATTCCTGAGATGCAAAGCTGTGGAAATAGACTCGTGAATAGTCGTCAAGTAAAGTGAGATTGGTATTTATGAAGTAACTAAGCCAATCTGTTTAACAGTTACCAGCACAACTAAGCTAGATTCTACATAAGGCTGCGTGAAATCCACAATCTTTGATCATTTTGTCACAATTGAAACATCTCCAACGACTGCATCAATGTTCTGCAAGGGTCCATGTATGAATAGCTGAACTGAACTAGTGTGCGTATACTTACTCTCAGATTACATGACTAATTCTTCAATATGGTGCAAGAATATTGGTGGGATCATCACCATGGAAACAAACTTTGATACCAAAATATAGAGACAAGTATAGATATCATTTAAAATTTATAGTAGATACCAACCTTTAAGGCAACCTGCTCTACGAGCTTGTCATAGCTGGGTGTAGAATTCCCTGTTCCATAAGATATAAATGTGTATGGAACGGCATAAGGAAGCAAGTTCACTGCAGCAACAAACACATCAATGCAAAATCCTTTTGGTGTGTGGCTATCATTTACTGTTGTCACAAACTCTTTGAAACCTACTTTTCTGGGCACACCAATCACAAGTTCCTTGCCATTGTTTGGAAATGCCCAGCCCCGTGGCACCACTTTGCTTTCACCAGGCCATATGATATCGTGAAGTTTTGGCTTTACATGAGATTGGTTATGGTTGATTGTAGCTGAATATTCTTGTGGTGAAACTGAGAAGCCAATGTGATCTGACCAGTAACCGATGCTGCGAAATCCTGTACCAGCTATATTAATAATCTCAAAAGTAGAGCCCATCAGAGCTCTATTTTTATCTAGTTGTACAGGACCTGCAACACCAGTGAAATTAGTTTCTAGTATTATCTTCCGCAGCTGCGCTCCTTCTTTTAAGACCTTCAAAGCTGCTAGTTCTGACTTGCTTCCACTCTTATTTGATAGTGTATTTGTTCTACAAAAGAGAAATTTCCTCCCTGATTCAGGAAGGCGTTGATAGAATGAGCAATCATCAATATGCTGTCATAAGCATACAGTCCAAACACATTCAAAGAGGCATCCACCATGTGAGTTGTTTGTAACTTTTTCCACTCTCTTGTAAACTCATTGTGTTTTTCTGAATTTGGATTTTGCCGTCGTAGGCCAATCACCCCTTGAAGTGAGTTCATGTCATCTGTTGCAAGTACAGTTGAATCTAAAACAGAGGATAACCAATCTGTGACTATCCAAACATATCCACTGTTCAACATTCCAATGTCTTTAGATTTAGAGAAAAGATTAAGACCAGCATCTAAATTCATATGGACTACAAAAACCCGTGCCTCTACTAAAGTCAATTTTGCTAATATATTACCCATCTCACTCTGGTTGATTCCAGGAGGCATAACTGCCTTATTAGTAATCTTAGCTCCTACATTTCCCAGAGCATCCCCTAAAACAGAAACTCCATTTCTTCCATAGTCATCATCTATGTACACTGCTACAACTTCTCTCCAGCCATAATAACCCACTAAAGCAGCAATTGCAGACATTTGAGAAAAATCACTGTGAGCCATCCTGATAAAATATGGGTACTCATTCGATGTAAGAGTGGGATCAGTAGCTGCAAAGGACAAAAGTGGTATTTGGAGTTCCTTTGCCAAATGTGAAACAATGTGAGCAAGCACAGATAACTGTGGACCTACTATTGCAACAACATCTTTCTTCAGCAATTCCAAAGCTGCACAAAGACAAACCATTGCAAGGAAAACATTAAAAATTATACTGTTCAAATATACAAGTTCTCCAGAATACAAATTATTTGATGATATGTCAGTGTTAAAATGGCATTAGGATAGGTGGCAGTAAAAGATTCCTTGAGAGCATCGTAATTTAATTTGGAACCCAAAACTACCACACACATCAAAGGCTTTCTGAGTTCCATTAATGAAATTGACAGGAATATTATGAAAAATACTTAAACAAACCGGATGGTCAAAAGCCAGCAATTGGAACTGTCTTCTAGTGAACACATAATATTGAAAAAATGCTATGGATTCAAGCAATTCGTAGTGTATGGAATACTAATCAATCATTGTTTTGAGTATGTATTGAAAGAGCGTGGCATTGCCAAATACTCTGTTTCGTTGCGACTGGGTCTCTGACTGTCTTGAACCCGTCTCAGACGAAGTTAGACTGCTATGGATTCAAGTAATTCGTAGTGTATGGAATACTAATCAATCATTGTTTTGAGTATGTATTGAAAGAGCGTGGCATTGCCAAATACTCTGTTTCGTTGCCAGGGACTGGGTCTCTGACTGTCTTGAACCCGTCTCAGACGAAGTTAGACAAATTTTCCCACAACTAAGAAAATTGATTGAATTGTGTGGCTGTCTCGAACCCGTCTCGGACTAAGTTAGACAAATTTGCCCACTGTAGACATGCAAAATTAACATTCTACATTTGATCATGTTCATTCATCAACCGAACTAGACGTTGCATTAGGACCATTCATCACTTTCATCCATTCATTAAATAATCTCATTTATTAAATAAGCATTATCATTCAACCTTCATCTTGCATCATCCACTTAATTAAATAAATCGGGACTTCATTTAAATCAAATCCTAAATCATATTTCATCATTTTCTGATTTAAATAAATCAATTATCAAAATCTTGAAAGTCAAATCACCTAATCAGCATTAAATCAGCATAATCATCATCTAATCCTAATCTAATGCTAATCACATCCCACTTGCATTATCTAGATCTAGCCACTTGCACAATAAATCAATTTTATTGATTTATTAAAACCTCATTTTCCCTCAACATGACAAGTCAAACAGGGCATTTATTGCTCTCCTTTCTTGTCCCCCTCTCAAAATTTATTGAAAATTTGAATTCAAATTTTCCCCCTCTTGGGCACTCTTCCCAAATCTTGCACATGCATCAACTAATCACATGATGACAAGTGTCCTCAACTCATTGGCTTGTTTTGATCCCACATTGGTCCCTCTTCAACACTTGGCATTTTGAAAATCTTTAAATAGGTGCATCATCCTCAAGCAAATCCTTCACAATTTCATGCAAGGTTACTCTCTTCATTTGAGATTTGATCTTGTTCATCATCACTCCATCATCTCCATTTGCATTTTATCGTTTTGAGCTTTGATCAAGGGTTGGGAAAGGGTCACTAGCACATGTGACACCAATCCAACATGAAATAGGTGATTATCATGCTTTTAAAATGTCTTCTTAATGCTGTTTTTGGTTATTTGTGGCATTTCTTTAGCATAGATATTCTATTTCATGGAGGTATTTGCAGATTTGTGTGTTATACTAACCCTTCTAATGAGTTTTTGAGGTTGGTCTTACATTGCAGATTTTGGGTACTTCATTATGGCGCTAGAAGGAAATGTGACAGAATCTGATCACTGCACTAATGAATGACTATAGAATCAAACATAGGAAGTCCAATCATTAAGAAGACCAAACATTAGATCATTTTGAGCTTTGATCAAGGGTTGGGAAAGGGTCACTAGCACATGTGACACCAATCCAACATGAAATAGGTGATTATCATGCTTTTAAAATGTCTTCTTAATGTTGTTTTTGGTTATTTGTGGCATTTCTTTAGCATAGATATTCTATTTCATGGAGGTATTTGCAGATTTGTGTGTTATACTAACCCTTCTAATGATTTTTTGAGGTTGGTCTTACATTGCAGATTTTGGGTACTTCATTATGGCGCTAGAAGGAAATGTGACAGATGCTAGCGTATGGGAAGACCAACTAAGTCAGATGAAATGCCACTATATCCATAGGTGATAGTCACCCCTTTTGATAAATGGGGGATGGATTTTGTGGGACCAATTGATTCACCATCAAATGGAAAATCATATATTCTAGTTTGCACAGACTATGTAACAAAATGGGTCGAGGTAAAAGCTATGACTCATGCTCGGGATAACAAAGTTGCTCAGTTTCTATATGAACAAATTTTCACTAGATTTGGAGTTCCCAGAGAGCTCGTAACTGATCAGGGAGCTCAGTTCACATCGAATCTGATCACTGCACTAATGAATGACTATAGAATCAAACATAGGAAGTCCAACCCCTATCATCCTCAAGCCAATCGTCAGGCGGAGGTAAAAAATAGGGAAATTGAGATGATCCTCACAAAGACAGTACAGATCCATAGAAAAGATTGGAGTAGGAGACTTCTTGAAGTAGTTTGGGTATATAGAACTACATGGAAGCCAACAACTGGGTTTACACCTTTTGAGCTGCTTTATGGGAAAACAACCATGCTACCAATTGAATTTGAGCATAAAACTTTGAGGACAGCTCTTGAACTCAATATGGAAATATCTGCAGCACAGAAGGACCGTCTCCTGCAGCTAAATGCTTTGGACGAAATGCGAAAAGCCAACCTGCAGCACATAGAAGCAATCCAATAGCAAATGAAGAAATGGCATGATCAACACATCAAAACCATGAAATTTTCTGTTGGAGATTGGGCTTTGTTATATCATTCTAGATATCAAGAAAACCAGGGTAAGCTTACAACACGCTAGCTTGGCCCCTATGAAGTTGAAAATGTGTTCGACAATGGAGCTGTACAACTGGTAACAATTGATCCAGTCTGCTTCAAATTGCTAGTTAATGGCCACCGACTCCGATTGTACCAAAAACCAGTCTCAAATGAAGAATTCATGCAGCAGTTTGTTCAGGTTCCTCCCGCTACTCTTCCTACAGCCGAAGGCTTTATCATTTCTCTTGCAGCTTCACCGTAATCTTGAAAAAGCATGCCCATAATAAAGGTTTTCTTTTTAAAAGGAAACCCCTTTTTCTCCATTTTCATTTATCGCCCCCATCTCACTTCTTTATCTTCCATCCATACATCCCATCCATCCATTCCATTCGTCCACCTCGTCCGCTCGCGTCACCCATCCACTTCATCCGTCCACACCACCCTTAATTAAGATATTCTTCCCAACTGTCAATTCATGCAGACGTCATCATCTTTCTTCACACGTACGTGCAATTATCAAAGGTACGCCATATCTTTTCTTATCGCATATTTAATTTATTTTATTCTATTCATTTACTACTATGACAGTACCAGTCATTATTACAAAATCTCTGCCTATTCTTTAGTACATCTGAGGACACATGTCATACTCTAAGTAGGGGGCAGGGTAATCCAGCTTTAAAATCTATCTTTTCACCGCTGCCATAACTGCACAAATAACCTTTTCTTTAATACTTTTCTGGTACTTTCCAAATGTGATTGCATGTCCTTCTTTATTGCATGTTTTTCTTGTAAACTATGATTAAGACTGCTTGTTCAAAAAGTTCATTTTTGGAAAAGAAGGAAATGTGATGGCACGACAAAAGAAAAACCAGAGCAGAAAGGGAAACAGAGAATTTGAATTTTCAGCAAGGAATTGAGTTCAGCTAGGGGAAAACTGTAAACATGGGTGGTCAGCTGGTGCAACATGAGCCTGTAGCTCATGAATTATTATTGCAAAATCCTCAAACAGTCCACGCATTCAGCCTTTGTGGATGGTTGAATTATTTCTTGAGTTTAAATGCTTTCGATGAGGAGGCTGCTGGAGAATTTTTGAGAACCCTTTCTGAAGGGGAAGCTACTGGATGGGGTCTAACAGTTGTTGCAACTGAAGACACAATTGCTGAAGTAACCGGGCTTCTAGCCGTTGGAGAAAATTATTCTTCAGATGCTGCCGCTGCAAGGGCTGAGTTTTCAATGCCCACTGATGGACCTTTGGAAGTCTCCAAGCAGGGATGCAAGCAGGTATCGTTGCCTCCTCCTTATTCAGAATACGCTGCTTATATAATCATGTATTTAACCTGTGAAGGTTGTTTCTCCTACCTGCATTCTCATCATTTCAAATTATTAAGCCATATGAGGCATGGGTTAGTTGTAAATGTTTCAAATTTTTTGTTAAAATTTTTAGAACAAAGTGCCCACGGAACCCAATAGGGGAAAGATAATTTTGTAACTCACCATGGCCTTATCAAATTACTAATTGAATGCTCTTTAAGAGATGTTTGACCTCTTTCCTGGCAACAATTCGTTGCCCAAAAGAGCTTGTGAATTCCACAACCCCCTAGGGTACTTACCCCACGGCCTTAGAAAAAGAAGAAAGAAATTGCGTCTACTAGTAGAACAGGGCAAGGGTCATCTACTCCTATAGCACCTGGTCCTGCAGCTTTCACACCTGAATCCTCTGCTAGGGTACAAACTAGGTCTGCCACGAGGAGAGAGAAGGGTAAAACAAAGGCAGAAGGGTCCCCAGAATCTGACCCTCGTTCTCAGAAAAAGGCAATGCCCTTCTCCTGCAGCATCATCCCCTACAACCGTCTCTCCTACAGCAACACCTGTTGCTATCACCAGTTCACCGTCATCCTCTGGTAGGGCAGAGCCCTCCAAGCAGACAAGAAAGCGGAAGGCTACTAGAATGCCTCCTGCAGCCGCATCAGTACCAAGAAGAGTTTCCACAAGGAAACAATCTAAGACCTCCCCTGCTTCACCTCAACCTGAGGTTATTGTAATTTCAGAAGGGTCTGTTGAGTCCGAATTTAATGTTTCTCAGAATGTGCCTGAGAATGCTGCTTAGAGTTCATTCGTTCCTGAAGAGGAACAAGTTGAGACACAAGAAATAGGGCATAATGAGCAAGGGTTACCAAATCTTGATGACTTGGCTACCGCTGCTATGCAGTTTTTTGAGGAAGCACAGTCTTCTCTACCGCAGCAACCAGAATTCATTTTGCAGCCGGAGCAAGAACAGACTGAACAATTGAATGTGCCTAGTGAAGTTACATTTAACCCTGCAACTTGCAAAGCCATTGTTGTTTATAGGAAGACGTTTTTAATTGAGTTTCTAGAATATGTTAAAGCTAATTAGGAACCAGTTACATTGCAAACCCTGACTTTCTGACACATAGCCCAGACTGACATGCAGCAAAGTCTATGGGAAGTAGAAAGGAAGAAATTGAAAAAGGAAATTGAAAATCAGAAACAAGAAATTGTTGAATTGAAAGCAAAAATGGATGAAATGTTAAAAGTAACTGGTCAGATTATGGAATGCCGACCACCACCCAGAGTTTATGCTCTGTGTCTTAAGGAACAGTTTTTATGGTTCCAATTGATGAGAATATCCAGAAACCAAGATCCTATACTTCACACTGCCAAAGAATTTTACGAAGCATACTAGGCAGCCCCTAATTGGTTAAGAAATTCTCTGTGTGAATTCTATTTACATGGCTTTGTAATTCCATTTGAAACAGAATGGAATCCTCTTCTGTATATTGGTGATATTCATTTGAGAGCATTTATGTCATGTGCAGCAAATGAAGCAAATTATGGCAGGCAGTGGGAAACATATGAGGAAGCTGAGAAAACTAAGCCTATTCCATTACGCTCTCAAAGTTCAAACCCCCATGTAATGCTAGAAGATTGGTTTGCTCTGACATATGGCATTAATAATGTTATAGCCAGAGAAAAGATATTTGATATCAGGAAACAGGTATATGATGAATTCCAGGCACAACAATATTCGTTTTAGAGACTAGCATATACCAGAAGTGAGAAAAGATGGGAAAGATTAATTGTTGGATTAAGAAGATCCGAACCTCACAGTCCCCTAAATTTCACAGTAGCTCTTAAAAGATCAAGCAGATACATACAATTGGGACTTC
Organism: Sequoia sempervirens; assembly: GCA_007258455.2. NCBI lineage: Eukaryota > Viridiplantae > Streptophyta > Pinopsida > Cupressales > Cupressaceae > Sequoia > Sequoia sempervirens. Next base: position 170,211,130 of record VDFB02000003.1, on the reverse strand, counting down.
AAACGAGATTTGAACTGTGGTTGCCATTAACATTCAGACCTCTTGTGCTAATGTGGTCCCTCTATCCTTACCAGACTACAAATCTTAATGATGATTTAGAAGACTGAAGGTATGAAAGGTGCCAGGATTTGAGAGGATTTTATTACAGGTTTGGAAATCCATTTCATAGTCATGCAACAACCACAGACTTCAGAGAAACCACCAGGAAAGTTAATGCTGGAGGACCAGCATTGGGCTAAGTAGGGGGCAGAAATGATGAGCTTAAAATATGCTCATAGTTTGGATATTATGGTGGACTCTCAATATCTTTACTTTTGTTATTTTGTGACTGTTTAAATTCTGTGAAACCTTTTTATGGGGACATCCTGTAGCAAAACATTTGTATATTCCTGTAGCTTATTGTGTTGACTTGATTACATTTATTGCCCCGTTGACTCCCTAAATGACTGGTATATCGCATATAGTTTTTGAATGATGAAATAGATTTAAATATGTGATTAATGAACGGATATTGTGTATGTGCCATACGCCTTTTCTTTCGCATCTGTTACCTTTTGTTTCGCAGGTTGTTGAAGAATGATCGAGTCGAGCGCAGGCAATCTCGGCCTTGCAGTAAAGTCCATTTCCTGCACGACTTCGAGGAAGCTCCGACGAAGACTCTTTGACCGAAACCGTTGGGAAAGATTTTTAATGACAGTCAATTTGGAAAGAGTGGAGTGCTAGATTCTCTCTGGATCGGGTTGAATGCATAAATTCATTTATGAAGTTTGTTCCTTGATTCTGGGATACACTTTACTTCCACGTGTTTCTTTGATTGGGTTAGTTAGTTGTTCTTCTAATTTAAAAATAAAATACTCCTCCTGCGCGAGTGAGTAGGAGATGATAGTTAGAGTAAGATAGAAGCATAGTGATAGCAAATATCATGTAAGAATCAGAATGATAATGAAAAGCAGAATCTGTTTGACAAGAGACATAGTTTGTTGTTAGTTTCCATTTCAACAAAGCAATGTATACCATTCTTTTTTCATGAATAAAGCTTGATGAAGTTCTGATTTTAACACCTGCGTAATCAGTAGATGCTTGCTAAGGGGGCCCACTTAGTAAGTATCTATAGCTAGTTAGTTAGTTGTAGCTAGTTAGTTAGTTGTTCTTTTCTGTTGATCTTCAGTTAGCTTTCATCTTTGAAGTTTTCATACAAACTTAGTCTTGTACTGCTCCTGCAGTATAGAGAATCCATCCCTGTGCCTGTTCCTGCAGCATAAGGCCAGTTCATAGTTTGTGCTTCAGTCGTAGCTGTTATGGTTTCTGTTTTAGTTAAATCATAGTTGAGTTAAATAACTTTGCATTACCTTCCTGTAGCATAGATAGAATTCCTTTCCAGTATTTATTTCTGCTAATATCTGACCAAAATGAGTTCTTAGTGCATATATTTTTCCGCGCCATTTAAAGTATACGTCCCCTAGTTTGACAAGTAAATGAACGTCCATAGAGAGATATAAGTCACTTGTTGGAATGTCCAATTCCCAGGAAAGGTTTTATTGTGATTTTCATATCCTTTTGTGGGCGCGACCAGTACCCACACACACACACATGTATATGTGGTGTGGAAATGATTTATGAATGGAAAAGAGTGCAACAATAACAACAATATAAGTGACATAATTATAAAATAGGGCACCATGCTAAAGTTGTAACACTATTTTTTTTGGTGACCTAGGGTATCCCCACGACCCCCCACCCAATGTCACTTAGAGGCGAGACTAGTCCTTGGAGGCACACACGGAGCCAACAACCCATGCACCAAGTTAGCCCGAGAGCGAGTCAAACCCAAGACCATGAGGAGCCATCCCACAGCCTCAAGCCAACTGTGCTACCTGTGCTGGCTAAAGCTGTAACACTATTGCTTTATGCTAGTTCTATACAATGATATGAGAGATTGTGTTGTATTAATGAAAACTCTGCTAAGCTATTTATACTTACCATGTCTCAGAGAATAGCTACAATACATTATTATACTATTGAGGAAAATGAAAGGATAGTTTGACAATTGAAAGAATTAGCCTTCCGTTGGCTCACATTTCATGGTTTCTTATCTTTTGCAGATTTCTTTGAAGTGTTGGGTTGCATAAAATGACACCTCATGCTATTGTCAGAAGCTAGGTAGCTTTGTATCTTTGAAGACTAACCTTTCCAAATAGGATTTTAGGACAATTCTTGATTCTTGAAGGCAACATATAGCCTCACATATATCTATGTAAATTTAACTAGTAAAATGGAACCTCTTAACATATATATTTAATATTTCAGGAGAATTATTTTATTATATTATCATATATTAATGATGACAAACAACCTTTCAAGGGCCCTTAAGACAATGGCTATAAAAATAGTTCATCATTTTCACGAAGATTTGTTGTGGGCCATGTTAAGCTAATCTATTATACTTGAAACTCCAATGCTTTAAGCAATTGGCTACATACAAAGACATAAAATATAGACATGAGTTGAAAGAAATGACGCTAGAGTGTAGGAAATCAAGGCTCTAAACAAAAGCATCGAGCTACTAAAGGTTCCCTATTCATAGTTTATGCATAAATCAACACACTAAAGTTTAGATGACAGATCTAAGCATGCATAAATGTGAATAAAATTCCAGGAAAGTACTATTCCATGGAACTACAAGTGAATAGATAAGGTCCATTATAGGGCAGCTACCTCAAGCCATCCCAAAACAAGAAGGTGAACTACCTAGAGAGAGCAAAAAATCAAACAAAATGTGACGCCAATAACCATCTAAGAGCTAATATATGGTGTTTCAACTAACCTTATGCAGTTGGCATCATAAAAATAGAAAGAAAAACACATTTTCAGAGATTTAAGGAATTAAATATTCAGATAGAAGTCTAATAACTCATCCAAGGTACTAAATGTTTCTTTTTGGATAGCTGGCTGCGTACCCAAGAGCCACCTTATCACAATCGACATAAAACTTAAATACAATCAATTACTAAAAGATATAAAAGCATAATCTCCAAATTTTGATTTGGATTTGATTACCAAAATGAATAAACATAAAGTCTGGAAACACGATACCCAAATCATGCAGACAATTGAATCAATGAGAGTAACATAGATTAAGCATGTCAAAAAGAAAAAAATAAAAAGAAAATGAAGAGAACCCTATAGCCTACGTTGCCTATCAATTGGTCCAAGGCTGCAAAGCAATGACTAATAGAGGCATAAAAAAATCTACACCATGGAGTAACGATGTAATACATCAAAATTTAGATTCCAAATTCAACAAATAACAAGCAATCGTTTTCTTTCGTTTGCATCAAATAGAGAATGAAACAAATCAAATACATCACCAACCTGAACTCCTCCACTCGATACTGGAGTAAATGTGCTGAAGACCACTTATTTCCTAGCTACAACTCTTTCCTCCAAAACCCGATCACTTTCAGAAAACAATTTAGTCCCAACACTGTAATCTTTTTGAATTATTTTGTAGAGCCCAATTTTCTTTTTGAGAACAAAAATTAATTGATAAAACATTTCTAAAAAATGGGCATACTTCAAAACTAGAAAAAGTTTTATTTTTACCAAATTAAAAATCCAAGAGATAAGCTTTCGAAACTAAAAATCAACAAAAAATGACAAGTTTCCTGTTCGACGATCCATTTGAAGTCATGCATGTGCACGCATTGTCTTTTTTCTCATCTTTTTCCAGCTTTATACTTCAGTTCGAAAATCTTATCTCTTTTATTTAATTTAAAATTAAATTACCTTCCTAATTAATTAATTAAAATCCAATGAAAATAATATTCATCTTTATTTATTTAAAAATCACATTAATTTTTCCAAATTTAAATAATTATCCTCACACAATAATAAATTATCAATTATTATTAAATACCATTTAAAACAATAATTATTATAAAATAAATTTATTTAATTATTTAATAATAACCGTATACGTTCTATTTCACAAAATGGATTTATTAATTATTATTTTAAATCCAAATTTATATAAATTACTTGGTAATCAATTTTAATTTAATTAACTGATTTAACCAGGCCATTTAAAATATTAATTTTACCACATAATCCGATAACACAATAAACAATGAAATCATAAATAAACACTTACACAAATGTCCAGAAAGACCAATACAAAGGGGCACTACATCCTGCCCCCTTAGCATCAACTTACTCCTGGAAGTTGCAAGGTGAAATAAAACGTACACAATCATAAGCACAACACAATGAACTAACAACTATACCAACAATTAAAATGACATTAATGAGACAATTAAAATTAAACGACTCAAAATAAAACAATACCAAAATGGAAACTGGTTGCAAATGGACCACATCATTGAACACAATGATGGGGTGACAGACAAGGATGGGGAACTTTCTTGTCAACTCCGTTTTTCCATATCATACCCATTGGGTTTTATAAGGCACGCTCAAACTTGACAGTGCAGGTGGAGTTGATGCCTGGTCGGTCTACAACTTGCATCAACAAGATGCCGAGCATATATATATATCAATTAACAACACATCGTGAGAGGAAGTCGTAGCGTAGCAAGGTACTCACGAATGAGTGATGCTACACTGTCCCTCTCACCCAGACCTCAAACACAATCCACATCATCAAGTACAATAATTACATCATAATCAACATCACATAGGAATCACTTATCACTACATAACATGCATAGCACTAAGTTCACATGATAGCATAACCAATTTAATTCCAATACACAACTAGCTCTATAAATCATCATGGCATGAATATCAGTAAAGAAAGTCATAATAATCCAAGTCAAATAATTGTTCTCCAACCAAATCAAACTGATGGAACAACTATCAACAAAATATCAAGGTACATAAAACATCATAAAAAGTTTCAATGCAAGGAAAACAACATGGGAGACACTACTACAATGCTAGAACCCTACTAAACCCTCATGAGTTCAACCACAAGATCTTGATTGATTTTTGATGTGCGTTAATATCAGCGCCTTGGTGGCGGAAACGATGGTTATCAGCTGTGCTAGTATGGGCATGATCTACCCACGACGCCCGCTGTCATTTCCAGGAAGTGGGCCTCTGGCCGAGAGCCTATGAGAAGTGATTTCCTCTTGAACCTTTCATGATAGCCTTGTTGATCACAAAGAAACAACTTGTGCCTGTTCCCAAAACCTCTATCCACTTTCAGAGGTCACGGTGAATTTGCTAAACATTGCCATTAACCCTGATTACGAGTGCTTTGTGTGAAATTTTGCTTTGAGCAGTTGGACTTGTTACACCGCAATTTTGATTCTTCTTAGAGTGTGAACACCATCACCATGATGAGATTGGGAGATTCTTAATGTTTGAGCTCGAGTGCTACTATTTGTATTCATCATGCAGGTGCGATTTGAGGGCAAAATTTCAGGCATGGGGTGCGCTGTGCATTTGAACGTACGGTATGACGCGTTATCGCACTTTGAAGCGGGCATTTTATACGCGGCATAGCCGGGCTGCGATACTCGTTCAAACCGATAAAGTGATGGACTAGCATACCCTCATCGTCACCGATTCCAACATATTGCTTAAGTTCATAGAACCGACACTTGTACTATTCTACAGACATTTCCATCTATTTTAGCTCATGGAATTCATCCACACGGTGCTGTCTCCAGTGTTTTGATAGGAAAAGGCTCTAAACCTTTCCATGAATAACCCCCAGGCCACTAAAACAGTATCTAGGTGCAATTTTTTCTCTTCTAATTTCCACCATGTGGATGTGAAACCTCTGAGGTGCATGATGGCGCACCTAGCCCTAGTATTACTACTATAAGGATGCATAGAAAAGACACGATCCAAATCAATTAGCCAAGTTTCGGGCTCTAGTCCTCCAGCAATACCGTCAAATGTGGGTGGATGTTCTCTCAACAAGTCTCTCATGTGACCAACTACCACAACATCCTGATCCACTACTATATCACCCCTTCTCAGAGATCTCTCTCTCTTCCTGCCCACTCGCTACTCCTCCTCCTACCTAGGGCCTAAACGGCCAAGAACCTCCTCTAAGAACTGACATAGTTGCACTCCCTCTAACCTTGGATGCTTTGGGTTTCAACCTCTACCTCCTAGGTTGTTCTGTGAACCCTGATGTTCCTCATGTTTAGACCTATGAGAACTCAAAGACGTAGTACTTTGTGATGAGTGCCTCAGAAATACAAGTTTAAATAGTCATTTTATGGTTTAAAAGACTTGATTATATTATTAATTAACATGATTGGTGGTAGACTATATGCTAATATATTTACTTATTTTACTTTATGTTTGGCTAAATTAGTAAATATATTAGATGTAATGCTTTGCATTGAATGCATTGCTTTTGTGGTGATAATGATGAGTTAATTATGTAGTTTGAATCTTTTACTATCATAATTGGTATCCTATTTTTAAGGATCTTATTCAAGGTATTTAAGACTAATGATTGATGACTTAGTTCAAAGATAAAGTTTAACCATATGAAGACAATCACGCTTCTGATCACTCCAGCTAGATGATGAATCACTAAAGTTTTAAATCAGCTCCTCTTAGTCGGTTTAGGAACTTTTTGTCCTAGCATTGATCTTGAATTTTCCCTATGTCTATTTTCAGTTATGTTTTAGTCTTTAGTTTAGATAACTTGTATCTTGGCAGTTAATGCCATGTTTTGAATTCAATAAGGGATATAGTTATAAATGTCCATCTTTAGGTTTTAGATGGAAGTTAGATAATTTTTCCATTAGAATCTATAATTGCTGCACTACTTTGTTTTGCATCCCTATTTGGGTGAATTTAAATGAAAATAAGAAGTTAAATCGAATCACTGTCTTAGAGGTCTCACCGAAGGAAGAGTAGGGCTTGCTCAACCAAAGGAAGTGACCTTGTTTGGTATTTCTCAGAGTTTATTTTATTTTTGTTCATTGGATATTAAATTTGGAATGTTAATTCTATTTGAATCATTTTTAGTAGTTGTGTTTAATTGCTATTAAGCTAGGTTCATCATGGTTAGAATGGTTTATTATATTTATTATAAAGTTTATTGAGTTAATCAAGATTTAGATGTTGTTTGTAGAAATTAAGTTTGACAATTATCTGTTGAGTTTAATATAAGCAATGATGGAAACTTATGGAAAGATGAAATTGAAACTTGTTTGGAATTTACTCATGGAAATTAGTATTTATGTTTTCTAGATTAATAATTATTTCCTTGCAATTTATTTATGTTCTTTAAATTGGCATTAAAATTAGATTTCGAATTCTAGATTAAGAATTAAGTTAATTTTAGACTTTTCCATGAATCAGTCTCAATCAAGTCAAGCAAAGTTAGAAATAAGTCAACAAAACTTTAAATTAGGAAATGAGATAGAATTAATCCTTAGGAATTAGTCGCTAAAGTTCACCTCCTGAGAGCTCCTGAAGGAGTTAAATTGAAACCAAATTTCACTATTTACAGTGCAAAACCCCCCAAAAATCTGTGACAACCATCCTTATTGCATATAGCTCTAAGACACACCTAGTTTGATAATTAAATGACTAAATGATGCAAGTTGTGACATCAACAACCTTGCCCATCATTTTTGGTGTCGTTGTTTGGGAATAAAAGATCTGGCTATTGAGTGTGAAGCCTTAGTTTTGATAAGGAAGATATATTTAAATTGTGGATGAGACGAAATAGAGACCATCTAGGGAGGTTTCTTCCACAAGATATTGATTTTTGAAGAAATATTGATTTTGATCAAGAACAAGACATTCAATAACATCAGATCAAAACTCAAGAAGAGAATAGAGATCAATTTCAAGAAGAAGAAATGGGTGACCGACTAGTATGTCCACCAGCAAATAGGACCTTTTCTTATCCTATTAATCTCGAAAGACAGATTGATGAGCCTCATATGAAGAATATTTCACCCTTGACTTTGCCTATCTTTACGGGAAAAACTTTTGAGGATCTTGATCAATTCCTTTTTGAGTTTAAAGTTTTATGCTAGACCTATGATTATACAAATGATAACTAGAAGTTGAAGTTATTTCCTTCTACCTTGAAAGAGTCAACTTTACGTTGGTTCATGGGTTTAGGTGTAGGAATAATCACAACTTGGCAACAAATGGAAACTGAGTTCTTAGATAAGTACCAAGATTATTTTCAAGGGATAGGAAGGAGGAATTGTTTTGAATGAGACAAATGGAGGATGGATGTTTGGAAGATCATGCCGATAGATTCTAGTTTGTGCACCAGAGGTGTACTAATGGGTTGGATAATGAAATTAGTAAAATAATTTTTTTGAGAGGAATTGATGATGAATCTAGAGAGTCTTTGAATCTTATGGGGAAAAGAGACATTAATAAACTTTCCTTGGATGATATTGTTGAAATATGTAGAAACTACTCTAGGAATAGAGTAGGGACTAGAAATTCCTGAAGAAACAAGGCTCATACTACTAATGTCTCTCAAGTAATGAAGGAATTAGCAAACCTGAAAACTGATTTACTTCTTCATCTCAACATGCAAGGAGATAAGAAGAATACTGAACCTTTATCCATTTATTGTTCCAAGTGTAGAGGGAAACATATTTTAAGAGAGTGTCCATTGAATCAACTTAAGATATGTGAAATTTGTGAGAAACATCACTCAACAAGTTCCTGTAATATTTTGGCTAGAATTAAGAGCAATCTGAAGAAACCACTTGTGGTAGAGGAAGAGCTTAATTATGTTGGCAAGAGATCTCAAAACACAGGGTATAATGCTAATCAAAGGCAATATGGTGCTACAACTAATTGGAATCAGAACAATTGGAAAAATATGAATCAATGGGTCCCTCCATATCAATCACAACCACCACCTACATTTTTAGGTCAACTTGAATGGATAAATCCTTAGTGGAACTAGTCACAGTGGCAAGCTGATTAGTAGCCACAGTGGTAGTCAAATCAACCATCATGGCAACAAAATCAGATGCAGTTTCAACCATGGAAAAACTAGGGGAAAAAACATCCCAGGGTATAGACACCTCCATGAATCAATGCCCCTAATCCTACTAATGAATAGGTAAACCAGCCTTAGTTGCTAGCTCAACCGATTGCAAATCTAAGAAATACCAGTAATGATACAAATTCCCCTAATTTGAACACGATTGATGCTAATGATATTCAATTGAGAAATCAGACTATTCAATGTACACCAACAAAAAAGTTCAAAAAGGTGGGAAAGAAAATGAGAATTCAGAAGAAAAAAAAAACTCTGAGGATGAACAAAAAGTCAATCAAGCACCTTACCTTGAGCGGTTGAAGGAAGAAAAAGTCACTCCTAAAATCTCCCAACCAAGTTACATGAATGTAGTAGATTCTCAACTTCTTCATGAGTTGAAGAAGATTAACATTGAGATACCATTGTTACAAGCCATTAACGACATACTAGAGATAAATTAGTTGGTTAAGTCCCTTTGCATGAAAACTCGAGGGAGGAAGAAGAAATTACCTCCCATAATACAAATAGGGAGAAAACTCACTGATGTGTTATTAGGAAGATTGCTTACTCATAAATATAATGGTCCTGGTAGTCTTGTAATAACCTTGAGTATTAAAGGAGTTGAGATATCCGATGTTCTAATTGATTTGGGAGCTGCCATTAATGTTATCACATTTGATACTATTGAAATGTTGGGAATGATAACTGTTCAACCCACAACAACTATTTTATAGTTGGTTGACCAATCTACTACCAAACCTGAAGGTGTTATTGAAGAGCTCATGGTCACCATTGACAAATGGGATTATCCAGTTGATTTTTTGGTTCTTAAATCCAGAAAGAAAGATTCTGGTTATCTAATTATCTTATGCAGACCATGGTTGGTTACTGCTATAGCCTTAATAGATTATAGATCAGGAAGTATGATCATTTCAAATGGTCAGAAATAGAAAGAGTTGTCACTCTATCCTCCAGCACAACCATCAATTCAACTAAACACTCAATTTTGGGTTGATGAGGATATGGAATCAGAGGGTGATGGTATTGTAAAGTTATCTATGGTTACTTTGGTTGAACATGTTGATGAATGCGAAGAACAAGAGTTCACTTATGAAGACATTAATAAAATTGAGAAAGGAAGCTGTCAAGCAACATTGCATCAACAACACTCTTGTCCTATGAATAGACTTGTTGGAAATCCCCTTGATTCTAAAAATGATACTAAAGAAATTATAGTAGCTCGGGATAAACCTCTCAACATTAATTCATCTTTGTCCCCAAAACAAGAAAAAGAATTGAAGGAAACTTTAGAAAAACATACTGAAGAATTTGCTTGGGAGTATAAGGATATGAGAATAATTCATCCTTCAATTTGCAGTCATCACATTTACACTGAAGCTGTAAAACCAATTAGACAAGGTCAAAGGTGAATCAATCTCATTCTTTGTGATATTGTTAAACAAGAAATAGAAAAACTACTAAAAGTTGGGTTCATTTACCCAATAATTGATAGTCAATGGGTTTCTCCATTGGTTATTGTTCCCAAGAAAAAATGGTAAATGGTGTGTGTACATGTATTATAGGGAATTGAATAAAGCCACAAAGAAGGATTGTTTTCCATTTCCATTCATTGATCAAGTACTTGATAACCTAGCAGGAAATAATTATTTCTCTTTTCTTGATGGATTTAGTGGATACAATCAGATCCAAGTAGCTCCTGAAGATCAAGATAAAACTACTTTTACCTATCCTTGGGGTACATATGGTTATATAGTTTTACCATTTGGATTGTGTAATACACCAACCACTTTTCAAAGAGCAGTGCTTGCTATTTTTACAGATTTCACCATTTTGTGTGTTGAAGTTTATATGGATGACTTTATAGTTCATGCAAAAACATTTGAGGAAGCACTTCAAAACTTAGAAAAGGTTTTGTAGAGATGTAAAGATCACAGGTTATCCTTAAATCATGAAAAGAGTTCAATTATGATGACAAAAGGTATTGTTCTGGGACATCACACCTCAAAAGAGGGGATAAAATTTGATCCCAAGAAAGTAGAAATTATTCAAAACATTGAGATCCCTATGAACCAAACTAGTGTTTGCAACTTTCTTGGGCATGTCAGATATTACCAAAGATTTATTGAAGGGTTTAGTAAAATTTTTGGACCTTTGTTTACATTGCTCAAGAAAGATGAGGAGTTTGTATGGATAAATGATTGCCAAAAATATTTTGAGACAATTAAAAAAGCTTTAACAACTTCTCCAATTATCAAAGGCCCTGTTTGGGGAGTTCCATTTCACATACATGCTAATGCATCCAATTTTATTATTGGTGCAGTATTGGGACAAAAAGATGATAATGATGCCATGCATGCAATCTATTATGTTAGCAAAAATATAAATCTTGCTGAAAGAAATTATACAACAACAGAAAAAGAATTTTTAGCTATAGTATATGCAATTAACAAATTTAGGCATTATATTACAGGTTACAAAGCTTACATACATATAGACCATGTTGCAATTATATATTTGATGAACAATGCTATAGTAGGTGGACAAATTATAAGATGGTTATTGTTGTTATAGGAATTTGATGTGACTATCATAGATAAGCTTGGAAAGGATAATGTTGTTGTTCACTTCCTTTCTAGAATTGTTTTGTAGGATGATCAAGAACTAGTGGATGACACATTTCTAGATGAAAATTTATTTGCAATATCAATTCATTGACAGTGGTTTTCTAATCTTGCAAATTACCTTGTAATAGGGAAGTGTCCAAATCACTTTAGTCATAAACAAAAAAGAAGGTTAATTCATGAAAGTTCTTGATTTCAGTGGATTAATGGACTTTTATTTAAAATGTGCCCTGATCATGTTCTTTGCAGATGTATTGCTGAGTTAGATGTTTATGATGTTGTACACGTTTGTCATCATGAGCCAGAAGGAGGACACTATTCAGTAGTTAGAACAGTTCATAAGATCTTAGGAGCTGGTTACTTTTGACCATCATTGACAAAGGATGTTTCATTCTTTGTTAAGCAATGTGATAAATGTCAGCAGATGGGAAGAACTACACCAATAATGGAGATGCCATTTCAACTGTAGATAGCTTTGGAACCATTTGAAAAATAGGGAATCAATTTTGTAGGACTTGTTGATCCACCTTCTAAAGGGAATCATTATATCCTTGTTCGTACAAACGATGCAACAAAGTGGGATGAGTTGAAAGCATTTCCAGTAGCATGAGAGGACAAAGTAGTAGATTTTTTGTACAAAAAAATTCTTTAGAGATTTGGTGCACCATGAGAAAAAGTTTCAGACCAAGGACCACAGTTTGTATCAGTGATGATGGAAGCCTTTATGCAGAGATATAAAATGATACATAGGAAATCTTCACCATATCATCCTCAAGTGAATGGAAAAGTTGAAATCACTGACAGAGAATTAGAGAATATCTTGAAAAAGACTGTTTCATTAAGGAAAACAAACTGGGCAGAGAGGTTAGATGAAGCAATATGGGCTTATAATACCACATGGAAAACAACAACTAAAATTTCTCCATATGAACTTGTGTATGGGAAAACTCTAGTCATGCCTATAGAATTTGAATTACGAACATTGAAAACAACATTAGAAGTTGGAATTAATTTACCTGAGTTGGAGAAAAGTAGAATTTTACAACTAAATAGACTGGATGAGATGAGAATGGAAGATCTTCAACACATAGAGGTGATCCAAAAGCAAAGGAAAGAATGGCATGATAAGCATATTGTGACCAGACAGTTCAAGGAAGGAGATTGAGAATTATTATTTGACTCTAGATTTGAAGAGTTTGAGGGGAAATTCAATACAAGATTGTTAGGACCCTATGAGATAGATCAAGTATTTGAAAATGGAGTTGTTCAATTAGTACCAATTGATGGAGAAAGGAGAGTTATGCTAGTTAATGGTCATCGATTGAAAATATATCATAAACTAGCAACAAAGGAGGAATTTTTATCAGATCTGCAACACATAATTGAACATTTTCCCATGGAAGATATTTCTTGCATGAGAGAAGATCTTGACCTTTGAAGAAGGTATGAATACACAAGGTAAATTGAAAACCAGCAAATGGCAGTTTACCTTGGGAAAAAAGAAAGTAAATTGAAAACCAACAAATGGCGATTTGCTTTTGAAAAAAAATGATAAGATGACTAAAAACTAGCAATGTCGGCCTATCTGGGTTAACTTCGATTATCTCCTGAAAACTCATGAACAATCTTGAACTCCTGAAAGCTCCTGAAGACTCCTAAAATCTCTTGAACTCCTGAGAGCTCCTGAAGACTCCTGAAGGCTCCCGACAGCTCTTGAAAGTCTCAAAGGCTTGCAATAAATAAAGGTGCACATTTAATGTGATTATTATTCTCAAAATATTATTTTCTAAAGTAGTTAAAATAATGTGAAGTAGGTAAATATTTATAAGCTTAGAAACCTCTGCCATATTGTTATTAATAATTATAATAAATTTCTTTTAATCATTTCAAAAAATAGTAGAGAAGTTGATTAAGTGTGACATGACATTCAAATGATGTTCGTAATGATTACGGGTAATGTTGAGATTCGCTAGTCCTTTCAAAATCCTTTCAAAATTAAAATGAAATATGTCAGGGGCACCACCAACTTTACAAATTGAATTGCAACTACAAAATTGTTGGGTGTGAGGTGTCTAGAGCAGTAAAGGAATTAAATGCAAAGAAATAATGACACACCGTGTCATTTTTCAAAATTGCTACTTCACAAGAAAGAAATGATCATTCTGGAAATTGTTTAACAACTCAATCCGCCATTGTTGAGTCTGCCATTATTGACAAAAAAATACGGGAAACAAAAGGAATGCGGAACTAAAGAATTTTACTCTTGATTTTGAGAGTAAAAGGTTGCTGAGAGAAGTAGGATGGTTGGATTTCGTTATGAAGTATGAAGGCTTTCAATAGTAAATTGTGGAAGAATTCGTAAGGAATTTCCATGTGAATGTCACAAGAGTTAGAGATGAGATCACTGAAGTTACTCTTGAAATCATAAGTTAAATTTCATGAATTCTTGTTGAAGGGAAGCCAGTTAATAAGGGCCTGGTAAAATTCGATGAGTTGGTGTTGGAATTTCATCAAGAACCAGAAAAGAAGCTTGAAATTCTTTTGCAAAAAGGAGATTAGTGGGGAATTGCTCATAATAGCTTGGAAGAGCCTTGGAGAAATGTTGTAATGTGGGTAATGAAATTCTTCACATGTGAGGGAAAATACAACACTATATTAGGGCCAAGAATGCAAATGTTGATACATTTGAGGTATGGAAACACAAAACCTTCCTCTAGAATCAATTTACCAACATTTTTATTTTCACAAATTGCTTCAATGATTTCTTGGGTAAAATCTAAGGGAGAGTCATCCATAAAATATCATGGTTTAATTCATTTGATAATTAAACATCATTTCTTGAAGAAAGAATCTAAGAAATAAGGTTGGCTTGAATTTTTGTTTTCAACTATTGAAAAATAGAAAGGAAAACCCAAAAAGGGGCCTACGACAAGAAGGGAAAACTTAGAAAAGGGAGAATCTTCTAAAGGAGAGCAGAAAAAGGACAAAATAAAGCTACAGGAATCCACTAGAGTGACCCGTAGTGCTTCCAAAAAGAGAAAACAAGAGTT
>VDFB02000003.1:170146375-170196322 GCA_007258455.2 Sequoia sempervirens | reverse complement strand
AGTGTCCATCTTGATCTTCCTATGCATACATCACATCATCTGACCCCATCATCCATGCCTATATTGTTGGCAACACATACCATGCAGGCATCTGTTAATGCACCCTCTAGCAGCGAACACATGCTAGAACATGCATCAGGACATGTACCTGGGGATGCAGAGGCCACTAGTACTGGTGATGTTTTAGCAGTATTTCCTAGATCTTCCTGTATTACTAGTATGAGAACATTTCTGGTCACACTTGTGGTGACTGAGGATTTCATTCCCATAAAGATAGAGAAGGTCCCAGGTACTTTAAATGTTTTAATTATTATTATATATAATCCAATTGAAATTTACTTATTGATCACTCTTTTTAGACTATTGATCCCATGATCATTTTGTAGGAAATGATTTTTTTTATAAACATCTAAGTGATATTACATTGGGCTCTTGGGCCCACCATACGATACAAAGATTGGAATGCCCAAAATCAAGATTTAAAATATGAGCTCATTAACCATTTAGTTGTGTTGTTAGGTGATAAAATATTCAACCGAACCAAGGTCCTTAAGAAAGTTGGTACCTATCTAAAGTATGTGAGGGACCAATATAGGTCACATTTAGAGAAGAACAAAAAGTATGAGTGTCCCCCCATGATTCTAGAGATGGAGTGGAAGGACCTGGTGTCAGATGGAAATGAAGGCTGAAAAGAAAAAAAGGAAAAGACACCACTTACGGGCCAAAGGAGGTATGTGATACTATCAACAATGTATTTATATCTTGATTACTCTTTCTTTTTTACATAATCTAATCTATTTCAAAATTTTCATAGAATTTTAGGCCCTTAAAGGAAACAAAGGGCAAGACTAGAAAACATAGGTAACCTAAACTTGGATTTGGTGGTTATGTGAAATTAGCCCATGAATTGTAGTATCAATAAATTGGAAATATAGTATCAAATTATAGAGTGAAAACAATTTTGGTTTTATCACACACATAGAAGAAAAAATTCATGATCTTAATATGCAAAAAATGTAGGGCTCTGAATTCAACAGAGTTCCCATAGAAGATGACCTAAATATTTCCTTCCAACAAGGCTATGGAGTCATGGCCGAACACCTAAGAGTCTTGACTGGACAAACACAACCTTCCACTACATCTAACATGCAGGTAAATAAACTCCAATACATTTTATTTAAAATTGAATGCTATTTCAATCATATTCAATATTAATTTCCACCATGGTAATTACATGCCTATTTGTTTTAAACATTCAAGAAACCATGATAATCTTTGCACATGACATTGGAATGCAGCACGAGGTGAGGTGGAGCACAACTGCGAGATAAAGGTCATGGTGTGCATCCGGTACTTTAGAGGCATGTAAGAGCATGATCAGCATGTTAGAGCATGTCCGGGCTAGAAAGATGAGGAGGAACATGATGTGGCCCCATCAAGTAAAGAGGACCACTCTAAAGTTCTTTTAAACATATTTAATTGCAATTGGTGTATTAATTAATGTAACCTTTCATGTTTCAACTTTAGAGCATGTAGAGCATAATCAACATGTTGAGCATTATCAGGCTAGAGAAGATCAAGAACATGATGTGGCCCCATCAGGTAAAGAGGACCACTCTCATGTTCTCTCAAACATATTTAATTTCAATTGGTGTATTAATTAATGTAACCTTTCGTGTTTCAACTGCAGATCAAGATTTAGAGGGTGTTCAGCATGTTGAGCATGAGCCTATAAAAAAAGTTCAGGAACATGATGTGGACCCATCAGGTAAAGAGAACCACTCTAATGTTCTTTTAATTAATGAAATACTTGTAACAATAATAATAAAACATATCAGTTTACCATTTATTTCTTATTGCAGCAAACCCCCCCTTGTAGCAGCATCCACGTCATGAGTAGACAACTAGGCATACATTAAGATAACGAGCAGAGGGAAGAACAACTAAAGGGGGGAAAAATATTGATTTAGAAAATGATACTCCACTTCAGATTTTTGTAGCTTTAAAAACCGCGATTAATAATCATATCATGACAACCATATTTTTTATTGTATGTTAGAAATGAAGAAAGAATGAATATTATATTTTGTGGTGGTGTTATATGTTATTAATGGATGAATGAATGAATAAGGTAATGTTATATGATTGGGTATGGGGAGTGCTTAGAGGTGATGTAGGGGAGGAGGTGGGAAGGGGCAAATGAGCTTCCACAGTCCATGGTTGGCCCTATTAGAGAAGTAGAAGATATTAAAATATTCTTGGAGAGCAAAGAGCTCAATAAGGTAATGCACTTTTCAATATAAAGAAATGCATACCGTTTGAAGCATCAAACCAATATGCAAAGATGAAATAAAGTGCTAACTTTTCACTATGGTGGCAGAAAAATGATTCTTTATACCCTAAATCCATGCTCTGCATCATAATTTGAAGTTGTTTCCATTCCAATGTTATGAGTTTAGTTTGTTTGTATGGCTTTGTATGAATACCACATTGTGTTGTGTGTGGATTTTGTTTCAAAGCTCTGTTTCTTCTATTTTTAGTGGTGACAACTCTAAAATTTGACTTTTGTGCATAACAAGTTAGTGGAAAAATTGACAGCTCTGAAGGGTTTAAAGGCTCGATTGAGATAGATACATGGATATTTGGATCTTTTTGTTGATGGGAGGCTTCGACTTAACCATGAAATTTTGTGCCATCTGTAGGTATGCAAAATTTTCTCTACTTACATTCATTTTGTCACAACACTAAGTTATCATTGGTGAGAATCGTAGCGATACACTTAAGACCAAAGGAATAATTCTCGGGGAGACTCAGAATGTCAGTATGACTGCATGACACCATAGCGACATATGATCTATTGGCTATCGATGAGACTCAGAACATCGATGAGACTGTGTGACACCAAAGCGATATGTAATATTGACTGTTGAAGAGACTCAAGGCGTCGGCGAAACTACATAACGTCTCAGCAGGTGTCTAATTAACATGGAAAATGACTGAATAAAATAATTGCCCGAGATTTGAATATGAAGGGACACGACTTCATTGATCTTTCACCAATGGTACATTTCAACGAGTATTTCTTTTAAAAAAAATTGCATTGTTTCATCAAAATTTTGACGAACTCAACTGATGAATCACCAAAAAGGTCTGATGAAGTTGCTATAGTTGCGACGAAGGCTTCATCGTAACTCCTTTTCCATTTCATTGCAATTTCGACAAAGTCCATCGATGAATCACAGAAAAGGTTTGATGAAGTTTCTTAGCTACGATGAAGGCTTCGTTGTAACTCCTTGCCCATTTTGTCGCAATTTCGACGAACACCACTGACGAATCACATAAAAGGTCTGACAAAGTTGCTTAGTTGTGATGAAGGCTTCGTCATAAATACTTTCCCATTTCATCAAAATTGCGATGAACTTCTGGTGTTCTTTCGACACTTCGGAAGAGCCATTACAATTGCATTTTGGTTGTAATTCATCGATGGATACACAAAGTTTTCATCGATATTCTGATGAACATCCGATTCATTTGATGATGCCAATGATTGATGAATCTATGTCGTTATTTTGACGTTTAATTCGTCATCAGACTTGCGATGAAAAAACAATGACGAAATTTTTTTCATTATTTTGTCGCTTTTCTAACAAAGATTTGTCAAACAACCGACGAACATCCGTTCGAAAATGGTATCAAATTCAGTAGTTTCTTTTCTACCTTGTCGAGGCACAATTTCCTGTCCCAAATGGACACTAACCTACTCATGCCCACCACTTCCTTGTCCATCCTTTCCCTATAATGGAAATAATTTAAACATCACATTAAATTCAAATGCATACAACCAATTCATTCAAAATATCAAAATACATGTTAAAAGAAATTTTAAAATTACCCTTTCTTCCACTTTCTTCCTTTAAGGAACCAGGGATAGTGTGTTTTCCGACATTGCAAATAAAGAGAACATTTTTTTGTTGCAATCAAATGAAGATAGTGAAATGCTAATTTTATTGTACTAAACAGTTGTTCCAAAATCTAAATGTGGACTTCATTACATTCTTGGTGTGTAGGAAACAAAAACTTCTCATAAGGAAAGATCTGACAAGGGATAGTGTGTTTTCCAACACTACAAATAATGTGAGATTTTTTTTTGCAATTAGATGAAGATAGTGAAATTCCATTTTTACTATTTTTTATTATAAGAAAAGCAGGTTTTGAAGGGACCCTAAAACCATTTACAAAACATATCGTTGCTTTAAAATATAATCAAAATAAACAAAGAAGACACCCATAAGCAAAAAACTAGCCAAAAAAATGGACAAAACCAACAACCAATTATA
The DNA here is from genome assembly GCA_007258455.2 of Sequoia sempervirens. Lineage (NCBI taxonomy): Eukaryota > Viridiplantae > Streptophyta > Pinopsida > Cupressales > Cupressaceae > Sequoia > Sequoia sempervirens. The sequence continues at coordinate 170,191,985 of VDFB02000003.1, read as the reverse complement.
GATTTTTTAGAATATTAGCAGCTTCCAAATCACTATCTATAATCTTTTGATGCATTTCCATGGCCTCAGTGACCTTCTTCATAGGGAACCCCAAATTCTTCTTGGTTTTATTGCAAGTACAAGTGCAAGGACCCTTCTCACTAATCCCTTCTTTCAGATCATTGGGGAGATCCACCAGACCAAAGCAACTTCTTTCACACCATATGAATCTCCTTTCCATAGCCTAGCTTTCTCATTGAGAAATTGGAGACCTTCAACCTTATTATGGAGAGTCGACTTACTAACATTGATCACCTTTTCTAGGTTCTCATAATCTCTATTCATTTTATCATCCAAGACTAAGATTCTAAATTTAAAATCTCTTTTTAGCTTCAACATTTCATTAGTCACAATCTTCAAAGCATCAACCAACTAGTTCACCTAATCCTGAACAAAGGACCCCTGGCGATTAGGAGTACCCCCAACATTGTTAACCAAAGAGTGAACCTTAACATTAGTTAGGTTTATTTCATTAAACACCCACTTAAAAAGTATGAAATTTTTTAAAGAACCATCTTTATCCATCCCTAATACATTAGGTAAATCTTCCCTGTTGCAATTAAAAGTGTCCCTATCATTAGCCAAATCCTCATGATTAACCCTATTATCCTTCTCATTCTGCAACACATACTTACCTTTTTTACCGTCACTAGGAACTTTGATTTTTTTGCACATAACTCTCAATCTCAACAATCTCATGAACACCCTGCTCGTTATCATTTAACATGACCTTCATCAATAGACCTCTAGGTCTCAACATTGGGTGTTTCAAAAGGTTCAACACTATCAGATTCCTCTTGAGGCAATCATTTCCTATTATTGGAATGCGCCTTTCCCTTAACCTTCTTTTGAGTACTCCCTTCCTATATGTGCAATTTCCTTTTCCTGCTCGAGGTAGGGGACTCCACTTCCTCATTCAATTCAACCTTCCCCTCCATATTCTTCTTACCAGAGGTAAGATCATCACCCTTCACCTTTAGCTTCTTGATAGCAAGGGTCAGGAACTTACCTAATTTGACCTTCTAGATTCTAGTGAAATCTTCAAAACCCTCCACCTCCTCACTACCAGCGATATACTCTTCAGACATAGAGGGATTATAATTTTTAGCCTCCTCTTTACACTTACCCTCAAAAGTCTGAGGAGGTTTTGAAAGGACCTCCATATAGGCTTCCAACCCAACAACAAACTCCTCAGAATTAGAACCCAAAACAAACCTAGTATCATACCCAAAATCAGACTTCTTAGGGCAGCCTTTAGAAATTTTCTTGCGCTCATCAAGAATTGAGTAGGACTTGTCATATTCCATAATTAGGATAATTTTTCCCTCATGGAGGATAGGGTTCTTAGGATTCCTTTTGTGGTATTTAATACCATTTTTAAGGGAGGAAAGTAGATAAAAGGGGAAAGAAACCCTCTTCTTATGCCTAAAGTGATTTAGGAGAACAAAATGATAGCTAGCAAGAACAAAGAAGCAACCATCAAGAGTAATATACCTCATTATTTCAGCTACCATATCACCCCAAATCACCTTGATAGAGCTGTGAGAAAAGCCTCTAGACTTAGCCTTCTCTAATTGACTCCTTTCATCATTCTTAAAGAAGATCACCATAGTAGCACTAGACTCTTTCTTGTCCCTATATACCTTCCTTCCATCTATAGCCAAACCAGTTGTATTACCAATCATTTCTTCAATAATATTGAATTCCATATTGAACACCCTAAGGACTCTACTTTTCCATCCCTTGACAAAAGCCTATGAAACCTTCAGGTTGAAGCCATAAAGTTTTTCAATGTAAGGAGTAATACCCACCCACCTCTAGAAAACCCAAAACCTTCTTGTTACTCTTGTAAGAGTCACATGAAATTGGATCAACAAAATTCCTCTTTCCTCCCATGATGACCACAAAGAAAAATCACAACTTCAACAATTTCAAGTATTTGCAAAGGATATAAAATAGAAGAATCCTTGAGAAGGAAGATTTCCAAACACCCACAATCCATGGAGGAGTATCGAAGTGACTAGAGGTCATAATTATTCTTAAATGTAGATCTTTACAAACCTCTGCCACATCATTAAAATGCAAGGAGTTTCCACTTAAGAAATCACACTTTGATTTGAAATTCCACATGAGAATTGGCATGTGATTTAAAAAAATCATTAAGGGAACCCCCTCCTTAAATGGATTTCATATCATGATTGAGAATAGATTGGATGTTCTAGGGGAGTGGATCAATCCTATCCCAGAATTTATACTCATGAACCCCATAATTTGTAAACTTATCCACTAGGAAATTTCCCTCATGATATATGTGAGATATGAAACATTGTTTAAAGGAATTCAAATTTGCTAAAGCATCAAGAATTATATGTTCTATAGACCAAGAAGGAGGGGAAGTCTTCTTAAGGTTATTGATGACATTTAAGAAGTCACACTCAATCCAAACCTTACTGAAGCCTTTAAACTAAGCCATCTTTGGACCATGGTAGGTAGCTAAAGCTTCCATGAAGTGGCTTTTCTGGGTTCCCAAAGGGAGAAATACCACGAAAAAAAACCTACCATTGGATTCATGTAACACTCCTCCACAACCAACATGACTCAGATTACCTTTCGCAACTCCATTAAAATTAAATTTCACCCAACCAACAAGAGGAGCTTTCCAAACAAAATCCTTCCTAGAATCCTTTCCCTTCCTCAATGGAAGAGAAATGTCACAAAGGAGGTTCCAATTCAAAGAGACAAGAGAATCACATGGAGCAACAACAATATTAGGCCCATTCTAAAAGGATGCCTCAGAGAGAAAGTTTTATTTGATGGCAGCACAAATCTTATACGCTAGCCTGATAAGGGGAAGGGAAGAATCCCTGAAAATTCTATTATTTCTTTCCAACCAAATTCCCCACACCAAATGAGGGAGAGTAAAAGACCAAATAAATTCCAAAGAAGGATTGGAGTATGGGCTCAGCCATTGAGACCACAAATCCCCAATAGAAGATGGGAAGACCCAACATAAGCTCCAGAGAGAGAGCACATGGGCCCAAACATCCCCCAAAAATCTACAACCTACCAAAAGATGGTATACATCCTTCATAGCCTCTTCACAAAGAAAACATCTATTAGGCATCATAAAACCCCTTCAAAAGGTTATCAATAGTAAAAACTTTATTTGTGAAAAATAACCAAAAAACAAATTCACTTTAGGAATCAACTTGGGGAACTATAGAGAAGCCCAAAATAGAATAGGGCCAATAAAAGCACATTGGAGAGAGAACACCAATGAATAAAAAAAAATTCCACTTGAAGAAAATTTCCACACCACCTTATCAACTAGAGAAAAGGAGGGGATATGAAAAAAATATAAAGCTTTGAAGAGAACCTCCGAGCAAGGGTTAATCACATGAATCCTTTTCCAAGAGCCATAAACAATGTAATCAACAAGAACTTTACCAAAATATCAAATATAAAAGTCCATAAGTGGAAGAGCCCACGACTCATCTTTGAGTGGGGCATTACCAATCCACCAATCCTCCCAAAAGAGAATCCCCCTACCATTCCCCAATTTCCACCACAACCCCTTAGAGATAATACTTCTAGATTTAATCATGAAATTCCAAAGGGAAAAGCTAGAAAGGGGGGAGAAACCACTAGCAAGAAGATCCTTGATGCGATCCACCCCCTAAAAGGTATTTACTATAAAAAATGTGGGCCCATTCACTGTTGCCAAAGATAAGGTTCCAAAGTTGCTTGACAAGTAAGGAAAGATTAAATTCTCTGATTTTATGAATAACCAAGCCTCCAAACTTCTTAGGACTGCAAACATCATCCCAAGACACCAAGTGCAACCTTTTCTTCTCTTCAACCCCTGACCAAATGAAGTTTTTTTGAATACTTTCAATATTTTCAACAAAATTTTGAGACATTTGAAAAAGACTCAAGGCATAAACCGTAAGGAATTGGAAAGTAGATTTAATCAATTGAACTTTCCTAGCTTGTCTTGACAAAGCACCTTTCCATTGAACCAGCTTAAAATTAAACATATCCACCAAACCACACCAGAAAGAGTTAGGAACATCATTATAACATAATGAAAGGACCAAATAAGAAGACAACAATTCTCCATTCTAGCACTACAAAATCCTCACAATTCTATGCTAACTATGGTACTCTTGGGAAGATTGATCTTCTGCCTAGAAGCCATTTCATATTTCTACAAAAATAATTCTAATAGCTTTAGCCTCTTTGATGGAAGACTCACCAATGATGAGGGTGTCATCCACAGACTATTGGTGAGAGTAGATATGATTGCTAGAGGAAGGAGAAAGACCCACCAACAAACTAGAATTAATATACCTATGAATTAATCTCCCAATAGATTCCACCATTATGATAAAGAGAAAGGGAGAAATAGGGTCTCCCTGTCTCAAACTTCTCAAACAACAAAATAAAGGAGAGGGGGATCCATTGACTAAGATATAGAATTTTGGAGTAGAAATTAACTCCCAAACCAACAACACCAACTTCTCCCCAAAGCCAAAAGCTTTCAAAATCTTGAGGAACCCCTAGTCAACTCTATCATAGGCTTTGAGAAGTTCCAACTTCAAAAGAAAACCCACTTGTCTATTAACCTTCAAGGAATGGATATTCTCATGGATAGTAAGAATTGAATCAAGGATTTTCCTACCAGGCGAAAAACCATTTTTCTAAACCAAAATAATTTGAGGAAGAACCTTCTATAATCTCACCACTAGCACTTTAGAAAAGATCTTATAGATGGAATTGTACATGCTTATAGGGCGAAACTCACCAAAGGAGGAAGCCCTTGACTTCTTTGAAACTACAACAATAAAAGATGAGTTTAATTCTTTCAAAATATTACTGCTACCAAAGAACTCTTTAGTTGCATCCACATGACATCCTTGGCCACAATATCCCAAAAAGATTGAAAGAACATAGGGAAGCCATCAAGCCCAGGCAGCTTATTTCCTTCAAAAGAGAAAATTGCATCTTAATCTCATCATCCAAAGGAATACGAATGAAATGCCTATTGAGGTCATCAAAGATGATGTGGGGAATATTCATTAAAAGATCATGTTGACACACAAGGTCGAAAATAGAGTCCATAGATAACAAATTAGAGAAGAAGGAGGTAGTAGCCTGCATAATATCCTCATCCTTATCTAGCACCTGATTGTTGAACCTAATAGAATTAATTTGGTTGGAGGTTTTGTGCTTGAATGTAGAAAGATGGAAAATCCTGGTATTTTTGTCCCCACTTTTCAACCACATGATTCTCAACCTTTGTTTCCAAAATTCCTCCTCCTTGGCTAAAAAGTTATGTAATCTAGACAAAAGAAAATTCTCATGTTGAATAAGATTAGGATCGTAGCCAAACAATTAAATAGATTGTTGAAAAATAAGAAGCTCCTCCTTAATAGAAGATTTATCAACAAAAATATGACCAAAAGAAGACCTATTCCACTTACGAACATTAAATTTGACATTATCCAACTTCTTAGCAACCCTGTACATAGCAAAACCATTAACTTGGATATTTCGCCATGATAGAATTTTATCCTTAAGCTTAGGGTGATAGGTCCACATTTTCTCAAATCTGAAAGGAAAGTGTTTCCTTCTGTCCAATAGATCCACTGAAAGGGAAAGGGAAAAGTGATCACACCCCAACCTCATCAGGGCCGACAAAGCATAGGAATAAGAAAGAAACAAGTTAGGGGAAAGGAGAGCCTGATCAAGCTTGACCTGAATTCGAGCCTCATGAACTCTTTAGTTAGTCCAAGTCTAAGAGGCACCTTGAAGATCCAAATCTTTTTCTTTTGATCGATAACAAGAGTTTATTTTATTAAATTTAAAAGGAGAATACAACAAATATTCCAGGTTCTCACTAGAAAGAAACACTGAAAGACTCCACACCAGAACAACAGACACCACAGATTAACAAATACAACCAAAAGACTCTGAACCTAAGACTTTTAGCACAATTACAATTTGCTCCACGAAAAGGCATTCCTTTGGTCTGAGATTGGAGGACTATAGCAAAGCTTTTCCTTTTCAAATTCTTGTCTTTCCTCCCTTTGACGACTTGCCAACCATCCTCCACCTTTGTAGCCTCCTTCTGTCATTCCCTTCCCTTCGCTACACAACTTCCCTACACCATTTCTACCTCCTCCTTCATCCAATCCTCAGCTGCTTCATGAAGCATCCATGATTCTTCCTCCATTGGTTGCTCATTCTGCCTTCCCTCCCCCCCACAACTTACCCCATTATCCTTCGACTTCGCCAGGCCTGATTTCTCCCTACATTCTAGCGTTTTGGCTCCCTGTTGAGTTTCTGTTGCTTTCCCTTCTAGAAAAATGTCCATATCAGCATCTTGCACTCTAAGAGTCTTAGGTGAGCCAGTCCCCCTCATCAGTTCTAAGTCCCTTCTTGACTGGTGCATACCAGGTTTATCCAGCACCTCAGAGGTATCCTTAGCCTGTTGTTCCAAACTACCACCCTACTTTTCAACTACATAATGCCTACGTGAGACTTCCTACCACCAAGTAGTAGGTTTAGTCCATCTAGGTTTTGCACATTGTGCAGCAATATGACCAGTGCAGAAACATCTCCTGCAGCGAAATGGTACCCTTCATAGTCTAGGGGTTGTGCCCAGCAGCCTTTGGAAGTTTTAATTGAGACCTCTTTTGGAAGATGGTTTAAGACATTCATCTCCACCAAAATTCGGGCATAGGTGGAGTGCAAAAGACTAGAAGATCCTTCATCAACCATCAAAAATTCCCCTAAAGAATTTCCAATGGCCTCTAAGCAAGACTCAAACCACAGATGTAGAGGCAGGTTTGGGAGTCTTACCCACAGAGGGACTTTATCAAAAGTCTCAGAGGTTGGGTTAAAAGCTGGATGCCAAAGCTTCAAGGATAGAGCATACTTCTCCTCCCAACTCTAGAAATATTCACACAGAACTTTATTTTTGTCACCCATAGACTCAAACACCACAGTAAAAAAACCCCTTGCAACAGGGTAGATCTGGATATAGCCTTCTACAATGGGTTCCCATTGCTCAGATATCCATTTGTGCAAATTGCAAAGCCGAGGCCAAAAACCCCTGAAATGTCCTCTAAGCCCCAGATGAGAGAAAACTTCAACATTGTGTAGGACCTCCGCCTCAAGCTCTTCCTACAAAAAAACCGTAGGTTTCTCTGCCTTGGCATCAGCATTTGGTTTCCCAAGTATCTGTTGAAGAGGCTCAAGATGATTTTTCACTCCCCCTGCCTGACTTCCCCCTTCTATCAGATTGAAACATGGGTCTGTAGAGCCCTCACCCCACTCACAGCCTTTCCCTGCTCACCGCCCTAACGAATGAAGCCATGCATTCCTCCCTTCGCCCATGCTTCTCTTGTTATCTTCAAATTTTCTGAAAGCCTGAACAGAGCCCACAAACCCCGCTCCCATCGCATGTTCTCCATTGCGCGGAATGAAGTTTGGAGGCCCGACAGAAAGCCCCTATGATCCCTTCATGCCCAGATGCAGTTTAGGAGGAACCCTAGCCTCCACTCTCCACCACAGTCGATCGTTGAGCTCCATATTAAGAACACCTATTACTGCTTGAACAGATTTTGGCTCATTGAAGATCCAAATCTAATAGCCTGGCATTATCATTGATAAGTTTCATAAGATCAAACCTGCTATCATCCCCAATTTGGGACCCAACATTTTTCTCATAATCATTTAAGGAAGTATTGAAATCCCCATAACCAACCAATTATTGAAAGGAGACTAAGATTTAAAAGATCTTAAACTTTCCCAAAATTTATTTCTAGCACCCTTATTATTAGGAGCATAAATATTGGAGAGGGTCTAGGAAAAATTATCCCCAACATTAATAAAGGAGGTAGCCACATGATTAAAATATTTAAAAAGCGTCAAACCCTAAATCACCCTAGGATTCCAAAAAAGTGACAGTACCACCAGACGCCCCAACAACCTCTGAGTAGTGCATCCCACAATCTTTGAAGATTATGTTCTTGATTTTACTCAACTTTTCCATCCTCATTTTAGTTTCCTAAATCAAAATAATACCAGGTCTGGGTAAGTGCACCAAGATGGTTCCCAAAAAGGGGGCTTAAGTGGCCACTTTTTTTTAGAAATCAGGAAATGCTGACCTTGGACGTGAAATTGAGGATAGTTACACTCAAATTTTTGAGATGGAACAAAAATAAGGATTGAAGTGCTCTGAGTCTACTTTCTAAACTACTAATTTATTTTGAAAATGGTTGAGATTAAGGGGTTCAAAAGAGGGATGTATAGAAATTGGTGTTGTTTTTGTCAGAAAAACATAACATAGCAACTCTTGTACGACCTAAGCACAGTGAACTTTTTTGTAGTATTTTTAAAATATCTATAGTCAGAAGCTAGCTAATAGCAGCTAGTTGGTGCACAATTTTTCGATAATTTTTTAATGAATATTTGATTTTTTACTAATTTTCTAAGTGGGCACTTCTGAAAAGCAGAATTTTGGCCGTGCTCCCCCTACAAATTTTGAAAATAATTTTTTCTTTTTTTTTAAAAAAATTTGTAGAATGGAGTCTAGTTTCTAAAATGTAATTTATTTGAAATTTTGATGAATGGTTATTTTATAACAAAAAAAACACTAAACACTTTTGGAAAAAGCAGGACATACAAACAAAAGAAATTATGGATGAAAGGCTTAACATTGTCAAAAGTGAAAAAAATTACATCGTTGGATAGCTAAGAGAGAACCTAACATTACCCATGTTTTTGAGTTTTTTTCAATATTGAACTAGATGCAATCTTGATGGTGAGCATGGACCCGATTATGTGAAAAATTGTAGAATTCACAAAAACACGTCTTTGGCCTTGTTGGGAATTCCCTCCAAGCCTTTGGGTTGGTATTCCAAGGAAAATAATTTCACTTTTTTCTTCTTTTTTTAACGCGAAATAATGCGTACGTGTTATAACGTGCTCGCGTTATAACGCGAGCACATTTTTAAAAAAAAATCATAAGTGGCCAGAAAATTGGTACCCAACTTCATGTACCTACCCGTCTATGATCCCTTATGAGATTAGACAAGAGATCATGTTTGTGAGGGTGATTTAACCCTCTCAAATTCCAAGAGATAATATTCATAAGAACTTAAGAGGGGTGCTCTTAGAGAACATCTCTATTAAATTCCTCTAAGTACCATCAACACCATTTTACAAATAGCATTTAACACTATTATTCATTTGAAAGTATCCATGATGAGAAAAATATTTTCCCACATATATACATACACAACATTTATTTCTATAATCTATTGAATACCATGTATGAAACTAGTCTATTCAATACCATTGACTATTATATTAAAAATTGTTGAGCTCAAACGATTTAAAAGTCAACTTTTTTCTTTCATTTATAAGCAAGCTACCATAAAAAATTTAATACTTTAGGTGGCATTGTCTACTAGTATATTTGATATTAACATAAATTGAATGCACATAATATACACACAACCAAACGATACATTTGTGGTTTGTTGTAATATGTAAAAAAGTTGCAAGTGTTAAAAAAAGTTAAAGTTCTAAAATTTATTGAACCGTCTGCTGTAAGCAAGCATATTATTTTTCAATCATAAGAGGAATTTGAAACACAATTTTTATTCGACCTAAGACTTTTGATAAGTTTTCAAGGTGCCTTTCATTACATTCTTTCTATTTAAATAAAAAAAACTTTTCAATACATTCATATTGTCAAAAAATATTGCAGGTTTGAAAAGAGATGGTGTTAAGAAACGTACAACCCACATAGTCTTTAAAACCCTATACATGTAACATTCAATACATTCATACCATTTTGTAAAATTCCAAGTTGGAAAATACTAGGTGTAATAAAACTTGTAACCCACATACTATTCTAAAACCATGTACAAGTAACAACCCAATTGATTATTCACCCCTCACCTCAATTTGGTATGTTTTATGATTGTGTTGAGAACCTTTTGCTTTGTAGATAGTAAGAATGTAATGAAATTGAAAAACATTGGGTGTTAAGAAAACATGCAACCCACATAGTGTTGTAAAACCCTCTAGACATAACAACCCAATTGGTTAGTCACCCCTCAACTAAATTTGGTTAGTTTTATGTATCCCCCACTTGCAACTCCTCCCCGTGCTCTCAACCCTTTAGATTTAAACATGAAGAATGAAAAAACTAACAATCCACATTGTGTTTTCCAATCTATAATTATTTTGTGCATTTTTTGTTTCAATCATATGAAGAAATTGAAATCTATTTTTTACTGTGAATAAAAGTTGTTATGTAGTTTCAAGGTGAACTTCATTACATTCTTACTATCTACAAAACAAAAGGTTTCCAAGACATTCATACTATCAATATAATTGTCGGTGGGGGATACATAAAAGTATCCAAAATCACTTGAGGTGTGACCAACCAATTGGGTTCTTATTGTGTAAGTAACCAAAAAAAATTCATTACATTCATACTATCTATGTGTAATTATAGGTTAAAAAACATTGGGTGTTATGAAACTTGCAACCCAAATTCTATTTTAAAACCCTTTATAAGTAACAATCCAATTGGTTACTCACCCCTCAAGTGAATTTGGATAGTCTTATATATCCCTCACCTGCAAGTCCACCCCATGCTCTCAAACCTTTAGCTTTCAATGTACAAAATGAAATAACTCTACAATATCATATTTGAACACATCTTGAAAAACAATACTTCTTACAATTTAGAACACAGGTCTTACTCTAATGCCTCCAATGCCTGCAGGTGCATAAAATTTAGTGAAAAGGATAACTTCTCGCACAAGAAACTAGGACAATGATGCAGAGAATGGTGGAGTTCATCAAACAATCACAATTCAATCAACTTTGAACAAACTTTCAACCTTCAAGACCCTATCTTGGTGTTGTCTCACAATTTCCTCATATTTCCTTGTAGCATTCCATATAGTAAATTTTGACCACAACTTTCAAAAAATAAATCCTACCCACAAACCAAAACTAGTTTTAGATACCCATTAATCCCTTTAGAAACATATCTCAAAATCATAAGGGGTTTCTTTGGAACACAATCCTCAAAAACTTGTTGCTACACTACCCCTTAAGCCCAATTAGGTCACTTTTACAAAGAAACTACAATGTAAAATCTTCCCTAATCACAAATCTCTATTTCAAGACCTCAAATAGATCACATGGTGTCAAAAACCACTTTTTTCAATTGAAGCACCCACAAATTCACCAAACTCCAAAACCCTACCTAGGCCTATTTAAACTTGTTCCATATGGGTTTATTGATTCTACAAACTCCAAGCCTCCACCCTATAAGCCAACACTTTAGACATACCAAATATGATCTACACAAAAAAAAATCACCCCTACAAGTCAATTCCCAAAAGCTTTTTGACAAACCCTAGCACCTAAAACCTCTCATTTGCATGAAAACATGTGAATTTCCTCCTAAGGCATCATCATATTAGCCCAAAACCTCCTTCCCTGCATCTACAAACCTACAAAAATGAAATAAAAACTTTTCTAACACCATTCCACTGATTTTCAAAGAATTTCATTGATGGAATGGTCTTTTATTCCATATTTACACTCTCAACCCTGAAAATCAGGGTTTTCAACCCATTTTTAGTAATTTACATCTAAAATCCTTAAAACTATATGAAATAAATCCAAATCAAAACCAAAATTAATTTAGTTAATGTATCCACCAAATTCAATTCACTTTAGATTAATATCTCTCAGTACGGAACCGTATCTAGAGGCCTGTAGTAGTAGATTTGAATGAAAACACACATAAAATTAGAGGTTTCTTATTGATTTTCAAAAAAATCAACTTCCAGAACCTTTCTTTGACCCATACATAGTGTATTTAAGCCTTACACATCAAAAACCAACAAACACAACTGACTCTAACAACATTTTGAACTTCTTGACCGTTGAACTTCCCATTCTTGCATTTTTTGCAATTTTTCTACATGACAACATTTGCAAGATTAACAACTTTTGACAATCCACCTAGATCTATCACACCTAGAAACCTAACAATGACCCAAATACATTCAACATGGTCCAAATATGACCTTATTAAAAAGAAAAACCAACCATCAATCCAAAATGACAAAATTTCCTCATGGAGGCAAGAGATCAACCAGGTGCTCCTGCACCAGACAATGAGTTTTATGGTTGAAATCCTGCAATAACATCACAACATACCCAAGCCCTTGTGTTTTTTAAGCCCATATATGTAGGTGTGCATTACAAATAGCAAGAACAACAATTTCTTGCCATTATTGGCAATAATGAATAAACTTGTTGACAGTGGTGAAACACAAAGTGTTAATGATTATTTGAAAACACTCGGTGTTTACAAAATGGTTCCTTCCATTGCATTCCTATTGTCTAAATAACAAAAGCTTTTGAAGACATTCATACTGTTTTGTAAAATTCTAGGTTGTAAAACATTGGGTTTTATGAAACCTACAACCCACAATGCTTTAAAACCATTTACAAGCAACAACCCAATCAATTAGAAACCCCTCACCTCAATTTGATTGCGAAGATGGGTTGTTATTTACAGGTTTCTAAGGGCTTTCATTTGGCTTTAGTGTGTAGAGGGTTTTACAACATTGTGCGGGTTGGAGGTTTCATAAATCATGTAGTCACCTCCCACTATGTTTTACATCATGCAATCATACTGTGCATGCATATTTGGATCATATGAAGAAATTGGAACACAATTTTTACTCTACATAAGAATTGTTGTAAATTTTGAAGATGCCTTTCAAGACATTCATAATGTATTGTAAAATTCTAGGTTGCAAAATATTGCTTTTCAAAATCTGCAACCCACATAATGTTTTAAAACCCTTTACAAGTAACAACCCAATCAGTTATAAACCCCTCACCTCAATTCGATTGGTTTTTCATCTCTCCCACCTGCAACTTCACCCTTGCTCTCCAACCTTTCACTTTCAACTTGCAGATTGAGAAAACCCACAACATAGAGTGTTTTCCAATAACAATACTTGTTACAATTTAAAACACGTCTTAGTCACATTAGCCTTCCCACTTGTGGTGCACAGATAGCTTCTCGTATAAGCCACTACACCAAAAAATTCTAAGCAATAGGAAAATTGACCTGATGGCACCATTAGGGGCTCCCTTCCATCGACGTAACATTTGCTCCCACCTACCAGTTTCGTCACTTTTATCCCCCATCTAGCGGGCCCCACACTATACCATCCCATCATGTTATCTAGGTTTCTATGTATGTTTTTATGTGTGGTTTTATGTGTTTTTTGTATGTTACATGCCTATATGCAATGTGTTTTGTTGGGAGATTAGTTGTGTTCAACAGGGAGATAATAAAAACAAAAACATATGTAATGTGTTTTGAAGCTTTCCTTTACTTATACCCAAGCTTTGTCATGAAATGAAAATATACAAATGTATAGATGGGGTTCTATTTTTTCAAAGAGCACATTTCTCATTAAAGGAAAACTCTATTAAGATACATACTTCATAGTGCAGGGAGAGCATGGCATAAGAGTTTGTATAGTTGAAAACACATTGTATTTCTAAAGCTCCAAAATGGGCAACAAGGAATACGCATATTTGTAAAGAGGCTTCTACATTGCAAAACACATTGTGTTTACATAACTTTTGCATTGTGTTTGTTGAACAACAATTCCAATACAAAACATTTGGGAAGCCTAAATTACCATTTGTGTGTTATTATGGTCTCACCTTGGCATTTTGTATGATATACTATACTGAGTAAAAATAATTTAAATAACAATGCTCCTTAATCACAACCTTATGAAACCCAACTATGCAAAGATGCTTCACAATTGAACAAAGGTACATAATTTAAATGGAGAAATACTGTTAATGTAAAATGATATATATTACATGTTCTTTTGTAAATATATTTGATCTAATTACCAAGGATCCAAAGGTTCTTGTTCTATTTTGGGAGATAAATCATACAAATGTAGTGTTGGAGAAATCATCGTAAAATTAACACAAATCAATTATGAGGAGGATAATTAAAAGGATGTAGTATCATCATTCACTATTGTTTTGAGAATTTCCCATGTAAAACTCACACTTCAAGGAGGAAACATCCTTAACATAAAATTTTGGGATATAATAGGAACAAAATAATGTAACATTTATTTTATTTAAATTAAACTGCAAATTGTTTGTATTCACCACAGTAAGCATCTCATCTATAAATAAATCAGAACTTCTAAATTATGTAAAATAAATTTTGAAAATTTAATTGTCTAGTACACTTGCAATTCAAGCTATGACAGCTAGAATCACCTGTATTTAGTGTAGAAGCTTCACGTCTCCTAAAGTGTCCTTCTCAATCCACCTACCCTTGTTTTATTCAGTTTTGTTTCCTCAAATATATCAACCACTTGGAAGGAAGACAAGTGTTAGCGATAGATTAAATTGGTAAATTAAAGACATTTGTTGCTATAAAGAATTCATTTTATTCCAAATTTCACTAATATAGGATTATATGTTGTGGTGATTGCAACATGCCAACTTGTATAGATAATAAAAAAACATATTAAATTGTACAATGGGAATTTAATTTCCAATTTAACCTATCGCTAACACTAGTAATATATATCAACAATTATATCTGCCATTTTTCCATTCTGTTGGAAATGTGAAGCACTGAACATTCATTCACATATATGAAAAACTCATGTCTCCTAGCATATGACATAGGCCATAACTTGCAATAATCAATAAGAGCAGAGAAGACAACCAAGAAGTATACCATGTACCACTATCATACTTTTTTTTATATCTCGTGTCCCTCAATGAACACCTAAATGATGAATATCAGTATCGTAACCATTATTCAATGATATTGCAAACTAGACCATTACTTGTATAGAAGACTATAAAAGTATAGATTATTGCAATTCACATTAGTTTCTAATCACATTGTGCATCAGTTATGCAAGAATAAAGGTTAACAAGTCAACAAAAACCTTGGTGATCACCTTGATTGACCAAAAAATAGTAGGTAATATCCCCATAAAACACACCTTCAATAGGCATGTAACATCCAAAAACACATAAAAACATACATAGAAAAATACATAACATGAAAAGAAGGAAATATGAGATTTCAGTGTAGAAAAGAGAATTAGTTGGGTGGAGACATGAGAGTCCTATGTGAAAAGATAGACAAATTTTGTAAACAACTTATTGAAAACAAAACATCTGCATTCTCTAATCCGAAAGACACTCTCAAAGCTAAGAATAGTATTTGGGTTGCAGATTTCATAACACATAGTGTTTTCCAACATGCAATTATATATAGACAACATGCTTCTAATGAAAACCTTTAAGTTTGTAGACAATAAGAATGTAGTGAAGTTCATTTTCCTTCACAATTTATAAAAACTCTTACTTACACTAAAAATTTCATTTCGATTTCCTCATATGATTTAAAAATAAATGCAAAATATAATTGCAGGTTGAAAAACACAATACGATTTTCCATTTATTTCATTTTGTACATTCAAATCTATGTGGTGGAGAGAATGGGGAGGAGTTGCAGGTGTGGGTTACATAAAACTACCTAGATTGAGCCAACAGGTGACTAACCAATTGTGTTGTTATGTCTAAAGGGTTTTACAACATTGTGTGGGTTGCAGGTTTCTCAACACCTAGTGTTTTCCAATTTCATTACATTCTTACTATCTAATTCATAAAAGGTTCTTAAGAAAATCACAAAACATACCAACTTGAGGTGAGGGGTGAGTAACCATTTGGGTTGTTACTTGTAAAGGGTTTTCAAACATTAAGTAGGTTGCCAATTTCATAAAACCCAGTGTTTTACAACCTAGAATTTTATAAAATAGTATGAATGCCTTGAAAAACTTTTGTTAATTAGATAGTAGGAATGTAATGAAAGGCATCATTTTACAAACACCTAGTGTTTTCCAACAACCATTAACACTTTGTATAATCGTAGGTTGGAAAACACAATGGGAGGTGAGTGCATGATTTATGAAACCTCCAACCCACACAATGTTGTAAAACCCTCTACGGATGCAGCTAATCTCTCAAAAAAATGCACCTATGTACATACAAAAACACATAAAAACATGCATAAAAACATATATAGAAACATATATAACATGATGGGACTATATATATAGTGTGGGGCCCTCCAAGATGGATGATATAAGTGATGAAACCTAAAGATGGGAGGAAACATCATGGAAAGGGGAGTGAGGAGATAACGACAATGTTAGCTCATTTTTCCCAACTAACCAATTGGGTTGTTGTGTCTAGAGGGTTTTACAACATTGTGTGGGTTGTAGGTTTCTTAACACCTAGTGTTTTCCAATTTCATTACATTCTCACTATCTAATTCATAAAAGGTTCTCAAGATAATCACAAAACATACCAAATTGAGGTGAGGGATGAGTAACCAATTGGTTGTTACTTGTAAAGGGTTTTAAAACATTATGTGGGTTGTATATTTCGTAAAACCAATGCTTTGCAACTTGGAATTTTTAAAAATAGTATGAATGTCTTGAAAAGTTTTTGTTAATAGAGAGTAGGAATGTAATGAAAGGCACCATTTTTTAAACACCCAGTTTTTTCCAACAACCATTAACATTATGTATGATTGCAAGTAGGAAAACATGGTGGGAGGTGAGTACATGATTTATGAAACCTCCAACCCACATAATGGTATAAAACCCTCTACACATTGAAGTCAAATGAAAACCATCATTTTTCTTTCTGCTTCAAATTCATTGATGTGGTGGCTTGCGCAAGAAGCTATTCATGCACCGCACTGAAAATGGGAAGGTTGACATGACTAAGATATGCATTTTAAATTATAACAAGTATTGTTATTGGAAAACACTATGTATTGTGGGTTTTTGCATTTTGTAGGTTGAAAGTGAAAGGTTGGAGAGTAGGGGACGGAGTTGTAGGTGGAGAAAACAAAAAACCAACTAAATTGAGGTGAGAAGTTTCTAAGTGATTGGTTTGTTACTTGTAAATGGTTTTAAAATATTATGTGGGACCTTGCAGACTTCAAAAAACCAGTGTTTTCCAACCTGGAATTTTACAAAACAGTATGAATGTCTTGAAAAGCTTTTGATATTTAGACAATATGAATGTAATGAAAGGCGCCTTATAAAAAGTCTTACGTAGAGTAAAAATTTCATTTCAATTTCTTAATATGATCAAAATATACATGAACAATATGATTGCAGGTTGGAAAACATAGTGGAAGGTGACTGTACATGATTTATGAAACCTCCAACCCACACAATGTTGTAAAACCCTCTACACACTGAAGCCAAATACCATACTAGGTGTTTATAAAATAGTGCCTTTCATTACATTCCTACGGTCTAAATAACAAAAGCTTTTCATGACATTCATACTGTTTTGTAAAATTATAGGTTAACTACAAAACATTAGGTTTTACAAAACTTGCAACCCACTTAATGTTTGATAACCCTTTACAAACAACAACCCACTTAATGTTTTAAAACCCTTTACAAACAACCTCTACAACTCACTTCTGAGCTCGACAACAACCTTCAAAATAAGAATGTCAAAAATGGCAGCATTTTGGGCCTTTTGTCCATTCCAAATTATGATTTTGAAAACTCTTTGACACATAACATTTTCCTTTCCTTTTTGGTTTCTCTAAACGTTATTCATTTATTTAGTGAAAACATTAAAATGGAAAAATTAAAAAACCCTCAACACAAAAGAACATAAACAACTTTGCATTTCAAATGAAAACCCCTTTTCACAAGGAAAACCCTTGGAAACTCATCACTAAAAACCCATCTTTGCAACAAATAGTCGTTCAATTTTTCACAATTCCTAGGAAGAATGGAAAAATGGCATAATTTTTTGGCAAATATGCATACCTACTAGCTAAGCTTGCACTCACCTGTCAAATACATTTTGGTAGGGAGAGTGTTCGCCTTGCTTTAGCCTTTGAACACCTGCAACTCCTTTTTGCACTCCCCAATAACCTCCAAAATGTGAATGTTGTAAATGGAAATGTTTTGGGCTTTTCGTCCATTCCAATTTTTGATTTTGAAAAAGTCGTTGATGTTGCCACCCTTTTTTCAGTGATGGGACAGGTGATGTCACTCCAAATGACATGCACCAAATGTTTGTCAACTCGGTCAATCAAATCTTTATGTCAGTACATTTTTTTGAGAGAGTGGCATGGGGGATGGAGTGTTATATTATAATGTCTATACATAGGTGTGTATTGTTGAGAGATCAACTTCTCCCCACTACGCGCATGGCTTAAGCATCACACTCTATGATGGTTTGACCACTTAGGTGGCATATGTGGGCCCCTTCCTATTGTCATCATCCATTTCTCTCACTAGCATCCGTTCTTGTCACTGCTAACTAAGAATTCAAATTATTCCCACCTGACATCCCATGGATGTGTTTGATCACATGGAACATTTTGACTCTGTAATTGTTTTATACAAATGGTTGTTGTAGCGGTGATAGTGAAAGCTTCCAAACAGGTTATGGGTGTCTAACAAATCAGAATAGAAGGGGGATTATTGGCACATATTACAGTTGGAAATGGTCAAGTAGACATTTATGTAAAATGTGGAAGCATAGACAAGGCACATGAACTATTTGACCGAATGGCTCAAAGAAATGTGGACTCATGGAATTATTTTATTGCAGGAAATACACAAAATATGTCTATCAAAAAGGATTAAGAATATTTCTTCCAAATGTGAATGGCAAGTGTAAATCCAAATTCCCCAACCTTTGCTAACATCCTCCTAGCCTATGCGAAAATGGGAGCTTTGGAACAAGGTATGGACATCCATCACAGATAGAGGAATTTTTTTAGATGTTGTAGCTACAATTGTACTGCTAGACATGTATTCAAAAAGTGTAAGCATAGACAAGGTATGTGAACTGTTTGATAGAATGCTATGATTGCAGGATATCCAAAATGTGGAACTACGCATGTGAACTGTTTGACATAATTCCTCAAAGAAAAATATTCTCATGGAACACTCTGATTACAAGATATTAAAAAAATAGATTTTTCAAATTTAAGGCTTTAGAGACTTTGCAACCAAATGCAATTGGAAGGTGTAAAGCTAGACTCTACAACCTTTCTTAGCCTATACCAAATGGGAGCTTTGGAATAGGGTATGAACATCCATCAAAACATAAAGGATAGAGGGGTTTTCTCAGAGGTAGTTACAACTGTTCTGAGTTTAAGGGAGTTGAGGATCTATTTCCAAGTTAGATTTCTAGATTTAAAGTTGAATATTGTTTACTCGCACCCATAGAAGTGCTACCACTATTCCTGAACTACCATTTCTCCTTGTCATCCTATGAAAACTGTACATTTATAGTGTGATTTTTCCTTCCACTACCATTTCATTCCCTCTTCCCTCTCACTCCCTTTAGACATACATACTCCATTCTGCACATACTTCTCATACCACTACTACCTACACTTTTAAACCTTCAATACACTAGTGAAGTAGTTTCCTCAACTTAAGAAGAAAATTATAGCTCTAACTCTATTACATATAATCCTCCACATTGCACACCTTATTCATTTGAGGTTATTACACACCCAATGCTCATTGGCTTTATTGTAGTTATATTTGAGTTATATTATGAAAAAGGTGGTTGCAATGCTTTCCTATGAGCTTTCAATGATACATTTCTAGAGATTGTATATGAAGATAAATTCTTACCTAAATTATTTCCATGAACCCTAAGGACTATGCCCTTGAATACTTTTAATCCTTAGCTCCTATTTCTATCCATTATTTTAACAAGCTAGCCACCACTTTCTTACAACCCTTATATGTCAATATGGGCTTAGAATCAACTAAAAAATTTAACTAAATGCTTCCAAAGAGTCTACTAATGACAATAAAATTAGCTTTCAATATTTATGTGGTAAAATTTTTGTGTTCATGTAAAAATTCTTGAACTTTAACTATTTGAATCTAATGGTTGGAATTATGGGGCCTCCCTCACTTCCTCCAACCCTTTAATATGTCGAAAAAATAATACATTTCAAAAAGGAAATGACAAGAAAGAATCTAAATCTAGTTCTAGTAAAATTTCTACCACATCTTATTTTGTATCATTCAAAAATTAAGGACCTAAAAAATTTACAAAGCTTACCAAACCATTGGATGATGTTATTAAAAATTTCATAATAATTCGTTGATCCTTGATCCCATCAATCTATTGGATTCCTCTAGAGGATTAACTAAGAGTTAAATAATGAATAATTCTACTACAATTTTCATAGAGTTAATGAACACCATACATATACTTGTATGGTATTCAAGCATAAAATCATAGATCTCATTGATAGTAATGTGATTCGTGTTAGTTGTGTGAATGATGGGGAAATTGTTTGGTTGCTCCACTAAAACAAAATTTGAAATTTAAATGCTAATTTTTTTCCATTGCATACATAATATTCTAACAATATTTAGCGCTAATGGGTATTCAATCATCCTACTAATTCTATGATGTACACACATGTATGAATAAAGACCCTATGGGTAGAAAGCATGTTTGTTCCTCTTCCCACACTTGTCAAAAACATCTATAGCTATTACTCATAAAATTTCACCTCAAGCTATGAACCTTCAATTATTTTACTTTATGAGGATATCCAAAACTGCAATTATTGTGGTCCACTTTATGGTCATGGTTTTCTTCATGGTCAATAATGTGAAGGTATTCACATTGATCTAGCCAATTAGTATGACATATGCATAAAAGAATTTTATATAATTAAAAATTTAGCATCAGATAATTATACACATTTATGTGTTGCTCTAAACATAACCAATGAAATTCTTGTGGACACTTTGGGGAGTATTATTTTTTCTCTTAACATTGGGCTTAAGGAGGTAGATGAATTATTCCATATCATTCCTTCATTAGCTATATTTGAAATTTTACTTAGCATATCTTAGTTACAATAATGAAATGGGATACCCTCTATATGTATCAATACCTAGAATATGTTTGTCAAGAGAAAATTTTGAAAGTGATGAGAGATGCATATGTACTTATTTTCAAATCAACTACTTCAAACTTGAAAATTATGTTGTCACTCTCAAGAACATTTGTTATGATTGCAAAGGTAAGGAACATCAAATAGAAGCTCCTCATGAAACCAAAGATAGAATTCATTAATTATAACAAATGCATGTGCAACAAAAGAATCAAGCAAAATTTAACATGGAAAATGAGGAGAAAATGAAGCCCTCTTCATTACCTCATAATACCCCTCTAGCACAAAAACCAACTTATAAATCATGTCCTTCACCAATAAAGAAATAATAACATTATATCATTCAGGTTCATATGTACCAAAGCAGGGATGGTTTCCTCCTTATGCTCCAAAGAAGAGAAAGAAAGAAACTTTCAACAATCCCATTGTCACCTCTTTTAAAGGTGTTCCTTCCATATGAGTTCCAAAGAAAAAATAAAATACTAAAAAAGAACAAGTGAATTTAACTCCACAAGTACAATAACAATATTACAAAGGTTCTTTCTCCTACTCTACATAAATCAAGCACATTCAATGGCACCATATCATGCTAAAATTCAAAACATTAAAGGTGGTTGCGACCCACATAAATAAGACGAGAACAATCTATTAGATGATAATCCATCTAATATTATTGGTTTTGGAGCTTTGTTCTCTACATACATGTTTATATACTTTACATTATTTTGATGGTGTCTCCTAGTTGGGAGGTATATCTTTTGGTATTTTCCACTACCCTAAATATTATATTGATAAAAAAATTATATGATTTTCTATATCATTGTAATTATAATGGTTACATTTATAATTTTTTATCACACATTACTAACATAATCATTCTCATGATGATTGCAATATTTCCAAGATTTTCCACATGATTTAAATAATTATGATTACACTTTACAGTCAAGTCATTTCACAAGAGAAAATTATGTTGGACACTCTCAAGGATATCTGTTATGATTGTAAGAGTAAGGAACATTAAATCGTTGTTTCTTATGAATACAAAGATAGAATGTATTAAGTATACCAAATGAATCTATGACAAAGAACAAATAAAAAGTTAATAAAAAGGGAAAATACAAAGCAAATGAAGCCCTTTACATTGCCCCCTAATGCTTCCAAGCACAAAAACCAACGTATAACCCTTGTTCTCTACTAATAAAGCAAGAGAAAGATAATTCCTTTCCTCCATATATATGAAAACAAGGAAAATTTTGTATTTATCCTCTAAAGAAGAATAAGGAAGCAACTTTAAACAATCCCAATGCCACCTTATTTGAAGATACTACTTCCACATGGGTTCCAAAGAAAAAACAAAATATTCCAAAAGAATAAGTGGATCCCACTCCACAATAAAATACCAATATTACCAAAGTCTTATTTGATATTCTACATACATCCAATGACATATTATATCATGATGAAACTGAAAACATATAAGTGGTTACAAACCATTGAAAATGTATGGGTAGAAACCTTGAGAGAATGAAATACTTTAAGATCATGAAGAGATCTTAGATGAAATTCAAATAATTTGATGAACCTACAAACTTGATAAATAAAATATAAGGAATAGAGGATTGAGAAACCATATAAGTATTAATACAGGCTGGTCACCAAAGGCTACTAATTTTTAATGATATTTGTGTATAAGAAGGGTGTTGATCACTCAAAAGACTTAAGTATGAAAGAAATACAATGAAGGATCTAGTGAAGCCTCTATTGAGGTATGTACTTGGGTAGAATCCCATAATCAAGAAGTTATATATGGTGAAATCCAATAGTTGTAATCATTAATATCTTATGACCTTTTGAATCTAGTAGATCAATTCCCATGAGTTTTTGTACTTTGTGTGTTGTACTAAAGCACATTACCTAATTTAAAAGGATGTATTTGTGATTAGTACCCTAGGTCTTGCATGGTAAGAAGAAGAACAAAGAAATAATTAATTTCATAAGGCCTCATTATGTTGTATAACCACTCATTAAGGGAGACTAGACATACATGGTCACTCTTGTGGTCAATATTGATAATCTTAGTAGATTTATAGATGTCAAATGATGGTCATTATATGAGTGTAGAATGATGGTAATGCCAATTATAGTTGGGTGGTGTTGTCTTGCTTAGGTTTTTCAACTATTAACTTGTGCTTGGCCCCATTGAAATTGTTGTAGTTCTTTATATATGTAGATGTAAGTCTAGTTAATTCAATATATAAGATCTTGTGGAAGGAATTCAACTAGCTCAAGTCTAGTGGATCTTATGTGTGATAGCCAACTCTCTATAATGTATGAAATGAATAAGGCATATAACTAATTCAATACTTGATAAGAATTTGATGTAGGGAATAATAGATGGCCAAGT
The DNA here is from genome assembly GCA_007258455.2 of Sequoia sempervirens. Lineage (NCBI taxonomy): Eukaryota > Viridiplantae > Streptophyta > Pinopsida > Cupressales > Cupressaceae > Sequoia > Sequoia sempervirens. Next base: position 170,168,427 of record VDFB02000003.1, on the reverse strand, counting down.
CTATATACCTTGTCATCACTCCATGAAATGATATGCTTTGTTGTGATGGTGTCCAAGTGGAATAATAGACTATATGATTAGATTATCCCTACAATTTTAGCAACCTTGATCTTATGGTGGGAAAAACTAAGTGAAATCTGATCCCTTATAAAAATAATTGAATTAAAGGTTGGTCACAACTTATACACTATATGCACTATTCATAGTAAACTCATAGGTTGAACATATTCAATTTTCATAAGCACATGGGGTACCAAGCATTGGAACTAATACTAATAGGTCCTAGAGATTGTCACATGGTCATTTGATGGAAAATTGAAAAATCGATGATCTTTATACTCTTGTATAGAATTTGGTACTATTTCCTTACAAACTAACAATATTAAGTTTTGTAGCTAGATAATATGAACCTTAAATTGAGTTTGGATCCTTCGTGCTTACATGTAATTAAGTTGTGTTTTACCTTCAAACGGATTCCAAATATTTTAACATTGATTTATGAATAGATAATAAGCATCCCACTTCATGTACAATACTTGAAATTTGAGTAGAGTTGCATCATCCCTTGGAGGATTAATGACCTTTTCAAAATTATTTTTTTAGGATTTTATAATGCTAGTTGTATATTGAAGTGAATCCTTAAATCATTAGTGTCCTAAGACTCCAATGTAATGTCATTGTGTTCATGTGTGTGTAGTGTGTAATGCCACATAGTCAAAGAATTGACTTAGATCCTTCATATTCTTTTCTAATTTAGGATTGAGATTGAAGATATCAATCATTAATGTGTAAATTAAAAGTTTAGGAAACCCATCAAAGCTTCATTGTGAAGGGACAAAGCCTAAGTCATGTTTAGGTTTGAATATCTTCTTCATGAACTTATTTTTTGAGTTTTTATTTTAAGTGCTTAGTTCCTTCCTCATCTACTCACAATAATTCCTTTATTTGATATTCTCTCATTCTTCAACACTTTTCCTATAACAAAATGCACACCACACCTACACAATAACCAACACACTGGAGGACGTCCAAACTACCTTCTACCCATCCTCAAATTTTATGGAGGATAAAAATCTCTTAGTTGCAAACTTTAGTCAGTGTCATGTGGCACTTTCAGCTCTCCACAAACTAAAACTCAGGCTCCAAGACCAAGTTTGATACAATTGTACTGCAAGGTTCCAAGTGACAATATGCTTAGTCATATAATAAAGAAACTCACAATAAAAAACACACTCGCAACAAAAAAGAAGGTAATCATATACTAAATAATCAAAACTTTAATCCAAAGTAATAAAAAACTAAAATAAATATCATTCTACACTTATATGCTCTAAACTTGAATACATAGAAAATAAGGTAGAGTGACATCTGCAAAAATAATGTGGAATGAACTTAACATCTTTTTATTTGTAAAGGTTAAAGATATCCTATTTGGAAAAAGGGAAAAAAACATTACTCTATAGTGAAATATCTCTTTTTGAATGATGAGTAGAGTAATGATTAAATTAAAGATTATTATTTTTTCCATTTAAATTTTTGGGACTACTTCTTTGCATACACGCCTAGCAGGGCAGTTGCATCTACAACATCTGGCAAAATTCCTCTATCTGTGATGGATGTTCTAAAGCTCCCATTTTCGCACAGACTGAAGGATGCTGGCAAAGGTTGCGGAGTCTGGCTTTACATCTGCCAATCGCATTTGAATGAAAGCTTCGAAATCCTTTAAAAGAGACGTATTTTGTGCATATCCTGCAATCAAATCATTCCATGAGTCCACATTTCTTTGAAGCATTCGGTCAAACAGTTCATGTGCCTTGTCTTTGCATTTCCAACTGTAATATGTGACAATAATTCCCCTTTTATTCTAATTTGATGGATGCCTGTAACCTGTTTGGAAGCTTTCACCATCGCCGCTGCACCAACCATCTGTATAAAACAATTAAGGAGTCAGAATGTTTTATGCGGTCAAACGCATTCACGAGACTTACTTGAATCCGAAGTTATCGGCGACGGAAACAGTCGCTGGTGAAAGGAACGGATACTGACAATAGGAAGGGGCCCACATCCGCCACCTAAGCGGTCAAACCAGCTTAGAGTGTGCCGATTAAGCCGTGCCCCCCACTACACCGTCCCAACATGTCAAGTATGTTTTTATGTATATTTTTATGCGTTTTTGTTGCATGTCTATGCTCGGTACGTTTTGACGGGAGATTAGCTGCGTCCACTAAAAGCTAGTGGAAAACACATACCACCAAGCGCATACAGCCAGGGCCTAAATAGTGGCCGATGTGATTTAGCTTGTGTTTCGTCAGTGTCTGTCAGGTACACTTTACCTCTCTCATGCCCAAAACTAACTTCTATTTCATAATCATAAACCCTAACCTGCGTTAAAATTTTCATCTGTCTCAGCGACTATGGTTTCTTCAGAGGCAGAGCTCCCAATAATTGATGTTTCTGTTCTTCGATCAGAGGTGCAAGAAGGTGATCCAGATCTTCAAAGGCTGTGCAATCAAGTAAAAGAAGCGTGCCAGCAATGGGGAGCTTTCCGTGTGGTGAATCATGGAGTGGAGGAGGAGCTTCTGCACTCTGTGGATTCAGCTGCTCGAGATCTCTTCAGTCTTCCACCCCAAGCGAAAGAAAGAGCCGTTTGTGTTCCCTTTGATGGGTATTCCAAGCCCGTTGATATATCAGCTGGCGAGGCCATGTGTTTCCCAGCAGTACTTGTTTCTGATACGCTTCAGCAACACGCACAAAAGCTATGGCCGGAAGGAAATTCTGAATTTTGGTATGTCATACAATCTGTTTGATTTTTTAATGCAATCTGGAATTAATGTTTATCGTTTCAATTAGTCAGTAACTTAATTTAAAACTAATTCTGTTTAATTGGATATACTTTTCTTACAAAATCATGGAGTGTTTGATAATAGATTCATTCCTTCAATTGTCTTTTTCTTTTTTCATTTTAGATGTCTTGTATATTTATTTGGGTATTAGGTTAGAAAATGATTTTATTGTGTAACATTCATTAATAAATGAGATATTATTTGTTTAATATTATTAGTATTAATTTTTGTAATTATAATTCGAGTTTTATGGTAATTATATTTAAAGGAACATTTTGTTAGGGTGATTTAGATTTTAAAATTAAATGATAAAATTTAATTTAAAAGTTTATAAAATTTAGATAAATCATTGAATAATAGATGTAATTGAAAAGGTATAAGATGTTTATGCATTTACGGTATGGAAGTAGTATTGAATAATTTATTGTTAATAGGTTGATGTGTTGCAATAGAAAATCATAATTATGAATATGGATGTTATGGGCAAAGTCGCACCATGTTCTCTAGTTTCACATTAAATTGTGTTGTGTAGATTAGTCCATGTGATGCAACCTAGTCTTCCATTGATGTGGCCTTTTGAATGTGTTAGTCTTCACTTTTTGACTCTTGTTATTTAATGAATATTCCTAATTTACTTTATATTAAAATAAAAACAATACAATACTCACTTTTTTGACTTGTTTTTTAATGGGATTGTGCTTAGAAAAATAATTAAACTTTTTTTAAGACAAGAGGGGGAAATCCTAAGCTTGTCTTTGTAGCAATCAAACCTCTAGAGATGGAAAAATTGTTATAAACACATAATGAATGCTTAAATATAGAATTCAAATTTGGATGTTCTAGAATCAAATTCCTTTAAGTGATTCTTGTTGCTACTTTATGGATTCTTATGATCTATAAGTTGTTTATACTTACATGCCAATAGTTAATTCAAAAATATTGGCATGCAAGCCAATGAGATAATAGATGGTTTCCAAAAGGGATGGCTTTAGAGTGTGAGATTTGAAATTTGAATGTGGTGTACTAGGTCAAGCCACACAACCTACTCTAGGGTATTATATGACCTAAGGATGTGGACTAGTCGATACCAAGGTGGTATGTAATAATGGGATTTGGCTAATGGGTTACGATTAGGGGCTAATTCATATATCAAATGTGTTGATTGAGTACTAGAACTATGTACAAAGCAATATAAAATGAAGGTGTAAAAATGTAGGGTATGTACTTTTATCCCTTACATTTTTCCCCTACTTTGGTGTGTATGTGAATATATGAATCATGCATGCCAATGTGAATATGTAAAAAAAGTATAGTAGGATAAAGTATTGGACCTTCAAATGATGCTTCAATATCTTTTTGTACCTACAAAAATAAACCATTTCTCATATTTATACACAAGGTATTAGTTGTGCATGCATCAAGTGTTAGTGTTAAAAGTATGTAACCATCATTCAAAACATGTACCAAGTGTGAAGCACAATTGTAATGAGATGTAAAAGCTAGAGCAATGTGTCATGACACATAATACAATGTGGAGTTAGAAGTAGTGTACCCCCCATAAATTATATGCTCAAAAAAAGATAAAACTATTGTCCATGGGATCATGGCACATAAGGCAATATGAAGTTGAAACCAATGTGTATCCCCCCATAAAGTATATGCATAGAAGAAAGAAAAACTAGTGTAAATGAGAACATGACACATAAAGTAGTACGGAGTTAGAACCAATGGCATGGCTCCCACAAAGTATATGTTTAGAAAAAGGTAAAATCTAGTGTAGATAATATCATAACACATAAGTTTATGAGGAGTTTGAATAAGTGTAGCTCCCACAATTATCTCATGGAACCATATAAAATCATTGCAAATGAGATAATTGTCAATGAAAAGGTTTGTTGTACACAGGTTGCATAAGGAAAAAAATTAATATGTAAAATATATATTTAGTTGTGGTGCATCTTTGAAAATGTGTTTGTCCATATTACATATTTATTTAGGCCCACTTGTAAATTTTGATTGTAATATTGGTTAGATATTTTATGTGTGGGTTGCACTTTGGAAAATATTCAATATTGAAAAAAATTAGTACTAAAAAGTAAATGAGGGGGATATAGTTTTATAAGCTCATGGTATTAGGAACATGGTTTATGTAGTACCACTTGGTGTTTTTGTGCAAGCTTGTTTCTATAAAAGTAATTACATGAGTAGTTGTTGAGGTTGGGTAGTTGGCTATCATAACCAAAGTAAAAAAGTCATGTACTTGTAAAGGAAACCATGTAAACTTATTATATCAATGGATATAGTTGTGATAAGATAAAGTAAAATATGTAAGCAATGAAGGATCATATCATAAAATGAAGTGATGAATATGATAAAAATATTATGAATAAAAAAGAAAGAGCTATGTTTTTGTCAACATTAATAATTTATCATACATGAACCAAATACATTAGGGGAAAAAAATAACTTGGTAAGTGGAAAAGTAATAAAAGGAGGGAAAAGGTGCATGAGTGAAAAACTAAATGTTGATGGATTTTTGTGCCAACATCCACAATGAAAGCTGTTTTTGTGGTAGCTAGATGTTATTCTAGGAATACTAATGGAGGAAATAAGATGAGTAAATATAATTAGCATAGGTTAAAATTTAGTAAGGTATGTAACTAAAGGATAAACCAAAATGAGTAAAAAAATCATCAACTACTAGGTTATCCTCCTACCAATCCCTTGGTAAAGATACATCAATATTAGCCATATAATGTGTTTGCATGTGTAGAAGGCCCTAAACATTTATTAGTAGTTGTGCCTTTCATAAATATTTGTTCTAAAGAAAGTATTTATATTTCTAGATTAGGAACCCATATTTGTTCATTATTTTTCTCTTTCCTCACAATATTATTGAATTGATTTATATATTTATCAAAATTTGTGTAAGCTTTGGAATTTTGGGTATTGACTTGACACTTTTTGCATAATGACATTTTTCACTTCAACTTTAGGAGCATGCACCTAATTTTTCTCATATCTAATGAAATGAGAAAGAAATATTCAAACTAGGTCAAGCTCTTTCTAAAGGATTTGATAAGTTAATAGTTAAATTCTTACAATGTTGGAATATTTTTTGTTTGAATTATTTATACCACATTTATAACCAATCCTTCCTTAGGTGCTTCTTATGGTTTTTAAATTAATATGTTAATGGATAGGGGCTCTAAGGATGCATTATACATTATACATTTATGAGGTAGACCCAAGCAAAAATATGGCAAGAAAAAGGGGGAGGAGAGGTCTAAGTCAAAAGGAAATATAAATCCATTGGTAGGAGTAGAGTGAAATATTGGAACTATAGAAAATGGAGCCACATAAAGAAGTATTGTAGAAACAAGAAGTCTTCTAAAGATTCCTTTATTGATAAGAATGATACTTTAATCATTTTTCTAACATTGTTAATAATGAATCATGGTTAATTGTTTAAATGCCTCATATCACATGACTCCTCACAAGGAGTGGTTCTCTTCATACAAAGTATATGGTGGTGGTGAGTTATTCCTTGAAAACAACAATTTTCATTAAACTATTAGCAAAGGGAAGGTAAAAATTGTGTTTTATGATGGGAGAATAAAATATCTCTTAGATGTTTTTCACATTCTTATAGTAACACAAAAAATTTCTATCAATTTCTACTAGGTTGGAGTGCATATTAAAATTGGTTGGAGTGTTAAACATATTGGCTAGAGGGAACTCTAGTTTGTGTATGTTGTGGAACCATAGGTTGGGCCGCTTTAGTAAAATATGCTTAAGAACATATCTTTAATAAAAATATGGTGGATTCTTTGCTTGGTTATTCTATAGATTTTGATCTTTGTAAGAACTATGTGTTTGGGAAACAATGCAAAGTTTTATTAGTGTAGCACTATAGAAAATAGATTATTGGAGGCCATTAATAGTTATGTTTTTGGTCTTATGGAAGTTTTTTCAATTGAAAAATCTCATCGTCGTGTTTTCTTTATCGATGATTATTCCTACTATACTTGGATTTATTTTCTAAGGCATTTTTTTTATGAAGTGTAAATACTTTATTTAGTACTTGTTTAAAATTATATGTAAATTTAAATAACTATTAAGGTCAAATAATGGAGGGGAATATTAATCTAGAATTCAATGATTTCTATACACGTGTAGGAATTTTGAGGTAAGAAACAATCCAATATATGTTGTAGAAAAATAGTAACATAGAGAGGATGAAAGGTGGATATGTGTATAGTTATTTCCTATGTGTAAGTAGATTGTGATGAAATTGTCATGGAGGGTTGAATGAGATGGAGGAGTGGAAAATATATGTGTATAGGAAATAGTAGTGATAATGTAAGGATAAGCAAAGGAGACAATGTGAATTGTATAGGATAAAGTGGGATGGATGGTTGGTGCTAAAATGATGGTTGAAGGGATGAATCAAGTAGATGAATAAGGGGAATTGGTTGTGAGAGGAGAGGAAAATAGAGGATGCATGTGAGTGAAAGGAAAATTCATGGGAAGTGTTGTGAGGAGTATTAGTTCCCCCAACAATCTTACTAATGTCTATAAGTATGCCCATGTTATATGATTTAATCATGAGGAGGCAATAAGGATATTTCACTTTTCTTTTGATTTTTAGTCAACTCAAAGTAAGCATCATGGTCATATGTGTCCTAATTATTAAGTTGATAGACATAGTTAGGTTTTCAATAATGGTTATGTTAAAGGGATAGATATTAGAAGGGAAGGGTTTGACCTAGAACTTTACATAAAAGGAACTAGGGATCTTAGAAGTTTGTTTGATATATAAGGCTAAGATGGCTTGAATAATATAATATTTAGCAACAAAACCTTAAAATGATGGGTCTAAAATATTAAAACAAATGTGTATAATGACCTAGGTTTAGGCCCTAGGTTGTGTATATATACCATTTTTAACCAAAATGTTGAGAAAATAAGCACTTCCTTAGAGTAATATAGATCTACTTAAGTGATTAAATATAATAAATAAACATATAAAATCAAGATATATGATTGAGTTCTTACACATTTGAAAAGTTAAAAAATTACATTAGCTAATTTTTAGCATGAAAGTAGATTTATATTTGTTGTTAATGGATTAATACAATTTGATAGAGAATCAAAATAAAGAATCTAGATAAATAATTGTGATCATAGAGATTGGATAGAACTACATAGAGAATTTGTTTGTTGTAGATAGGGTCATGTCATGTGTCCTAGTCCTAGATTGGGTTATGTTGTGTGATGTAACTTGATCTTTTGTTGATGTAGCATTTTGAATATGCTTTCCAAGTGGATTTTTAGATTTTTGAATAAGGTTGTTCTTAGAATTATGGTAGGACTTGCTTCAAGATGACATGATGAATATTAGGCTTGTCTTAGCAACAAATAAACCTCTATAAATAAAAAAAAAGTTATTGTAGAGACGCCATACATGCATTATGGATGTAAATCTATTAGACTTGTGGAGAAATATTGTGCCTAAATGTAGAATTCAACTTGGGGTGCTCTAGAGTCAAATTTTTCTACATGATTCTTTTTCCTATTTGATTGATGCTAGTAAAAATGCATGTTCATAGTCACTCAATTCTACTTTTTTGGCATGTGGGCCAAAAAGGTAATGACTAATTTTAGAAAAGGACAAATTTAGGGTGTGATATTTGAAATTTAAATTGTGACCTAGCACACAATATTATATGACATAGGAAAATAGATTGATCCATACCATGGTGGTGTGTAATGATATTAGGTAGTCGATTTTTGGGTTAGAGGTCAATTTATGCACTATATAGGTCAAATTGAGCACTATGATCACAACCTTACAAAATTTGTGTAACATGTTGTAAAGAAAAGGTGTAAAAGTGTGAAGTATGTACACTTTTATCTCCCATAGATATATAATGATAAGATAATTTATTATTAGCATGTTTAGGAAAACCTTTATTTTGAATAAATTTAAAATATGCTAAAGTATATGGATTTATAATACCTTTTTTAGCTTCCAATTAAATTAATTGTTTTATCTAAAATAATTTCATTGATTATCTTTTTTTATCTACACTATTTGGAGGCCATATAACCTACTCAGCAAAATCTAAGTATAAAGCTTCTACATAGCAATTACCATTTTTACTAACCACAAGTTATAATTAGTTAAATTGGTCCAGGAGCACCTGTTTGATTACATGTCTCCATGAGGCCAAAATTTAATAAGTATTTAAGGAGTGCTAGGGGTTCATTTAATAAAGTCTTTCAAGACCATTATAATTCATTTGAGTCATTTGATAGGCATTAGGATAAGTTATGTAGTCATTTTTTTCTAATTTGCAAAAAGATGGAAAATGTGTTAAGTAAGGTCCAAAGTAGGTTTTAGATGTTTTGTCATTTGATTAAGGTCAAGGAGGATACTTTTATCATATAATAAGTCAATTTATGGATCTAGAGGCATGGAGAGATTCAAAAAGTGAAAGAACAAAATCTTGTAAACCTTGTTGTTAAGGGAAAAGAGCAAAAAATTAAGTAAATGACAAGTCAAGTGGTTGGAAGGGTAGTTAGAGTTGGTTTTAGTCATTTATCAGGAGTGGAAACCTTTAAAGGAATGTTTAATCTCAAGAAAAAGTTGGTGGGGAATGTAAATAATGAAGAAATCAATAAAAAGCCCTATTTTTATATGCATTTTTTGTGTTTTCAATGGAAAATTTGTGTTCTATTCTACTGTATAGCCCATACAATCATATAATCGAAGGGGAAGTCATTGGAAAAGATATTATTATGTGTCGAGATCATTTTTCACTTGGATTGACTTAATTTCATGGAGAAATGAGAGAGATATGGCTTGTTTTAAAAAAAATGGTTCAAACCCTTGTTAGGGTAAACAGTGTCAAAGAAAATTGCATTATTCTTTTTGTATTTGATGGAAGAAGCTAGAAACTTGTGGAAAGGCTCATCATTGTTTTCACTTTAATATTCCAAGTTTCTAGGGTGTGAAGATCAAGTTTTCTATTGATTTTATGATGCCCTATAACTATTTTTTAAGGAAAATCTTAAAAAAATGATAGTAAACAATGAGTTTCTTGATGTTTTGTTATTAAATTCAATGTCCATCATGATCGAAGGTTTTTTGGAACAGTGTCAAGGGTGTATGAGGTCACTTTACAATTGATTTTAGTTAACAATAGCCAAGTTTGGAGCATGTATCTTGTAAATGATTATGACTATGTTTTTTCCTGACAGACTGGTAAAGGCGGATTACAACGAAGTTTTAGTGTTTTAAATTGTTGAAAATGGAATTCTATTTGGGATTTGTTGTTTGAAAGGGGATTATCAAAATGTGTTGCGCTTCCTTCTCAGAACAATATTGATGAATTATAAGTTTTGAATGAGTCTTTGTATGTTTCCCTATTACCACAAAGTAGAAACAGTTGGGTCAAGAATGGAGGTTCAAGTCAAGGGTTTGTAGAAATAACATGAAACATGCAAGGGAGAGGGTTTGTTTAGTTATTGTAGACATATTTGAACGTGATGAAAGCCTTGAAAAGGTAGATGAGAGGTTGGGTTACTTACTTTCAATAAACCCTTGGGAAGGGTGGCTTAAATATGAGTTTTAAAATCGTCCCTTAGATGGATGCCATTATTGATATAGTTTGTTGACTTGGGTCTATTGAAACATATTGAGTATACTTGGATGAAGTTTTTTGGTCTTTGTGAAGGATATCTTGGGGATGGTAATTGGTATGACCTTACTTGCTGTTAGGAGAGTCATTGTTTCTCAATTTTGTGATGTTTGAGGTGGTGAGTGATCAAGTTGAGTTTGGTAAGGGATGTTAATATTGTTAGATCCCTCTAAAAGTTCATGTAAAGACCTGAAGCCCTAGATGTAGGTGAGGAGAACCTGATTATGGGCCTGTGAGATGTAAAATAAAATTTTCCTAGTTTGTAAGTTGATTGCCACAAAGGGAAATTTCAATTTGATGAATTGATTTTTGTTAAGAATAAAGCGAATAGTGTTGGTTGTGATCCTAGCTCTACATCATAAATAACATGCCATTTGAAAATAAGGTGCTCAACTAAAAGATCATTTTTTTATATTAATGGCATTTCAAAGAGTAATTTCTAGTGATTGGGTATGTGCAGGATCATCATGGAAAAAACAGGCCCTTAAGTGGCGAAAAATTCAGAAAAAATAGGATTAGGCAACTTGACGTAAAAATTTGAATAAGTTATCTATATTATTTCAAAAATATGTAAGAATAGAACCTATAGAAAATTGAATGTAGTTTCTAAACTACTAAGTTTTTTTTTTTTTAAATCTATTTGGTGAAAATTTGAAATTTCAATGCAGTAGAACTTAAATTTTAGGGAAAAAATAAGAAGTGTCTATTTGACCACCCTAACCACAATAAAATGATAATATTTTTATAAGATTTTATATATAAGTAGATGACTCATGTCAGGATGTGATGCATATTTTTTTGTAATTTTTTTCCAAGTAAATAAATAATTATGAATTTTTTATTACAAATTTTTAAAAATATAAAAACTTGTATGTCTAACATCTTAGCGAAATTCAAAACTTCCTTGAAATTCAATGTGTTTTAAGTCTATTGTAAAGCATAGAATGTGATGCATGTTTAAGTTCAAAAGAATGTGATACGGATTTGAAAGCTATAGATATTTTTCAATCAACTATAAAATCATGACTTTGATAAGTAATTCAAATAGAAAATGAATACTAATTATTTACTAAATTCCAGTAAGAAACATAATTTATATTGGTGGAAAATTGAGAATCTTCTTTAAAAGCCACACGAACTTTATCAATTTTGGGTTAAAAAAAGTTATCATTATACCCTACATACCCATCATATCACCACTTTTTGGCCATCATGATCACTGCACACACGATTTCTTAACTAGTCAGCTGAAAATATTCTTGAAAAACCCTTTTTTGTTTCATCAATTTTGGGTAAAAAAAAAGTTGTCAGCCACATACCCTACACATACCCATCATATCACCACTTTTTGGCCCATCATGATCCTGCACATACCCGATTTTCTTAAATGGTCAATGGTAATTTTGAAAGTGGTAAACAAAATTTAAAAATTGGACCACCTACTCCAAAGGAGACAACTCTATCAATCTTCCTATCACTTCATCCATATGCAACCCACCCATTTTTTTTATTGTTTAGAAGATCCTTTCCTTATCCATGATAAATACTAAAGATGGTAATGACTAAAGTTATAGATGGCTCCAATATAACCTCAATTTTCAAGGAATTCCCTTTATTTTTTATTGATTAATTTGGGAAAGGGTCTCAGTCTCTTACAATTAAAAAATCAAAAATACCAAAAAACTTAAACAACACAAAGATAACCCAAAATGAGTTGTCAACACACCCACTAAGAGAAAAAAGAAACAAAAAAAAAAAAACAATGAAGAAATAGTACTAAAGCAACACAAGCCAAGACAACTAAATCTTCTGATTGGAAACTTGGTTTTCCCAATTAATGGTCAAGTAATTAAGATTGTTATCCCAATCTGTAGTATTAAGATCCTTTTGTTCCTTCATCTTCTTCACCTTTTATTATTGTTCTTTTTTTTCCTTCTCATTATTTCACTTTTCGATTTCTTCTTGTAAAGCAGTGATGCTAGAAATGCTAGCAACAATTTTTTTAACAAATCATTAGTCATCTTCACTAAGTTGTTCATTATTTTTTCTACTTTAACCAATTTGTTTTGATACAACTTCATAGTATTGTACATATTGTCCCATCAATCAATATAGTTACACAAACTTTATCTTTGTCTTTCCCTTGTTCTAGGTAGGTCACTTTGACTTTGAGATCCTCAACTATGGCATATAATTCATTAGCATTGTTAAAATTAGTAACATTATCAAAAGCAGTAGGTCCCATATCATCCTTCTTGAAACAATCATTATAAAACTCATCGAACTTCACATATGTCTCATATTTCTCTTCTTCCTTGTTCTGAATAGGGTTGGTAAAAATATCACTCTCCTCAGAATAACTTTCTTGACCTTCTTTTTTAGACTCTTGATTATGAAAATCAAAGGTAATATCTTGCACAATGTTCTTACTAACCCTACCCTTGACCAAGTTGCTTTCACTACCTCTAACCCATGTCTAATGCATAGTCACCTTAGCAAGCCTAGCATATCTTCTTCCACCACTAGCTTCATTTTCATAAAATTATTTTAAAATGTTAATCTCCTCTAAGTTTGGGGATTCATAATTTGTCCTCTTCAAGGTCTTCTTCCCTAATTTTACATTTACCCACTTTTCAAGGAGTGTTAGGCATAGACCCTAGCTTATTCCCTCCTAATTTGAAGGAGAGGAGGATTTTCTATAATGTCACTACTTGGGAAATTCCTAATTTTAGGCTTGCAAAACAATATTAATCACTAAATACTGATATTAGTAATTTAACAAGAATCAAATTTATAATAATATTCAAATCCATACATAAATATAATATAGAGATTAATAAATCATAGCTAAAACATCATAATATTTAGATCAATAGTTCATAGCACCATTAATATGCAAATTAATAGCACCATTAATATGCAAATTAATAGCATCATTAATAATTAGTTCATAGCATAATCCTCATAGCAAATCACCTGATGAATTTATTGGAAATTCTTGCAAATGGTAATCTCAAGGTTGGTCATCCTTGTATTGCGAGAGCATGGAAGGTTGGCCACCTTTCCATCCCTCAGTCCACCTTGGAGGTTGGTCGTCATCCTTGGTCATGCCCAAGAGCACAAAAGGCCAATCTTCCATTCCACCTCTTGACCCATGAGCATGGAAGGTTTTTTGTTCATTCCATCTTGGGTTGGAATACTTGATAAGAGCAAGAAGGTTGGTCTTCCTTCACCTCTCCTAAACTCAAAAGGCTAAACAATCTTCCTATTTGCAAGACACTTCACAAATTCAAGATATGATTCCTTGTGGATTTTTCTAGAATATTTCTAATATATACCTCTTAATGAAATGAAAAATTTACTCTTAAATGGTTGCCACCAATTATATTTTAGAATATTACCAATGGTTGTTCTCAATCTCTATTCCAAAAAGATGTCTTATATTTCTTATTCTTATTTTTCCTTTTTCCAACTTGATATGTTGAATTGATGATTGAGTGATTTGATGATTGAATGATTTGATGCTTGAATGCTATGATGATTGAATGATTAGATGCTTGAATGATTTGATAATTAAATGTATTGATAAACTTATTGTTGTTTACTCTATTGATCCTTTTGTTATTTTGATTGCTTAATTTATTAATGGATATATGAATTATGATTGCTTGATCTCTTGATGGATAGATGAGTGATGATTGCTTGATTTCTTGATGGATATATGAGTGATGATTGTTGACTAAATGTTAATGAGCTAATTTACCCTTTATATCCATGTCATGAAGGAGTCATCACCCTTCATTGCTGCCTTTTGAGGATGATAATTTATTTCCAAGTTGATTGATTGATACATTCCCCATAGATGATTTCTCCCAAGAAAATGATCCCCCTTTTACATCTTATTATTGAGGGGGTCACAACCTTTCACATTTGAGTCACATCCTTTCTCACATTATCATTACTCTTGAGAACATAATTCAATTTACTTACAAATTCACATAAGGTTGTATTCTCAATTGAATTATTGAATGATGTTGTGAATATCCTTCTCAAATGAAACTCTCTCCCTCTTATATCTTCAAGTTTGAGGGAGTCACAACTCTTCATTATTTCTACCTTTTTGGAAGAGTCGCAACTATTCCTATTAATTGTTGGCCTAAAACCATTTTAATTTAATTTTAATTAAATATATTTAATGATGTTATTTTATGATTCAATGTATTGATAGACATATTGTTGTTTTCCTGATTGATCTTTTTTATATTTTGATTGTTTGATTTCTTGATGAATAGATGAGCGATGATTGCTTGATTTCTTGATGGATAAATGAGTGATGATTGATGTTTTAATGCCAATGAACTAATTTACCCTTTATATCCGTTTCATGAAGGAGTCTTCACCCTTCACAATAAATGAGTCATCACTCTTCATTGCTACCTGTTAAGAATGATAATTTATTTCCAAGTTGATTTATTGATTCTTTCCCTGTAGATGATTTCTCCCAAGGAAATGATCCCCCTTTTATATTGTATTATTGAGTGAGTCACAATATTTCACATTTTAGTCATCCTTTCTCACATCATCACTACTCTTGAGAACATTATTTAATTTACTTGCAAAGTCACATAAATTTATATTCTCAATTGAATTATTGAATGGTGTTGTGGATTTCCTTCTCAAATGAAATGCTCTCCCTCTTATATCTTCAAGTTTGAGGGAGTCACACCTCTTCATTATTTTTTCCTTTTTGGAAGAATCACAATTATTCCTCTTAATTGCTAGCCTAAAACCCTTTTAATTTAATTTTAATTAAATATATTTAATTTAAGGAAATCGATGCCCTTGTTTATTCTTATGCCTAGACTTTAAGTGTTGCAATTTGACTAAATATTGCGATATGTTTATTTCTTTGATGGGGCTATGATAGTCTGCTCTTCCCAAGATTGCTTGTCCTCAAGCAATTTTAAATTGGGAATTGTTATTTTTTTAATTTTTTTATGAAGATCTATTTCACAACTCTTTTCTTCATTGCGCAACTTTGATATTATTACAAAGTGAGTTATCCAAATAACTTGAACTAGAATACGTTTTTCCTTTAATTCAAAAAGTGAGTTTTCCAAATAACTTTCACAACATAACCAAGAGTTGGAAATTTGCAAGGTCCATAATTTAAGATAAATTTTCTCTCATTTTTTTACCACAAAGATTCAGGGTAATGAATACAAACTCTTGATTACCATTGTTGAAATCCAAAATGACAAAAAAATGTTGCATCCTTCATCATGATGAATTATGGAATTTGTGTCCCAACAATGGAACCAATTAGGGAATTTTTGCATCCTTCAACACAATGAATCATGGAATTTTTGTCTCGACAATGGAATTCAAGATAATTTTTCTCTCATAGAGGTGCCCTTTAAGGTTTGACATAAATTAATTTTCTGCCAACTTTCTTTCCTTCTTATATTTTATACTTTCTTTATTGTTCGCTTTATGGTCCTGAAAATGGAACCAATGTTGGAAAGAGGAGTGGGGATGTATAGTTCATAGATCTGTACCCCAAGACCTCTTATATAGTCAACTTATACCCTAGGGGACATGGTAAGAGAAACAAGCATTTGCGATAGGATATTAAGGTGAATAAATAATGTAAACTATATTACTAACAAAGAATCAATCATCCATTCATAACATAGATATATATAACTCCTTAGATCTTATATTATATTATATGGTATATAGAAGGTAGGTCTTGGTCTCTTCTCATATACATACTTTCCTCATACATAACATATCCTTCTATATATGATTTGCATTGCATATATATATGTATACATTCCCGTGAAGGGAAATGACTCCTAGTTACAACTAATGTCTCTTTCATCCTCCACAACCCTTTTGCAATATCCTGTGACTAGATCTATTTCATCCTTTGACCTGTTGAACAGCTGAAATATTGAGAGGGGGGAAAATTAGTATTCCCTAAAATTCATTAACTTGAAAGTGCATTCAAAGAATCTCAATGAACTTGCAAAATGGAAAGGAACAATTAAATTATGCATCACAACAATCAACACAAGAAAACCATATTTACATAAAAAACCATTGGGAGGGAAAAACCACGTTGAGGATTAACTCACAATATATCATAACTGGTTACAATAGATTACATGAGGCTCACTGCCTGAAGGGATCATTTCCTGGAGGACTCACTATCAAAAAAATAGGAGGGCTCACTACCTAGGGAAGATCACTTCTGCCAAAATTACAAAAGATATACAAAAGATGGATCACTACCATAGTTTGAACTACTTACAATGCATCTACTATATGCTAAAGATATAGTTCTAGTTAGGCTCAAAAAAATGACTTAACACACTTCATTCCTTATTGTCACAAGATCACAACTATCACATTTCTCATTTCACTACACACCTCACATCTCATCTCATATCACTTTCTTACCATCAATGAATTGACCTTCTATATATATGTATATATCATTAATTAGGTTGACCTAATTGGATGAAACATGTGACACCATAACCTGTTGGCTCAAAACTCCATCATACATACCTTGCAAAAGTAATCAAAGCACGTAATTCATCAAAATAGGTTGGCATGATCTAAAGTCACTCCTATGATTCCATTACATACTCCATTTAGTTTTGCACGACCCCAAAACCCTTAGGTTGGCACTACACAACAAAACTTGTGAAGCAACAGCTAAATGAGCCAATTGTTCATCCCAAAACTTGACACACAAACCACCAAACCACTTGACACTCAAAGTGAACAGGCACTCAACATCTTCAAGGACTTCTTTGAATACCCAAAGCACAATGATCATTTGTGGTTGAATGTAGAGCATTCCAACATGAACTCTACAACTGTAACTATATATTTGCTTAGCTTGATACTTTTCCATCAATATCTTTCGTTGTGAAATACATAAAACCTTGAAACTTTGGATATATACTCCTTTATCACGTACCATTATCACCTCAAAACCGCATGATAAGATATTGTAGTGCAAAGCAATGCGGGCCACAAAATTTATGCTCTATTACATCAATATCTCAATCAAACACATCCAATTTCCCAAAAAAACTTGGTCTACTTCAGACTTTATATATATTTATTAACCATCACTTCTACAATGGGTTGAAATCAATGACAACACCATACACCATCATGCTCATGTTGCCAACATCTCCCCATTTTTCATTGATGGAAACACGCTTCTCTACTTCACTTCACCTTTGAAATCAAGGGAAAAGAATAGTAACTTTGCATTATGCCCCCTTACTAATCTATTTACATGAGAATAGCTCCCCTTATCTATGTTATCCATCACCAAAAAGACAAATTTGTACTACAATACCATCTACTAACCCCGCATATGTACATTGATATCAAAAATTGACTATATAATTCAAAAATATACACATTAACTGGATGAGGGTAATATACCTTGATATGATCCCTTTAATTTTGTAAGGTGTGCCTCTCAATCCTTCTTGGAGAAGGAAAGTATGTAGCTCTAGTTTTTAAATTGTACATAAAGGTCTTCTCTTTCTTTTGGAGAGCTGGGAACTATTGTCTTTTGCACAACCTTCTCTGCATTAGCCAAAAATCTAGTTAAAGTAAGCCTTACATTTACCATATCTCGGAGCTGACGGATATGTGCAGGATCATGATGGGCCAAAAAGTGGCGATATGATGGGTATGTGTAGGGTATGTGGCCGACGACTTTTTTTTAACCAAAATTGATAAAACGAAAAGGGTTTTTAAAGGATATTCTCAGCTTTCCACCAATATAAATTATGCTTTGCTTTGAATTTAATAAATAATTATTATTAATTTTCTATTTGAATTACGACTAAAGTCTTAATTGATATGCTGATTGAAAAACATCTATAGCTTTCAAATAGTATCACATTTTTTGAATCTAAAATATGCGTCACATTCTATGCTTTGCATACTAGAGGATTTAAAAAAAATGAATTCCATTAAGTTTTGACCAAGTTAAGGCAGTCAAACATACGAGTTTTTATATTTTTTTAAAGTTGTAATAAAAAATCATAATTAATTATTTACTTGGAAAAAATTACAAAAAATATGCATCACATCCAAAACATGGAATCTACTTATATCTAAAATCTTATAAAAAATATTATCATTTTGTTGTGGTTAGGGTGGTCAGAATGATTTACCTACTTCTTCTTTTCCACTGAAATTTAAGTACTATTGCATTGAAATTTCAAATTTTCACCAAAATAATTTTTAAAAAATAAAATAAACCTAGTAGTTTAAAAACTACATTCAATTTGCTACAGATTTTATTCTTACATATTTTTGAAATAATATAGATAACTTATTCAAATTTTTATGGCAAGTTTCCTAACTCTGATTTTTCTGAATTTTTTGCCACTTAAAGGCCTATTTTTTCCATGATAATCCTACACATACCCTAACTGCACTACATTATGATTTTCTCTTTTTGTTCCTTCAATAAGAAGAATTGAATGTGTAGATTTTCAATGACCACTCTAGTTGCTCCATCTCCATCATTCACTAGATCATACACACTAGAGGCCTAAGGTAGGTTTTCTCTGCAACAAAGTGTCACATGTTATAAATGCAATAAACCAGGACACATAACTAAGTTTTGTAGAGGAAATAATGTTAAACTCTTTGTTCCACAAAAGAAGATTGATCCAGTTTAGGTAAAGGAGATGAACAAGATTTGGAAGAAAAAGGAAGAAATGAGTCTATGCCAAATTCTGGTGCAGATGTTTCCTCAAAAAACTAGATAGAAAGCATTTGGCTTAGAGGGAGTTTTAACAGAAAACTTTCTAAACCCTTGCCAAAGATGAGGTGTTGATGTCTTCAACATAATAGTGCATGTAAAAGTTGGTTTGCTTGATCCATTGGTGAAATCTCTAGTGAGAAATATCTTGGTGCTGAGATTTGCAGAATGTTTGGTAGTCCTTGTGATGATACGGTGAAGGCCTGATAGAATATGACCTAACTTTCCATTGTTGCATTTAATGCACTTTTTAGGTCACAAATAAAGTGTTTATATTTAATTTTCACATTATAAAAGACATTTGTGTTCGAGAATTTGAAGAGGAGAGCATATGCAATGGGATCTAAAGTGTTGAATGAAACCCTATTGAAAAATTTCCATGAGGTATTTGCAATTTCTTGCAAACCCTAGGTCAGAGAAGTTCATAATTTTTACTCAGGTTATCGATGTGCTTGAAAGGCCGAGACCTAAATTTAAGAAGCATCTATACAAATCAATGGAAATAGGTAAAGAAGGGGAATTCTCTAGGGTTCCTTCAAATGTGTGGCACATAGAAGATGTGCAAATTTACATTCATTCGAAGATGGATGAATATGATCACTTGAAACTGGCAGAGTTTAGGGAAAAAGTGCTGACTAGAGATGATTTTGAGCTGAAACCAGAGTATTCCAGCTTCATGGATAAAAAGTTGGATGTGTGGATAAAATTTCCTAATTTATGCTATGATAATGAGTGGGTGAAGTATGTTTTGAGTAGAATTCATGATAAATTCATGTGGTTGGACATGTCGCATATGATAACCAAAGAGGCAATCAGGGTTGTTACTAGTTTGAGCTCCTCAATACTTGCCTCAACATTGAAAGTAATAAAGAATGAAGTGGTGATGAAGCTTACCAAAGCCAAGTTTGACAAGCATGCCCTATTAGTGAATGACATTTAAGATCTATCGATCAAATATGCCACAATGATGATTGGTTTCAAGATATTTTACACAAATAGAGAGAATTTTGTCACAACCACTACGATACACATGGCTTATTAGATGGTGAAAGAAGGCCCAAAGGCTTTGATTTTTATAGAAGACTAAGGAGTCAAAATACCTTTTCCTATAGTTGTTCAAATTAGAGATCATTTGAGGATATTTCTTGGTAAAGAGTCTTGTGATTCAATGATGTGGGGATTATTTAAACCTTTTCAAGCTCAGATGCAAGAGAGAGAAAGGATTCCAAGTAAATTTGTAAACAAGTATAAGGGTAAGTGCATGGATCTGTAACAATTTTTGCCTCTTAAGATGCCACTTTTTTTTTAAATCAGCAAAATCTGATTTGCATGAGAAAATGAAGATACTTATGCTCAAAATTTCAAGATGCAGCAAGAACAAGAGTTGAAGTTCTTTGAGTCTAGTTTCTAAGCTACTAAGTCTTTTTGAAATTAATGAAGATTAAGGGTCTCAAAAAGTGGGGACCCAAAATAGGTCCTGTTTTTATCAAAAAAATAGCATAGCATCTAAGCCCCCCCCCTTTTTGATTAACTTTTTTTTAGAATTTCAAAAATATGAATGGTGAGAAATTAGCTAACAACATGTAGTTTATCCCTGTTCTTTTACATAATTTTTTTAATGAATATAATATTTTATGAATTTTTAAAGTGGATACATCCTAAAAAGTTGAAATTTGAGCATGCTCCCCCCTAAATTTATTGAAAACTAATCAAAAATTGATTTTTTTTCATCATGTGTAGAATGGAGTCTAGTTTTAAAAAATTTAATTTGTTTCATGTTTCGATGAATGAGTAAAAATCTATCCTAAAACTAGCACATGTTGGTTTTTGACCAAAAACAGGGGCATTTACAAGAGAAGTTATGGATCAAAACTTTAACTGAATCAAAATGAAAAAAAGAATGATATATTTAGATAGCTAAGATAGAGGTTAATTCCATCATGATTTTTTTATAAACTTGCATTGAAAGACGTGCAAATGTGATGGTGAGCATGACCAAAAATGTGTGAAATTTTGTTACCCTTTCAAAAAATCACGTCTTTTGCATGAAATGGTTGTCCAAACCTTTGGGTTGGATACCCAATGCAAAATCCAACCCATTGGGTTGGTATTTCCCAATGCAGCCATTTGGAAAGCGCCAAATTTTGTGCTCACCAAATGGATTTCTTCATTTGGCTAGTACCAAATTTGGCACTCGCCAAATGTCATTCATGACTTTTGGAATGTATTTTTCTAAACTCTTTCATTTTCTATTTCTCTGCTAGGGAAACTATATATATTGACATTTACTTTCAGTTACACATGGACATATACTTTATTATAAGCTAAAATTTACATATGGATATTTACTCTCTTATAATTTAAGTTATATTTCATGTATATAGTTTTAGGATGTTTGAGAGTGGTTTTAGATCTCTAAGAGTTATAATGCAAATTCTAGTTTTTGGAAGATTTTGAAATTTTTAAAACTTAGTCAAATTTCAGTAATCAACATGTCAAATTTAAATAATCAGGTCAAATTTCATCTTTCTCTCTTTATTTCATTGATTTTCATCTCTTATTCTCTAGACCTCTCTTTCTCACTATCTCCATTCCTTTATTTGACACTCTCTCCCTTGAGATCAATAATTACGTCTCTACATGTCCATCTCTCTCTCCTTCCCTCTCTAATATCTTTCTCCCTCCATTCCT
>VDFB02000003.1:170020167-170146275 GCA_007258455.2 Sequoia sempervirens | reverse complement strand
TTTTTCTCTGACCTAGGCCCTAAGTTGACCAAGGCTTGATTAAGCATATCTTTGGCTTTGTAGCTCCGTTTGAGTTGCGTTGGAGTCAAAATTTTGGTATCTTTCTGATGATGCCATTTCTGGAGAAAATTGAGAAACTTCAGTTTTTGAAAAAGATCCTTTGGATCACAAACTCACTAGAACAGAACATATTTGGTTGATGAAGCTGTCAAGGTGTTGCAAGAAGGCCTTCCTAGAGTATCCATTGATATTTCTTTATCAAGTGTACAACAGTTGAAATTACTGTTCTATGTCCAAATTTATTGCAATAATAATAGTAACCATTAAAATATGGGTACCTTTGTGTAGTTGGTTGTCTAATAGGAGGTCTCATGAAATCTTTCTTCTAGTTTTAGATATGTTTAATATTTCTCTTCTTATCTCTAGTCTTCCTTTGTTCATTATTCTCCTTTTTAACATTGTTTGGAGTCTAATTTTCCTTTGAGCTTTCTCCTTTTTCAAACCCTAATCCTTCTTTGTCCTTAGAGGCCTTATTATTTTTTTCTTCTTGAATCTTTGCTTTCTCCAAATATTTATTTAGAGACACAACTTCTTCTTCAAGCTTTGAGCATTCTATAGACTTGTCTTTCACTTTGGCATTCAAGCAATCTTCAACTCTTTTTCCTTCTTCAACTTGCACTTTTAGATTAGTGATTGTCTCATTTGATTTTTTAAGTTGCTTATTTGTCTCCTTGAGTTTCTCTTTAACTTTATTGACTTGATTCCTCAACTTCTTAATACATTCATCTACTTCCTTAAGATTTTCTTTCAGATCTCTATTCTCACATTCTGCTTTATCCAAATCATCAAGAGAAAATTTGAGCTCTCCTTCCATATCAAATTCACAGTACTCTTAAGTAAACCCTTCCATAATAATTTCTTTTGGAGGGATTAGATACGTCCTAGTTTCCATGTGTTCAACCTCTAAGATCTACCTCAGCTATTAAGAAAATTGAAGGAACCTTGCTCTAATACCAATTGTTGAACACTCAAAATACTAAAAAGAGCGGTGAATCAATATTCCCTGAAATTTATTAACTTAAAAGTGCATTCAAAGCATCTCAATGAAATTGTAGAAATGGAAAGGAATTTAATTAAAGCATGCATCACAACAATCAACACAAGAACACCAGATTTTTGTGGAAAACCCTTGGGAGGGAAAAACCACGGTGAGGATTAGCTCACAATATATCATAACTGGTTACAATAGATTAAATAGGAGGCTCATTTCTTGGAGGACTTACTGTCTAGAAAATAAGAGGGCTCACTACCCAAGGAAGATCACTTCTTCTGAAATTACAAACAATACACAAAAAGATGGCTCACTACCAAAATTTGAACTAATTACAATGCATTAGCTATATGTTGAAGATATAATTCTAGTTAGGCTCATAAAAATGACTTAACACACTTCATTCCTCACTATCACGAGATTACAACTATCACATTTCACACTTCACTACGAAAATCACATAGCTTATCTTATATCACTTGCTTATCATCAATGAACTGACCTTCTATATATATGTATATATCATCAATTAGGTTGGCCTAATTAGATGAAACATGGAACACTATAACCTATCATCTCAAAACTCCATCATACATACCTTACAAAAGTAATTAAAGTGTGCACTTCATTAAAATAGGTTGGCATGACCTAAAGTCACTCCTTTGATTCTGATCTATACTCCATTTAGTTTCACATGACCCCAAAACACTTAGGTCAACATCGCACAACAAAACTGGTGAAGCAACAACTAAATGAACCAACTGTTCATTCCAAAACATGACACATGGAACACCAAACCACTTTACACTCAGAGTGCACACATGTTTGAAATATTCAAGCACTTCCTCAAATCCGCAAAGCACAGTGATCATCTATGGTGGAATGTAGAGCATTCCAACATGAAATCTACAACTACAACTATATCTTTACTTAGCCCGATACTCTGTCATTAATATCTTTTTTTACAAAAGACATAAAACCCTGAAACTTTGGATATAGATTCCTTCAACATGTACCATTATCACCTCAAAATTGCATGACAATATATTGTAATCGAAGCAATGCAGACCACAAAATGATACTTTGTTACATCGCTATCTCATTCAAAAACTTAGCCAATTTCCCAAAAGCACTTGGTCTACTCCGAACTTTACACATATTGATGAACCATCACTTTAACAATGGGTTGACATAAATGACAACACCATACATCATTATGGTCATGTTGCCAACATGACCTACTAATAAGTCTTTAAGATTTCATGCAAGGAAAGTAAGTGGAAGTGATATAACCTCTATTTTCAAGGAATTCCCTCTGTTAATTATAATGCAAGTTGCACATATTTTTATAACTCAGTGTTGTATCAAGCCTAAAATCCTAAGTTTTTATATCAACATATTTGTTAATTAAAAAATAATCTAGAGATGGTGATAACAATATTCTAATGGTAAAAAATATATACTTGTTACCTAGAGAATGGAATGTTTTTTTTATTATTAAGAAACATTCATAGGGCACACTGGACCCAAACACAAAAGGCTCAATAGGGAAAAAAGTTCAACAAAACATAAAAAGGGACAAAGGCCTCTTGCCAAAGACAACAAACCAATAGCAAAATAGTAATAGATCATAGATTTTTTAAAACATAAAAATAAAACAAAGGGGGCACCAACCTCAATACCAATTTTCTCCCAATCCTCCTTGAGAAATTTAAAAAGGTCTTATCTATTAGAGCTAGCGCTAACACCTTTAGAATCATCATAATTTTTAATTTCATCTTCTAACACTGAATCGAGGGTGGTCGTCGAATGGTGGATGACCTTCAAAGTAAAGCAAGAAATACCATGCACTTTCCTTTCTAGACCATCAATCTAAGACTTCAAAGTAAAACCATATCCTCAATATTCTTCATGCATTTAGAGCAAGTGTGCATATTAGGTTTCTTTGTAGGGGTGGTGTTTTGGTCCTCAAAATCAGATATCATAGCATTACACTCTGGGAATAGGCTAGGGCCTTTATTCTCCACATTTGCATCTTCCTCCTTCTCCTCATTGTTGATGTAATCATCCTCCTTATCATCTTTCCCAGTTGAATCACTATATATCACATCAACAATGAGGTTAGGGATAGGACGACCCACTAGTCTATGAGATCGTTGAACACTAAGGTTAGGACTATTAGCTTCCTTAGCTAAATTTTTCCCTCTTTTGACCTCTTCTTTATTAGTAGTATTAGTGTTGTCCTACTCTTTCTCATCTTTAGAATTTTCCTCTTCCACACAAAACTTGATCGAGTACTTTTTATTTTTCTTGTAAATGAGGCTTTGAGTTTCAAAGCTGGCCCTTTTTGGTGAACCTTTACAAGGGTTGTTCTTAAGGTCACAAAGACTGACAACAATAATGTTCTAGTTAGAGGTTTC
Organism: Sequoia sempervirens; assembly: GCA_007258455.2. NCBI lineage: Eukaryota > Viridiplantae > Streptophyta > Pinopsida > Cupressales > Cupressaceae > Sequoia > Sequoia sempervirens. The sequence continues at coordinate 170,142,804 of VDFB02000003.1, read as the reverse complement.
ATGGGTTTTAGAGGCATTCGACTATGGGTTAGGGGATTTGGACTCATGCATGGGGGTTATTTTTTGGGCACTCATTTTCCTTTTGCCTTTAGGGGGATGCATTTCAAACTTCTCAAATGGAAAGTTCAAAATGTTCTCAATAGGAAATATTTCAAGCAAGGGTTCCTTAATAAGACAAGCCCTAATAGGATTTGGGGGGTAGAAGGTGAAATAAAAGTGGTAGAGTTTGAGGATAAGCCCTTGGTGGAGCGAGATAGGTGGCTTATCAAGGTTTTTGGCTACCACATCTAGGGCTTCCTTCACCAATGTTTCCAAAGAAGATAGCGGATAAAAGTGGAAACTAATAGAAGCCTTATTTCTAAAATGATTGAGAAAAGGAATGTGGTAGAAATAATATCACTTAAAACACCCTAACATACCTTGTCCCAAGGTTGTGGGAGCTTTTCCCTTTCATAGCCCGCATGTAACTTGATTGAAGTTTCACCCTTTTTGAAGAATGGACTCATACTTTCCATATCTGAAACTTTATTGTGCCTTTTGAGATTTTGACCATTGTAAGATAAACTCATCACCTATTCAATAATATCCTCACTCACTTTGAAGGAAATTCCCCCCATTTTAACCTGCCTTTTATTCCATGCACTTGCAGATTGTATTAAAATATTTTTATCATGTCAATTGAGGCTCTTAAGGAATAGAGCTAAACCACCTTCAACATAAATGTGCCAAAGCAACGAGTCATTTTTGAACTCATTGCAAGATCCCAACTTTGTCCTCAGTCTATCACCACCCATAATGAAGGGTTTTTCTTGGTGGTTGCACTATAGAAAATTGTAGGAAATGTTACCAATTCTAGTAGATAGGAAAAGTAAATTGGCAAGGTTTCTCAAAATGAGAAACAGTTCTTTAGAATTGAGCTTTATTACCATCAATAAAGATAATTGAATGATCATTAATCGATGAAACGTGCCCAAGATAAGGAGTATCCTTGAGCAAAGGTAAATCATCAACTTGTTCACAAGCCATGCCCTTTTAAAATCATCCTCATATAGGTTAGTAATAATACAAGTGTCATTAGTCCTTTTATAGAGATCGAAAGGACTAGAATTAAAGTGCACCTTAGATATATAATTAAGCTACTTAATACTAGATAGGTTCCAATTCATGAGAAAGTTATTCTCGTACATCAAATCTCAAACATGATGACATGGCTTGTAACGTATATCTCAATCATTACCACTTCATCATTCCAAGTCCATAAGGTTGTTAACATTACACATTGATTATGAGCCAATGTGGGAGGCCTTAAGGTTGAAACTAAATGCTTAATTTTTATCCAACCAAACTCCCTTCGAACCAAACCCAAATATTTTTCTCATAAACCCTAAAGATTGAAAGGATGGGCTTTTAATCAACATTTAAAACATAGAATATACATAAATATATATTCAAAAACCTTAGTGTTACTATAGACCCTCATTATAGGAATATTATTATTATGTTACTCTTCCAAAAAAAAGTCTTCTAACATTCTTTGGGAGATACAATTTATTTCTGCAACATCTTAGGGAATTCAAATTTATTCCCAAATTGTTTCTTTCTTTGTAGAGGTGGTATAGTTCATAAGCATCAAAACCCAATAAAAGTTTTTGAATATCATTAACAATGTCACTAATAGTCCAACCCACTTTCACCTTTCCCTTCACAACATCTATGATAGGTTTGGAGGCACCTTCAATTTGTAATATTTGTATCCCTAATGAGAGGGAAATTTTGACCCCCCACAACCTAGTCATTGCTTCAAACAGTGTTACAAGATTTATTCCCCAATCACCTAGAGAAGGCAACAATAACCTCTCCATCAGGGTTCCTGAGAATACCACTGCCACTTTCCAAACTCGAGTTTCCTTTAGCAACTCCATCAAAATTGAGTTTTCCCCAATCCAGAGGAGAAAGTTTCCATTTAGTATTATGGCAAGCTAAGACTTTAGAGTTTTCAAATTTAGAGAGGTCCAAATGTATCCCCCATCTGTTACCAACACTAGACTCCATAGCAAAAGGAGGGAAGCTTTGAATTTTCCAATTGCAAAGAGAAACATTTTCCACTAACAACCTAGATCAAGACCCAAAAACCTCCCTAGCATTCTTCTTAGAGTTTCAAAATATTTTGTTATTCCTTTCATTTCAAATACTCCAACAAATATTGGGAGGAATTTATCTCCATAACTCTCTAATTAAGGGATGAGGATAATGACAGGCCTAATTCTCAATTAAACCCTTTAGGTTTTCATTAATGGTCTAATTGAAGCCCACATTATGGAAAGCATGACCCTAGATTTCCTCAAAGAAAGGAAAGTGAAGAAACCTAGAAATTGAGGAGAATGATGCCATAAACATTCTAAAAATGTCAACTTTGAAGGTGTGTTGTGCAACTAGTTTGATTAGTCTCTATAATTTGTTTCTTATATTGCAATGATTTCTGAATTGGCTCTTTCTCATTTTCAAGTCATTGAGAGTTGTAGAGGTCTCCTAAACTCTCAGTTATAATTGGAAGTATCAAAATCATATAGTTAAAATATGGTTTATACCTCCTTCATTAATCTTAATTTGTGCAACCATTAATATTGTAGGGTGTTAGTATGAAAGAATGAAGAAGGTGCCCCTTAATGTGTTGTCATTGATGTCACCATTGGTTGTTGATATCTACGCTAATCCGGTGAATAGAATGGAGATACATTAATCCGATATTTTGGTCCACATTTGCTCACATGATAAGATCTACTTATGCGGTGATAATATGTTCATGACCATTATGTGCATCTATGTTCAAAATTTTAGATGTTTTGAATGTATAGTTTGAAAGATATAAGTGACAATAGTTCGACATACAATTTTGGCTATGTATAGTGTAAATGGGTATGAGTAATCCGGTCCACGTTCCTCTGGCAATAGGAATTAGACTTTGCAATTTTGGGAGATTTCTTATGCATGTCAATACAGTATATATTCTAGATGGCACATGTTTATGTGGTTAGATTGATCATTGGTGTTGATCAGATTAATATATATTTTGTGATTAGGTCTAATCTTGGCTAACCTAATGCTTGGTGTGTGTTGCGATTAAATATATAATATGGATGTTAGTAAGATCTATTTTAGTTCATTTTGACTTAAATCAAGTTTTCCATGTTTGGTTTTGTAGACACTTGAATTTGACCACTCCCATATGGTCAAATTCACCTTCGCATTCCTCTATTCTCCATCCCTTAGCCATATTAATTATATAATTTATTATTTGATTAATATTTCATTTCATCCTAATGTCCCTAAGGTATTTAATTAATCAATTGAATGCCTTACCTTATTCATCTCTAAATTAAATAAATTTCATTAGCCCAAATGAATTAAATCAATTTTTAATTCATTTTCTTCTCTCTCCTCATGTCACATCCTCCATAATCCTCCTTAATCTAGATTAACCTAATCAATCTGTGATTAAGATGTGCACACCCCTAATCATCACTAGGGTCACATCCTCCATAATCTCCCACATTTGCACAACCTTAATCACCTAATTAAGCTAACCTAATCTTCATGCCATTTATGGAATGTGTCCTTTGTCAACCTACATTAAATTCCTTCTCTATTTGGAGAAGGCATCCCCTTCCTTATGTGAATTTTTAATTCACATTTATTCCTCCTAGGAATTTTAAGGAATTTTAAATTCGGCCTTCTCCCATCCACATGAGGATTTGTGAGGAATTTTCAATTCCTCACATGTCCTCTCAAGGAACATGTGGACAAGGACATTGTTTATGAGGAGATCTTGTCCATTCCCAAGGTACATGAAAGTACCTCCATGTCATCTCCACCTCACCCCTTCCCTTCCATGTCATTTTCCATATGTCAATTTGTGAGGGCTTGTGAGTTCTCAACTCACCCTAGCCCTTGATCTCCTCCACCATAGCTTAATCCTATCCCTCCATTGCTTTAGAGGAACTTCACCTAAAAATGGTGGAAATTTCTCTATTTGGACTATCCACTTTTGCAATCACTCTCTAGCAATCAAGCATACATACTTAACAACTCTTAATCCATCACTTAGCATCTAACATTGTTGCAGCATTTTGAGCCACAATCTTACATTCATTCCAATACCCATACCCATCATTGCATTCTCCATTCTCATAGCTTCATTTTGCACCATATTACATGTCATTTTTCCAAGCAAGGAGCACATAATCTAGCATCAATAAGGGCCAACCAAAACCATCAATTTGAACAAGGTAAAAGGTTCCATTTTTATGTGCTTTGTTTAAATTGAACTAGGCCTAATCTTGAGTGTTTTGTTTGTGCTTTATAGATTGCATTTCCATTGTTGTTTTTCATTTTTAGGTTATAATTCACTTGCACATAGGTTTAAGCTCAAAGGTGTTTTTGATTCAAGTGTGGAGCTGACAAGGAAATTTTCATCTAATTTTGATTTAATATAGGGCTACATCTAGTTAGGCTGACCTAATTGATGTATGCAGATGAATTGGTAATATATGTAAGATAGTTTTGAGGTTGTAGAAGAGATATGAGATGTGAGTATGTGCATTTTTTATGTGTATGATCCAAACAACAACAATATATATTGTGAATGTTGAGCAACTGTAAAATAGAGCAATGTTTTGTATTTTGTATTTGATAAAGTGCATAGTGTTTGTATATTGAGCTTCAAAGGAATTGAATTCAACACAAGGAAGGTGCATTTTGTATTAGTTCACATCTTGGTTGTGTGGTAATTTCTATCTTGTATCTATCTTTCTTTTTTTGGTTGTGAGCCCTATTAGAAAGTGTGTCTTGGTAGTGATCCTTTTGTAATATCTTATAACTGGTTATAATATATTGTGAGCTAATCCTCATCGTGGTTTTCCCCTTTTTTGGTTTTCCGCATAAAAATATTGGTGTTCATGTGTCATGTGATCTTGTGATTGTTTCATGCTTTCATTCTTTGTTACAATTAGATGTGTTTTATCAATTGGATAGATTATGGTCAAATGGTTTAATGGAATATTGATTTATCCCCCCCTCTCAGTATTTAAGGTGTTCAACAGTTAGTAGGTAACATAAATTCATAGGCTATACCTTTTTTCAAAAAAATCTAGGGAAGTGGATATGGAAGTTATTAGCTAGATCTTCATAATTTCACATCAACTTTTAAGAATCTATTTTTAATATTTTGACCACTTTAGAGGAAAAGGTAATAGAAGTGGATATGGATTTTGAACTTCTAATAGTTTTATATCTAACATCCTTTTCTATAAGGAAACCTTGCAAAACAAACCTCTTGATAAAAAAAACACTTAAACAATTAACAAAACACTTTGTGGGAATTACAAGGATAGTAGGACATAAAGGGGGTGAACTAAATCATGTTTGATAGTAGGTCAAGTTTTTGCAAACTTCACTTTACATAGATCTAGACCATTTTTGCACCTTTATATGGAAATGATGTAGCAATGAATGAGATGTTTGGATATTCAATTGGGTCCACATTCTCTATCTAGTTCTTCTTTAAAATTCAACAACCCAACTATAAATAAATATGAACTTTTAATACTTGATATATATTTTTGTAGGACAAACCAAGACTTCAAGATGTAGATCAAATATGTAGTAGTCCTAGATAAGTCTACAAACATAATAATGACTATTTAATCTAAGGTATTTAAAATGAAACTTATTTAATGACCATCATTAAGTAAATAAAACCATGTATATTATTTCATCTAACTATAAGGAGAGAGAAAAGTTGATTTAATGAAACAAAAGCCTAATGTAAGCAAAAGCAAAAAGACAAAGTGTATCCACATTTTTCCAAAAGAGAAATGGGATGTGTGTGGAAGGCACAATAGGGATCAATGGTATGATGTACATCCCTAGTTTGTCATCAAATTTTTTATCAATTATTAAATCCAATAATGCATGTGTTCAAGTTATTTTCTCTAGTAGAGGGTGTTAGATGGTGTGAAGAGATATGGTTATTGATAAGGGTGTTCATGTGGGAACTTTGTTTAAGTTGGATGTAAGAAGTGTTCAATATAATAATTTTAATGTTCCTATAGTGAAGATATCTACAAAACATACTCCTTCACCATTGGATCTAGTAGGAAAGAGGAGTGTTATTTCTACTTCTAATAGTTAGATTTTTGGGTATCTTAGAAATCTCTTACTTTGAGACCAAGATACCTATGAAGAAGATAATTCTATAACATTGGAGAATGGTCCATATATGTTGGAAGGGTCTAAGGACCTTAAAAATAAAAATCATGCTAAGATAATAAATGATTATACTCTTGAAGTTGATTTCTATGAATATTTTGTATATGGAAAGTAGAATTGTCTTTAGTTTTATTCTAGTTCTCATAATTCTTTTGAAGTGGTGGACTTGATTCATTTAGATGTATTATGCTCATGCTAATTTTACTTTGAATTCTATATATTTTTACTATGTATCTGTTATAGATGATTTTTCGAGAAGGATATGCTTGTATTTCCTTAGAAGTAAATATAAATTCTTCAGTTAGTTTAAGAAGTTTAAGGCTCTTGTGAAAAATTAAATTGGTCAGAAGATTAAAGTTGTAAGATTAGGTGGTGAGTTTTCTTTTTGTAGGTTTGAAAAATTATATAAAGAGCAAAAGATTGAGAGACTTAATATGACTTCATATACCCATCAACAAAATGGATTTATAAAGAGAATGAATAGGAAATTAATGGAGAGGGCTAGTAATATTCTTATTGGAATTAGCTTGGAATATAAATTTTGGGAAAAAAGCAATTGTTATGAATTGTTACCTAATTAACGTGCCTCCTGCATTTTTTACTGAAAAAACTTGTACAATTCATGAATTAAAAAATCATTATAGCATCTTTGAGTTTTTCATTGTGAGGTATATACATATATACTTAGGGAGATGTAGAAAAATTTGGAGAACAAGGTAATGAAATGTATCTTCATTAGCAATGGTGTTGATGTGAAATGGTACAAGCTTTGAGACCCTATCCCTAATAAATTGTTGAACAATAAAAGTCTTATCTTTATAGAGATTAAGTCTTATTCCATTGTGTTGCAACAAGAAGAGGATGCAAAGAATGACATCATCCAACTAACCCCATAAATTGATAAAGTTGAACTAGAAGCTCTAAAGGAACTAAGGTGGAGTAGAGATTTAATATTCTAGATAGTTCTAAAGATGAGTTATAACCTCCATCTTAACTCTTAATAAGGTCTACTAGAAAGAGAGAAAAATCAAACAAGTAAAATCCTAATTAGAGATTTATTTTACTTTTATTTCTAATATTGATGGGCCTAGAATAGTTAAGGAGGTATGCATATGGATGATTCAAGTGTAGGAAGTGTATGTCAAACCTCAAATTTTTAAAGTATAATTGGCTTGAAAGATCTTTAGCTAGAAGATCATAAAGGTTTACATAGAAAATAGTCAATAAAAAATATTGGGTTTGGTTTTATGTTAATGAGGTTTAATATTAATTTATCTATAATTAATTTAGTGAGATTAGAAAGGAACACCCTCTCAAACGTAGAAAATCTTAAAGTTTAGAGGAGTTATACTCGCTTTTGTCAAGTGGCCTAGATTACTTGTATTTTGATTATGAGTCCCACTTTATGTTTTTAATTTGACCTTATCCCCAAGATTAGTCTTTAAGATGTGTCCTCTAAACTATAGGGTACAAATTGGAGCACTAGCAAGTACAATATGAAAGATGGAATCTACTAACAAGTAATGTTTATTGAGTGAAAAATTAATGTTTTCAATGATTTAAATCATATCCATGTGTTATAATTAGGTCCAATAATATTATATCATATCTATAGATATCAAAGTCAAACTTATGTTCATGAGGTCATTTTTGTGGATTTACTATACTATATAACAAAATTTACACTATTTTTATAATATTAATCAATTAGAAAATTGTAAAATTATACAGGAAAATGAGAAAAACCAATACTTGGTCCAAAATATCGTAAGAATTAATCCATTTTCATGATTTATTAGTTCTTGTAAGAATGTGGCCCCTACATTACACCATCAAGAATGATGAGCGTTTTATATCTCTAAGGGCGAATATACAAATAAAATGTTACTATCATCCTTTTACCTTAATATATATAGTTAGTGTGTGTTTACCACTATGAAATATTATTTTCCCCATTCATTTATGCCTAATACATGATGACATTAATCACAATTATTTGACACTATTAATTATAGTATGACTTATTGACACAAATTTCGTGTATTGTATGATGGTGCATTCACTATAATCTTTATTTTTCTTGTGGTGTCATTTATGACCTACATCTTCATGATGGACATCATATTTACTATGGATCATCCTAGGTAGTGATACTTAGATTGTTCATATCCTATTTGACATGCTTTATTATGCTTATGATGACTTATCTTTATTACTTATTACTTGTGATTGTCTTATCATAAGGAGAAACCCTAGGGGCATCTACTGATTTTCTCCTCTATGTGCTTCAATGCCAATCTTATACCAATTATTTGTTGAGTTTACATTATGCTATAAATATTATTGACTAGTACATATTCTTGGTGTGGTTACATAGTTCTTATTTAGCATTTATGACTATCCTTATCTTGTCATTTACCTATACTAGAGGCAACTTTTTACATTTGCCTTACAAATTATCCCTAGGTAATGTGTTTACATCCTCATCACATGATAATATCTTTGACTATATTGTATGGTTTATCATGCTTATATATGATATCCTCTTGCCAATTCCTTACATCATATGAATGCAACTATTTGAAGGGGGCATATAATAGCATTAATTTTCTTCGTAAGTTTGATTACAATGATGCAATTATAATGTAATTAGATCATTTTTTGGTATGAAATAAAGCTTCATTACAATATAAATATGGACAAATTTAATCATTCTATTTGTAGTTAGATTCTATTTTATATCTAGATGATGATCATTGACACCTCATCTACATAGCTAGAGTCCTACATTTTTGCATAGCTAGATCTTTTAAAACTTTTCCATACAAAGCAAAATCTATTACTCTTTTATTCTCTACTTCTTACTTTTTTGAGCAAGTTAGAACTATTTTTTTTTCTCAAAAAGTGTGAGACATTCTATTCAGTGCACATTTCTCTTGAATTTGAAGATTTCAATGAACCACTATTTCTAAGTCTTTTGAAGAATAATCTATTACTTTATGCGAAATGACATCCAATTGAGTGTCTAAAACATATTTAATTTCCACGTTGATTACTTGACTTACTTTGACATGTATTTTCCTAAAAGCTCAATTCACATCGAAGTGGGGTAAAATGTGACGATGATGTCATTTTTCCCTTTTGTTTTGGGCCCACTTTGATTGGAGTGTTCTAAATGAAATAATTAGCTTACAAGTGGCATATATGTGCAAAAATTTGGCTCATGACTTCACACATCTCAATCTCATTTATCATTGGTCCCAAATTTGCATTCCTAACCCCTAAAACTATTTTTTATCAGTTTTGATCAAATCCATAGGTGTGGACTAGGCCTAAATCACTTCTATAGTTGTAGATTTAATCACCAAGCTTTTAAAATTCAAAATTAGAATTCCTACCATGTTAACCATTTCACTAGCCATTATGAGTTGCCCTACCACACATTTTGTTGATTTGAAGGCTTGCTTATTGTATTTAAAGGCATGTATTCACTCATTTAAATTTTTGTTGGAATGTTAGAACATGAGAAGAAAATATAGATTCAACAGCTTAACGGATAATATATTTTCATTTGTTTTCTTGTGATATTGTCCTAGGTATGTTTCACACTTGCTTGTTGTCTTTGATCTTTCACTTAGAGTCATAAAATTGGTTGAACCAGAGGTTTAATTTAGGAAAACATAATTCTCACAATTCAATGCATTCCCTAAAGATGTTTGCAAACCACTAATCTTTACAACATTTAGATGTAAAAAAGAAAAGAAAAGAGACAAACAAGTTCAAGACTATAAGAATCAATGAGATGTCATTTGGGGCTTACACAATCACTTCTATGACACAATATAGTCAAATTGGCAAGTCAAGGATATAAAACAAGATTTCAAGGCATTGACAAATTAATAGATAATAATTTATTTTTTGGGTGTGTTGTACAGTGACAGCCTAAGAACATACAGTTCCAAGTTGGCCGATCTGACAAATTCCCTAATAAAACTGATTCTTCAAGGTCTGGGCCTCAACAAACGTTTCCAAATTGATTTTGAAGAATGTGAGGCTTTTCTTCGTCTCAATTACTACCCAGAGTGTGTAAAAGCAATAGATGCCAATGGTATTCTCCACAAGGAGCACACAGATTGGGGTGTGATGACAATTCTGTACAATGACCAAGTGGGCGGTCTTGAAATGTGCTCCAGACAAGGCGAGTGGTTCAGTGTAAAACCTCTGCCTGCATCATTCACTGTAATCATGGCTGATGCTCTAAAGGTATACTAATCCCATAGTTTTTCTATGGATAGTTTAGTTCAATCATTTTCTTAAGATGAATGGTGATATGTTTTTGGTTGCAGATTTGGAGCAACGATAGATTTTGGAGTGCAAAGCATCGTGTAACGGATGGAGGGAAGAAAACTCGGCTTTCTATTGGTTTCTTTTGGAATTTCTTGAAGGAAAAGGAGGTATGCGTACCAGAGGAGCTCATAGATGAACACCATCCACGCCGTTATAAACCTTTTCTTTTCAAAGACTACATAAATTATAAAGTTCTAGGAGCTCCTCTTGACATTTTTGTTTAGTAAGTTTTTAAAATAAGTATTTATTAAATAAATGGAGTCTAAATTGTTATAGATTGTTTGTTTGTTAAATTATTACATATTTAGTAGCTAAGTGTCACACAATAGTATAATATATGTCTTTGCATCATTACAATAATAGAATTTATTTTTTATTATAAATGAGAATTGTAGTGTTTTTTAAAATTTGTATAGAATTATGTGATCTCCATGCAATATGATTTTATATTTATAACATGTTTGATTATATTATGTTTGATTCTTTTTTATTATTTGATAGTTGAATTTGTATTTGAAATAGAGGTTAGAGGGTATTGGCTTACATAAATAACACGTTATTATAATAATTGAGGATCATTAATCAAAAACAACTTGAATTAATCCTAATTATTTTTATACAAAAGCAATGAATTAAGATTGGATAAAACATAGTTATAATAAAGTAGGACCAAATAATGTTCACACTCTTTAGACAAAAATAAATGTAAATTACATTTGTAATAAATAAATGCATCTACTCATATAAATATAATATAAAATATGATAAAATTTTAAAATTAACACACAAAAAATGCATTTAAACTTTACATATTTACTCAAGATATGTGAAAACTCAAAGTTTATTTTCCTTATTTTATATTTCCAACCATTCAAATATGATTTACATAAAATATCTTAATACATCTAAAAAAAGGTATTTTTTTCCATATGTATAGTGATTTAAATTAATAGCCATGTGGCAATGTTGTACATTGAGTTGATAAGGACTCCATTCTTTATCAAGAAAATTATGTATTTATCTATGTATTGTGCTACATTGTGGATACTACTTATTGTTAATGTAATGTAACAATATAATTTATTTATTTATTTATGTAATACTCACATTTCTTAGAATAAAAAATGGTTCTCTCTCCCTCTAGTCATTCAAACGGCTCTCCTGCTCGCCCCCTGCAGCCGACTTCATGATCTCTATAGATGTCGCCATTGGGACTTCCTCTATCGTTGACGCCCTGTTGGGAATTATTCCTCCTGTCTTTGGGTCTTTCGTTGTCTTTGAGACCCTACTTGGCAATGCTTCTATTGTCCTTGGCCTAAGTTCGGGCTTGAAGACATCGGTTTCTCTTACACTCGAATGGCTCTCTCTCCCACTTGTCGTTCAAACGGCTCTCCTACCCACGCCCCCTTGCATCTGACTTCGTGTTTTCTCACAAATGGGTCTTCCACTACCCCTGACGCTCTGCTTGGTGATGCTTCTGTCATCCCTAGCCAACCTGTGTCTAAGCTTGGGGCTGTTATAGTATTGAGGATGTCACTACCCCTCCTCTAGGGTCTACTTTTGATGAACCTTCCCCTCCTTTAGTGCCTTCTACTTTGGGTGTTCATAGCTTTGCTCAGGCTTCTGGGTCTATTCCTGCCAGCTTTTTTTTATTGTTTCTATACGCCAAACTGTCTTCAGTGGTGGTTTGTGGTGTGGATGTGGTTGAAAATGAAGTTTCCTATCAACATACAAGTCTGGTATGCAAATTAAACCTTTGGTCTTCTCTTTTCGAGTTGCACAAATGGGTGATGGACCCTTGGAGGCCCTTCATGGCTGGTAAGATTGAGATTTCCCCTTTGTTAAAGGTTTTTCATAGCTTCCTTTGCCTCTTTTGAGGACTTAAACTTGGTGTTGGGTAAACTATGGGCTTGGGGAGAACACTCTCTCTTGATCAAACCCTAGAAAACCTCCTTTAACCCCCTTATTGAACCACTCCACATGTGTTTTGTGTGGGTTAGAATTTTGTATCTTCCCCTCTAATTTTGGAAGGATTCTTGTTACAAGTTCATTGACATCTCTATCGATCACTTTTTCAAGGTTGATGATTCCACTTCCTTCATGGGGCACTCTCCTTTTTCTCACATTCTTGTGGAGATTGGCATCTCCTTGCCTCTTCACAAGGATGTGGTTATGATGGTTGGAGATAGGCCTTGGACTCAATTGCTTGATTATGAGGGCCTACCTTTTAGATGTTGTTGTTGCTTCACAACTGGTCACTTGGTTTTGGATTGCTCTCTTGCATCACAAAGGCCTTGCTACTTGGTGGAGGAATACTATTGATTATCACTTGACTATACACACTCCTAAATTTTCAATGGATGTCTCCTCTCAAGATAATACTAAATGTCTAGTTTTTGGAGTGGATTTGTCATGTCTTACTAACCCTAATGGGGCTTCTCCTATTTTATGCTCTCAATCCGCTTTGCCAGCTACTTCTACTCCACTCTAGTCTTCTATTGTGGGTGATGAGCCTTGTCGTCCTTTTATTTCCCTTTCATGTATTGATGGTCCTCTTGTGAGGGTTTCTCCTTATGTTTCACTTTTCTATGGGAACTTGGATGATATAATTGCTTGGACTATTGTTTGTAGAAGGAGGAAATTTCTTTCTTCTACCTCTTCACATTCTCATTCTAGTGTAGTGATGTATAAGTTAATTGTATAGGGTCAAGACACTTGTTTCCCGAAAGTCTCTCTGGTTCCATGCTCTAGTTAAAAGCATTGTTGGTCTTTTGTTGGTTTTCCCAATCTCACTGCTAGTGAGACTTGTTACACTTGCCTTTATGGATGTCTGTGTAATGGGTCTGAGCCCTTTTTCCTTGTTTACCTAATCAAAATAATATAATTATTTCATAATAAAAAGATTCAATGCAAATGTGAATAAAGTGGTTTATATCATATGTGCTCTTATTTTTTTATTTAATTTATTTTTATTTCAATTCTAGTTTTATTATATTTTTTAATGTTCAATAATTCACATTACTCTCCTCTTTATAATATTCTTTATATAGATATTTTAGAAATAAAATAACATGGATATGGAATTGTTGATACAATGGTGTAAATGATTCCTCAATTTTTATTTAAAATATCTATTTTGAATTTTTTTATGATGTCTAACCAAGCATGGTCAATAAGTGGTCCTAGTGAGGGACTATCATATTGATTAGGAAATGTATATTGGTTTTTATTATGGAAAATACTTTTGATTGGAGCTATGAACTGAAAGGGCCAAATGCATGCAAAGAAGTGACAAAATCACCCTACAACAACATAAAACAACATGAAACACCAAGATTCATAACACTACATCAAACCACAACACTCCATGGAAGGGAACAACAAAGCAACAAGCAAATCATATACCGAACCTTGGTAAGAAATGTCAAATGACCTCCAGTCATTTGGTATTCCATTGCAGTGTTCAAACCCTATATTTTATTATATATGATATTGACATTATCTTTGTAGAGTGAACTATGCTTAAACTAGGTATCTTTTTCTACTTGATACTTGGTAGTGATAAGTATGTGTTTATAAGGTCATGTATTGATCATATGATCTCAACAGAGATTAAACTAAGTTTTATTCTTATGGTTCAACAATGATTATCTACATAACTATGCAATATTTTTATGGTCTAAATGGTGATAATTCTATATTTAAAACCAAGCTTTACTTAAATAGTATAACCAATGAGTAAACTGTGTTAAGTCCTAAGCATCATTCTATGGTTTTACAATGGCATTGCCTTGGTATAATTATGTTTTTTTCAAATGGTATCGATGTGAATAGTTTTGAAAAGACTATGTAGAAAAATATATGATAAGTTGCAAGGTTCTTTGAGGAATAATGAACTTTAAATAAATTATTATCATGCTAAATAGTCAACTAGTTGAATTTACTTGTGGATCTAACTTAATTAATCTAGTTGTTTGGTTGGATATTTAAATAATAATTGAATTGATTACTTGAGTAATAGTACTAACGGTTTATTTTTCTTACTAGGTAAACACAATAATCTTCATAAATCACTAAATGAAAATACCTCCTTAGAGTGCAGTTGCAAAGTATTTATTTTATTTATTGTATTTTATCCCTATTTCAATTGAGTGAGTAGTAGTTGATGAAGAATTCTTAGGGAAATTGCACCATAAATAAAGGTTACATATCCACTGAGACAATTTCATTGAATATAGAATAAACCAAAAGTACATATATACTAAACCATGACTCCATTTAGAATTGGATATGTAGGAAGTTTGGTGAATGAAGAGGGTTCCCAATACAAACAATTTTCAAATGTGAAATTAGGGATTTTCTAAATATTGGATTCCAAATTATGCTATGATTTAAATCAGTCATTCTCCAAACATTAAAAAAAAAATAGATGGACCACTCAATTAAATTTAATGTTGTTTCACTTAATTAATTTAAAATAAAATACAATCATTGTATTCTCAAAATAAATACCACATGGATTTTCTTGACTCCTTGAGGCTTTGGGCCAAATTTTGAGGTGGGACTCAAGCCTTTGTTTCATCTATATGCACTCTTGAATGATAGTGACCTCAATGCACTTTCATTAGGGAAGTGAAATCTTTAGTGACTGACTTAGAATCCATTTGGTCTCAATAAGCCTAAGTCTTTGGCTAGAGCATTGTACTTATCCTATATGGATAGATACCTGGGTAAGTGCAAAAGGATGGGGAGCCAAAAGGGGTCTTAAGTGACCACTTTTTTTCTGAAATCAGGAAATACTGACCTTGGATGTGAAATTGAGGATAGTTACACTCAAAAAAATTAGATGCAACAAAAACAAGGATCACAGTGCTCCAAGTCTACTTTCTAAACTACTATTTTTTTTTAAATGGTAGAGATTAAGGGGTTCAAAAGAGGGAGCCACAAAAATTGGTTATGATTTTGTCAAAAAAACATAACATAGTGACTTTTGTGGCTCCCTTAAAAAGTTAACTTATTTTTGGTAAATTTAGAATCGCTTCGGTGAGAAATTAGCTAAAAACATGTAGTTTATGCCTGATTTTTCTGATAATTTTTAATGAATATTTGATTTTTTACTAATTTTCAAAGTGGAAACTTCCTAAAAAATAGAATTTTGGTTGTGCTACCCCTATAAATTTTGAAAACTAATTGAAAATCATTTTTTAATATGTCTACAATGTAGTCTAGTTTCTAAAAATGTAATTTATTTAAAATTTCATGAACGATTAATTTATAAAGAAAAAATACCAAACATTGGTTTTTGCCAAAAAAAAACAACACAAACAAAAGAAATTAAAGATCAAAGGCTTAACATTGTCAAAATTTGAAAAAAATTACACCATTAGATAGTTGAGAGCCTAACATTACCTAGGTGTTTGATTGGTTTTATCTTGAAACATGTGCAAACTTGATGCCTAACATGAACACGATTATGTGAAATATTGTAGAATTTGCAAAAACACGTCTTTAGACACTGGGAAGGCACTCCAAGCCTTTGGTTGGTATTCCAGAGAAAACACCAAGCCTAAGGCTTGGGGATTCCCAAAGCAATAAATAATGCGAGCGCGTTATAACACGCTCACATGTTTTTGATAAGATAAGTAGCATTTACAGGGTGTTGTACCCTTCACAACAAAAGCCCAAAGGGCCAATAAGAAGCTAGTTCAAACCAAAACATGAACTAGAAGAAAAACAAACAAAAACAGTTGAACGATAGTTGTAGAATAACAAACAAAGTTTAGACAACCCCAGAACCAGAGGGGACTAATCTAACTCCCTGAACCCGAGGCCGCATAGAAGCAACATATTTGGGGAGTCCCTTCTTCTTCCTCAACACAACCGACCAGGAAGGATCAGAATCGAAATCCATCAAATGAGGCGAGGGGAGCAGATCCACAACAACCAACTCAAGCAAGGAGCCACCACACAGTGAGGGAGTTGACAACAAAGGAGAGGAGACAGGAGCGAACAAAGGATCAGCAAAATCGTTCAACAAGGGACAGGAAGGGTCCGATTGAACAGTGACAACAAACCGAGGCAAAAAAGGTTCTGCAGAAGGGATAGCTGAAAGAGGAGCTTGGAAAGGCTCTAAATCTAAAGGAGAAGTAGACAATCGAAGAGGGAGAGCCAACCGTGAGATAGTCTGAGAGAGAATTCTTCCACCAAGTAGCAGCACTCTTGTGGCGAGCAAGAGGGCAACCAGAGGCCAAGTGACCAATCGAGAAACACTGCTTGCACCGAAAAGGGAGCCCCTTGTAATCCATAAGCTACTTCCAAGGTCAGTCCCCCACCATCAAGACCACATCACCATGGAGGGTTTTGGAGATGTCCAAATCGATTAAAATACAAGCCATCGTAGTATGCCCAAGATCCCGAGACGTAGAATGCACCTTCAAAAAGCTACCAATGGCGTTGCCAATGGCTTCAAAACAAGAATCCTCCCAATACTGGAGAGGGAGATTTGGCAGACGAACCCAAATAGGTCTGAAATTTAGAGGTTCTATAAGGGGATTGAAAGAGCGAGACCAAGGCTCCATAAGGAGATTGAAAGAGCGAGACCAAGGCCAAAGGAACAGGGAATGAACGCTCACATGTTATTTCATAGTTTTGACATATTTTTTATGTTTGTGCCCAAGAATTGCCTAAGCAAGACATAACGCGAGCTCATTATAACACGCTCATGTTATGTCTTGCTTTGTGTTAAATGATAGTCTATTAAATGTATGTATATATTTCTATATGTTTGTATGTATGTATGCTTGTATGATATGTATGTGTGTGTGTATGCATGCTTGTATGTATGTATGTACACCTGTATGTATGTATGTGTGTATTAATGTATGTATATATATATGTATGCATGTATATATTATGTATCAATGTATGTATATGTATGTATGTAATATTTTATGTACATATGTATGTGTGTAAGTATGTATGTATGCCTGTATGTATGTATGTTTGATGTATGTATTTAGAGGGAGGGAGAATTTTAAGAGAGAGAGAGAGAGGTGGAGAGATAGTGAGAGAGAGACCTGAGAGAGAGAGAGGGTGTGGAAGGGAGAGACCTAAGAGAGATGAAGTGGGAGAGAAGGGGTTGGAGTGAGAGGGACTTAGCTAGGTAGGATGGGAGGGATAAAGGGAGAGAGAGAGAGAGAGAGAGAGAGAGAGAGAGAGAGAGAGAGAGAGAGAGAGAGAGAGAGATAGAGATAGAGAGATAGAGGGGGTGGGAGAGAGAGACCTGGGTTTAGAGGGAGAGAGGAGAGAGGGAGAGAAAGAGAGAGTTATGTAGGTAGGGTGCCAAAGGGAGAGACTTGAGAGTGTGAGGGGGTTGAGAGGGAGATACTTGAGAGAGAGAGAGAGAGCGAGTATGAGAGAGAGGGAATGGGAGAGAGGGAGTGAGAGATAGAGAGAGCTAAGAGAGGGAGAGGGTGTGGGAGGGAGAGACTTGAGAGAGAGGGGGGGAGAGGGAGTGGGAGAGAGGAGGTTGGAGTGAGAGGGACTTATCTAGGTAGGGTAGGAGGGATAGAGAAATGGGAGAGAGATAGAGAGTTACCTAGGTAGGGTGCTAGAGGGAGAGGGGGGTGGGAGGGAGAGACCTAAGAGATAGGGAGAGAGAGGGAGTGGGAGAGATATAGATAGAGAGTGTGTGTGTGTGGGAGTGGGAGACAAATAGAGGGAGTGAGAGAGAGTGGTAGGGATTGATTGAGTGAGAGGTATGTAGAAAGAGGGAGATAGTAGATAGAGACAATTAGAGAGGGTAGGAGAGAGGGAGGGAGAGAGATGGATAGGGGTTGAGTGATTAGGGTTGAGGGTCCAATGTATAGGGTAGAGGGTTTAATGTATAGGGTGGAGGGCTGAGGGGTTAAGGGTTGATGGTTTACAGGTTTAATAGTTGAGGGATGAGGTAGAGGGTTTAAGGGTTTAGGGTTGAGGGATTAGGGTTGAGGGTTGAGGGTTGAGGGTTGAGGGTTGAGTATATAGGTTTTAGGGTATAGGATTAAGGGATTATGGTTGAGGATCCAATGTATAGAGTAGAGAGTTTAATGTATAGGGTAGAGGGTTGAGGGTTGAAGGTTTAAGGGTTTAAGGGTTGAGGGATTAGGGTTTAAGGGTTGAGGATTGAGGGATTAGGGATTAAGGGTTGAGGTTTGAGAGATTAGGGTTGAGGGATTAATGGTTGAGGGTTTAGGCTTTAGGGATTAAGGGTTGAGGGTTTAGAGTTTAAGGGTTGAGGGATTAAGGTTGAGGGATTAAGGGTTGAGGGTTGAGGGTTTAGGTTTTAGGGTTTAGGGTTTTAGGGTTTAGGCAGAGAGTTTAAGGCTGAGGTTTTAGGTGCATCGGCTGGAGGGTAGAGGGTGAGGGTTTAAGGGTTTATGGTGGTTTTAAGGGTTGAGGTTTGAGAGTTTGGGGTTGAGGGTTTTAAAGGTTTAAGGGCTGGGAGGGTATGGCTGAGAGATCAGGCAGAGAGGAGGAGGAGGAGAGATGGAGGAGAAGGACAGAGAGGAGAGAAGAGGAGGAAGGACAACATAGATGAGGGCTGAGGTCCCAACTGCATAGGCTGAGGGACGAAAGCTCCATGGCTGAGGGCCTCCTAAGAGCCTTGGCTGAGGATACAATTTGGAGGGCTGAGGGCATAGGCTGGATGGCCTAGGGCCTATTCTGAGGCATTAATGGCTGAGGTTGAGGACCTTGGCCGAGAGAGAGAGAGAGAGAGAAGATAGAGATAATCAGGAGAGGGAGAGGAGGAGAGATAGTGAGAAAGCAGAGATAGATAGAGGGAGGAGAGAGAGAGAGGGAGTGATTGACCCGAGAGGCACATAGGAAAGAGGAAGAGGGCAGATAGAGACAACTAGAGAGCATAGGAGAGAGGAGGAGAGAGAGGTGAGACATATGGAGAGAGAGAGGGATAGCTGAGGGCATATGGTTAAGGTTCCAATGTATAGGGTAGAGGGTTTAATGTATAGGGTAGAGGGTTGAGGGTTTAAGCATTTAAGGGTTGACGGTTTAAGGGTTTATGAGTTGAGGGATGAGGTTGAGGGTTTAAGGATTTAGGGTTGAGTATTGATGGTATAGGGTTGAGGGTTTAAGGTTTTAAGGGTTGAAGGATTAGAGTTGAGGGATGAGGGTTTAGGGTAGAGAGTTTAAGTTTTTAAGGTTTTAAGGGTTGAGGGTTTAGGGTATTATATTGAGGGTAGAGGGTAGAGGGTTTAATGTTTTAGGGTTTAAGGGTTGAGGGGGGAGATGGAGGGAGGGAGATATGGAAGGAGAAGTGAGATTAAGAGAAGGAGAAAAGAGGAGGGAAGTAGAAATATAGATGAGGTTTGAGGATCCAATGTATAGGGTAGAGGGTTAAGGGATTGAGGGTTTAAGGGTTAAGGGTTTGAGGGTTTAGGGTTTAAGGGTTGAGGGATTAAGGTTGAGGGATGAGGGTTGAGGGTTGAGGGTTGAGGGGTTGAGGGTTTAGGGTTTAAGGGTTGAGGGTTTAAAGGTTGAGGATTGAGGGTTTATGGTTGAGAGTTTAAGGTAGAGAGAGAGGGGTGAGATAGAGGTGAGATAGAGAGAAATATAGATAGAGTTGTAGGGAGTGATTGAGTTAGAGGTACATAGAAAGAGGGGGAGGGGAGATAGAGAAAATTAGAGAGGGTAGGAGAGGGGGAGGGAGAGATAGTGAGGGAGAGAGAGGTGAGATAGATAGATAGATAGATAGAGGAAGGGAGAGAGAGGGAGAGAGATAAAGAGAGAAACAGAGACAAATGAGGTTGAGGGTTTAAGGGTTTAGGGTAGAGGGATTAGGGTTGAGGGTTGATGGTATAGGGTTGAGGGTTTAAGGGTCGAGGATTAAGTTTGAGGGATAAAGGGTTGAGGGTTGAGGGTTTAAGGGTTTGTGGGTTGAGGGTATAGGGATGAGGGATTAGGGTTGAGGGCTTAGGGTATTGGGTTGAGGGTAGAGGGTTTAAGGGTTTAGGGTTTAAGGTTGAGGGTTTAGGGTTGAGGGTTTAGGGTTGAGGGTTAAGGGTTTAAGGATTTAAGGGTTGAGAGATTATAGTTGATGGTCCAAAGTATAGGGTAGAGAGTATATTTAGGGTTTAAGGGTTGAGGGTTAAGGGATTAGGGTTGAGGGATTAAGGGTTGAGGGTTTAGGATTTAAGGGTTGTGGGTTGAGGGATTAGGGTTGAGGGTTTAGGGTATTGGGTTGAGGGTAGAGGGTATAGGGTTGAGGGTTTAAGGGTTTGAGATGAGGGTATAGGGTTGAGGGATTAGGGTAGAGAGGGAGGGAGAGATGGAGAGAGAAGTGAGATAAAGAGGAGAGAAGAGGAGGGAAGGATAAAGATAGATAATAATTGAGGATTGAATGTATAGGGTAGAGGGTTGAGAATTGATGGTTTAGGGTATTGGGTCGAGGGTAGAGGGTTGAGGGTATAAGGTTGAGAGATTAGGTTTGAGGGTCCAATGAATAGGGTAGAGGGTATAGGGGTTGAGGGTTTAGGGTTTAAGGGTTGAGAGTTGAGGGATCAGGGTAGAGAAGGAGGGAGGGAGAGGGGATGGGAGGGAGAGACCTTAGAGAGAGAGAGATTTATCTAGTTATGTAGGAAGGGTTCTTGGGGGAGAGACATAATAGAGAGAGAGGGGGTGGGAGGGAGAGAGAGGGAGTGGAAGGGAGATAGATGAGAGAGGGAGAGAGAGGGAGTGGGAGATAGAGGGATGGGAGAGAGATAGAGGGGGTGAGAGAGGGAGAGGGGGTGGGAGGGAGAGACTAGAGAGAGAGAGAGACTAGGGTTTCTAGGGTTTAAGGGTATAGGATTGAGGGATTAGGGTTTAAGGCATAGTATCCAGGGTTGAGGGTTTAAGGATAGGGTTTAGGATTAAGTGATAGACCTAGATGGCTAAGGAGGGATGTGTTGGTGTTTTTCTCAGTACACCTAAGGAATCTCTAAAGAGTAGCCAACTCCTTTATTCAAGACCCTTAAAGTGAATGGACAACTAATAAGATCTAGTTGAAGACTACAATCTTCTACACTTCAAGTTTTGTGGGACCTAGGAGGGTATTCCTTTTAGAATTTTATTTGACTATTTCA
Organism: Sequoia sempervirens; assembly: GCA_007258455.2. Lineage (NCBI taxonomy): Eukaryota > Viridiplantae > Streptophyta > Pinopsida > Cupressales > Cupressaceae > Sequoia > Sequoia sempervirens. The sequence goes on along the minus strand of VDFB02000003.1, from coordinate 170,121,070 downwards.
ATAAATGATATAGCAAATCACAAATTTGTTCCTCTAAGGGGTAAACAACATAATTCACTCAAAGTTTGGCTAATCTTCAAGCAAATATCTATCAATTTACCAGGAATAGGGAAAATATCTCACACATGCCTCATTGTAGATCAATTTTAAGAGATTTGTATTCTAACCATGAATTAACAGTCCAATATGTTATTATCACTCAAAACGAAAATATCGTGACAAATAGACCAATGTCTTCATCAATTGTGTAATGGAGTCATGCATTTTACAACTTGTCATGCATAAATTCCTTAAATTTGATAATTATGGACTATTTACATAAGTACTTGCATTATGGAAACTCTCTGCACATAATTCATCACTTCTTATCAAATTCTCAGTAAATCATTACAAGTTCATGACCTCATTTAAACATTTAATTGATTCATTGAATCAAAGAAGAAATGAAGGCATGCATTCAAATGAAACATTTGAAGATGAACCAAATATACTTGATATTATATTCAAAACTTGCAAAATGGTTTATAGAGAAGAGTAGATATACTTGATACTTCGGATGTCACTAATTTCTACAAAACTCATTAAGATCTTCATATGCAGAGTTCAAAACCAACACAAATTGACTACCCTATTTTCTAGTATTCTTTTATTTTCTACCCTTTTAGATATTAGATCTGAGGACTCAAAAATTCAGAACCCCTACAAATGAGCCCTAAATTCCCTTATATAGAATAAGGGAGCCAACAAGCTACCAGCTCGAAATGCAGTTACATTAAAAAAAAATCATTTCGTATCAAATTTCAATTGCATTTCAAAATTCCCCACATAATGATTCTATTGAAATGAGGAAACCATACTTGTAATAGTCGCCATGAGGGGAAATAAAGTACCACCAAAATTTCTTCAACCGCCATGTAAGCACCAAGCCCAAAAATCAAACTACCATGAGGTCACACAGTCAGCATCCAACACTTCAAAAAGCAGCCACACACACAAATGAAAAGCAACAGCCACAGAAATTACCAATCAACATAAAAATTTCACTTCACCATCACCTTTTTCATAAACAAGAAGACCTTCCACCAGAAACACATGCACCATGATACACACGACCACTTCATTTCATAGCGAGGTTTGGAGATGAAACCTCAACCCCTTCCTCGTCCTTGTCTCCCTTTAGCACAACACCATCACGCTCGCTAGGATTCCAGACCGCAAAAGGTTGAATGGACAACACCTCAGCTCCAGGAAATGGACCTCGACCCAAGGTCTCGAGATACTAATGGTAGGTGGAATCCATCTTCGTTTTGGTTTCTAATGAGCTCTCCATGATGTTAATGGGCGTGTTTTGTCATCCAAAGGATCCACAACCATATCGAAGCTTCTGCTAAATTATGCTGGAGGGACCAATAGTTTCTTCTCCTTTTGCTCCCACTACCTCGGAGCTCTTGAATTGTCCTTTTTGACGATAGCTGCATCTGGTAGCAACAGGTACAAATCCCTTCCCTCGGGTATCCTCATGAGCACATTGCCTATGCTCCAAGTCTTCATCATGGGAGCTCTGTGAATTTAGTCAAGAAGATCTTTGTACCAGAGCTGATGAAGCACCAGGCTTATTCATTCTGCCTCTAGAAAATCTACACTCGTAACCTCGGCTCTCTGCACAAACTCAAAGACTTGATAACTAATTGCTATGGTGAAAATAGCAACTCGCCACTTCTATTTATTGAACAATGTGATGATAGCAATCATCAATGTTCAATGAAGAACACACGCGCAAATTGGACAATTTGTTGGCATGTGTATTGTGACCGTTTAATTCCCAAATGCATGGAAATCTACATATCCTACTTCATGATTGTCATCAATTAAGTTTCCACATGCACGAAGATCAATTTGATCACACCCGTAGAGACTAGATCATTAATTTCCAATGGTTACAGAATGAAATGACTATCACATGACAATTTATCAACTTTGAATGTATGTCATTGATCTCATGATGAGATGGCAAATCAAACGGCTCACTTTGGGTTGAACGGGTTTGAAATCTAGTAGAGCATCATTGATTTTTCTTCAACCAATGGTGTTAACCCACCTCAAATGGAAATTCTTATGTCAAAAAGCTTCATCCTTCTCACAGACTAGGTGGATTGATCCATGTGTTGAGATCTCGCTGATCTCGCGGCCTTTAATGAGCCTCCATCTTTTCCTCATGAGCTAGTGGGGAATGATGGTGATTATCCCATGTCATTCAATCCTATTCGTCGATTTAGAACCATGGGAAATGAATTGGACAATGAAGGTTGGGTCCTACATCCGTAAGAGGCCACAAATCTTCATCTTGTTATTCTCGCATTGCATAACCAATCGGCATTTTTCATCTATGAGCTGGCGGGGTATGGTCAAGATCTCTTCCCACGGTCTCGAATCACTAAACTTGCATACATGGTAAGGTCAACATTAAAGAAGGGGCCAATACTAGGCTGATGATGACTTGACCCTTGCAAATGGATGACTTAAGCTTAAGTCATTTTGGGGAAAAATTTAACACCCAACTTTAGGACATAATTAAAATCGACAACCAACTGGTGACCGGTGCTCAAGACCAAAGGGGTCGATGGCTAAATACACAAGATTGATCAAGTAATGACTTAAGGAGCTGGAAACCGGTAGGGAAGGTCAATGTGACATTAAAAGACCTGAAAGCTTTCATAGGAAAAACCCTACTCACACATGGGGACAAGGGTTTAAACTGCAGACGAGGTCTATGGGCTGCTTAGAAATTGAAAATTTTGGGGAGCTCCATCAGGATGAATAGCTAAGGAGAGAGAGAGAGAGAGAGAGAGAGAAAGAGAGAGGAAACTTTTAGAAAATCAACATTTTCATAACACTGTGTTTTGATGAAGCTGAGATATAGTCATTTTGTATAGCAAGCCAAAACATGCTCATGTTATAATGTGAGTGTATTTTGACTTGCTCTAAAAATGGTAAAAAACTTAGCACACCTATGATCTAGGCCCACATGCTCTGATATTCTCCTAGTTACGTGTGTTTTTCGACAAAAAAAATCCTTTTGATGTTGTTGGGAAGTGCGCATGCAAATTTTTCACATTGTACCACCTTTGCATGAACTTTCAACCACCTTTTTTATAGTTTTCCAACTTAAGGAGGAAACAATAGAGTTTTCACATTGAATTATATATATATATATATATATATCAGTTCAAGTCTCAATTTTTGTAGTGTTGCAATGTTAATTGTGATTGAATTGTAGGAATTTAACATTATACATTGGTTATTTGTATTTTTGTTAGTAATTCTATTCAAGAGTGATGTACAATTGAACGTTGAAAAGGAAAAAATCTTTTGAAAAAATCAAATTTTTGAGTTTGATGCAAGAAGAAGAAAAGACTACATAATTGGGTAGAACTCCTCCATTTTAATCTTCATTTATTAGGTATGTTAAGTCTTTACACATTTTCTTTACATTTTCCTTAATTATATTATGTTTCTTTATCATCCCTTATCATACATGCTTAATACAATGCTTTGATTTTGTTATTACGCATATTCCATGTTCATCATGGTTTGTTTTTCATTATACTATTAGCTCCTCTTGGAAAAATTTTAACTACAAAATTCTTTACACTTGCCAATTACATTTTAAACCACATCTCTTTGAGGCATTTTGTTAAACCAATTGACCTACCTTGTGTATGTTTCCACATTTTGTATACACATATATATGAGAGTGGTTATATGTATGTAATATAATACATCATTTCTCAATCATTTTCTATGGATGTGCATACCCCTTTCCAAAGCTTCCATTTTGGTATAGGCATGGGGGATGTTGGAAAATGCAATGGAATTTGGTTTTACACCTAGAAATTGCATTTGCTTGAAATTTTATAAAGCCTTTTCAACAAATCCATTTTTTGCATATGTTGCAATCAATGTAGTCCACGAGGACATATCTCATTGAGGCATTTTTTCAAATAGTTCTACCAAAGTAGTTGATTTCCTTGTCTATGCTACCAAATTTTTCATACATGTCTACCAAAGCATTTAATAAAATAGCATAGACAAGGCAATCAGATGTTTGAAAAAACACCTCAAATAAATGTGGTCTCATGGTGATGCACATCACCATGAGACCACATTTCTTTGAGGCATTTTTTCAAACATATGATTTCCTTGTCTATGATACCAAATTTCCATGCATGTCTACCAAAGCATTTTATCAAACATCATAGAAAAGACAATCAACTATTTGAAAAAATTCCTCAAAGAAATGTGGTCTCATGGTGATGCACATTTTTCATACATATTATAACCAAAAAAAATTTCAAATAATTCACATGCCTTGTCCATGCTTCCATTTTTTGCCTATCTTACAATAATGGAATTCCATGAGACCACATTTCTTTAAGGCATTCCATCAAAAAAATCATTTGAGCTTTGTCTATGCTAGAAATACTCTTCTATAGGATGATTGTAAGTATTTTGTATGAAGGGTTGAATGACATATATTTCATTTATTTGTATGGATTCATTTTTTAGGAACTAATATTTGTATCTTTATCATGCTACAAATAAAATTATTTATCATGTCAAAGAAACGATCAAGGATTAAACCAACACAAGAAGAGATAGAAGCTAAGAATGCAAAGAAATCAACATGAATGAGGGAACATTGTGAGAAGAATTTGGATATTATTGACGAAGACATACCAATTGAAGATGAACCTCAACCATCAAGAAGAGAAATGGAATTGGCAGCACAAAGGGAGCGAATGTGAAACCTTCGTGCTAAGAGAGATTTGAATACCGTAGTTGGAGACACACCCTCTACTGCAAGTGAATATGGAGGGACACCATCTACCACAAGTGAATGTGGAGGGACACCATATACCACATCTCAAGTTGAGAGTACATCATCACTCACATTTAAGGAAGGAGGTATGCCATCATTCCCATCTGAACATCAAGGTATGTCATCTATTCTGTCCTCAATCAAAGTTATGCCATCTAGCCCATCTCATTTAAATATTGATGAAATTTCTAATGTTAAGATGAATTTACCTATGAGAACACCACCTAGAATTTTGCATAGAAAGCCAAAGTTTTTGATTAATATTCATGAAAATATATTACAGCCAATGGAAGGTAAGATTCCACAAGGTACTTGTAGAGGAAATGCTCATAATATTTGGAGATTGTTCTTTGAAAAGTTAAATGAGACCTCAAGATGTCAACTATTTGTTGAAATAATACGAAGTATAAAGTATAGGTCCATCTTGAAGATTCTTGGGTTGAGAACATCAGATGCTTTAAGTGAAAAAACTATTGTGACAAATCTAATGGATGCATATGAGAGTGTGGGTAATACCTCATGTTCAAAAGATAGTAATATCACACGACATGTCATTACATCAACTTTAGTAATTAATCAAACAAGGAAAGCTCATCTCATTAGAAAGACAAGTCAACAATTGAGAATTAATAGAAAAACTATATCAATAGTTGTTCAAAGGTGCCAAAGAATTGAGGACACTGATTCCACTGAATTATGGGAATTCTTGAGGAGAATCCCATGGAAATATAAACTAGTTGTTGAAACATTGAGATCACTAATTGAAGACTATTGGAAGAATAACACAAGGGTGTCTTCGAATTAAAGGGATGTGGTAAGAAGGAGAATCGGTAGTCAAAATTGTAAGCCACACCCAAAGCATTTTTTGGATACGACTCAAACACAATTTTTTCTTAAACTTTTAGAGGATTATTCTCAAATTAAAATTGCTGAGAAAATGAGTCTCAACCTTGCAATTAAATAAAGTATTGTTCATCATTATTATTGAAAAATTGGACCGTTCATCATTATATCTCATATTTGACAACCAATATTTTATTAGCTTGAATTTCCCTAGAAGGAAACCCTATTTTATGAGGGAATTGTATTACGACTGTGTATTGCGATGTATTCTGAGAGTCTGATAGTGGTTTGTTGCCTCTAGATCTCTGAGTGGTGATACCCTTGTGAGAAGCTTGCTATGCAAGTATATTGTAATCTTTTGATGTCTAAATAATATATTCAGTGGCTTTTGGAGTGTGGGGTTTTTCTCCTGAAAGGGTTTTCCCTACATAAATCATTGTGTTGTGGTATGCATGATATTTGTGCTTTTTTTTAAAGTTTCTGTAACTATTAAAGATTTGTAAAAGTTTGAATTACTCTCCTCTCAAGGTTAGTGTAGGAAGTTGTTTCGCTACCTTAGCTTCCTTACAAATGGTATCAAATCCTAATCACCTTTGGTTTCAGTTGTGGGTTGTTAGGTTTTTTGAACTAATCTAGATTTGAGTGGGAGCTTGTGTAGAAGATACTTTGTGATCTTGTTGTAGGAATTTTTAGATTGCAAGTTCATCAAGGAGAATAGAGGTGGATAAATTTTCTAGAAATAATTTTGAAATGTGGAAGCTAAAGATGGACGATCTATTGATAGATCGAGATATGTGGGATGTTTTGATGAGAATGTTTCAATTCCTACAGATCCTACTCAAGCTACTCAATATGATGTCATGGACCATAAATCCAAGGGTCTAATCAGATTGTGCTTAGCATACTCTATTTTAATCAATGTCCATGAAGAGACCTCTGCACAAAAACTATGGAAGAAGCTTGGTGAGATGTATCAAGCCAAATATTTAGTGAACAATATTTTATTGAGGAAGAAATTGTATTCCTTGAGAATGGAAGAGGGTGGATGAACTACAGACCACCTAGAAGCATTCAATATGTTGGTGGCTCGGTTGGAATTAGTTGGTGTCAAAATGGATGAGGAATAGAAATGTTAGATCCTGCTTTGTTCTTTGCCTGATTCATGGGATTCTCTTGTTATGGCTATTGGGAGTACTTTTGTTAAATTGAAGACTAAAGATGTGGTGGGTTCTTTGCTTTCTAAAGAGATGAGGAGGAAGGAATCCATCACTGCCAAGGAGGCCCTAAATGTTCGTAGAAGACCTAAGGAGAAAGGAAAGAAGAATGATAAGTGTGAAAAATCCAAGTCCAAGGGGAGATCTAAGTCTCCTAGAAAGTCCAAAGTTATGTGTTGGAACTGCAGTAAGCTTGGACATGTTCGTAAAGACTGCAAAGAAGAAAAGAAGAAGAAAAAGAAGAAATTGGATTATGGTTCTATGTTCGAGAAGGAAGATGGTGATACATTCATTGCAGCTTTGGAAACTCATGCAAGTAATGATGCATGGTTAATTGACTCAAGTGCATCTTTCCATATGAACTTTAATAGATATTGGTTTTCTGAATATGAAGAATTTGATGGAGGTAAGGTGTACTTGGGTGATGATTCTCATTTAGACATTGTTGGTCGTGCTAAAGTTAAAATTTGGTTTCCTAATGGTAGAATAAGAAGGATTAATGGTGTGTTGCATATTCATAACTTAGTACAAAATTTGTTATCTATGAGAAAACTAATAGATGCACGTGTGAAGGTAGTATTTTCTTATGCAAGATGCAAGATGGTCAAAGGTGCTATGGTGATTGATAGAGGTGTTAGATATGGCACATTGTATAATCTTGATGCATGCATGGTTGAGTGAAATAGTACTTCTGTAAAAAGAAAGTTTGTGGAAGAAGTGAGGGTTTCACCTTCAGTAGATGGTTATGGCTTTTGGGTACCCAAGGGTGCTCTTTCTTCTAAAACAAAGTTACCTACAAAGAAAACTATGTTATGGCACCAGAGACTTGGCCACATTGAAGAAAAGGGTCTAAGGACCTTGAAAAATAAAAACCTTATTGAAGGTTTGTTTGATTGTAATCTTGAATTTGATTTCTGTGAGCATTGTATTTATGGAAAACAAAACCCCGTTCAGTTTTACTTGAGTTCTCATAAATCTTGTAGTGTATTGGATCTTATTCATTCTGATGTGTTTGGTCCTATAGATGTTCCTTCAATTGGTAAATCCACATATTATGTTTTGGTATGTGCAGGATCATCATGGAAAAGATAGGCCCTTAAGTGGCGAAAATTTTAGAAAAATCAGAGTTAGGCAACTTGATGTAAAAATTCGAATAAGTTATCTATATTATTTCAAAAATATGTAAGAATAGAATCTATAGAAAATTGAATGTAGTTTCTAAACTACTAGGTTTATTTAAAAAAAATAAAAATCTATTTGGTTAAAATTTGAAATTTCAATGCAGTAGTACTTAAATTTCAAGGAAAAAAAAAAGAAGTAGGTGTCTGTTTGACCACCCTAACCACAATAAAATGATAATATTTTTATAATATTTTAGATATAAGTAGAGGACTCATGGATGTGATGCATATTTTTTGTATTTTTTTCCAAGTAAATAATTAATTATGAATTTTTATTACAACTTTTAAAAATATAAAAACTCATATGTCGACCACCTCAACTTGGTCAAAACTTCATAAAATTTATTATTATTATTTTTTAATCCTATAGTATGCGAAGCATAGAATGTGACACATGTTTCAAATTCAAAAAAATTGATACAGTTTGAAAGCTATAGATGTTTTTCAATCAGCCTATCAATCAGGACTTTAGTCGTAATTCAAATAGAAAATGAATAATAATTATTTATTAAATTCAAAGTAAAGAATAATTTATATTGGTAGAAATCTGACAATCTCCTTTAAAAACCCTTTTCGTTTCATCAATTTTTGGTAAAAAAAAGTCGTCAACCACATACCCATCATATCGCCACTTTTTGGCCCATCATGATCCTGCACATACTTGTTTCCTTTATTGATGATTAAAATAGAAGGACATGGGTATACTTTATAAACATTATATATGAATTTTTCAATCAATTTAAAGAATTTAAAGCAATGGTCAAATTGCAAATTGAAAAGAAAATAAAATGTTTGAGGACTAATAATGGCAGTGAATTTTTCTCTAATTATTTTGATAGATTTTGTAAATATTGTAGTATTCATAGATAGAAGACAAATTTGTATTCTCCATAGATTAATGGAGTTGAAAAAAAAATGATGAGGACATTGATGGAAAAGGCTAGGAGTATGTCGAGTGGTGTTGGTCTAGAACAAAGGTTTTGGGTTGAAGTTGTTGTCACTACTTGTTATCTGATTAATAGGTCTCCTACATCAGCTCTTGTTGATAAGACACCTATAGAGGCATGGTCGGGCCACAAGCCTTCATTAATACATCTTAGAGTTTTTGGTTGCGAGGCATATGCACATGTGCCAAAGGAAAAGGAAAAAAAGTTGGAGAATGAGGCTATGAAATGTATCTTCATCAGATATAGTTGTGGTGTGAAAGGATACAAGCTTTGGGATCCTAGACCACTTGAATTTGGTTCACTACATATTGATGACTCTAGTGAGGATGATCAGACATTGAGCGAGATAGATCATTCGGAGGAGAGTACCATTATAGACCTTGATGTTGCTATTGAACACCTTGAAAATGTTTCCATCATGACCCTCACCGCCTTTGATCTTGACCAATCTAATGATTCCTTACCTTTGATACATCCCAAACTCATTGACTGGGAACAAACCAAGTTGTTTGATATCCCTATCTTTTCAGATGATGATGTCATTGTTAACTTCCTTTGTTCCAAAAATCCAAAAACAAGTTCCACCAATGAATTTCATAACAAAGCTTCAAACCAATGGAGTGTCAAGTCTCTTAGCTGCAAAATAAATAATACAAATAATTGATCTAATGGTGAAAAACATGCAATGGCAGTATTAGATCATGAAAAAGTAAAAAGAAAGAGCATATCCAATGGTGAAATTCTCCCTGAGGCACTGAAGGATGAGAGATTTGACACTCTTCCTAAGCATTATCAAGAAAGATCTTCAGTATTGGTTGATCCTACACAATCCATGAACATTGGTACTACAGAAACAACAAATACCATACACCTAGCAGAATCAATGATAGAGCAAGAAAAGCCAAATTTCACCAAATTCTTTGAAGAAAGACAAATCAATTTTGCTTCGTCCTATGCTGACATGCCAGGAATAGATCCGGATTTAATAATGCATCATTTATCCATAGCACCTGGAGTGAAGCCAGTAAAGCATAATTTGAGAAAAATGCATCCACACATTGCCCTACTAGTGAAAGAAAAATTAAAAAAATTATTAGATGCAGGGTTCATCTCACCAATTGACTATGCAAAATGGATTTCAAACATTGTACTGGTCAGTCTCCAAACTAGACAACAACATCAAAATATGCACAAATTTTAGGGATCCTAACAAGGCTTATCCAAAGGATGACTTTCCTTTGCCTAATATAGACATCATTGTGGATTTAATAGTAGGACATGTTATTCTATCACTCATGGATGGTTTTTTAGGCTATAATTAGATCAAAATTACACCAGAAGATCAAGACAAAATATCTTTCACATGCCTATGGGGTACATTTTGTTTGAATGTCATGCCTTTTGGATTAAAGAATGCAGGAGCCACCTATCAGTGTGCAATGACAACACTTTCATGACATGATGCACACATTCATGGAGAACTATGTAGATGACCTGCTAGCAAAATCATTCACCAGGGAAGGACGTCTAGAAATCTTGGATAAAATATTTAACTGATTGGAAAAGTTTAATGTGCTTTTAAATGCAAAGAAGTGTGTATTCGGAGTAACATTAACAAAACTCTTAGGATACATAGTCTCAACTAAAGGCATCGAAGTAGATCCAGCAAAAGTTCAAGCAATCATGGAAATGCGACTTCCTAAGAACATTAGCCAACTAAGATCTCTACAAGGAAGATTTCAATCCATCAAGAGATTCATCGTGCAACTGGCAGAAAAAATTCATCCTTTTACTCATTTGTTACACAAAAATGTTTCTTTTAGATGGGATGAATGATGTGAAGCTTCCTTTAATCAATTGAAACATATTCTTATGAATCAACATGTATTGGTACCACCAATAGACGAAAAACCACTTCTACTCTACATAGCAACTACTAAGGTATCTTTGGGAGCTCAACCTATATTGGTACCACTAATAGACGAAAAACCACTTCTACTCTACATAGCAACTACTGAGGTATCTTATGAATCAACCTGTATTGGTACCACCAATAGACAAAAAACCACTTCTACTCTGCTAGCACAAGAAGACTCTACAGGAAAAGAAAGGAACCTCATCTACTACATCAACAGAACATTGAGTGGGTATGAAATTAACTATACATTCATTGAAAAATCTTGTTTGGCAGTGGTGTTTGCTACTCAACAATTTTGACACTATATGAACATAACACATACCATCAAACTAATAGCCAAGATAGATCCATTAAAATATCTACTCAGCAAAGCCACTCTATCAAGAAGATTAGCAAAGTTGGTGATGATATTGAGTAAATTTGACATTCAATATTTGGATAGAAGAGCAATCAAGGGCCAAGTAATAGTAGATTAGTTATTTGAAGCATCATTGCAAGATGACCATCCTATGCACATTGAATTCCTAGATGCAGATGTCCTTATAATGACAACACAACATTGGATATTATACTTTGATGGGTCTTACACTCAACATGGATCAAGTGTTGGAATCCTATTTGTTACTCCTCAAGGATACACTAACCCAAAATATTATAGGTTGATGTTCCCTTGCACTAAAAACATGGTAGAATATGAAGCACTAATCATTGGTATCAAGGTAGTAGTGGAATGGAAAATCACAAAATTACAAGTTTATGGAGATTCTCAATTAGTCATCAATCAGGTTAATGATGACTATCAAACAAAAGATGACAAGTTGATGCAATACAAGAGAATGATAGGTGACTTCAAGAAATACTTTGTTGAGATCAAGTTTGAACAAATTCCAAGAGTAGACAACAAAGCTGTGAATCCCATGGCAACCATTGCTTCTCTTTTACAAATACCAAAAAAATGAAGTCATTATGAATTCATGGTGGAACAATTGTTTAATCCCGCATATGACAATCTGGAATACCAAGTCATGTGCCATCTAGTTGATCTCGATTCTTCAATCTATGGGAAGATTTATACCTATCTAAGAGACAATACCCTTCCACCTGATCTATCCCAGAACCAAAAATGTAACTCTATCCGTCAAGCAGCCTGATACACCCTAATAGCTAATACACTTTATTGATGAGGTCTCGATGGTACTCTCCTCCGATGTCTTGAATGTAACGAATCTGAAACTGCCTTACGAGAAGTTCATGAAGGTATTTTTGGTACTCATTCAAGTGGTCTTACTCTAGCTAAGAAACTCCTACACTTAGGATATTATTGGCCGAACATGGAGAAAGAATCTTTTCAATTTGTTAAGAAGTGTAAGAAGTGTCAAGTCCATGGAAATCTCATACATGCACCGGCACAAGAGGTGCAACCATTCACATCGACCTGGCCTTTTTTTCAATGGGGACTTGATCTTGTGGGTAAGATTCATCCATCTTCCTCTAATGTACATAAATTCATAATCACAGCCATTGATTATTTCACAAAGTGGATTGAAGTTGTCTCATTAACCACAATCACTAGTAAACAAATTTCCTCCTTCATCTTGAACTACATTGTCTGTCGGTATGGCATCCCTAGCTCCATTGTCACTGACAATGGTAAACCATTCAAAAACCAAAATGTATAAGAACTTTGTGAAAAATTTCATATCCAACACCGATTTTCCACACCCTATTACCCTCAAGGGAATGGGCAAGTAGAAGCCTCAAATAAAACTATTTTGAAAATCCTAAAGAAAATTGTCAACAATGTTGGACATGACTAGCATGTTCAACTAAACCCTGCCTTGTGGGCATATCGTACTAGCATCCACACCCCTACAAGAGCCACACCATATGCCCTTGTGTATGGATTGGAATCCATCTTGCCTATTGAGGTTGTGTTACCTTCACTCTGGGTATCATTGAAAGGAATCATTTTAGATGAATACTATCAAGTATCTAGACTACAGGAGTTGGAATTGTTAGATGAATGCCATCAGCATGTTGTTGATCATTTGAAAGCTTATCAAAAAAGAATGTCAAGGAGCTATAATCACAAGGTTAGACCAAAAACATTTCATGTTGGTGACTTGGTACTAAAATAAAATCCTCGCAATCAACAAGATTGAGAAAAGAAGGGAAAATTTGAACCTAATTGGCTAGGTCCTTTTGTCATTATATTAGTATATGGATTTGGAGCATATCAACTATCTACATTCAAAGGGGACTTGTTTGAAGAACCTATCAACAACATTCATCTCAAGAAGTTTTATACATAACTCATCTAGTGCATGGTTCAAAAAGCTAAAAAATCCAAAATAAAGTAAAAAAGCAGAAAAATCCAAAAAAAGCAAAAAAAATCCAAACAAAGCTGAAAAATAAATAAATAACCAAAAAAGGCAAAGGGTATGTGCAGGATCATCATGGAAAAAATAGGCCCTTAAGTGGTGAAAAATTCAGAAAAATCAGAGTTAGGCAAATTGACGTAAAAATTTGAATAAGTTATCTATATTATTTCAAAAATATGTAAGAATAGAATCTATAGCAATTTGAATGTAGTTTCTAAACTACTAGGGTTATTTAGAAAATTAGAAAATCTATTTGGTGAAAATTTAAAATTTCAATGCAGTAGTACTTAAATTTCAGGGAAAAAATAAGTAGGTGTTTGTTCGACCACCCTAACCACAATAAAATAATAATATTTTTTATAATATTTTAGATACAAGTAGAGGACTCATGTCTAGATGTGATGCATTTTTTTGTAATTTTTTCAAGTAAATAATTAATTATGAATTTTTATTACAACTTTTAAAAATATAAAAAAATTGTATGTCTAACCACCTTAACTTGGTCAAAACTTCATGAAATTCAATTTTTACTTTTTAATCCTATAGTATGCAAAGCATAGAATGTGACACATGTTTTGGATTCAAAATGTGATATTGTTTGAAAGCTATAGATGTTTTTCAATCACCTATCAATCAGACTTTAGTCGTAATTCAAATAGAAAATAAATAATAATTATTTATTAAATTCAAAGTGAACATAATTTATATTGGTGGAAATATGAGAATATCCTTTAAAAACCCTTTTCATTTCATCAATTTTGGGTAAAAAAAATTGTCAGCCACATACCCTACAAATACCTATCATACCGCCACTTTTTGGCCCATCATGATCCTGCACATACCCAAAAAAAAAAATTAAAAATCATAAAATCATAAAAGGTGCAATAAAAACTAGTGAAAACCTAAAACATGCGCTATTTGTGATAGATTGGCTTTTCCATCTATTGGAATGTGTGTCGGTCATCCGCTTTTTCCATCATTATGCATGTCCATCATACGAACCTCATGTACATATTCGGGCATTGCGGTCATGTCTCACCTTGGCTTGGCTATCATTGGGAAATAAATGGTTGGTTTCTCATTGGGGGAAAAATCCTGAACTCACTAGGGGCAATCTACTTTGAGCTTAAAACAACAAACAAGCAACAATAAGAAAAAATAGCAAACACAATGATCACAATGAAACTCAACATTGAACATCAATCACAATTTTTAGAAAACCAACCATCCAAAACAATAGCAAGATCAGTCAAAATGGATCTAATTGGCTGATGTTCTTTTGAATCATGGTTTAATCACTTTAGCATAAATGTTCAATTATTGTATCTTGTTTTTTGTTATCATTTCTCTAGAGCAACTCAAGGATGTCATGGACTAGAGAAGATACAATGGAGTATGATATTTTTCTTTGTCTATTGTCTATGAGTTGATCATTATTACTATGTAAATTTGTCATGGGACATGATCTACAAAGTATCATTGATGACATTCCGGATTTGCATAGGAAAAGGATTAACTCTTGTCTATTTTACGCAAGCAATACTCAGGTCATCTCGGTTCAATTATACCTAGATGCTTGTACTACCTTGCAATATCAAAAATCAATGGAAGTTGTACTCAGGTCATCATAGTTTAATTATACCATTGGATTTTGTACTAATTTTCAACATATCAAAAGCTCAATGATGATACCAAGCACAAAAAATCGGCTGGCAAGATGACAACATGGCATATTTAGATTTGCATGGTTAAGATAGATTACATCCATATTAGTTTTTCATGTGCATTTTAGGTTTTCCAAGGATGGAAAATTCCAAAATTATTTTATCTCTCTCATAAAGGATTGAGTACATTTGAAATTAACAAAAAAGATCATTCACATGTAGTTGCATAATCATTATCATATCATACACACATTAGAAGGTATTATCATTGGTCATCCTTCCATGCATTAGATCATATATTTGCATTAGAAAAATACCAAAAAAATAGGTGCATCACATCTTATCTGCATGATCAAATCCATCTCATATATCATAACGCATCATCCATAAGGCTATATAGAATCATAATCCATGCATCATCATTTCATTATTGCATACATACACAACAGTGGTATACTCATATAAACATTACATAGCATATAGAGAAAAAATCAAATGCATTCATCATAAAAGCATGTAGTCAACATATAGATCAATAGTCTCTGTGACATCTCATATAATCTCAAAATAATCAATGTCAAGTGTACAATGATATCACAAAATGTGGAGAGATACATCAACAAAATGGCAGGAAATCATAAAGTCCTCAACTGAATAAGTGAATACATCAAGTCTCAATACATCAAATATGAGCACAACAACTACATGTTGCTCCCCCTAGATGTTGTAGGTATTGTTGTGCTTGTTGTTGCACCACGAGATGGACCTACACCTGGATCTTTTCCTGATGGATCTCTAGGAGGAGGCCTAGTCACACCGTTACTCGTAGTCCATGACTGACTTCAACCTGACGGAGCACTGACAGATTGTGCATAACTAGGGGCACGCCACTCTACATGAACCACCTCATAATAATGTAATCTATAATACTCTACCTCTCAGGCTGAATGTCGAACCTCTCTGAGCATATCCCCTACAGTAGTACCCTCAAACACCCTCTACAATCTCTCGGCTAGGGCCTTTGCATTCTCACATCTCTATCTCACGGTATCTCTCTCTACTGTTAGAGAGGAAATCTGCTCCTGAGCCTATGCTAATTGTCCTTGTAATCTCTCCACCTATAACTATAAGGCATCTATCTATGCCTGCTGTTGATGGGAAGGCACGCAAATCTGAACCTGTGATGGTCCTATCTACTGCTGTCTTGAGGGAACCATAGATCTCCTCCTCTGAGGTACCTTAAAATCCAGTATCTCTCTACCACCTACATCTCCTCCATCTCCATCATCCCCTCCATCCCCAACATCTCCCTCCTCATCATCACCATCTCCCTCATCCCTCCTCCATCTCAATGTGTGTTGTGGTGCTCTCTCATCATCATCAAATGTTAGTACTGGCTCATCAGGACTAGATATCCTCGGTACGACATGTGTGAAGAAATACTCAGCATACTATTCTCTCATCACACCAGTCATGATCTCAGGACAGTAATCCCATACCTATGGTTGCAATCCAAAATACTCCTTGCAAGCTGTATCATATGATATGGTGGGTCCCCACTTTGGAATATCCTGTTGTCTACGAGTATATAATGAACTCCCTGGGGTACCCCCTACACTCGGCCATACTGATGAAGTACCCTCATGAGCATGAATCTCTCAATAATAAATTAGGTATGTCCAATCAAATACCTTGACGTGCAAACATATAGCATCTCCAGATCATCCTCGAGCCACTACTCACAATCTAAGTACAGTCGCCATGTGATGGTCTCCAAATCATTGAGCACTCGCTGCCAATACTCCAATTTTCCCAGCTTGCGCTAGACAAGAGTACCTCTGTATCCAAAGACATATGACCTTCCAACAAAACAATCTCTATCTGCCAAAGGATGAGTAACAACTATATGCTCCCAAGCCCAAATCTGAAGTAGTGTCACTCCAGCTGATAAACTCACAACTCCAAGATACACCACCTGATGCAGATCTTGATATAAATGAGCCAACATATAGGAACCCCATGCATATCAGATCCCCTAAGTGATCATCCTCTCCAATATCCTACCCCAGCCAATAGACAATCCCTTTGACCTATGGTCGGGACATAGGAAACTTCCAACAAATCCAGCTAGCACAGATGATAGTGGCTCATAAGAATCAACCATATCCTTCCATGGGATCTCGTAACCACTAATCTCGTCATCAGCAAAAATCCTCCTCAATGCCTCGATACCTCCTTGCTTTGTGTGATCATATACGACTAACTCTCCAACCATGAGAATCCCCAATATACGGTACACATCCTTCAGGGTGATCGTCATCTCAGCAGTAGCCAGATGGAACATATTGTGGTCACTATGCCATCTCTCAGCTAGTGTGGTCAATAGTCCCCTATTTATCCTATACTAGGGCATATCAAGAAAATATGATAAACCACATCACCCAATAACATCCAAATCTGCCTACACCAGATGTGGAATCATATCCCAAGTCTTCGGGTAGTACTCCCGAGACTTAAGAACTCATAAGTCCTCCTATAATCATGACATATCACAAATCAACATTTTATCAATCAACCTATCAATCAATCTAATTAGCTCTAATGAGATTTCGATCAAATCTCGTAGAGCATCTATCATTGACTCTCATCCATCATGAGGTCAATCATCATCTATCCTATCAAACATCATCAAAACAATGACTGGCGCGATCATCAAGCATCAAAAGCAAGGAGAAAAATCAACATTTCATCAATTCTGGTGTCAATGCACCAAAACAACACGTTTATGCGCTGAAACAATGGATGCACTACAAAACCCCATCAATGTGCCGAAACAAAGTAGAAATGCACTAAAAGCTTAAATGCACAAGAACAGACATCATATGCACTACTTGGAAAAAATATATCCGCTAAAAACATAGATGCACTAAAAAATTCCATCAATGCGCTATATCGAGGCATCTATGCACTAAAAAAATAGATGTGCTAAAACAATCAATCTATGCGCTATTTCAAAAATCATATGCACTAAAACACAAATTTACAGATTTGAAAAACACAAAAATAAGCAAAAACAAATTCAAATTTGAAAAGGTGATTTCTCAAGGTGTGTACCGAAGGTCCATACACGGTGGGGCAGTTGTGCCGTTGAACTCGCTCGAATCGATGGGTGTGGTATGGGATCACCATTTTTCTAACTTGCTCAATCACTCAATTGCAAATGAATTCAAATGAACTTTTTTTCACCTTTTTATCTTTTAAAGGGGGTAAATGGAGTGGATTTAAGTGGGATCATTTTTATTTTCAAAAGGGCATAAATTAATCAATTGGCAGGGTCAGTATTCTTTATCAGGAGATAAATCGTCTCAAAATCCTAAAAATTTGAAAATCCTCATAAAATCATAAAAATTTAAAAAATTCAAAAAATTTCCCTGATTTATCTCCCAAGGGGGCATACACACATCATCACTCAAAAATTAGCGTATGGGGCATATCAAAAAATTTATCAGGACTATCAGCAAATTTTTCTTTGAAGTAATGTGTCACAAACACATCACTTCAAAGAGGGGAAAAATGTAGACACTAAAATTTGGTATGGAGGAATTAATTAAATACGAGTTATTTAATTAATAATCTTTAATTCTTCTACTTATAAATAAATTGAAAATTTTATTTATATAGTTCATTTTCTCTAATTCATTCTATCTTAAATCATTTTCTTCATATCTTAATTAAATGAACAAATTTAATTAGTTTGTTTTATTTAATTAACCTCCTCTCATTAAATTTGACTTCTAAATTTGAATTTAAGCACATTTCTACTAATCTAAATTTGAATTTAAGCACATTTCTACTAACTTCTTCCCACCTTCCACCTCATCATGTGTCTCAAGACATTTATCATCAACAAATTCTAACCAATTTGGGACACTTGGCTTTCATCTCCATTTTATTCCTCTTCACACTTGGAAGTTTGTTCTTATGAAGGGAACACACTCCCCTTTTCTCTCTAACCTCTTCATCTTCAACTATCCATTCTCTAAATCGAATCCAGACAGTTGATTTATGCCACCTAGGCTCATGCCTTGGAAAATCTATAAATAGGCCCTCATTTACAGCAAAAAAAAGAGAGCTGAGCATAATTACACTCTACAGAATTTTGATTAGCATTGTCATTTTAGTGAGCATGCTAGTATTAGCATTTTTAGCATCAAGTAATTTAATCATGGCATTTTCATTAGCAACATCTTAATTACAACATTTTCACCATATCATTTCCATTAACAGCATCATAGCAGCATCATTATCTTTGCATATCATCTATAGCTAGTTTAGCAATCATGTAATGTAGGAAACATCTCTTGCATTTCCAACATCTCTCATTCTTCAGGTTGTCATTTGGAAAGTCATGTGCACAAACAATCTGAGAGAAAAATGACTTAAAGAATCCTTGGAGATAGAGGACAATGAGACGCCATTGGGGAATCATTTGTTTCAATTTGATTGTTATTTGAATTCCTTGATATAATGTTTCATTGGTGTGTTGTATAGGTTTTACTTGCTTATGCACGGTTCATTATTCATACACACAGTTATAATGTTATTCAACAATATGGTTGATAAGATATATTTATGGTTATGTTATTTTTCTTATTTTCTTGAGAGTCTTTTCCTATTCACAAAACTCTATAAGGGGACTCATGTTTCGGTAACCCAAAACCGTATTGTGAGAGGAACTATGGCTATAGATGCACCAACCCCTCACAATTTGATAATGTCCTCAAATAATATACATGTTTAGTGAACATTGTGAACACATAAATACTGAATATAAAAGTCTTATGATTTATTTGTGATCACTTTGATCATTACATTATTTTGATGGAAACTCTAGGTTGGAAATAACCTATTTGATAGGGTTGTCATTTAATTATTGATTGAAGCAAATTGGTTAAAGATGACCTATATGATCCAATTGATCATTTTATTGTTGATTATACTTTCAAATAGAGCTGATTTATTGATGAGTTTATACTTTTATATGGTGTCCTTTAATCATAGAAATATCCTTTTTGATTAAGGTCATTTATTGATGAGATTGTACTTTTAAAGAAAACCGTTTATTGTTGAGATATACTTTAGTATATGAAGTTATTTATTATGAAGTTATATGTAAAGTTGAGTCATAAAGAGTTCATAGGTTATTCCTAAAGTTAGATAATCCAATGGAGGGGATAGCCTATGTGTGTGAATTACTTTAGTAGAAATGTTATAGTAACCATGAAATGAAAATAGTTTATTCTTGGGGTTAGGATAATATAATGAAGGGGATAGCCTATGCATAGGATATGAATGGTCAAATACAAATAAATCTAAGAAGGTGGGTGAGTGTGTGACCTCCATTCCAAATTATGGTTGATGAATAATTTGGCCAAAGTAGTGTAAGTTACCATTGTTTAAAATGTCAATTCACTGTGATCTAGGTTTACATACTAGGCAGGTAATGTCATATGGTAGGTTGTAGCCACTATGACAAATATAGATATGTAGGACACAATGCCAAGCTCAAGGAAGGTCATTTTTATTATGGGATTACCAAACCAATATTTTCATCAAAGGGAGGGCCATCTTACCAATTAGGTAGATGTGTGGGGGACCGTAGTAAGTCCATGGTTGGTGGAAAAGCGCTTGAGTGATGCTTCTCCACATCAGTTGGTGACCAAGATTTGATGGAGGACACCTGGACCATTCGTATACCTTGTGCCAGTAAGCTCACAGAAGTTGTGTAAGTATTTATGTATCCATTTCTATGAAAAATTTTAAAAGTAAAATTATATAATGAATAAAATTTGGGTGATCCCACAATATTGGTTTACAATTTTTGACCAAACTGGAAACTGAACTAATTTTTTCTAACTAAATCTTCACTTTTGGGCACCTATAGCAGCTAAACCATGAGGAATTTGAAGATGATGCAAACTAGTGATTTGTGACATTTTGTTTGTAAGTTCTAAATATATTTTTTTCAAAATTTTTGGAATCATATTATACTTCTTTTTCCATCTCCTTTGAAAACTTGTTTTTTTCAGTAAACACTATTTTTAAGGAGTGATGCTCACCGTATACAACATAACTTTTTTTCCATGAAAGATAAAATTCTAATTTTTTCAAATTTAGATTTGTAACTACGATATCTAGTGCTTTCATTTGGTTTCATAGTGTTGTATTGAATATTTTTTCCTTAATCAAGTTTCAAGTCAAACCAATTATAATTCAGACATAGGCGGACTGTATACAACATAACTTTGTTTATATAAAAAAAAATTCAAATTTTTTTTTGTTGGATCAAGGACTTCAATATCTAGTGAACTGATATTTTTCAAAAAAATAATTGTCTGCTATTTTTTCACATGTGTAGAACAAAGAGCTTGATTTTCAGTGAAAAACCTACATTCACAAGAAATAAAAAATAAATATAATAATTAAATTAAATTTATTTAAAATTATACTTTTTGGGAAGCTTAATAAGGACTACATAATTACAAAAAATAAATTTTAAATGAATTCATTTGATCCCCCGAAAGGTAAATCAAAAGCAATTTTTTATCAAAGATTTTGATAGGTGTAAAGGAGACTTCGCTAAAGGTATGGTTTAAAACTAGCTGGTTCTATCCAAGGGTTTGATCTAAGGTGGTTTGATCAAACCCTCTTCAATTGGAATCCTTTAAATGGAATTTTTCAAGGCTTAAATCATTATATTTTCTAAAAATATGTGATTTCAGCAAAAATCAGGATCTCCCAAAAATTGTAAACCAGTATTGTGAGATCTCCATATGTTATATGAAATCAAAACTTTGGAAAGTTGTAATACTCTTATAATGCAATGGGAAAGTTTGGAAAGATGTTTATTTCAAATGTGCATTGTATTCTTATTTATGAAAGTAAAAAAAAAAAATTTCTAATTGTTGGCATCATAGTTTATTTACTTGAGGTTAAAAATGTGGTAAATTTTTTGGATAGAATAAAGGGCATAGGTAGATAAGGAAGGAGAGAAGGAGAAGGAAGGAGGGAGGGAGATAGAGATGAGAGAGAGAGAGAGAGAGAGGAGGGAGGGATAGGTAGGGAGAGAGAGGTGTAATTGAGAGAAAGAGAGTAGAGAGAGAGAGAATGACGATATAGAGAGAAGTAGAGAGGGAAGTGATAGAGAAATGTGATAGACAGAGAAGTGGAGAGGTTAGGAGGAAGGTAGAGAGATTGAAAGAGGGAAGGAAGGAGGGAGAGAGATATTAAAGGTATATAGGAATAGGTTACATAGAGAGATGGAGAGAGAGAGTGGGGGGAGAGAGAGAGAGGGAGGGAGATGGGAGGGTGAGAGAGAGAAGGGAGGGAGGGAGGAAGCAAGGGAGGGGTAAGGAGGAATAGTTGAGATAGATAGGAGAGAGTGAGAGAGAGGTAGATAGAGAGAGTGAAAGGAGAGATAGAAAGAGGGTGGGGGAGAGAGAGAAGAGGTGGGAGGGAGGGGGAGATAGATAGATGGATAGATATAGATAGCGAGAGAGGGAGAGGTAGGGAGAGGGAGAGTTGAGATAGAGAGATAGGGAGGGAGAGAGAAGTGAGAGAGTAGAGAGAGGAGGAAGGTGGAGAGATTGAGAGGGAAGAAGAGAGAGAGGGAGAGAGAAAGAGGTATAGAGGGATAGGTAGGTAGAGAGAAGTAGAGAGGGAAGGAGAGAAAGAGGGAGAAATATGGATGGAGATAGAGGTGAGAGAGAAACAAAGAGAGGTAGGTAGAGGAGGGGGGAGATAAAGAGAAGTATAGAGCGAAGTAGAGAGGAAGGAAGAGGTAGGGAGGGAGGGATAGGTAGGGAGGGAGAGGTGAGATAGAGAGAAATATAGTAGAGAGAGAGGTGATAGAGAGAGAGGTAAAGAGGTAAGTAGGAAGATGGAGAGATTGAGAAGGAAGGAAGGAGGGGGGAGAGTGAAATAGGTATAGAGGTATAGGCTAGATAGTGAGAAGTGGAGAATGAAGGTGGATGGAAGGAAGAGAATGAGAGAGAGATAGAGAGAGAGGGGGGGAGATAGATAAAATTAGAGAGGGAGGGAGGGAGAGAGAGAGAGAGGTGAGATAGAGAGAAGTAGAAAGGGAAGGAGAGAGAGAGGGAGGAGATAGAGAAGGAGGGAGGGAGAGAGATGGAGAGGGGGAGAGGGGAAGGGATAGAGAGAGGGAGAGAGAGGGGGAGGGGAGGAAGAGAGGGAGAGAGGGAGGGAGAGGAGAGAGGAGAGAGAGAGAGAGAGAGAGAGATGGACATGTAGAGAGGTAGTTATGAGCTCAAGGGAGAGAGAGAGAGTTAGATAAAGGGATGGACATGGTGAGAGAGAGGTCTAGAGCATAAGAGATGAAAATGAGTGAGATAGAGAGAGAAAAATGATACAACTTGTTGATTACTGAAATTTGACCTCCTGATTACTAAAATTATGACATGTTGATTAGTAAAATTTTACTAAATCTAAAAATTGTAAGATCTTCTAAAAACTAGAATTTGCATTATAACTCCAAGAGATATGAAAACACTATCAAACATACTAAAACTATATACATGAAATATAACTTAAAGTATAAGAAAGTAAATGTCCATATGTAAATGTCAACTTATACTTAAATGTTTATTTAATGTATATAGTTTCCCTGGAAGAGAAAGAGAAAGAGAAGGACAAAGAAAAAAAGAAACAATTGAAAAAATGCATTCCCAAAAGTCATGCTTCACATTTTGGTGCTCGCCAAATGATGCACTTCATTTGGCTAGTGCCAAATTTGGCACTTTCCAAATGAGTTGCATTGGGAAATACCAACCCAAAGGGTTAGATTTTTCCTTGGGAATCCAACCCAAAAGGTTGGATGACCCTTTCATGCCAAGGACGTGATTTTTTGAAAAGGTAACAAAATTTCACATATTTTTGGTCATGCTCTATGTCAAGTTTGCATGCCTTTCAATGTAAGTTTATAAAAAAATTGTGATGATGTTAGGCTCTCTTTTAGCTATCTAAATATATAAAAAAAATTACATTTTGATTTGTCAAGGTTTTCATCTAAAACTTCTCTTGTTAGTGCCTTTGTTTTTTGTCAAAAACCAACATGTGCTAGTTTTGATATAGATTTTTACTTGTTCATCAAATTTTGGGACAAATTACATTATTATAAACTAGACTCCATTCCACACATAATAAAAAATGATTTTTGATTAGTTTAAAAAAAAATAGGGGCAAGTATGGTCAAATTTTAGCCTTTCAAGATGTGTCCACTTCAAAAATTTGTAATATTATATATTTATTAAAAAAGTAGCTAAAAAAATTGGGATAAACTACATGGTGTTAGGTAATTTTTCACTGTTCGAATTTTTGAAATTCAAAAAAAAGTAACATTTTAGGGAGGTCACAACAGGCAGTACGTTTTTTTTTTATAAAAACAAGACCACTTTTGGTGACCCCTCTTTTTGAAACCCTTAATCTTCATTATTTAAAAAAAAAAAATAGTAGCTTAGAAAGTAGATTCAAAGCACTACAACTCTTGTTCTTGTTGCATCTTCAAATTTTGAGCATAACTATCTTTATTTTCTCATGAACATTAGACTTTGCTAATTTCATAAAAAGAACGGCATCTTAAGAGCCATTTTGTGTCACAACTTGGTGCACTTACCTCATCACAATGGTTGACTAACACATCAAAATGGCTAACACATGTCTATAATGTATCCCAAATAGAAATAATATTGGTGCATTGCACACTACACCATGAGTCCTATCCTTTCCTCTGGTCTTCTGCACCATTGGATAAATGGGAAGAGGATTTGGTGCATCCCATACTACACTGTGGGTCTGTCCTCAACCCTGCAAGGCCATGTATACAATCTAAAAATTGGGAAGGCGATTCGACACATCCCATACTACATTGCGGGTTCGTCCACCCTACCAAGTCTTTCCCCAAGTAGTGAACCTACCATAACCTATCAATTGGATTTCAACTTTAATCACCTATAGGCCACCAACGACAAGTTTGTCCACCCAAGAAGAAGTAGCTCCCAACATATACACCTTGTGACTTTAGTGATATTGTCAATGATCTTCTTCATAATCCCAGTTAACACTTGGCATCAGTCACTTCCTTGCTAATCAATAATAGCTAGTGAACCCTCTCAATACAATAGTTAGCCATGGATTACCGTTGCCTACATGGATGGGTCCATACCCATGCAACCACTACAACCATATCATAACTAGGGTATCTCGCTACTTTCACATCCATGAACCAAGTGAATGTTGAATAATCCCTAGCAGTAGCCCAAGCATCAGTCATTGACATGGTCCAATGACTATCTATCACTGCTCAAATATCTCGAAGGTTCACACTTGGGCAAGTCATACATAACATGAATTGCAACCACAATCAACAGGTACACAGGCCTATACATAGAGACTGAGCTAGATATGGATTTGGTTTCACAACACATAAAATTTACATGGAACCAACACAAGATGGACTTTTCCCAACATATACATATATTCAAATACCAATTATAAAATATTCAATTTCTTATAGAAGCATATTACGTATTAAATATAAATTATTGCATTTCCTTAACTTAATCAATACCCATTTGCTACCCATTTCAACCTCAAGTTGAAGCTTATGGAAGAGGAAAGGTCAAACCAATTAGGAAAAAATCCAAACCCTAGAGTTATCCCCCCGACCCTCCCCCTTTGGAATTGATGTCATAGAGGCATCCTTCGCCCAAGGACCTCCTACATACCTACTTCCAAATGGATCAAAGTCACATGTAGTTCTCAAAAGGTCTCTCATAGTTTGCATTTACATAGTTTTCCATAATCAAGGCTTTGCTAAAACTTCCCCCACTTTAGGATATCAAGGTCTTGGATCAACCTCCACCCATTTTATTTATAATCTTGTTTGAACATCCCGACTCTCTTATAGGTCCATCTCATTGACCTAGGGGATATGCTTAATTCTTAATAAAAAATTATCCTAGTTCACACACCCCATTGGAAATCATTCCATTTGAAACTCATATAATAGGTTCAATATTAAGGCTCTTATACTCAAGGGGTCAATAAATATCTTCGAAGGATATACAATAGTATTTATGAGCTTGTTTTAAGTTATAATCAATGCCTAAATCCTACTTGAGAAAATTGGCAATACTATATCCAATAATAATATGCTCTTAATCTCTTAATATCCTTTTATCATCTAGTGAGACCCAATACCTTTAACATAGTCTTATTTCACAAAATATGAAATGTTCACCCTGGCCACATAATATCCTCTCAAATGTTGAAAGACATTGTTCATTATTTCAAACTTGGGTTTAAGCATAATCAATGTCTAAGTCATTCTCAAGATATTTGGTAACATTATTCTCATCATATCTTCATATAAGGATTTGCATTCCTTGATATTAGTATTAATAATATTCTTAACCTTTTAATTTCATTTATCCTATGGTGTAACCCATTATCCTTTTAATAGCTTAGTTTTTAACTAGATAATATTTGCACTTGACATTTGCAACTAAATGCTTCTTATAATTGCATATACCCACATGCTAGGATACTGATCTTATCATAATATGTCTTTTGATACAG
Source organism: Sequoia sempervirens (assembly GCA_007258455.2). Lineage (NCBI taxonomy): Eukaryota > Viridiplantae > Streptophyta > Pinopsida > Cupressales > Cupressaceae > Sequoia > Sequoia sempervirens. The sequence goes on along the minus strand of VDFB02000003.1, from coordinate 170,094,388 downwards.
ATACCAAATAAAGGGATCTCATACTTAAAATTCATCCACTAACCTTAGACTTATTAAACTTCATATAATGTACCTTTTTCATAGTCTTAAAAACTATTGTCTTCAAGATAAATACATCAGGCAAACTATAGTGCATTATCCAACATCATAAGACATACAAAAATACTTAGGCCTTGTTTAAGCAAGGTCAATATCTAAGTCATGCTCGAGATAGTGGAAATAATGGATTTTTTAGATCATCATATGGAGATATAAAATTTTATGATGTTAATAGTTGTGAAGACCATGTGAGTTCTCCACAAATAGAGGTTAACATACTTCCCATAAGACAAGTTCATCCTATTTTTAACTAATTGCTATACCATGAATGATATACTAAGATGTTTCAATGTTATAATATAATAATACAATATATTTTGGGACATGATAGTGAATTTCTTATTAGCATCTCAATTAAACATGCAATGAACAATTATATGTATATATGCTTTATAGAATTGTTGTATTAGTAATTGCCTTGTTGTAATTTATATTTGACAAGGTTTGATGCATGGGCCTTAGAAACTTGTAAGCAAAAGGGACTAGATGGCATAATGTCACATTCCTCCAAAAATAATACCTATGGTATTTTCTAGGCATGAATCAACCTTGATTAATTATACTTTGAAGAAAAAGTGAACATTCAAAATCCTAATACTTAATTTTTTTTAAGTAATTGTTGAAAGGAATTATACTTAGCTCTTGTCCATGATTTTGGAAGATATTTTTGTTGCAGATGAAGAAAACTCCCCAATCACTTCTCCTTGCAACAATGATCAAAATGAAAAAAAATATCACTCCCTATATGCCTACATCAACCAAGGAAGCCATTTGAACCCACTCGTTGCCAAGCTTGTGATGTAAATTCATTATGAAATGCTCTTCTTCTTTTCTCCCCACAATTTCCCTTCTTTTCATTCCCCTCCATGCTCTTGCTCTCCATTTTTTAAAATTTCTTTCTCATCTTCTCTCTGCATGTCATCTCACCTTAGAACACCCATGTTTGTCATGCCATGCTCCCAAGTGAGCCTCCAATCCATCCCACCCAATTCTTAGATGCCTTTTGTTCTCATTTTCATCATAAGTAGGGAGGATACTGGCAATGTGTGTGGAATTTGGCATTACACTTCATAGTTGTGTTGGCTCCAATGATTTTAGGGCCTTTTCAAAAATCTATTTTGTGCATATTCTACAACCTCTCCATTCTCCTCTCTCTCTTAAGCCATTATTTGCATTCTTCTCCCATTCTCCTTACCAAGTCTATTCAATCCCCTTTATCCTTTGTGTACTCTCATTTCCCACACCATTCTCTCATCCCATTTTCTCCTCTACTGTGTTGGCTCCAGGTTGTGTATGTTCTTCCCTTTCCCATTCTCTTTTCCTTTCTTTTCCCACACATTATCAGTCTCTACATTCTAATTGGACTTGAATGAGTAGATAATGGAGGCACCCATTAAACTTTATCCTAGTCTTTGCATCCATTAGTCTGTTGGATTTGAGGGATTTATGGGCTAAGAAGTTAGTTAAACTTTATCGTAGTCTTTGCACCCATTTGTCTTTGATCAAATCTGACACCATTTTCTCCTCTTTTTTTCATAAGATTAGGAACTTCTTAGCCCATAAATCCATCAAATCCAACAGACAAGGATTCACTAAAGAGTTAGATATTAAAAGAATACATAAAATTATATATTCTAGGCTATGAATTCTTCTAATAGGTGCCATCATTAGAAGGTGTGGTATTTTTCCTCTCTTTTAAAAGGAAGATTCTTATGTTCTTTGAGAAATTTTCTTTGTTCCTCCAACATCTCAGAGAGTTTAAATTTATTACCAAATTATCCAAAGTATTTGCAACTCTCTTCCCCTCCCTATATATGAGAAAACACATAAATATTAAATCCTAAAATAATATTTTGGATGTCATGAATAATATCATTGATAGCCCATCCCAACTTAACCTTCCCATCTATCAAGTCTATTATGAGCTTGGAATCATCTTCAATTTGCAGGTTTTTTATTCCCAAGGAGAGGGAAATTTTAAACACCCATAACATAGCCAAAATTGATAGCCACATTGCTAGTTTTCACCCCAACCCCCTGAGAAGCTAGCAATGAATTCGCCACTGGGATAATATAAAATTCCTCCACCACTTGCAAAACCTAGGTTACCTTTAGCAACCCCATGAAAATTTAACTTTCCTCAATCCTCTAGGGGAGGTTTCCATCTTGTATTTTAGCAAGCAATAATTCTTGAATTGTCAAATCTAATGGGATCCAAGGGTATTCCCTATCTATTGCCAATTAAAAATTCTAGAGGTTTTGGGGGGCTACTTAGAATTTTCCATTTACTAACAGAGATATTTTGCACTAAAAGCTTTGAGAAATCCATAAGCACCTCCTTAGCATTTCTTTCAAAATTTTGGAAAATTATATTATTCCTTTCTTTCCATATGCCCCAAAAAATATGGGGAGGAATCTAGTTCCATAGTTCTCTAACCAGGGGGTGAGATTAGGGACAATTCCAATTCACAATAAACTCATTTAGGCCTTCATTCATTGCCCAATTGAGCCCCAAATTTTGTAGTTCTAAACACCAAATTTCCTCAAAGAAATTATAGTGAAGGATCAAGTGTGACACCATTTTCTCCTCTTTTTTGCATAAGACAAACATATTAGGGATTATGAAACCTCTTCTTTTTAAATTTTATCCTAGGTAAGAATTCTATTGTAGGTAGTTGTCCACCAAAAATATGTCAACTCTGAGGGTGAGTTGATGATTTTGGATGTTATTCCAAAACTCATTGTAGTTGTCACTATCTAACAATAGACTGTAAGTAGATTTGACTATAAACTTTCCTCTTCTATCCCTAGCCCAATAAAACCCATCCTCCTTCATAAATAAAGGGATCCTTATCAACTAAAGTTTCTCTTGGAGGGTGTGATCTTTGTAGATGACATTCACATGGTCATTACAATAATCTTCAATATCCCTTCATTGTTTAGCACTATTAGTCAATATTATGTAATCAACAAGTCACCTTCCAAAAAACACATTGTAGGCCCATCCAAAACCCCTAAACAAGTGATGATTTCTCAAAGGCTAATCCTAGACCCAAGATTCCTCACAAAATAAAATTTTGAGATCATTCCCCAACTTCCATTTTAAGCCAAAATGAATAAGGTTTTTGGACTCGAGGATATTGTTCCATATTAGAGAACCACTAGGATACCTAGGTTCAATGAGGTTCCTAATAAATTAGGTGTTGTTTAAGTATTTTTCTTTCCTAATTCCACACCAATCCTTAGTATTTAAAATGAGATCCCAACCAACCTTAGAAAACTTTTGATACCCAAATGGAAAGATCTATAATTTTCAATCCCCAAACCACAATTAGAAGCACAAGAATGCATGGTATGATAAATGATGTATACATACAAAAAATTCCCATAATAGATAATTTCATGCTTTGGAAAATTTCTTTCCATATGAGGGGTATTCCAAGTTCATACTACCTAGTTCTGTAGATGTTTCCTTAGGATAATCATATAATGATAACAAACATGTAGAATCAATTTTTTTAAAATTTATTTGAATTTTAGTTGAAAATGCTCAAATCTCCATCTTTGTATTCAAAATAATTTAAATATGTCACAAATTAGGTGTAAGAAAAAGCATGGACAACATAAGGTCAAGAATAAATTCAAGATCATTGGAGATTAAGTTTGTTTATATGTAGGTAAGTATTGGCTCCAAGGGAAAGAAAGGAAGATTTTAAAACACTTATGATATGGATAATTTTGTATTCTATAGAAAGTGGATGAGAATGTGTTTTTCCTTTGTTTTATTGCATAAATAAATATTTTCTTAGTGGTGAATGTTGGGGTATGTGCAGGATCATCATGGAAAAAGCAGGCCCTTAAGTGGCAAAAAATTCAAAAAAATAGAGTTAGGCAACTTGACGTAAAAATTTGAATTTAAGTTATCTATATTATTTAAAAAATATATAAGAATAGAATCTGTAGCAAATTAAATGTAGCTTCTAAACTACTAGGTTTGTTTAAAAAAATAAAAAATCTATTTGGTGAAAATTTGAAATTTCAATGTAGTGGTACTTAAATTTCAGGGAAAAAATAAAAAGTAGGTGTCTGTCTGACCACCCTAACCACAATAAAATGATAATATTTTTTTATAATATTTTATATATAAGTAGAGGACTCATGCCCCGATGTGATGCATTTATTTTTGTAATTTTTTTCCAAGTAAATAATTAATTATGAATTTTTTATTACAACTTTATTAAAAATATAAAAACTTGTATGTCGACCACCTTAACTTGGTCAAAACTTCATGAAATTCATTTTTATTTTTAATCCTATAGTATGTGAAGCATAGAATGTTACACATGTTTTGGATTCAAAAAATGTGATACCATTTGAAAGCTATAGATGTTTTTCAATTAGCCTATCAATTAGGACTTTAGTCATAATTTGAATAGAAAATGACTAATAATTACTTATTAAATTCAAAGTAAAGCATAATTTATATCAGTGGAAAGCTAAGAATCTCTTTTAAAAACCCTTTTCATTTCATCAATTTTGGGTAAAAAAATAGTCATCAGCCACATACCCATCATATTGCCACTTATTGGCCCATCATGATCCTGCACATACCCGTTGAGAAAAATTAATATATTTGACCCTTTTATTCTTGATGAAAAAAGAGGGAACTTATTTTAGCCTACTATTAATGATCTTATTTCACATGGTCAAGAGCAAATATGGGTCTCATTATGCTTTAAAAAAGGAGAGAAGGGCTCACATGGGGATACATGAAACTTTGCTAAGTAGATTAAAATAGTAGTTACCAGTCAAGGTAAATATACATCTAAATGAGGATTTGGGGAATAAATTTCCTCTCTTGATGAGTTTTGAAGCTTTTGTGGACCAAAAGTCTCCTAAATTGGAAGGTATGATCTAAAATATCAAATATTGACACTTGAATGAATTTTTTATTTCCTTCACTATCAACTAAGAAAGTGTTAAAGAACCTAGATGACCCAAAATAGAGAACTCATTTGTAGTTTGTTACATTGGGGAGTTCAATGGTTACAAATATTATCTCTTTCACTTTCAAGTAGATTGTATGATAGAACTCATTTATTGTAACTTTTCAAATATTAAAAGATATCCAAAGATTAGTTGAAAACTAAATCGTGCTTTTACCTTCCTTTAACACTCCAAGAGAGAATTACAAGTTGATTTATAAATTTGTCACATAGATACAAGATTGTCTATAGGTGTTGATTTTTTTTTGCACATTTCATGAGTTCATGAAGGTCCATATAATAATGTATAGGTACTATCTAGATAAAATGTTGAGATACAATAACATGAGGAGTTTGAATCTCACTCGTACTAGAGCTTTTTTTCCTTAGTGTTTCTATATAAGTGTATGTTTGTGTTTAGTGTAATTTTCAAGCTTTGTTTCTTATTATTTCTAAATTGTTGCATATTTTTTCATAATTCAAAAGGTACATTCAATGTGTTTCATTTTAAATTTGATTAATTTTTAATGTTAGTTGCAAGTTAGTTGGTCAAAGGAGGAGTTCTTGAAGCTAGATGAGATAGAAGCTATAATTGGTGAACCATGAAGTAGAATTTTCACCCAAGTATGTAGATCATTTTTCCTCTACTATCCTTAACAAGAATTCTAAAAGGAAACAAGGTGATTATGAATTATCATGTTGACTTCTAAATGTGTCTTCTCCTTAGCTCTTTGTTACTATTATTTTACCAATGGTTGATTTTATGTTGAAGTGTTTCATGCCTGATTGTTTTCAAAAGAGGGCTAACCATGATGGCTCAATAATTGGTCAACTAACTCTAGTATTTTTGGCCAAACTTGACATTAAAATCAGGATTTTTCACCAAACATTCACTTTCTTACACCTATAGCAGCTAAACCATTAAGGTTTTGAAGATGAATCAAATTAGTTATTTGTTAGATATTTTGTGTAGATTATAATTATATTTTTTTAAAAAAATTAAAAATAAATTGTGAATCATTTTATGTAATTTTTTATACTAATCAGCATTTTTAAAAAGTGATGTTCACTTCGGCGCACATAACTTTTTTTATAGATAGGATACAATTCTAATTTTTAAAATGCAAATTTTTCACACCAATATCTAGGGGATCGATATTTTTTCATAATTTTTTGTTACATATTTTTTTTTTAATTAATTTTCCAAGTTAGCGTAATTATAATTTGGACAGAGGTGTACTTCGGCGCGCATAAATTTTTTTGTATTCATTTGAATTAACTTATTATTTTTTTGTTCGAATAAGGACATCAATACCTAGGGCACATGTATTTTTTAGAATTTTTTTTCTCTATTTTTCTATTTTTTCGTATGTGTGAAATAAAGAACTTGATGTTAATTGAAAATCCTACATTCACAAGAAATAAAATAATAAATATAAGAATCAAATTAAACATATTTAAAATTATACTTTTTAGGAAGCTTATAATAAGGGCTACAGGCTTACAAAGCATAAATTTTAAATGAATTCATTTGATCACCCAAAAGGTAAATCAAAAGTGGTTTTTTATCAGCATTTTGATAGGTGTAGAGGAGACTCGATTATAGGTATGGTTGAAATCTAACAAGGTTCTATCCAAGGGGTTTGATCTAAGGGGGTTTGATCAATCCCTCTTTAATTAAAATAATTTAAATGGAACCTTTAAAGTCATAAATCATTGTATTTTCTAAAAATATGTGATTTCAGGCAAAAATCAGGATGTCCCAAAAAGTGTAACCCATTATTGTGGCAGCACCCTACATTGTATTTCAAATAGAAATATTTAAAATTTTGATCTATTTTAGGGGTAAGCCTACCTAAAAGTTTGGTTAAACCATTGACTATTGTGAGGTATGATAAACAAAACCCCAACCTTTAAGATATGAGCTTGTTACCTTTTAATGACCTAAATTTACCTTTTAGAATTCATATCCTCATCCAAAGAATCGCAATATAAAGATGGGTGATTTAGATGTAATTTCAAATAATCATAGAGATAGATAAAAGTTACTGAGGTTAGAATTTAAGTCATTTATATTTTTTTTTCAATTCCTTGATTCTTTTTTAGGAATTATAACTCAAATGACCATAATTATGTAGATCAAAAAACTTTTCTTATTGTTGTAAATAGACAAACTTAAAAAAACACAATTATCATTATTAAGTATATAATCTATATATTAATATTTTTTATAATTAATCAAAATCTCTTTGAAATACTAAACAAACTAATTAGTACACCTAATTTTCTTATTAGAAACATTTCTAGAAGTATCATAAAACTTTAGAATATAGTAGAAAGTTTACAATAACAAGTAGTCCATGACACTTAAAAGCTTTTAGAAAAAAGATACATCATTAAGTACATATGGTTGGGGCTTAAATTTAATGGCCATATTCAACCATAATTAGACATTTGCATCATAAATAAGACTTATTTTTATCAATACTATCAAAATGTTTATAAGATTATACAAGTATACATATTAATTAGTCAATAGGCTTCTATTGTGGACTTCTCAGTCCACAAATGTCATTAAACTTGTTCATGGCTACCAAAAACAATTTTTAGGTTTGTTGCAGATTACTTTTGTTGGCTTGGATATTGTCAAATACATGCAGAGCAATCTTGGGAAATATTTGCAGTAAATGCATTTATATTCAGCCTATATTCAGCCTTCTTCCATCTGTATAGTCTATTTTCTTCCATCGTGTATAAGTAAATGCATTTAAAGAAAATTTAAATCTTTTCACTGTTGGTAGACTAGATTGTTGTCTCTAAGTAAGTGTAGTATCAATCTAATTCACTACAATATCAATCTGATTCACTGCTAATCAATCAAATTGCAATAAATGTAAATATATTTTTTTATCCACCTTTGTCACCACCCTAACTCCTACCAACTCTAACTATAAATTCATTACTACTGTATAAATCCTTAGGGCGCGTCCCCATGTGGCTGCTTAGCTCATTTTGGCTAGCAGTCATTGCTCAACATTTTAAGGAGCATTTTGTGGAGTTGGTGGCTTCATGATTGTATTTTTAAGCAATCAATTTAAATTTGATTTTTTCAACTATTAAATATTTTGTGCAAGTAAAAATTTGAGGGAAAAATTGGAGGCAAATGTAAAAGGGGAGGCAAATAGATTTGTGGAGCCACATGACATTTAACCCCCACATTTTTACACACCCTATTTTCAATTTTTAAACAATTGCCGCTTCACAAAAATAGGAAAAGATTCCAAATTATCTTATTCTTATAAATAATTTTTTCTTGCTTAATTTTAAGTAGAAACTAGACTTGAGCAATAACGTGGGACAGGAGGTTAGACTGTTGGTTTTCTTGTGAATGCAGTGCCATAAATGCCTTGTTATGGTCTCGCTGCTATCAGCCAAAGAAGCGTCGCAAAGTCAGAAATCTGGAGGATAAAATCTCTGTTTGAACGTGTTCTTTAACAGATTTTCTACGGCTTGAATAGATTTTCCTAGTCAATTACAGCCATGAATGGAGGGGAAGCTCAGCAAATGACAGCAGCGGCTGGGATCTCAATTCAACACTTCAGACGGTGTATTGGCCACGAATTCCAAGCATCCTTTACAAAGCTTCTCCCTTTTGGTTGTGCCTGGCGAGGCAACCGCCAAATTCCCTGAGGCAGAAGATTCTTGCTCCAATTCCCATTTCAATCTGAAGCTCAGAGCACTCTGTATGTATGGTCATTTGATGGAGGCCCTTCACATTCTATTTACTACGTACAATCCTGTAAAGTCTTCTACATATATTCAACTATTGCAGGCCTATATTTCCAAGAAAGCCCTTTCAAGGGGCAAGAAAATCCACTCTCACATCAACAGCAGAGGCTTTAAGTTTGCCGAAAACCCAATTTTATAGAATACATTTATCAACATGTATGACAAGTGCGGAAGTTTGGTGGATGCTCGTAACGTTTTCAATGACATGATTGAACCGAACGTCTTCTCATGGAATATGATAGTTGCAGCTTACAGAAGACATGGATTTCCTCAGGAGGTATTCTCACTGTTTCGCCAAATGCGGCCAACAATGGTTAAACGAGATAAGTTCACTTTTTCCACTATTTTGTCCGTGTGTTCCGACGTGGCATCCATAAAACATGGTTTGCAGATCCATGGAAAGATAACAAGATGTGGGTTTAAATCCAAAGTTACCGTGGTGAAAACCCTGATGGGTATGACCGTATGTATGCAAAATGGGGTAACATGGAGAAGGCACGCAAACTGTTTGACAAAATGCCTTTCAGTAGACATGGTTGCCTGGAATGCAATGATGAACGCTGTTCTTGATGAAGCTCTGCAACTTTTTGAAGAAATGCTGCAACCTAATTTGGTTTCAAGGAATGCAATAATTGTTGGATATGAACAAAATGGGCTTGTCGAAAAAGCCTTGGAGATATTAAAGCAAATGCAGTATTCAGATGTAAAGACAAACTCAGCAACTTATGCGAGCATCCTTCCGGGGTGTGCCAAAATGAGAGCTCTGGAGCAGGGTATGGAGATCCATAAACAAATAACCAACAAAAGAGTTTTGCCTAATGTTGTGGTTTCGAATGCCTTGATAAACATGTATGCAAAATGTGGAAGCATGCAGAAGGCGCGTGATTTGTTTGGTAATATGCTTTAAAGGAATGTTATCTCATGTACTGCAATCATTGCTGGATATATACAAAATGGGCTCGTTGGAAATGCCTCGGAAATTTTTAAGGAAATGCAACTGGCAAATGTAAAACCAAATTTAGCAACCTTTTCCAATATCCTTAAGACATGTGCCAAAACAGGAGCTATGGAAGTCCATCAAAGTGAATTTCTATTCAGATGTTGTAATTAGGTAAATGGAGTTGCAAGCTAAGTGGGCTTAATCTCGGAGAAAACTATAAGGTTAAGCACGCTTGAGGTGGAGTAGTACTGGGATGGGTGACCTTTCGGGAAGTCCGAGTGCTTCACTTCAGTGAGCATCACCTAGATGCAATGAGTGCTAAGTGGACCATTCATTATTATGAGAGATGGGTTCATGTGAACCACTATTCATGAAACATGGATCAATGAGTTTGACTTGTAAAACTACACGATCGAATCCTAATAGCAATATCACAATTTGACACTTTGTGGAAGATACCTCCTAATCAATTGATGAGCTAAAGGGGCTCTATAGTGAATGGTTCATAAAGCACAACACTTGCTGAAGGTTTTGCAAATGGGGTTACAAGCTAAGTGGGCTTAACCTTGGAGAAAACACTCTGGTTAAACGCGCTTGAGCTGGAGTAATACTGGGGTGGATGACCTCCCAGGAAGTCCCAGTGTTTTACCTCTATGAGCATCACCTGGATGCAATGAGTGCTAAGTGGACCATTCATTATCATGAGAGATGGTTTCATGTGAACCATTACTCATGAAATATGACTCAATGAATTTGACTTGTAAAACTACACGATTGAATCCTGATAACAATATCACAAATGTTGTAATTGTGAATTCAAAATGTAGAAGCATAAAGAAGGCACTCAAACAATACAGTCAATCCCATCTAATTCCTCTTCTAACATAAGTAATCTTTTCGGTTTCTCTATGGACAAACCTCGGTTTGAGACTTATATCACACACCAACTTTTCTTCCCAAAAAATTCCTTGAATTCCATCATTCTTTCTTCTGAGAGCCAGGTTTCTGGAGGATTTTGGTCAGATGCAAGGCTGAAACTTTTGCCTCCACCACCGCAACAACAAGAACAGTTAAAGAAGAGCAGGTGAGGGCCCAGGTCAAGAAGCTCTCAATACCACGGCGTTACAGTTTATAGATGTACTGGTCAATGGGAATCGCACATCTGGTTAGTCTTATTCATAAAATAATCATTTTTGTTGCACTTTGACTGCTTGCAGACTGGGTTGCTCGATAAAGAAACAATTATATAGTGCATAAAAATTGTAGAATAATGTGCAACTTCATTGATTCTTTACATTTTGGGTTTGTAGGTAGTGTGGAAAGCAGGTCGGTAAGTGTGAAAATCTAATGATGTTTCAGTTCAATCAACACCATTTAAGATTATCATCTCATACCTTTTTGTATTTCGACACATGGAATGCAGGTGGATTTGATACTCTGCCCATATTGCTGCCAAGTATATTGATTTTCTGCTAAAATCTTTTGGTATTTTCAATGTTGTTATTTTAATATAAATCAGTCTTTTAGCATCTACGCGTGATTGATTTTGGTTTTCTATTTCTTTAGATAAGATAGCTATCCCCGACCATGAAAAGGCTTAGTTTCTTCTCGAGATACAGTAATTAGAGAAATGTTTGGCCCCAATTTTTTTTTAACTCCCGTTCTCTCTTTAGTAATTGAGGAGTTCTAAGCCCGGATGAGGGCTACACATATCTACAAGTCTGCAGAATCCTGTGTAGTTCTGAACATTGTTAAACTTATATAGTAGAACGTAATATAGTATTTGACTATTTCTGTAGTGGACAAGTAGATCATTCATACTGTACTTTTGTTTATTTGGTCATATAGACAACCACGCAATGTGACATTTCATTTCTTTCTTGCTTGGATTGGAATCTTTAGTGCTTATCCAGTTTATATTTTATATTGTACGACACTTGGCCAACGTGACTTAGCACGTGTTTCGTCAACGTGACTAACGGGTACACTTACCTCTCTCATGCCAAAAACTAATTTCTATTTCATCGTCATTAATCCAAACCTAACTATGTTAAAATTTTCGTTCTGTCTCAGCAAGTATGGTTTGTTCAGAGGCTGAGCTCCCAATAATTGATGTTTCTGCTCTTCGATCAGAGTTGAAAGAAGGTGATCCAGATCTTCAAAGGCTGTGTAATCAAGTAAAAGAAGCGTGCCAACAATGGGGAGCTTTCATGGAGTCGAAAAGGAGCTTGTGCATACTGTGGATTCAGGTGCTCGAGATCTCCACTCTTCCACCCCATGTAAAAGAAAGAGCCGTTTATCTTCCCTTTGATGGGTATTCCAAGGGCGTTGATATATCAGCTGGCGAGGCCATATTTTTCCCAGCAGTACTCGCTTCTGGTTCAGTTCAGCAATATGCACAAAAGCTATGGCCACAAGGGAATTCTGAATTTTGGTACTTCATACAGTTTGTTTGATTTTTTAATACAATCTGAAATTCATTTTTATCGTTTCAATTAGTCAGTAATTTAATGTAAATTTATTTGGGTATTTAGTTAATTCTTACTCTTTAATATACTTAATAAATGAGATGCTATTTGATAAGTAGGAGGTATTTTGCACAGCGTGTCAAATTGTGACATTGCTATCAGGACTTAACCGTGTAGTTTATGGGTCAATGAGTTTGACTCGTAAACTACATGGTTGAATCACGATAGCAATATCACATAAGATGTTATTTGTTTAATGTTTTATTAGTACTAATTTTAAATAACAAGTTTAGTATTATCATTGAAGTTTTATAATATATTATACTTAATAGAAATATATAAGAGTTGATTATAAGATATTATATAGAATATAGTAGAAAAAAGAAACATTTTGCTAGGGTGATTAAGATTTCAATTTAAATGATAAAATTTAATTTAAAAATATATAAAAGTTGGATAAATTATTAAATAGTTGATGTATTTGAAAAGGTATAAGATGTTTATGTATTTATATGGGATTGTGCTTAGAAAGATAATGAGGCTTGTTTTAAGACAAAAGGGGGAACCCTAAGCTTGTCGTGGTAGCAATCAAGCCTCTAGAGATGGACAATTTATTGTAGACACATCATGAGGGCCTAAATGTAGAACTCAATGTTTGATGCTCTAGAATAAAATATCGTTAGGTGATTCTTGTTGCCACTTTATGGATGTTAGTGATCTATAAGTTGTTTATACCTACAAGTCCATAGTTGTTCAATTCAATGTTTTTGGCATGTAAACAAAAGAGATAATAGATGGTTTCTAAAAGGTTGGCTTTGGAATGAGATTTTAAATTTGAATGTTGTATACAAGGTCAAGCCACTCAACCTAGTCTAGGGTATTACATGACCTAGGGATGTGGACTAGTCCATACCAAGATGTTATGTAATGGGGTTTTTCTAATAGGTTATGTATAGGAGTTAATTCATGCACCAAATATGTTGATTGAACACTACAACTATGTACAAAGTGGTGTAAAATGAAGGGTGTGTACTTTAATCCCTTAAATGTTCCCCCTACTTTGGTGTGTATGTAAATATATGAATCATGCATACCAATATAAATATGTGATAAAAATAAATAAGCATGAAAAGATAAAGAATTAAACCTTCAAATGATGCTTCAATATCTTCATGGACCTACAAAAAGAAAACATTTCTCAAAATTATACAAAATATATCAGTTGTACATGTATCAAGTGTTAGTGTTAAAAGTATGTAACCATCATCCAAAATATGTAATAGGTGTAAAGCACTACTGTCATGAGATGTAAAAGCTAGAGCAATGTGCCACGACACATAAGACAATGTGGAGTTAGAACTAGTGTGGCTCTCATAAAGTATATGCATAGGAAAAGTTAAAATTAGTTTCCAAGGGATCTTGCCACATAAGGCAATATGAAGTTGAAACCAATTCCTATCCCCTCACAAAGTATACATAGAAAAAGTAAAAGCTAGTGTTTAAATGAGAACACAACAAATAAGGTACTATGGAGTTAGAACCAATGTGGCTCCCACAAAGTATGTAAAAAAAATTAAATATTGTGTATATAGGATCATGACACCTAAGTTGATGGGGAGTTTGAACAGGTGTAGCTCCCATAAATTGTAAACATAAGACCATATTAAATTATTATAAATGAATCATCATTGGGAAAAAGGTTTGTTTTTTTATAATATAAGTTGCATTTACAGGGTTCAGTACCCTAAACATGAAAAGCCCATAGGTTTGTTGTACAACTTCCATAAGAAAATAAATATCTTAATATGTTCAAATAAATATTTATTTGTGGTGCATCTTTGGAGATGTATTTAGCCACATTAAATATTTCTTTGGATCCACTTGTAAAGTTGTAATTTAACACTGGTTAGATATTTTGTGTGAGTTGCACATTAGGAAAATATTTACTATTGGAAAATTTTAGTATTGAAAATTAAATGAGATGGACATTGTTTCTTAAGCTCATGGTATTGGGAATATGGATTATGTAATACCACTTGGTGGTTTTGTGCAAACTTGTTTCTATAAAAGCAAGCACATGAGTAGTTGTTTAGGTTAGCTAGTTGGATATCAAAACCTTTGGTTTGTTGGATAAGGTTGATTGAGCTCTCCTTCAATTGCTAGGAGGCTAGATTTTTCCCTCTCGAGGGTTTTCCTAGAAAATATCTTGTGTCATATTGATGGTATGTTTTCTATTATTTTGTATGATGGATTCTCAGCACTTATTTGCATATTTTTCTCTCTTGGCGTTATGTGGAAATATTTTATATTTTTGTAATTTTTACTTTAAAAAATGACACATAAGATGATGTAGGTTGACACTTATGTAGTATCCAAAAATTGTATGCATGATACCATGTATAAAATTATTATAAATATGATCATGATGCAAATGAAATTTGAAGTTAGAACTAGTGTGGTCCCTATAAAGTATATGCATATAAATCTTAGATGTTGTGCCATATTTGTATTCCCCTTCAAATTAAGAGTATGGCGGCATAATACATTCAATCTAAGAAGAGAGAAGGGATGTAATATACCTTTTTCATGCTTGGATGCAACAATACCATTACCCTAGCTATCACTCCTACAATTTAATCAATTTACAACATAAAATAATGGTAGCACAATGTCATATTTGGTAACAAAGTGTGTTTTTGTTTTCCTAAGGGAAAATAAGTATTTGGCTTGACTAATAGAGAGTTATACCTTTAAAAATTATAGTCAAGAAACTTTAAATTTTGAATCAATAAGGAGGCAAATAACATAACATGTAAGGAAAACCATATAAGTAATGATGGAAACTAGTCATACCATTGCAAAAAGGTCATGAAATTGTAAAGGAAACCATGTAAGTAGTTAATCAATGAATATGGTTAGGATAATGTAAAGGAAAACATGTAAGAAATTAAGGACGATGTCGTAAAAATAAAGTGATGAATATGATAAACAAGTTATGAACAAGAAAACAAGAGTAATTTTTTTGGTCAACATTAATAATTTCATAAATGAAAAAAATACGTTGGGGAGAAAACACAATGGTAAGTTGAAATAATAAAAAGAGGTAAAAGAAGGGAAAAAGGTGTATGAATACAAAAATAAATATTGATGGGTTTTTGTACCAACATGCACTATGAAAGGTGTCTTTATCACATACAAATGTTATTAGGAGTAACTAATGAAGCAAATAAGGCATCTATGTGTAGTTAGTATAGGTTAACATTTAGTAAGGTTTGTGAGTAATGGAGGATCAACCAATATAATGAGTAAAAAAATGATCAATTAGGAGCTCATCCTCCTCTTAATCCAATTGTAAAAATACATCAATATTAGTCATATAATAATGTGTTTACATGTGAAGAAGGCCCTAAATATTAATTATTAGTTGGGAATTTCATTATTTGTTCCAAAGGAAGTATTTTCATTTCTAGATTGCGAACCTATGTTTGTTTATTATTATTATTATTGTAATTATTATTATTATTATTATTATTATTATTATTATTTAAAGGGGTAAACACTTTTGACCTGGAGCTATGAACCAATGAGGTCAAAAATGGGGGACCTCATCCCCAATATAAACACTCAACAATAACACCCCAGTGGGGTTTGAACCTTGATGGCAAGAACAAAAACACCACACCACAACTTTTAACCATCACACTATACCAATACTAAAAAAAATATTTGTTCATTATTACAAAGAAAGTGTTTCCATTTTTAGATTAAAGAAACCCATATTTATTTATTATTTTTCTCTTTCTTGATAACATTGTTGTATTGATGGCAATCGCAGCCTATCATGGCCTCCTTCTTGCTAAAGAGGCTGGGCTAATGAAGTTATGGTTGGAAGGGGACTCCTTTATTATTAATTTCCTTTTGAAGGTGAATCCCCCATTGTGGTTTATATCATCATATCATTGAGGATGCCCTTTCTATTCTTCATTCCTTTGATTTTTTTAAAATATCTCATGTCTTTCGTGAGGAAAATAATCTTGTTGATGGGTTTGCTAATGTGGGTGTTGTGTCTCATAATTGTTAGTATTCCTATGATGCAATCCCCATTAATCTCCAAAATATTATTAATCATGATCAGCTATCTTGTCATGGTGACTAGTGGAAAGTGTGGGAGATAAGTGTTTATATTTCCTCTTTATTTGGTTTAGGAACTTTGAGTTTAGAGCTCGTCCAAGTAATTATTGCATATCTTATGAAAAAGAGATCATGGAATTGGTTTTTATTGTTGGGTGTACTTGCATTGTCAAGTTAACACAGTTTATGGGTGCATTTTGGCTTTTTTTTTGGATTGTTCTCTTAGCTTTCATTGCTCATCAAAACAAGGCGAAGGTTGTGGTTTGGTTGTCTCTGGTTGCAATGGATGGAAATAATTGTAGAATCGAGCCAATCTTCTATGAAGAATTTCGCAGGAATGAGATTGTGTGGGAGTACCTAGAGAAAGGTGGCATTTGCCCCTACTTGCTTAAGCTTCATGGTTCTGATTTTGAGGTGACTGAGGTCTTTTTGAAGGGGTGGAATAATAGAATGTTGCTCTACCAAGGGGTGGAGGTGAATGCCACTGAGGAGTTCATCACTGAAATCATTGGTTTATCTATGAAGGGTGAGAAGTTTTATAGAGACCATGTTGCCTCTAAGACCGCCCTAGATAATTTCTTCAAAGGAAAGGAAAGGGAGAAGCTTAGGTGTGTGGGAAGTGGTGGGTATGATTGGAATTCCATTGAGCCACTATGGAGAGATGTGGTGCTAGCTATCATGAAATATTTCACGCTTCATGGCAGGTGCTCTTTTATTTATGGCTACCACTTTATGTTACTAGATCATTTCAGAAACAACGGTTTGGTGTCGTTCCCCTATTATTTTATTCTCTCTATGGAAACTAGCATAGAAGATCATAGAAAAAATCCTAGTAAAGAAATCCTCCATGAGGGTCTCATGAAACTTATTATTAACTATATCAAAGTGAATTTTATCCCTAAAATACCTAAGATTTACTTTGCTCAGAAAAAGGAGGGGATAACACTTGGTTATTATATAGGGGAATCGACAGAGGAATTGGATGGTGATTATGAGGAGGATAATTTAGATGAAGTGGAGTCTTTGGATGAAGAGGGGAAGTCTGTGGATGATACAAAGGTTTCATACTCTTGGTTGAAAGGTTATGAGACTAACACTAATATGAAGGAGGTTGTGTCTTCTAGTGCTAAGAAGGGTTCTAAGGGGAAGAAAGGTGGTAAAAGGAAGGAGAAGTGTGTTTTAAACCTAGGAGAGGAAGGGGTGAAAGGCTTGGATGTGTCCCTTGTTCTTACTAATAAGGGGAATCAGGGGAGTATTAAGGCTAATAAGGGGAAGACTATGGTGGAGAAATCCCTTGAGGGAGATTATCTCATGAACTCTAAGGAGGATTCCCTTTTGCAAGGTGGGTTGGTATCCCTTGACTACAAGGGTTTTGAGTAGGTTGAGGACAGGAAAGGGCTTCTGGAGCTGTTGGTGAACTCGACGGTGGAATCTGGTAAGCAACGGGTGGAGGTTGAAGTTGTTGATGTGGAGGACTCTCTTGCTGAGGAGGCTTTGGAGGGAAAAGGTGTGGACCAGAAGGGTCATTCGGAGAATGATTCTTTATCTACAGTCGCACTTATGAATTGGGATGAAATTGACCTAGATCTTTTTTGCAGAATGGTAGAGGATGGGACCAAAAATCTCCTTTCTCTATTTAAATGGCTCTTTTCTGAGGTCAAGGATCTCAATACAAAGCTAAATGAATGGCAGGATGTTTGTGTGGTGTTGGTGAATAGTAATAAAAAGAATGGTCGATGAAAGGAAAATTCAAAACTATGAATGTAGTTCTTGATAAGGTGGTTGTGGACACTGAGAAGCTAGGTAGGGACCATGAGGAGAGGCTAGTATCCTTGGAAGATGATTTATGTAGGGTTCTTGAGGAGTGGTTTGTTTTTTTGGAGGACAGAGTGAATAAGATTTGTAGTGACTTGCAATGTGTGGTGAAAATTAGTAACCAGACCCTGAATTCTAGTGTGTGGGGCTTGACTCTGTTGAATGAGAAAGCTCTCAATTAGACTATTAAAAAGTTGGACCTTGGTGAGAACGAGTGTTGGGATTAAGGTGTCTCAACCTTAGATTCCTAATGTTGATTTATTTGATTTGATGTGATTAATGTATTTATTTGTATTATTTAAATGCCTATGGTTATTGGGACCCACCGACTGGGTGGCATCCTCGTTGGAGGTGACTAGATGGCACATCATCATCCCAAGTGGACATAGGTGTCCCAATTTGGAATCTATGACATACGATAGATTCTATGACGTGTCATAAGGCATCTTTGAATGCATGGAGAAAGGTGGTGCCCAAGATGGGTTATGACAGGATGTAAGAAAATCAGCTATTTTTAGTCAGTTATGACATATTCTCTTACAGTTGTAAGTGTTGTCAGCTATGGTAGATTCTATGATAACTTTGTAAGATATGTAAGGCATCTGTCATAGCCTATTTTTAGCATATTCTAGGAACCCAAGCTTGGAAGAAGAATATTTGCATGTATGACAATTGTAAGGGGCATAAGGGAATATGTCACATGTTTCCAAATGCATGTCTAAGGTGTTGGAAATTGTGCCATGTGTATTTGGATGCCCCTCACCTTCTAGATGCTTCTTGAAGCTTGTAACACTATTTATTGAGTGCCTTGAGTTGTAGAATGCATAGTTTGTTTGCAGGTGATGAATTGCTACTAGGTTAACTCCAGAATAGGTGTTTGTGATGAAGTACTTGTGTAGAAGCTTTGTACTTGGGCTATGTTGTAACTCCTATTTAAATTAATATAGATATATTGTGGTTTTGGAGGGTGTGGGTTTTTACTTGAAAGGGTTTTCCCCACATATATCTTGTGTATGTTAGTTTTTGTGTACTTGTTCTATTTCCATTATTCTCTATGTGTATCTCATATTGTAACAGCATAAGGTGTTAAAATTATTTTTTTTGTAACTCTCCCCTACTTAAATTAGTGTAGGGAGTTGTTTTTGCTCACCTGGCTTCCTTTCAATGAGGAGGTGATTGTTGAGATTAACCGCATGAATCAAATGGAGAAGAGTGTAGATGAGGGCCCTTGTTTGCGTACCAACAGCAAGACCAAAAAGAGGGCTTCTATTTCTTTCCAGGATCTCGAAGATGTGATGGAGATGCATGATAATGTCATCTCTAGTAATCTGGAGTCAACTAAGGTTTTAGACAATATGCTTTGGCTTGTGTTTGATCAGCTTCTATGCTAATGTTTTTCTATTGGTTTAGTTGTTGGTTTGTTTAGGTTTATCTTTTGATAGTTTTTTTGGCTTTTTTGGGGTTGTTGGTGCTCGTTGTTATTTCTTATGCAACCTTGTTTCATTGTAAAGGGTTTTGGGATCCCTTCAAAACTTGCTTTTCCTTATCAAAAACATTGTTGTATTGATTTATATTTATTAAAATTTGTGTTAAGATTTGATTGGTAAAATGTGGTTTTATTTCTATTTATCTATAATTATTTTAATTTGAGATTAGAAAGGAATACCCCCCAAGCCTAAAAGAGCTTAAATTTTAGAGGAGTCATGTTTTCTTTTTTTAAGTGGCCTAGATTACTTGTATCTTGATTATGAGTCCCAATTTATGTGTTTAACTTGATCATATCCCCATGGTTATCCGTTAAGACATGTGTCCTCTAAAACTATAGGGTACAATTTGGAGCATCAACAAGTGCAATATGAAAGATGGAATCTACGAAAAAAATAATGAGTCCATTCATAAATTAAAGGTTTCAATGGTTTGAATTGAATCCAAGTGTTATATATATATATATATATATTCATATTTTTGTACATGAGATCATTTTTGTAGATTTAAGTATGCTATATAAATAAATTTACACTATTTTCATGATATTAATCAATTAGAAAATTCTAAAAAATTTACAAAAAATAATACTTGCTCCAAAAGATCATTATCATTTAAATCTATTTGCATAATTCTTCAATTCATGTGAGTGGGACCTACATTACGCTATCATGAATGACAAGAGTTCTACATCTCTAAGGATGAATTTAAAAATAAAATGTCACTATCATCCTTTTAACTTACTATATATACTTAGTGTGTTCTTACCACAATACAATATTATTTTCCCCATTCATTTACACCTAATACATGATGACACTAATCACAATTATTTGACATTGTTAAGTATAGTATGACTAGTTGACACATATTTTCATTTATTATGTGCTTGTGCATTCATTATAACCTCTTTTTTTTGTGATAGCATTTATAACCTACATCTTCATGAAATATATCATATTTATTGTTGATCATCCTAGGTGTTGATGCTCACATTGTTTGTATCCTATGAGACATACTTTATTATGCTTATGATGACTTATGATTTCCTTATCATGAGCGGAAATCATAGGGGCATCTAATACTTAAATTCTCCTCTACTTGCTTCAATTTTTATCTTATACCTTTTTTTTTTTAGCTTATATAATGCTATAGATATTAATTATTACTATGTGCTTGATGCGGTTACATAATTCTTATTTATCATCTATGGTTTTTCTTATCTTGTCATTTTCCTATACTAGGGGCAACATTTTACACATGCCTTGGTGATTATCTCTAACTTATGTGCTTAGATGTTCATCACATGATAATATCTTTGACTATATTGCAAGTTTTATCATGCTTATATATTTTATCCGCTTGTCCAATTCCTTACATAATATGAATGCAATCAATTGGGAGAGGCACATATTAGCACTATTGTTCTTCATAAGTTTGATTGTAATGTTGCCAAATAAAGCTTCATTGCCATATCTAGATGGAGAAATTTAATCATTATATTTGTAGTTAGATTCTATTTTATATCTAGGTAATGACCTTTGACACCTCATCTACATAGAGTCATTTTATATTTCTACATAGCAAGATAGTTTAAAAAAAATCTATACCAAGCAAAATCTCTTACTTTTCTCTTCTATAGTTTTTACTTTTTTTATGCAATTCTTTTTTTTAGCAAGTTGACCATTGCTTATCTCAAAAATTGTGAGACATGCTATTTGTTGCATTGTTCTCTTGAATTTGAAGGTTTCAATGAACAACTAATTGTAAAAATAAATTGAAGAATAATCTAGTACTTTATGTGAAATGACATCATTTTGAGTGTCTAAAAAATATTTACTTTCCAAGTTGATTACTTGTCTTACTTTGACATGAATTTTCCTAATAGTTCAAATTCACATCAAAGTGGATGCAAAATATAATAGTGAAAAATGATAGTGATGCCCCTTTTCCCTTATGTTTTGGTCTGACATTGATTAATGTCCTAAATACAATAATAATTTACAAGTAGCATATTTGTGCAAACATTTGGCTCATGACTTCATACATATCAATCTTGTTTATTATTGGTCCTTAGATTTGTATCCCTAATCCCTAAAACAAGTGTTCATCACTTTGGATCAAATCCATAGGTGTGGACTAGGCCTAAATTAATTCTATAATTTTAGATTACATCACCAAGCTTTTAAAATTTTAAAAATAGAATTTCCACCATATTAACCATTTCACTAGTCATTATGAGTTGACCTACCACACATTTTACTAACTTGTAGGCTTGGTTGTTGTATTTAAAGACACTTATTCACTCATTTGAAATCATTTTGAAATGTTAGAACATGAGAAGAAATATATATCTAAGAGCTTAAAGCAGAATATGTTTTCTATTTGTTTGCTTGTGACTTGTCCTTGGTATGCTTCGATCTTGCTTGTTGTCTTTGATATTTCACTTAGAACAATAAATTTGGTTCAAGTAGATATTTAATTGAGGATAACATAATTCTCACGATTCAATGCATTCTTTAAGAGTGGTAGTGATCGTTACAACATTTAGATTTTAGACATTAGAAAATTAAGACTATGAACAGGGGAAAATACTTGTTAGAAAATGAGCAGCAAACAAAAGAGTGCAAACAACAACTATAAACACCCTACACCTCAAGAATGGCCTAGTTGGATTCAAAAACAAAGAAAATATAACAAATGAAGTTGATTCACCTTGTCTCGAATTGATCCTTTCGTCGGCCCTTCGATCTTTGATGTAGTGTATGCTCATTTGATGGCAAGAGATGCAAGATGAATGGAAAATAGGTGATAATGGATGCAAATGCAAAAATTTGGCTAAGTATGGCTCAAGAGAAAATTTTCCAAGAGTTTGGCTAGCATAAATGATCTCTCCCTAAAATGAGAGAAAAGAGGGGTATTTATAGAGAATTTTGAATTCTCTAGGGAAATGGATGATTGAGATTAAACCAACAAGGCCAAGATGTAGGGCTATGGTGAGTTGAGAACTCACAAGCCCTCAAATCTTGACATGTGGCATGTGAAGTGGCTTGAGAAAAATGATGTGGAAATGATTTGGAAGGAAAGTACATGACATGGAGGTACTACATAGTACCTTGGGATTTGGACAAGATCTCCTCAGAAAGGAGGTCATTGTCCCCATGTGGGTGAAGGGACATGTGAGGAATTAAAAATTCCTCAAATATCCACACGGGAATGAGAGAAAGAATTTAAAATTCTTTGGAATGCATTGGGGAATTAAATGTGAATTAAAAATTCACATGGGGAATGGAGGGCCTTCTCCAAAAGGAGAAAGCCTTTAATAGGGTTGACTTAGGACACATTCCATAAATAACATGGAGATTAGGTTGACCTAATTAAGTGATTAAGGTTGTGCAAGTACCTGATTAGAAAAATTAATGACATATTAGAGGTAAGTGGGGGATTAGGGGAAGAGTTCACATGTGACTTGATGTGACAAGTCAAAGATCACATGGGGAAGAGAAAAAGGAATTTAATATTCCTTGGAAGGATAAAAGGAATTAAAAATTCCTTGAGAGGTTGATTAGGCCAGTTAATGAAGAATTAGAGGAGGGTTAGGTGGCTAAGAGAGATTAGAGGCCAACTTGCAAAAGTTGGAGGATGTGACACATCCTAATCAAGGATTAGGCATGTGCACATCCCTAATGATGAGATTAGGAGAATAATTAGGATTAAGAAAGGGATGTGACATGTGAGGAATTAAATAAATGTCATATTTATTTAATTCATTTGACATGAAAATGAGGATTAAAGAGATAAGGTATTTATTTATTAATTAAATACCTTAGGGATTAGAAGAACTTTAGAGGTATTAATTAAATAATAGTGATATTACTTAATTAATGCAGATAAGGGAATGTTTAGATGAAAAGGGATAAATTTGGATAAATTAAGTGTCCAAATTTAGGTGTCTACAAAGACAAACAAGTTTTAGACTATAAGAATCAATGAGATGTAATTTGTGGGTTACACAATCATACTATGAAAAATTAATAGATAGTAATTTTAATTTTCTGGGCATGTTGTGCAACGAAAGCCTAAGAACATATAGTTCCAAGTTAGCTGATATGACAAATTCCCTTATAAAACTTATCCTTCAGGGTTTGGGACTCAGCAAACATTTTGAGATTGATTTTGTAGAATGTGAATGTGAAGCTTTGCTTTGTTTCAATTATTTCTCAAAGTGCGAAAAAGGAAGCAATGCAAATGACATTGTTCTCGAGGAGCACACAGATTGGGGTGTGATGACAATCCTGTACAATGACCAAGTGGGTGGTCTTGAAATGCGTTCCAAAGAAGGTGAGTGGTTCAGTGTAAAACCTTTGCCTACATCATTCATTGTGATCATTGTTGAGGCTCTAAAGGTAGAGTAATTCCACAGTTCTTGTAAAGCTAGTTTAGTTCAATTATTTTCTTAAGATGAATGGTGATATTTTTCTTGTTGCAGATTTGGAGCAATGACAGATTTTGGAGTGCAGAGCATCATGTAGCGTATGGAGGGAAGGAGCCAAGGCTTTCTGTGGGATTCTTTTGCAAGGAAAAGGAGGTATGTGTACCAGAGGAGCTCATAAATGAGCATTATCCACACCATTATAAACCTTTTCTTTTCAAAGACTACACCTTTGATCAAGTCCAACAAGGTCCTCTTGACATTTTTCTTTAGCATTCAGTAATTTTTAAAATAGAGTGAATATTTATTTTTAAATATGAATAGAGTGTAAATTTGTTTTGATTGTTTTTTTGTTAAACTATTTAATATTTAGTAATAAGTTTTATGTAGTGATATAGTATTTGTCTTTTAACTATTGTAACAATAAAATTTATTTTTTCTTGAATATTGTATTATTAGAATGAGAATCCTAATAATGAATAAACTACTAATTATTGAGGAGTGAGTGATTATTCAATAAAACATTTTTTATATTGATTATTTATTATTATAAATAAGAATTGTGATAATTTATAATTATTATAAATAAGAGTTGTAATAATGTCTAAACTACTAGTTATTGATGATCAAGTGATGATTACTCAGTAAAGTATCTTTGTAGATTGATTATTTTCTATTGTAAATGTGAGTATTAATACCTTTAAATTTTTATTTATAATTGTATGATCTTTATGCAACATGTTTTTAGATTTGTAGTGTGTTTGATCATATTGCATTTTATTTTCATCAATGATTGGATAGCTGAAATTGTATTTGAAGTAGAGATTAGACGGTATTGGATTGCACAACACACTATTATATAATTGTGTATCATTAATTGCATGCAACTTGAACTCTTCCTAATCATTTTTGTACAAAGTAATGAAGTAAGGTTAGATAACACATTTTTATAATATAGTAGAACCAAATAGAAATGATGTCTACACAACCTTTAGACAAAATAATTATAAATTATATTTGTAAAAAATGTACATATCCACTCACATAAATTAAAACATAAAATATGTTAAAAATCTAAAATAAACACATCAAAAATATATTTAAACTTCAGATATTTACTCAATATAGGTGAAAATTTGAGATGTATTTCTCCCACTTTATATTTTCACCCATTTAAATATGATGTACATATCTTCAATCAAAGTAAATTTATAAGAGAGGGTATCTATCTTATAAATAGTGATTTAAAGTAATAGTTATTTTGTGATGTTAGATTGAATTGTCAATCACTTCCTTATCAAACAAAATTATGTCTTTATGTGTGTATTGTGCCATATAGAGACTAATACTTACCTTTAAAATATTGTAATATAATTTATTTTGTAATACAAAAATTTAATGTAAATGCGACTCAATTATTATGCATTGTATTGTCTTTAATTTTGTCTATTTATTTTTTTTAATATTTTAGTTTCAACTTTTTTTACTTTTAATATACAATATTCGACATATTTCTTCTCTTTATAAGACCTTTTTTATAGATATTTTTTAAATAAAATAATATGGATATGAAATTGTTGGTATTGTGGTGGGCATACTTTTTAGTTTCTATTTGATACATGCCTATTTTGAAGATTTGATCTTTATTTTTGTTCATGTTTGACCAAGCATGATCCATAAGTGATCTTAGTAAAGATTTATTCATATTGAGTTGTGATCAATAAGTGATCCTAGTAAATCTTTATTCATCTTGAGTTATGATCAATAAGTGATCGTATGAAAGGTTTATTCATGTTGAGTTAGACATATATTTTGTTGTTGTTGAATATAGTATTTCTAATATGTTTGAATTTATATTTATATTCATCAAAATTGAAGCCACTATAAAGAAATAGATCATCATTGTTGTAATTACTTTGTCATGATAGATAAATTATAACATGGCTGAAATTATTGTTGATAGTGACTAGTTAAAAGTCTAGCAAATATTTATTGTTGTTGTTACTTTATCATGATGTATAATTTGAAAATTTTCTATAATATTGTATAGTGCTCTTTGTACATGACAAACTACTATTTATAAATGGACTTAGTATAGCTTAAAAAGAAATGATTTTTTTGTCTATTTTGCCAAATCTCTTAGTGATCACATTAACAATACTGAAATTACTTAAAGTTACACAAATTACTCTTAGACAAACTTATTAATATACAAGAATAAATTTGAAAGTAAAGTAAACATTAATCATACCAAGAATTATAGTCCCAATAATTCTGATAAGGTGCTACACAAATGATCAAAATGCCAAGCCAATTCATCACTAAATCCAATGTGTATGAACAAAGTGAAGCACATAATGTAATGTATTCCCACACCTTTAAGTAATTGCTAAACACTAAGCTATGAGAAATTTCTTTAAGGTAGAAAAATGAGAAATGCAATATGATTATGATAAGTTCATGAGAGCTTATTTGGAAAGCCCTGTGCCAATGATATGTTTCCAAATAAAGCTAGCTCATAACAAGGGGTTGCTTCCAATGCAATACCACAAAAAGGACAAAGATGATCACATAAGGGATCCATGGATCTAGGGTCAGTATACATCTTTGTATCTACAATATGATATGATTGAGCTTGAAACTAACATCATTCCCCTGAATACTCATGGAACTATGAACACAAGGGGAGAATGACACATAGAGATAATAAAAGAACTTTTGGGTAAACATGGAAGAGACCTAAATGTCTCAACACCTTGCATTATCCCCAAAAGGAAAACACAAGACAACAAAAAATTTTACAACATAAAGAAGAATGGAGATACAAATAGATGAATGCCACAATAGATTTGTTTTCTTTGTATCCTTATGTCAATGGAGCAACAAGGGTCCTCCAAAGAAAAATCACAAACATAAAGACACCTCAAGAAGAACACAAGATATCACATCATGTGTAGGAAAACAAAAATAACACATAAATAAAACACAAAGGGTATTGCACATGCGAGCCAATTAAAGAAAATCGTTTGCATCCCAATCTTGCTCATCATATATGGAAGGAATACAACTAGCCAAAGGGACTACGATAAATGTTGTACAAGGAGCCTCACCATATTCAACATGTGGTGAATCAATCTTATTAGGAGGATCATCATGGTTGCCCCATTTAAATCCATAAACTTTGAGAACAACAAATATAGTTCATTATGTGCTTGTTCATCAATCTTAAAATCTTCATCTTTGTTATCCAAATTTATCACAATGGGTGGTTTAATGACAATGTCAGTTATGTGTTCTTATTTCATTCATTGTTTTGGTTGAGACATGTAAGGTTCACTTGCATGGTTTGGTGAAGGTGACCTAATTCATCATGGTTTGTTTGGATAGGTGTTTGGTCATTAGGTAATGTCTTATTCTTTTCAACCAACTGGTGGGACACAATGTCTAAACTTACGCTCTTTAGCACTTCTATTTCTTCTTGCACGATTTTCAATTTGTGATGGGGTAAGAGAGGGTTTCTTTACCATTGGTATCTTTTCTTCCCTTGGAGGAGGAATTGAATGGACCACTGAGGGTTGGGAAACCTTTATCTCGTAAGGTTTTTAAATTTGTTTCTCTTTCAAAGGCACACAAGTAATTACACAATTATCTCTTGGTCTCTTATATGATATTGGTGGAGAAGCTATAGCATAAATGTCTGGTGTACATGGG
This sequence comes from Sequoia sempervirens, assembly GCA_007258455.2. NCBI lineage: Eukaryota > Viridiplantae > Streptophyta > Pinopsida > Cupressales > Cupressaceae > Sequoia > Sequoia sempervirens. Next base: position 170,066,533 of record VDFB02000003.1, on the reverse strand, counting down.
AGGATATTCGACTCAAACATGCATTCATCTACCAATTGTGAGGTGGGAGGAACAACCATAAAATTCATTATAGACTGATCATCCTCATGTGAGATATTGCTAAGGGATAAATCTACTATTTCCTTTGCTTTAAATTTTTGGTATGAACTAAAAATAAATCTTCATGAGGCTTAATAAGTTCCATAGGTTGAGGCCAAAAAATAATATAGTGAAAATTTTCCACAAGAAGCCAAATTAAAGGTTTAAACCCACTATGATGAATTGTATATATTTGATTCTCAAATGAGAACATTATGCTTTTGTGAATTACCAGCAAGACTACATTCATGGAGCATAGTCATGGATATCCTAGCTTCAAATGGAATTGGTCTTATGTCAAGATGATGGTGAACGCTACATCTAATTGTTTTGGTCCAACTTTAAGTGGAAGAGTTATTGAACCTATCATAGGGTGAGAAAAACCAACATGATCTTTTAACCATGATTTTGATTGTTTATAAGAATATTTATAGAGTTCATGCAAAAATAAGAATTCTTTAGTGATCACATTCTCTAGACACACATGATCAATGAGTATCCTTGGTGTAGGTTTTCAATTAATAAGGTTGATGATGTAGAGAGGACCATCTGGTGTATGTATAGATGCATCTGATATGTGTGAGAAATGTTAGGTAACAAAGTGGTTTGGCCCATACAAGGTTGGAAATCTATTGTATTAACGATCTATTGGCTAGATTATTATCAACATCATGCATATCATCACAAGCTTGCACAAAGTTGGATGTATGATTTGGCATTAGATTTGTAAGTATTTATAAATTTTGATTGGGTGGAGCTACAAAATTGTTTACTTTATCATTAACATTAGCCAAATGGATGTGATTAGATTTGATGAAGTATTACACTTGATGTTTAAGATGCATACATTGCTTTGTATCATGTCCAAGTGTATAATGATATTGAAAAAATACCTTTGGGTTAAATTTTGAAGGTAAAGGTTTGGTTGTATCCACAGTTCTAACCGGAGGCAATTGGATTAGGTTCCTACTTAGCAATTGTAACATGAGTGAATGAAGAGAGTCAGGAAATTGGGTAAATTGTCTATCTCTTGGCCTAAATTGATAAGGATTTGTACTTACAATGACCACTTGTGTTCTAATGTTGTTAGTAGTTTGTGAAGTGTTTATCTTATAAAATTCTTGTTTTACTTCTTAAATGGTTGATAATTGTTTTGAGGTATAGATTCAGATTGATCAATAGGATTCAATGAAGGTTTACCCTCATACTAACTGATATTTGATAATCATGAAGAGTAGTAAACAAGTGTGTAAATGATGGGTACTTCATCAACAAAATCTTGTCTCAAATTTTAGGTTGTAAATTTCCTATAAACGCCTTCTAGAAATCGACATCAAGAAGACTAAGAGATTTGTGAGTAAAGAAATTGATATCATCCTATAAAGCATGTAATATTTTATTTAGATCCTTGTTTTTAATATACTAGATCAATTAATGTTACTTGAGGACTAATTTTTGCTAGAAAATGTTGGAAAAATACACTAAAAAGTTTAGTGAATGAATTTATGGAGTTATTCAACAATGATTAAAATCATTCCAAGGCCATATCTTTCAATGATCTAGGAAATATTTTAGTGAGGATCTTATCTCCAAAAATGAACTCAATACACAATGCAGTAGATGTCAATACATGGTTGTTAGGATCTCCCTTACCATTGTACTTCTCAAATCGGGGTATCTCCATGTTTTAAGGTATAGGTTTTTTCAAGATAGCAATTGACAATGGGTTTTTGTGAGGTATTATAGTGGTTTTCCATTTTGACTTCGGTTCAATGTGGATATTTGTTGTCAGAGTGATGTTACATTTTGCAAAGGTTTATGATAGGATCATTGTTTGACATGTTTTGAGAATTTGGTGAATATGGCAAGATTTTGTAAGTGATTGGTGGACTACTATGTTGCATGTTTATGAGGGGTAACAAATATGGAGGTGTTATAGGTGATGTGAAAAAACTATAATGATTCCCAATAGGAAGCCCTAAGCTTGGAGTTATGACATTGATATTTTATGTGGTTGAAGCTACGGCTGGTGGTGTAAATGTAGAAATAGAAGGCATGGTTGTGGGGAGGGAAACTTGTTTTCCACCTTGGTTCTGAGAATTTATGAATGCTCGAGCATAACTAGCTATTGTAGGGATATTAACATCTATTATATGAGCTAGACTACACAACACCTCTATTCCTTGACTATCATTGATCAACTTCAAGACTAAGGTTATCCACGATAGGTGCAGTTTTTCCTAATAAAGATTCAATGCTTAAGTACTCTTACAAACCTTATAAATCGGTGTCCAATTGTTTCAATTTATCATCAAGAACATGGGAAATAGAAGTCTCTAAGTCCACAAAGATGTTTCATTGTGATTTTATCTTGGGTATTGTAGGATTGGGAACGGAGTCCAAAATGGGTTGGGGTATTAACAATACCTTGTGTGAAAGAGTTGGAGGACTCAGGATCCAAAACAGATGTAATTACATGGGATGCTCTAAGTTTGCAACTTCATCTCACAATGGTATTAGCCATAGAACACCAGGTTGTGAAGCTCATATGAATTTCAAAACACTTGGTTATGCCCACTATGCACACTAAGGTACAAAACAATCACAACAAAACACACATGATCTAAAATCAGAGAGTAGAATCACACAAAAAACTTAGCTCAACAAATGTCTGATGAAATTTTGAGCTAAAACTAGCTAGACTAGTGTGCAAGGATTCCCTAGTCTAGCAATTTTTTCTACTAAATTCAAAGTTTCAATTTCTATAATATTTTTTAATAGTTTTGTTATGTGACAGTGCAGGGACCTGACAGTGAATAATTTTCTAGAATTTGACTAATATACGATTATGCTTGATGCAAAATATAAGTATGGAAGCAATTTTCAAAATGTTCAAGCAAAAAAATGAGATTCCTAATGGAATTTTCAGATGTAAAGTGCAACAATTTACTGATCCTAATTTTTCAAATTTGAAAATGAAGATCTTGATGTCTTTTTGCAACAAAACAATACACTTTTTCACTTTTTTTACTAAGTGCAAAATGCCTAAATGAATGCAATGAACACTTTCAAATTTGATTTCAGATCTAAGATGGCCTAATGCAAATTTGTAAATACAATTAAGATGTAGATCTAACCTATGATGATTGAAATTAGCCCTATTTGAACTTTGAACACAATATGATATGTATTTTTTTCTTTTTCAATGCTTTTTGATGCAATATAATGGATGCCTAAATGATAAATGCAAAAAAGTGCAACATTAACCTCAGATCTAAGATGATATGCTTTAGATTTTAGATCTATAACATTAATTAGTTAGGTTCACCAAAATGCTTGGTAGGAAAAGTGATTCCTAGGGTTCAATTAGGATAAATCACCTTTCACTTACATAACATTAGGGAATTGAAGATGGAAAAGGACATGAGATTAACTTGCAACCTAAAAGGTGAGTCAACCAATCCTTGATTTACAATTCCCTTTTTTTTGTGTGGGAGAGATTTGGAGATGGATTTTTGATAAAATGCAATGATACAACTAGCTAATTATGAGAATGCATTGTTTTGATATGAATACAGACAATATGAAAACTGATAACCCAATATAATGACCAAAAATGAATAGATAAAATATATGTACACTTTTGATATGAATTTGAGCTTGATTTGAGTGAACAAGGGTGCCAAGGTCACCCTAAACTGGGGATTTGAAACCAAAATTTGACTTCATAGGCCTTAGGTCCCTAGTCTATGGCTTATTCCTTTTGGATCTTGTTGTTAGATCTTCATATGTTACTTAGATAATTGAGTTTTTGTATCTTGTCAAGTTGTAGGGCTTGAATGCATAAACAAGCAACTTGTATTCAATCTTCTTCCAATCCTCTTCATATCTATACCTACACATTCAAAAGGAGAGGAAGGGTTGTGCCATATAGGGGCTTTCCTTGGGTATGTGCAGGATCATCATGGAAAAAACGGACCCTTAAGTGGCAAAAAATTCAGAAAAATTAGAGTTAGGCAACTTGACGTAAAAATTTGAATAAGCTATCTATATTATTTCAAAAAATGTAAGAATAGAATCTGTAGCAAATTGAATGAAGTTTCTAAAATACTAGGTTTTTTTTTTTTTTTAAAAGATCTATTTAATGAAAATTTGAAATTTCAATGCAGTAGTACTTAAATTTCAGGGAAAAAATAAGAAGTAGGTGTTTGTCTGACCACCCTAACCAAAATAAAATGATAATATTTTTTATAATATTTTAGATATAAGTAGAGGACTCATGTGGATGTGATGCATATTTTTTGTAATTTTTTCCAAGTAAATGATTAATTATGAATTTTTATTACAACTTTTCAAAATATAAAAACTCGTGACCACCTTAACTTGGTCAAAACTTCATAAAATTCAATTTTTTTTTTAATCCTATACTATACAAATCATAGAATGTGGCGCATGTTTTGGATTCAAAAAATCATTTGAAAGCTATAGATGTTTTCAATCAGCCTATCAATAGGACTTTAGTCGTAATTCAAATAAAAATTATTATTATTATTTATTAAATTCAAAGTAAAGTATAATTTATATTGGTGGAAAACTAAGAATCTCCTTTAAAACCCTTTTCATTTCATCAATTTTGGGTAAAAAAAAGTTGTCAGCCACATGGGCCATCATATCACTTACATATTGCCACTTTTTGGCCCATCATGATCCTGCACATACCCCCTTAGTCAAACCCCATGTTGGTATTTCTACCTCCAAAATGACAAAATTGATAATAAAGAGAGCTTATCCTTTTGAGGGATAGAGGCTAAATGATAAATGAATGACAAATCAACAACTCACTGCAACTTACCACTCAAATATAGTCTCCTTAAGTGACTGAATTCATGCACATCACCTTCAAGGCTCTATTTCAATATGGCTTGATTTGACTTGAAGATCTACAAGCATTAGTATTCACAAACAAAATGCATGCATAAACATGAATAAACTCACATAAAACTTGACGTGGTGTTTTGGAAGATGAAATGTTGCAATAATTTGTAAACTATGCTCTTGACTGCTCTTGGAAGTATAATAATTGCTTGTTAATTTCCTTATGATTGCTCATTAATTAAAATTGTGAAAATACTATGTATTTATATGCAATTAATCTAATTTCCCAAAAATAAATCTTGATGGTTGATAATTAGGATTTGAATTTCAAATAATAAATTTCCAACACCGACATATTTAAATTTGGGGCCATTTTAAGGGGACAAGGGCACCAAGGGTGCCCTTGTCCAAATCCACTTTTTCAAGATCTAAAGTATCAGGGGAAAAATATTAAATGTCTACTTTGATTTTTTGATAAATGATAAAATGGTCCATGGAATGCATAATTTTGGAAATTAGGTGCATAGTTAGGTCCAAGCACATAGGAGGTAGAAAAATCTAGTGTGAAATTGTCAAGGGAGACAATTTACAATCTACAAAAACTAAATCATGTTTTTACCTTCCTTAAGCACTCAAAGAGAGAATTACAATTTAATTTATAATTTTTTCATGGAGATGCAAGCATGTCTATAGGTGTTGATTTTTTTGCATGTTTCATGAGTTCATGAAGGTCCATATAATAATGAATAGGTACCCACATAAAATGTTGAGATATAACAACATGAGGAGTTTGAATCTCACTCTTACAAGAGTTTTCTTCCCATAGGGTTTCTATATAAGTGTATGCTTGTGTGTAGTGTAATTTTCATGCTTTGTTTATTATTATTTCTAAATTGTTGCATTCATTTTTTCAATAGTCAAAAGGTACACAATGTGTTTCATTTTGAATTTGATTAATTTTTAATGTTGCAAGTTAATTGGTCGAAGGAGGGGTTTTTGAAGCTAGAGGAGATATAAGCTATAATTGGTGATCCATGAAGTGGAAACTTCACTCAAGTATGTAGATCATTTTTCCTCTACTATCCTCAACAAGAATTCTAAAAGGCAACAAGTTGATTATAAATTATCATGTTGACTTCTAAAGTTGTGTTCCATGCATGATTTTTGTCAAAAAAGGGCTAACCATGATGGTTCAATAATTGGTCAACTAACTCTAGTACATTGTATTTCAAATAGAAATATTTAAAATTTTGATCTATTTTGGGGGTAAACCTACCTAAAATTTTGGTTAAACCATTGCCTATTGTGAGGTATGAAAAACAAAACCCCAAGCTTTAAGATATGATCTTGTTACCTTTTAGCGGCTTGACTTTACCTTTTACAAGTCATATACTCATCCAAAGAATCTCAATATGAAGATGGGTGATTTAGATGTAATTTCAAATAATCATAGAAATAAATAAAAATTACTAGGGTTATAATTTATGTCATTTATGAGGCGAGGGGCCTAGCTCAATTAGCTAAAGCATCTTGTTGTAGGCAAGAGGTTGTGAGGTCTTGTCTCCCCCTATCCCTGTGGTACCAACGGGCGTGTTGTGCCAACGTCATTGGTTATGTGAAAAAAGTTTACCAAACACACTACAGTTTATAGGGGAGCTACCCGATTCCTGAAGTATTAAGAAAAAAAGAATTTATGTCATTTATATTTTGTTTCCAATTCCTTGATTTTTTTTTAGGAATTATAAGTAACTCAATTGACCATAATTATATAAATCGAAAAACTTCTATTAATATTGTAAATAGACATAAACTTTTAGAAAAACTCAATTATCATTATTAACTATATAATCTATGTATTAATATTTTTACAATTAATCAAATTTTCTTTGAAATATTAAACAAACTAATTAGATACAAGTAATTTTCTTATTAGAAATATTTCTACAAGTATCATAAAACTTTAGAATATATAATAGAAAGTTTACAATAACAAGTATTCTATGACACTTAACTAAAACGCTTCTTAAAAGAAAATACAACATTAAGTGCATATAGTTGAGGCCTAATTTAATGGCCATGTGACCATAATTAGACATATGTATCATAAAATACAATTAATTTTAAAAATTATATCACAAAAAAAAAAATTACAAATACTATCAAAATGTTTATAAGATATACAAGTATACATATTAATTTATATAAAATTTTATTATACTAAAATACATTTTAGTATTTTAAAGACAGATGACCGTTAAAAAAATTGTTAGACAGGAAAGCCGACCGTCAAATTAAGACTCGTATAATAAGAATATTATACGACACTTGACCAACGTGACTTAGCACGTGTTTCGTCAACGTGACTAACGGCTACACTTACCTCTCTCATGCCAAATACTAATTTCTATTTCATCGTCGTTAATCCAAACCCAACTGTGTTAAAATTTTCGTTCTGTCACAGCAACTATGGTCTGTTCAGAGGCAGAGCTCCCAATAATTGATGTTTCTGCTCTTCGATCAGAGTTGAAAGAAGGTCATCCAGATCTTCAAAGGCTGTGTAATCAAGTAAAAGAAGCGTTCCAGCAATGGGGAGCTTTCCGTGTGATCAATCATGGAGTCGAACAGGAGCTTCTACACTCTGTAGATTCAGTTGCTCGAGATCTCTTTAGTCTTCCACCCCAAGTGAAAGAAAGAGCCGTTTGTCTTCCCTTTGATGGGTATTCGAAGGGCGTTGGTCTTTCAGCTGGCGAGGCCATATGTTTCCCAGCAGTACTCGCTTCTGATTCAATTCAGCAATATGCACAAAAGCTATGGCCGCAAGGAAATTCTGAATTTTGGTACGTCATACAATTTTTTTATTTCTTAATACACTTTGATATTCATTTTTATCATTTCAATTAGTCAGCAATTTAATTTAAATCTAATTCTGTTTAATTGGGTATTACTTCTTTTTTTTCTTTTCTTTTTTTATGTATTTGAAAAGGTATAAGATATTTATGTATTTATAATATGGAAGTAGTATTGAATTTCTTGTAAATAGGTTGATATGTTGTAATAGAAAATCATAATTGTGAATATGGAAGTTATGGGTAAAGTTGTTCTAAGTGTTCTAGTTTCACACTAAATTATGTTGTGTAGATTAGTCTATGTGATGGACCCTTATCTTTCATTGATGTGGCCTTTTGAATGTTTCAATGTTCACTTTTTGACATGTGTTTTAATGGGATTGTGCTTAGAAAATTAATGAGGCTTGTTTTAAGACAAAAGGAGGAATCAAGTAAGTTTTTCTTGGTAGCAGTCAAGCCTCTAGAGATGGACAAATTTTTGTAGACACACCATGAATGCCTAAATGTAGAATTCAATGTTTGATTCTTTAGAATAAAATATTTTTAAGTGATTCTTGTTGCCACTTTATGGATGCCAGTGATCTATAAGTTGTTTATAGGTCTACATGTCCATAGTTTTTCAATTTAAAGTGTTTGGCATGTAAACCAATGAGATAATAGATGGTTTCCAAAAGGGTTGGCTTTGGAGTGTGAGATTTTAAATTTGAAGTGGTATACTAGGTCAAGCCAGACAACCTAGTATAGGGTATTACATGATCTAGGGACATGGACTAGTCCATACCCAAATGGTATGTAATGGGATTTTGCTAATGCGTTATGCATAAGAGTTAGTTCATGCACCAAATATGTTGATTGAGCACTACAACTATGTACAAAGTGGTGTAAAAATGAAGGGTGTGTACTCTTATCCCTTAAATGTTCCCCCTACTTTGGTGTGTACACGAATATATGAATCATTCATACCAATATAAATATGCGATAAAAATAAATAACCATGAAAAGATAAAGCATTAGACCTTCAAATGATGCTTCAATATCTTCATATACCTACGAAAAGAAAACATTTCTCAAAATTATAAACAATTTATCAGTTTTACATATATCAAGTGTTAATGTTAAAATTGTGTAACCATCATTCAAAACATGTAATAGGTCTGAAGAACAATTGTCATTAGATGTAAAAGCTAGAGCAATTTGTCATGGCACATAAGACATTGTGGAGTTAGAACTAGTGTGGCTCCCATAAAGTATATGCATGGGAAAAGGTAAAATTAGTGTCCAAGGGATCTTGACACATAAGGCAATATGAAGTTGAAACCAATCCCTATCCCCTCACAAATTATATCATAAAAAAAGTAAAAGCAAGTGTAAAAAAGAACACAACAAATGAGGTAGTGTGGAGTTAGAACCAATGTAGCTTCCATAAAGTATGTGTGTAAAAAAATTAAAATGTTGTGTATATAGGATCATGACACTTAAGTTGATGGGGAGTTTGAATAGGTGTAACTCCCACAAATTTGATACATGACACCATATTAAATTATTATAAATGAGATTATTGGAAAAAGGTTTGTTGTACACCTTACATAAGAAAACAAATATTTTAATATGTTAAAATAAATATAAATTTGTGATGGATCTTTGGAGATATTAGTTGGACATTAAATATTTATTTGGGTCCACTTGTAGAGTTGTAATTTGACATTGGTTAGATATTTTATGTGTGGGTTGCATATTGGGAAAATATTTACTATTGGAAAATTTTAGTATCAAAAGGTAAATGAGAGGGACATGGTTTTGTAAGCCCATGGTATTGGGAATATGTTTTATGTAATACCACTTGGTGGTTTTGTGCAAACTTATTTCTATAAAAGAAAGCACATGAGTAGTTGTTGAGGTTGGCTAGTTGGCTATAATAACCTTTGGTTTGTTGGATAAGATTGATTGAACTCTCCTTCAATTGCATGCATGAAGCATGACATGGGGTGTGTGGTTGTATAGTTATCTATTATTCTTAGTCACACATCTAAAGCTTTGGAGGAGCTTAATATTTTAGAAGTATTCATGGAGACATTGTAAGTGTACTGTAATATTTTATTAATGAATGATACATTAAGTGTGAATAATTTTGGAGGCTATATTTTTCCCTCTTGAGGGTTTTCCTAGGGAATATATTGTGTCGTATTGATGGTATATTTTATTTTCTTTTGTATGGTGGATTCTAAGCACTTATTTACATATTTTTCTCTCTTTAAATTATGTGGAAATATTGTATATTGTTGTAATTTTTACTTTAAAAAATGACACATAATATGATGTAGAGTTGACAACGATGTAACTTATCCAAAATTATATGCATCATGACGCCATATAAAATTATTCTAAATAGGGCCATTGTTGGAAGTTTGAGGAAATTGTTGGTTTCCTTGTCATTGATATGGTTATTGGCACCATGAGCATGATCATATATATTGTTGTCATTGATGTCAACATTGAAGTCTACATTGAGATACAATTGATTGGTGAAGCATGAGTGAGTATGGTGATGGTAATCCATTAAATACAAGTGCAATAATTTTGACTCAATGCAGAACATACATGTTGAATATTTGGCTAAATCTCTGAGTTCAGTTCTTAGTGTACAAAGTATCAATTTTTAGGTTTGCATTGCTCCGCCTTGAAGAATTTTGGTATGTCATTCTAAGGTAATTTTGGTATATGTTAGAGGAATATAAATCCAAATTTTCATGTCTTCATGTCCTCTGGTATCGAAGATAGTGATGATAGTGTATCAGGTTTTCGAGTGACAGTGTTACCAGTACAAAGTACATGTTTGGAATGGTCCACATTCCACCACGGAATAATATTTGGTTAGACAATTTTATGGGAATTTTTACAAGTGTCAGTAGCATCTATGATCCAAGTGGCGAGTTTTTTTGAGGTCTGAGTGTTAGTTTGTGGATGAATAGCTAGTGTATTTTTGTGTTACTTCACCAGCATAACTAACCTAATGAGTTTGGGGTCGTGTGAAGTTAAAGGGAGTGTTGATCTGACTTATGGAGTTTATTATAGGTCCCCTCTGAGCTATTTGGATATGTTACAAGTTTTGAATCAAGGCTTGAAGCTTGTTTGTTTGAATCTTGAGTCGACAAGTTATTGTACTACATGTTTCACCTAATTAGGTCAACCTAATTGATGTTGTAAATGTTTGCAAATACATAATTTGGGTATAAATGTAAGATCATTTCTAGTGTTGATGCAAGTAATTATGTAATGTGTAATGTGAAATGTGTGAATATAGTGTGAATGTAATGCAAACATAAAGTAGAGCAAAGTGTGGAAGTGGTGTAGTATATAAAGTGTGTTGATTCAGTATTTTGAGCTCCAGTGCAATTGTATCTCTTGCATATTGTAGATGCATTATTATTAGTTCAAATATTGGCAATGAGCCACCCTTCTTTTCTATTTCTCTGGAGAATGAGTCCTCTGGATAGTGAATCCTCTGGACAATGAGTCCTTCGGATAGTGAGTCCTCTAGACAGTGAGTCCTTTGAACAATGAGTCCAAAAGGAAGTGATCCATTCTATAATATGTTATGATTGGTTATAATATATTGTGAGTTAATTCTCACCATGGTTTTTCCCTTTTTGGGTTTTCCACATAAATCTAGTGTTCTTATGTTATGTGATGTGATGCATGTTTTAATTGTTTCTTTTATTGTTGCAAGTTAGATGAATTGAATTGAATACATGTTTAAGTGGTTTTAGAGAATACTAATTCACCCTTCCCCCTCTCAATATTGTAATGATAGAAAAATTACTCCCTAATATGGCCTTGACTTAGTGTTGTAATTGTTGAAGTTGTCAAATCCAACTTCTGAGTCCAAGAACACCCGCATGCAAGAATACCTATCACAGGGAAGAAATAATGGAGAAAGAGAGAAAGAGATATTTTTCTCTGTGAAATTGAAAAACTGTATTCTCAACAACTGAAAAATCATAATTACATAAAAGATCAATCCTTAAGAAAGGAGATCAACAAAACCCTAAAAGGATAATACATTTAATAATTAATATAATTATTAAATGTCTTATTATGCAAACTAAGGTGAAATGTTAAGAAGGAGATAAAGGTAATTTAATTAACATGATTAAATTTAAACCTTTACTCTAACACCCCCCCTTAAGATGAGCAAAAGTGCAGCTACAAACATATGCAAGAAAGCAAGGTAACTACAATGCAGAAAGTAAACTTGGGTCCCGGCAACAAGGCCAGATAAGGTACCCAATTACAACCAAATCTCTGTAAAGTGGAGAAATAGAGAAAACCTCATGGGAAAAACTCTACTCCAAAAAGAGAAGAAAGCATGCTAAAAAAACATGAAAGAAGGAAGGAAGGCCTCACTGAGACCCCCCAAGGACAACTTCCTTCACCCCAAGCATGGAGCGCAACTGAAGATAGCGCGGCGAAGCCAAAGGTTTAGTGAAGATGTCTGCAACCTGCTCCTCTGTAGGAATGTACTCCAAGATGAGAGAACCATCCTGAATCAACTGCCTGATGAAGTGCATGTGGATTTCAATGTGCTTAGTTCGTTGATGCTCCACTGGGTTGCGAGAAATATGAATGGCACTCTGATTGTCACACCAAAGTATAGTGGGACTATCAGGAGGAAACCCAAACTCTACCATCAACTGTCGAAGCCATAAAACCTCCTGACTAGCTAACACTGCTCCTCGATACTCAGCCTCTGTAGATGATAATGCAATAGCAAACTACTTCTTGCAAGACCATGTAATAGGACCAGAACCAAGGCAAAAAATAAAGCCAGAAGTAGACTTCCGTTCATCGACATCACCAGCCCAATCTGAGTCAGTAAAGCCAACAATGTGAGGGGGTCCTGATGTGTAGTGAATGCCATAATGAGTGGTGCCCCAAATGTACCTCAAAATACGTTTGGCTGCTTGCAAGTGACTCTCATGTGAATCATGTGAGAATCAAGAGACAAGGCCAACCACAAAGGAAAGATCAGGACGTGAGTGTGTCAGGTACAACAAACTGCCAACCAACTGTCTATACATAGTAGAATCCACGGAAGAAGTAGTACAAGTGGAAGACAAGACAACACCTGACTGAAAAGGTGTGGGGGCAGGCTTGCAATCAAGCATGCCAAAGCACTGGAGCATATTAAGAGCATACTTCTGCTGAAATAAGGAAATCCCATCTGAAGACTGAATAACCTGCAGGCCCAAGTAATAGTGCAAAAGTCCAAGATCTGTCATCTCAAACCGCTCCATCAAAGCTTGCTGAACATCCTGAATCATGGAAGATGAGCTACCTGTAATGATGAGATCATCGACATATAGCACAAGAATCAAAAGATCACCCTCCTGACGCCAAATGTACACTGTGTGATCGGAATGGCAATGTGTGAAGTGAGTGGAAAGCAAAAAAGAGTCCATCTTCTCATACCAAGCCCGAGGGGCTTGTTTGAGACCATACAATGAACGCCGAAGTCTGCAAACCAAAGAAGTGTCTTGCACAAAACCCTGAGGCTGCTCCATATAGATCTCCTCATGTAGGTCACCATGCAAGAAGGCACTCTTCACATCCATCTGAAACACTGACCATCCCTGTGAAGCTGCAAGTGAAAGTACAAAGCGAATAGAATTCATCTTAGCAACAGGGGCAAAGGTCTCAGAGTAATCAATACCCTCCACCTGAGAAAAACCCTTGCAACAAGACGAGCCTTATACTTATCAATAGAACCATCTGCAGCATACTTGGTACGGTACAACCACTTGCACCGAACCAACTTTCTTCCCTTAGGAAGAGGACAAAGATCCCAAGTATGATTCTTCATCAAAGAAGAATACTCCTCATCCATAGCCATATCCCACTCAAGGTGACCTGTCGCCTCTGAAAACTTTTGAGGATCATCCAAAATGGCATGACTCAAAAGACTAGAACTAGATGTCTGAGCACGAGTACGACGAGTATCTGAAGGATCACCTGCCAAAGAACCAGCAGCATCAACAGTGACACGGGCCCACCTAGGCAAAGACGGAGCAACTGGTGGTGGTGGAGATGGTGGACCATCATCTACATCATCCTCAAGAGATAAGTAATCCTCAAGTGATGAAGAGGGAGGAGTAGGCAATGAGGGAGAAGCTGGTGATGGAGAATCCATCTGAGGATAGCGCTCATCAAACTGGACATCTCGCGAAACAAGACCTCTCTGGAATCAGGATCAAACAACCTGTACGCCTTAACATCCTCATAGTAGCCAACAAATATGAGTGGTCGGCTCTTCCTCTCCATGGCTTTCCTCTGAGCATCAGGAATAAATGCCCAAGCCTCACTACCAAAAACTCAGAATGTAGAAACATCAGGCTTGACATGGGTCCAAGCCTCCTCAGGAGTCATATGTCGCAATGCCTTATGAGGCATCGATTCTGAATATAATTGGCACAATTGATTGCCTCAGCCCAAAATGAAGAACTCATAGCTTGAGACTGTATCATAATTTGCCATCTCCCGTAAGGTTCTGTTCTTTCTCTCAACGACACCATTTTGCTGAGGGGTGTAAGGGACATAAACTGATGTTGTAAACCATGCTCAGTGCAAAAATCTATAAAATCCTGATTAACATATTCCCCCCCATTATCTGTGTGTATCCTCCTAATAGAAAGTCCAGATTGCTTCTCCACAAATGTCTTAAAAATCCTGAATGAGTCAAAGACATCAGACTTGTACTTAAGAAAGTACACCCATGTACGTCTGGAGAAGTCATCAATAAAGGTGAGCACATAGCGGGCCCCTGAAAAAGAAGGAGTCGGAAAGGACATAAGATCACTGTGTACCAACTCTAGGGGTGCCCTAGCACGAGTGGCTCGACCCTTCGAAAAGGATCTCAATGATGTTTGCCAAGAACACAACCTCGACATACACCATCAGTACAAGAAATCTGTGGGAGCCCAATCACAAGTGCCTGAGTACTCATCTACTGTAGATATCTGTAATTGACATGGCCAAAACGCTCATGCCAAAGCATGCTCACTAAATCTGCATGTGCAATAAGAGAAGAACCAACAGTGTCTAAACTCTCAAAGCCATCAAATCTGTATAAGCGAGATGCAGAATCCACACTCCCAGTAGCCACAACCAAGTCAGGATCATGAAGGTCTCGAATAACCACATCATGTGGTGAGAACTCAACTATCTTACTAGAGCCAGAGTGGCAAATCTGATAAACAGATAGAAGGTTTGTCAAAATTTTAGGAACCAAAAGCACATCCTGAAGACAACCACCATCCAATGAAATAGTACCTGAACCCTGAACTGAAAGTTGTACGGAGTCACCAACTGCAATCTGTGAAGTAGCACTATGAGCAAGTGTAGTGACTAAATCCTGTGAGTGTGAGATATGGTGCGAAGCACCAGAGTCAATAATCCATGTGGATCCTGAAGAAGAGGCTCGTGTAGAAAGAGCATGACCTTTCCCTGTGGATGGAGAAGGAGGCTGAGGTGAGGAAATATGATGCTGCTGCATGGCTTCCTCCAAAGCCTCTAATCGTTTCCAACACCTGGAAACTGGATGTCCTTCCTTGCCACAGAAACTACAAGGATCACCTGGATTCTTCTTTGTCTTGGAGGAAGACTCACCAGACTTAGAAGATTTACCCTATTTAGGAGTGGATTGTGGTTTTGAATTTGTTTTAGGTGGTGGCTTGGAGGAACTCTCACTGCCAACTGAATCTGTCTTCGGCTTCTGTTTCTGCTTCTGTTTCCCTTGGGATGGCTGAGCAACCAATGCTTTGTTCTTTGATCCAGGAAGAGTATCCAACTATGTGAGCTTGGCTTGCTCTCGTGTCAATCGATCACAAAATACCTCAAGAGAAGGCATGGTAAAATGTGGACCCAAAGCATCCATGGTGGAATAGAAGGTAGAAGAGAAAATCTGGAAGGATCCTCGAAGCTTAGATAGAATCAGGTAAATACACTCAGTATCTGTTTTGTTTTTACCACAACCCTGTAACAAAGATCTGAGAGATTTGAATTTCATCAGGAAATCCTCAATAGAAGGAAAGGAATCAAGTACCAAAGTGGTCAATTCTGCCTCAATCTGAAGTGCTCGAAACTGATTAATGGTGCCAAAGAGTGTTTCAAACTTCAACCACATAGCTCGTGGAGTTGCACAACCCTCGAGATGAAAAAGAAGACTGTCTGAAACATGCAAGGATAACAATCCCATGGCCTCATCCATTCTGTTCCTGTGTTGAAAGATCTCAAATTGACGTTGCAACTGAGGTTGAACATCATCCAAACATGACCATAAACCTTTGGACATGAGAAGTCTTGTCATCTGTGCCTTCCAGGTATGATAATTGTGTGGGGAAAGATGCTCAACCGAAGAAGAGTCTGCCATTAAACCCTGCACCTGTGTCTGCTTGTTTTTTTTAATTATTATGTGATCTTTCAGAATAGACAGAAGATACAGAAGGGTTTGATTGTTTTGAGAGTTTTGGTGTTCTGGTTTTCTGATGGAAAATACAGAAAGCAAGAAAAAAACACCCCCCACAATAAGAGAACCCAAACCCCAGTATAATTTTTAAAGTTGAAAAGCTTGAGAAAGCAAAAAATGCTTCAGACAAAATTCTTTGTACCTGGTAAATTTTTGATGAAAAAAAGTTACTGTTCTGGAAAGAGCATGAGAAGAGCTTTCCGACGCCTACTCGTTTGCGAAAAACGGAGTCCGTGTGCAAAAGATATGGCTCCGGGAATGCAAAAACAAGTTCTGACTTTGACTGGAAAAAACGACTGCAAAACGGAAAAATCAGAAAAAATATCCTGTGTCAATTAGATCGGACATGGAACCAGCTTTCCAACGCCTATTTCCATTCAAAAATCCGAGCTAAAACGAGCAAGATACGCCCAATTTCGTGAAGGTAGCTGCAAAAAGGTTTTAAAAAAATTGCATAGCCCTCAAGGGCTAAGGACTTTGGCTCCTGGGCGCGGCCACCGGTCACATGAAAGGCCCTCAAGGGCTGGAGGCCGGCAGTCGGCACTGGCGGTTTGCCACTGGCGGTGACCGCTAGCGGTGACCACAGTGCTGGTGGCTCGGCGGTTGCCGCCAGTGGCGATGGCAGTGGCCGCCGGGCGCGCGCACCAGCGGCGCTGCCAATTATAACGGGCGGCGCTAAAATAAAACCAAAAATTGTGTTTTTTAAAATTTTTTTGCGATTTTCACCTCGTAAATCTTGCCCTGAGGCCGTACGGCCTAGGGGCCTAAAAAATTTTGCCCCCTGGTGCAACTGTGTTCAAATAGGGCATGCCATATATGAAAATATGGGTTTTTGGCCGCTCTGAGTCCAACCGTGAGGTCAGTTTGGGCCCAAAATGCACCAAAATATTGAAGTAACCTAGATCCACACAAAAATACCCTGTAAACCTGTGAAAGCCAGATCTAACCCTTTCAACCCAAAATTCTTCAAAATTAGGAACAGGCTGTAGCAGGTCTGTGCTCTGATACCATGTTGAAGTTGTCAAATCCAACTTCTGCGTCCAAGAACACCCGCATGCAAGAATACCTATCACAGGGAAGAAATAATGGAGAAAGAGAGAAAGAGATATTTTGCTCTGTGAAATTGAAAAACTATATTCTCAACAACTGAAAAATCATAATTACATAAAAGATCAATCCTTAAGAAAGGAGATCAACAAAACCCTAAAAGGATAATACATTTAATAATTAATATAATTATTAAATGTCTTATTATGCAAACTAAGGTGAAATGTTAAGAAGGAGATAAAGGTAATTTAATTAACATGATTAAATTTAAACCTTTACTCTAACAGTAATATGTCTAACATATTCACATTAGGTCTTGGGCCCTTGTGAACTAAATGAAATTAATTGGTACCTTATTTGGAGTGTTGTAAAGTGTTGACATAATTTCAAACTTTTTTAGGGTTTTGTTAAATAATTGGGCTTCTTTATGCTTTAATTGGCCTTATTTTGCATCCACAAGTCTCATTTAATGCATCTTTTCGAGGATAATCGTGACATAAACCAACATCAAATCAAAATTTAGGTGTTTTTAGGTTGTGTGGCCCAGATTTAGTGATCTGGGACTCATATGCCACCTTGGGCGTATGATTCCCACCTAGGTTTTTGGGTCCCAATCTAGATTTTACACCTTTCTAAGAATTTTTTAAAATGGTCCCATAATTTATGCCTAATGGAACTCATACGCCACCTTGGACATATGATTCTTGTGTGGCCCAAAATTAAACTTAATTTAAATTCTTGGCAAGATTTTATCCTCCTAGATCTGATGTCGGCTTGTAGTGTTGCAATTTAAAAAAAAATGGCATAAACAAGTATAAATACAAGGTTATTTCACTCATTTTACACCTAGCAAGTTGAATGAGCATTCTTATAGAAAATTTGAGTTCACAAGAGCATTCAAGTGTTTAAAAGAGCATTTAAGAGTTGATTATCAAGTGTTTTAGAGCATTATTCAAGTGTCAAGCATCATGTCAAAGTCTTCATGCATCATGTATGTCTTTGAGCTAACAATTGTGATGTAGGGTTTCATGATTCAAGCTAGCATTCAAGTCAAGATCTATCACATTCAAGCAAGATTCAAGATCTACATCCATTAGAGCCACTTCAGATATGTGTGCAACACTTTATTGCTAGATTTTGGTGAGCTACAACATCTTTTTTTTTCATTCATCATTCTCCATTCCTATTTCATTTCATTTCAAGGTTTAATTACCAAAATAGGGTTTGACTAAGGAAAACCCTTTTTACTAAGAAAACAACATGTTCCCCTCTCTTTAGTGTGTGATTTGCAAGTTTAGGTTGAGGACACATTAACGAGAAAGTTTGGAAAAAGTTATCAAAGTGTTCAAAGTTGTCAAAGTTGTCTACTTGCATTGAAGACCATTGGAAGAATTCTGCAGGTTGCTAATCAAGGTTTCAGATCCGAAAATCAATTGGAAAAGACATAGCAAACATTGAGGAGAAGATTCAAACTTTGAAGTTCTAGAAAACCCTAACTAGATTGATATGCTAGTTCTAGCGTATGAGTCCTAGTATAGGTCATTTTCTAGATTTTTGCAATTCCAGACACCCTTTTGCTAGATTTCAATTTCTACCCAAAAACCCTAATTTGGGACCAAATTTCCCAGACTAGTGTATGAGTCCCAACAAGCTTTAAAATCATATTTTTCAGCATTTCAGAGCTTCATCCAGTCTTCAGATTTCTAGGTACACATATTTCATCTCTCATCTTTTTGTTCTAATTTTCATGCATTTTTAGGTTATTTAGTGAAAGATTGCATTGCATTAGGTTTAAGCATTTGGATTTTCATTTCATTTATCATTCCAATCTCTAGCTTGGTGGTGAACCCCTCTCTAGTTTATAATTAGACCCTAGGACATCCCTATTGCAAGGTCTCTTTCTCCTTTGCATACTTGAGATTGAGATATCTGGGGTTTTCCTTCAATGAAATGATTGGGAGATGTGTTTTCTCTATGTTCTAAACCATAAGAAAGAAAAACCATTTTCATATATTTAAGGTATTCCAGGTGTTCAATAGCCATAATACAAATGACAATGTGAATTTAGGACTAGTGTGGTTCCTATAAAGTATATGCATAGAAAGCTTAGATGTTATGGCATAGTTGTATTACCTTAAAATTAAGTGTATGGTAGCATCATACATTCAATAGAAGAAGAGAGAAGAGATGTAATTTATTTTTTCATGATTGGATACAACAATACCATTACCCTAGATATCACTCATACAATTTAATCAATATGTAACATAAAATAATGGTAGCACAATGTTATATTCAGTAAAAAAAGTGTATCTTTGTTTTCCTACGGGAGAAGTATTTGGCTTGAATAATAAAGTGTGATACCTTTACAAATTATAATCAAGAAACTTATAAAATTGAATCAATAAGGAGGAAAATACCATAACATGTAAGGAAAACCATATAAGTAAATATAATGGCGACAAGTCATAACAATGCAAAAAGGTCATGCAATTGTAAAGTAAAGCATATAAGTAATTAACCAAAGGATATGGTTAGGGTAATGTAAAGGAAAACATGTAAGAAATAAAGGATGGTGTCATAAAAATAAAGTGATGAATATTAAAAACAAGTTATGAACCAAAAAATAAGAGATTATTTGGTCAATATTAATAATTTCTCATAAACAAACAAAATACATTGGGGAAAAACGCTATGGTAAGTTGAATTAATAAAAAGAGGTAAAGATGGAAAAGGGGTATGAAGAAAAAATAATTATTGATGGGTTTTTGTGCCAACATATGCTATGAAAGGTGTCTTTATGACATACACATGTTATTAGGAGTAATTGATGAAGAAAATAAGACACATGTATGTATAGTTAGTATAGGTTAACAATTAGTAAGGTTTGTAAGTGACGGAGGATCAATCAATATAATGAGTAAAAAATCATCAACTAGGAGGTCATCCTCCTCCCAATTCAATGGTAAAGATACATTAGTATTGAAATGTTGGAATATCAGGTTGTTGGAAAATCAGGTTGCTCCATATTTTAGGTGATGGAACACAAGGGTGGGGTTTTAGGACCCTTCCACCTATTTCCTTCAAATTTCATTCGAGGAAACCTTAGAGATCTCAATCTAAAGATGGAATGAGGGAAAGAGATCTACAATAAGGTGTCCTAGGGTGTGATTAAAGATTAAAAAGGGGGTTCACCACCAAGCAAGGGCTTGGAAAGACAAGAAATATAAATGACATGCAAAACTTAAGTATATGACCTAGAAAATGAACTAAAATAAGAACAACAAACTAGAGAAAAATAGAGGTGCACTTGAAAAACTGAAGAGGCTCAAAACAAGGTCTGAAATCCTAAAAATCTAACTTTCAAAGCATATTGGGACTCATACGCTAGTAAGGGCGATTTAGTCCCAGTTTAGGTTTTTTGGGTAGAAACTAGAATTTCATAGTGGTAAGTCTGAATCCTCCAAAATCCAAAAAAAGTGTTATACCAGGACTCATACGCCACAAGCGGCATATTAGTCACATTCTAAAACTTTTAAAAATTAAGATCTAAGTTTGTTCTCCTATCTCTGCTCTTCCTTCCAAACTTGATTCCTAGATCTAAACCTGCTAAAAACCTGCGAAACAAAATATTGTATTGATTTGTTTATGGGGGGTTCACCTTGGTCAAACCCATAGTTTGGTAGTTAAACCTTGATAGAAATAATAGATCTTGAAAGAAAATATGAGTGCAAGCCCTAAACTTAAGTGCATCTAAGATTAGGAGATCTAAAATGCAATGAAACCCTATTCTAATGTGATAGAATAAGATGTATAAATGAAACATAGAGATGATGACTCACTTTGGGAGATCTCTAATCACCCTAATAAGCCATAATAATGCATGTACCTTACTTTAGGTACAAATTAGAATTATAATGGAGGATGGAATTACTTAAGGAACAAGTCATTAGGCTTGGTTCGATGGCCACTTGCATCTCCCCAACCTAGAATCTATCATGATTCTCCATAGGCAACCATCATCAATCCTTGGCAATGTTAGATCTTGAATTGTAAGTGAGAGACCTGTAAAAAAACTATAATGATGCTCCAAGACTTCAACTTTATGTGCTCCTTGCTTTTGAATTCTCTTGTGAAAGTATGCGCGAGTGCTCAAGTTGATATTATGAATTCTTAGACCTTGAATTGCTTTTCTAGATGAAAATAATGATTTGAAACCTTGTTTATATAGGCACTTCATCTAATTTACCATTTATTAGATCCTAAATGCCAACATTAATGAAAATTTTGAATTAAAAACCTTAATTTCCCACTCAAACCCTAACAAGGGGCCACCCAGGACTCATACACCACTTGCAGTGTATGGGTCCAACCTAGGGGGACTCATACGCCCAAGGTGGCATATGAGTCCCACCCTAGTTTTTCAGGGTGAGCAAATGTCAGGATGTTAGAAAATTGAATGCCTTTGTTGATTTTATCAGAATTTTGGCCAAAATAATCCTTGGGATCCAAAAAATGGGTCTTAGGGGCCTATTAATGATTATTTAAAGGGTCATGAATGCAAGGGTACTAAAATGGGTCCTAACTAAGTGTGAAATTGTACCATCTCCAAGAAGGGAGTACAATTTTCTACACTACAAGTATTAGTCATAATAATGTGTTTATATGTGAAGAGGGCCCCAAATATTTATTATTAGTTG
This sequence comes from Sequoia sempervirens, assembly GCA_007258455.2. Taxonomy (NCBI): domain Eukaryota; kingdom Viridiplantae; phylum Streptophyta; class Pinopsida; order Cupressales; family Cupressaceae; genus Sequoia; species Sequoia sempervirens. The sequence continues at coordinate 170,044,466 of VDFB02000003.1, read as the reverse complement.
GGGCTTTCATTAATATTTATTCCAAAGGAGTAGGAACCTATATTTTATTTATTATTTTAAAGGAATAAATGCTTTTAACCCAGAGTTATGAACCAATGAGGTCATAAGCGAGGGACCTTATCCCCAATTAAAAAAACTCAATAATAACACCCTAGTGTTGTTTGAACCTTAATGGAAAGAACAACACCACAACTTAACCATCACACTATGCCACTATTGGAAAAATAATATATTTGTTTATTATTACAAATAAAGTATTTTTATTTTTTTATTAGAAACCAATATTTATGTATTATTTTTCTCTTTCCTAACAACATTATTGAATTGATTTATATTTATCAAAAAATTCTTTAGATCTAGGATTGGTAAAATGAGGTTTATTTCTATTTATCTATAATTATTTTAACTTGAGATTAGAAAGGAACACCATCCCAAGCCTAGCAAAGCTTTAGGTTTAGAGGATCGATACTTTCATTTTTTATGTGGTCTAGATTACTTGTATCTTGATTATGATTCCCACTTTATGTGTTTAACTTGATATTTTCCCCAAGGTTATCCATTAAGGTGTGTCGTCTGAAACTATGGGGTACAATTTAGAGCATCAACAAGTACAACATGAAAGATTGAATCTACTAACAAAATAATAAATTGGCTGATAAATAAATTTGCAATGGTTTAGATTGAATTTGTGTGTTATAAGTAGGTGTGTGTGTGTGTGTGCCTATATATATATATATAACAAAGTCAAATTTTTGTACATAAGGTCATTTTTGTATATTTTTATGCTATATAAAAATTCCACATTATTTTCACGATATTAATCAATTAGAAAAAAAATACTTGCTCCAAAAGATCATTAAAATTAATCTATTTACATAATTATTCAATTCATGTGCAAGTGGCCCCTACATTACACCATCATGAATAATTAAATGCATAACACCCATTACATTTTGGTGTAGTCACGGATGGAGGGTCCAAAAAAGACTATCCAACCATGCAACTTAGAGTCAACACAGCGGAAATAACACAAGATGTCGATCACTAGGTCAGCCCCATATACTCAAACTGTGAGTTAATAGTGAAATTATGAGAGCAATAACTTTCTGAAAAAAATACAAATCTCTTCAAATTTCGATATGATGTAGATAATCTCATGTAGATGTTATATCTTGCTCCGCAAGTTGAGAAATGACAATGAGGTGAAATACAAAATGAAATGTTGAAACTGTTGTAGACTGAAATGAAAAAAAGAAATGTTTTTGGTTGATATAGGATTGCTTTACAACTAGGGATGCTCCTGCATCATATTTCATGAAATCAAATATAGTTTTGATTAGGTTAAGATGGATCTTTTTATGTAGCCATCACCTCTGCCAAAGATGCCCTATATTCAACTGCCTTCATGTGGATATATAGTTTTGATTAGGTTAAGTGGGAAAGGGCCCATACTCATTACATAATAACCATCAAGTAGGAAAAATCTCACCAAAATTGAAACTAAGAAATATCGAACAAAGACCAAAAATGATTTTGACTGGAGCATAAAAACATAAAGAAGGGAGAAACAAGGGTCTTGAACCTATACAACATCTACGTATCTAACAAGTCTCAAGACAAATTAATTGAAGAGGTAAAATAGGAACCTTTCCACCTTCTAAGAATGGTAGTCCAAGTGATACTATCATCTAAAGTCTCACTACAAGGGAAAACAAGAGACACCCCCATGGGAAAACCATCAACACACGAAGGAGGAATTGAAGGGAAACAATACAAACAACTATTTCCATCCACAATAGAACCCTAGAGCAAAGAAGAAGGACTCAAAGGGGGAATAGAGAGACAATAAGGCTCAACAACTACAACAAAAGTGTGGAGCAGAGAAAAAGAAACCAATGAACCAAAATGAGAGCACAGAGAAAGAGGAGCCCCATTAGGGTTAGCAGGACATGACAATTCCACACTAAGACAAAGATGCTCAAAATTATTCTAAGAGGAGACATCCATTGAAGATTTAGGAGAATGGATAGTCAAGTGGTCATCAATATAATTTATCCATCAAGTACCATGGCCTTTGTGATGTAAGAGAGAGCAATCTAAAGCCAAGTGGCTAGTAGCAAAGCAAAGATGACATTTAAAAGGGAGGCCCCTATAATCAAGCAATTGAGTCCAAGGCCAATCACCAACCATTAGAATCACATCCTCATAAAGAGGCATGGAGATGTCGATCTCCACAAGAATGTAAGAAAAATTAGAGTTCCCCATAAAGAAAGTGGAATCATCAACCTTAAAAAAATGACCAATAGAGTTTCCAATAAACTCATAACAAGAATCCTCTCAAAATTGGAGGGGAAGATTCAAAAGTCTAACCCACATCGGATGCACATGGAGTGGTTTGGTAAGGGGGTTAAAGGAGGTTGTCCAAGGTTTGAGTGAGAAAGAGTGCTCTCCCCAAGCCCACAATTTTCCTAGAACTAAGTTTCTATCTTCAAAAGAGGCAAAGGAAGCAATGAAAAAACCTTTTGCATAAAGGAAAAGTTTAATCTTATCAACCATGAGGGGCCTCCAAGATTCCAACACCCATTTTTGCAAGTCAAGAAGACCTATTATAGGCTCATAATGCCTCTAATACAATACAATTCTCATATAAGCTCAAAAAATAATAGGTCTAATACAATTCCCCTGGGGGCATCTAATACAATTCTCCTCTATTTGCTTCAATATTTATCTTAGACCTATTATTTGTTGAGCTTATATGGTGTTATAGATATTAATGCTTACTATGTGCGTGATGTGGTTACATAATTCTTATCTAGCATCTATGGTTGTTCTTATCTTGTCATTTTCCTATACTAGGGGCAACATTTTACACATGCCTCGGTGATTATATCCAAGTTGTGTGTTTATATGCTCATCACATGATAACATGTTTGACTATATTGCATGTTTTATCATGCTTATATATTTTATCCTCTTGTCCAATTTTTTACATTATATGAATGCAACCAATTGCAAGGGGCATATATTAGCACTATTGTTCTTCATAAATTTGATTGTAATAATGTAGTTATGATAAGATCATTTGTGGTGCCAAATAGAACTTCATTATCATATCTGAATGGAGAAATGTAATCATTCTGTTTGTAGTTGGATTCTATTGTATATCTACCTTTGACACCTCATCTGCATAGTAAGTCATTTTACATTTCTGCATAACTAGAACTTTTTAAAAAATTCCATATCAAACAAAATCTCTTACGTTTCTCCTTGTCTCACAATTTCTTTGTTGCATTATTTCTCTTGAATTTCAAGGTTTCCATGAACAACTAATTTTAAGTACATTGATTTAATTAACCTAAATTGAATAAGGAAATCATTATTTTTCTGTACTAATATAAACTAGAGGGAAAAAATAGTAATCTCATATAAAATGAATTTGTGACTATCGAGCTTCTCCATAACACTAAAGTTATCATACTGTGCACAATTAGTAGATAATAACTTAACTTTTTTGGGCGTCTTATGCAGCGACAACCTAAGAACATACAGTTCCAAGTTAGCCGATCTGACAAATTCCGTTATAAAACTTATCCTTCAGGGTCTGGGACTCAACAAACATTTTGAAATTGATTTTGTAGAATGTGAAGGTTTGCTTCGTCTCAATTATTTCTCTGAGTGCGAAAAAGGAAGCAATGCAAATGACATTGTTCTCAAAGAGCACAAGGATATCGGCGTGATGACAATCCTTTACAATGGCCAAGTGGGTGGTCTTGAAATGCGCTCCAAAGAAGGCGAGTGGTTCAGTGTAAAACCTCTGCCCACATCATTCATTGTGGCCATTGCTCAGGCCCTAAAGGTAGACTAATTCCACAGTTTTTATAAAGCTATTTTAGTTCAATTATTTTCTTAAGATGAATGGTGATATTTTTTTGGTTGCAGATTTGGAGCAATGATAGATTTTGGAGTGCAGAGCATCGTGTAGCGTATGGAGGGAAGGAACCAAGGCTTTCTGTGGGATTCTTTTGGAATTTTCCCAAGGAAAAGGAGGTACGCGTACCTGAGGAGCTCATAGATGACCACTATCCACGTCGTTATAAACCTTTTCTTTTCAAAGACTACAGAAATGATCAAGTCCAAGGAGGTCCTCTTGATATTTTTCTTTAGTATTTAGTAATTTTTAAAATAGAGGAATTATTTTTTTTAAAGTATGAATGGAGTGTAAATTTGTTTTTTTGGATTGTTTGTTTTGTTAAACTATTTAATATTTAGTAATAAGTATCAAGTAGTGACGGAGGTATTTGTCTTTGAAATATTGTAACGATAAAATATGTTTTGTCTTGTAAAATTTTATTATTAGAATGAGAATCTAGTTATTGATGAGCAAGTGATTATTCAATAAAGTACTTTTTTTATATTGATTATTTATTATTATAAATGAGAATTGTGATAATTTATAATTATTATATAAATAATTATAATAATGTCTAAATTATTAGAGTTATTGATGATCAACTTTACTTGATAAAGTATCTTTGTAGATTGATTTTTTGCTATTGTAAATGCGAGTTTTAATACTTTTAAATTTTCATATAATTCTACGAACTTTATGCAACATGTTTTTAGATTTGTACCTTATTTTCATCAATGATTCGATAGCTGAAATTGTATTTGAAGTAGAGGTTAGACGATATTGGATTGCACAACACACTATTATATTAATTGTGTATTATTAAGTACATGCACCTTCAACTCTTCCTAATCATTTTTGTACAAAAGTAATGAAGTAAGATTAGATAATAATAATAACACATTGTTATAATATAGTAGAACCAAATAGAAATGATGTCCGCAAAATCTTTAGACAAGAATAATTATAAATTACATTTGTAACAAATGTACATATCCACTCATTTAAATTAAAACACAAAATATGCTAAAAATCTAAAATTAATAGATCAAAAGTATATTTAAACTTCAGATATTTACTCAATACAGGTGAAAATTTGAGATGTATTTCTCCCACTTTATATTTTCAACCATTTAAATATGATGTACATAAAGTAAATTTATAATAATTTATAAGAAAGGGTATCTATCTTATATATAGTAATTTAAAGTAGCAGTTATGTCATGATATTACATTGAGTTGTCAATCAATTCCTTCTTTATCAAGCAAAAATATGTCTTTATGTGTGTATTGTGCCACATAGAGACTAATAGTTACCTTTGAAATATTGTAAGAATATAATTTATTTTGTAATACAAAAATTTAACGTAAATGGGACTCAATTAGTATGCATTGTATTGTCTTTAATTTTGTCTATTTGATTTATTTTAATAATTAGTTTCAATTTTTTTTTAATTTTTAATATACAATATTTGACATATTTCTTCTCTTTATAAGATTTTTTTTTTAAATATCTTCGAAATAAAATAAAATGGATATGAAATTGTTGATAAAGTGGTGTGCATGTTTCCTTAGTTTCTATTTGATACATGCCTATTTTGAAGACTTGATCTTTATTTTTGTTGATGTTTGACCAAGCATGATAATAAAGTTATCTTAGTAAAAATTTATTCATGTTGAGTTGTGATCAATAAGTAATCCTTGTAAAGCTTTATTCATGTTGAGTTGTGAACAACAAGTGGTCCTATGAAATGTTTATTCATGTTGAGTTGGAAATATATATTGTTGTTGTTGAAGAGTGTTACTAGTATGTTTGAATTTATATTATATTTCATCAAATTTAAGTCAAAATAAAAAAATAGATCATCATTGTTGTAATTACTTTGTCATGATAGAGAAATTACAACATAGTTGAAAGTATTGTTGATAGTGACTAATTAAAAGTCTAGCAAATATTAATTGTTGTTGTTACTTTATCATGATGTATAACTTAAAAAATTTCCATAATATTGTATATAGTGCTCTTTCTACATGACTGTTGCTCAATTTTCACCTACGAGCTCAATCGGGTAGGATTAATTGCGTTTCAGATGTTCATAAGGGTTGATTGATAACATTGGTATCGAGGGTTAGGTCATGAGTCTGATGACATTTCACAAGGAGCTCATTCGAAGAGTCTACCTCAATAATTTTGGCACAAAAATCACCAGAGAAAGAAGTCGGCAAGACCTTCTTGTTGTCTTACCGACTAGCAGTACGTTCTATGTGGTTGAATAAACCAATCGCCAGGACTTTCGGGTCGCCAGGAGTCTTCATGTATCTCTCTGCTTGTAAGGGGTCATGCCGACAGTTGTTCATCAGGAAGCTCTCGGCATAAGGTCTTGTCGCCCGCTGAGAGGTCTTCCCGACTGGCGGGAGTTACACTAACAGTTATTCACAAAGTTGGCACCAGGGGAGACGGTTTGCTTTCGGTAGGAGGTCTCGGTGAATAAACGGAGTCTCACCAAAGGGGGTTTCACCATCGGCATAAGGTTTTGCCTTCGGTATGAAGTCCCGGCGACTAACAAGGGGTCTCACCGAAATGAAGAGGGCCCGGGCAAATAGGTGGAGTTCGCTAGGAAGTCCCGGCGACAAACGAGTGGTCTCGACGAAAAGAGATGTCAACGGGGAGACAAGAGGGAGCTCGGCGAGAGGTCTCACCGACCGTTGGTAATTTCCCCGAAATGAAATGAGATCACCAAAAGATAATGGGTTTGGGAAGAAGTCCCGCCAACAAAAAGGGGGTCACAACAAAGTCTGGCCGAAACAAAAGGAGCTCGGGGAGAAATACTTGTATCCGCCAGGAGGTCTGGCTGAAGCGCGGAGGTTTTGTCGAATGGGTTTCCCCTTCGGTATGATGTCTCAGCGAAAGGGAGCTGATCTTGCCGACATGGAATGGTGGTCCCCACCGGGGAGTCTCAGTGGAAAATTTGAATTCAGCGAAAGGTCCCGCCGACCAAAAAGGGGTCTCAGCGAAAGAAAGGAAGTCTCCCCGACCATGAAATGGACTCGCTGATAGTATATTGTCTTCGACATGAGCTCTCACTAACACACGATGTCCTTCCGATGGAGGAGCACAGCAATATAACTCACAAAGAGCGGTATGACCTCCTGCCAACTAAAGGAGCTCTTGCCGAATGCGGATGACTAAGCAATGGAAAGGGTATCAGTGCGACTCAGTGAAGCTCGCTATGACTTCTAACCGATGCCGATTGTCTTGCCAATGGGTTTTGGTGGTATCAATATGACTTCTACGGCTCACCGACTATCACATGTTTTTTCGATGGTTGCAGGAGGGTATAATCGCATCGGGGAGACACGATTAGTGTCTCACCAACATGCAATTCTGCAGGAAGAGCTTTTGACCGTCTGAAGAATCTACGTGGAGTGTGCCCAGAGAATCAGAGGGAGCTACAGGCGAACCGTGGCAGTTTGACCAGTTAGAGAAAGATCAATAGAATGTGAGTCGACATGGACCTGCTCTGAAGTTAGAAGCATTCAAGGCAGCTCAACCAGGGAGGTTTGAGAAGGACACAAAGACCAAGAGTGAATGTGGTAGTTGCAAAATATCAAGGAGGCCTTTCCTTGAGCGACTCCACACCGACATGGCCACGGGGATGCAGCATTAATTTCATCAAAAAGATCTGAGGAAGATTTATCCCGAAGGGAGATATTTTTGTAAGCCCTAAGGGGCCAACACTCTTTTGTATATAGGGCATTTTTTTCCTTTTTGTATATAGTTCGGACTTGGTACTTTTCTGCTTCTGTAACTTGTAGAGTTCTTTGCATAAGAGAGGCTATCTTTTGTAGCTCATGACAGACATGTATATCAATGTTCACCATTGAAATCAATAAGCATAAATGCTTCACCTTTTCAATCTCTCTATTAAATTGTGTGCATTCGTATAATTGATGAAACTACTTGTGAAACTGTATGATTCCTTGTGGTTATGTCTTATTTCAGCACCTTTCTGTAGAGCAATATGTATTTTGCAGGTTGTGAGATGTGTTATAGTGCAGTATTCTCTAGTTGTGAAGTTGTTTCTTCCTTCTAGGGGTGTAGCCATATGAACCTTTTCATGAAATGTTTATGCAGAAAACATATGTGATTGACTTATGTAAGACAATACTTTTGTCATTGACTGAAATTGTGTGTCTAAGATGTGTTATATGTCTCTCGAACAAATTTGGTGTAGCACCATAGGAGTAGTTTCTAATTTATGTATTCTTTCTTCCTTTACCTCACAAAGATTAGTAGTTTAGGTGATAGCACAAAGGAAGCCGGCCTTCTCCGGAGGTTCATTTCAACTTTAGGTGACCCACAGCCTTGAAATGATCCCATGTTTCTCTATAAAGCTTAGTTTTTATAACTTTGCATAGGGTGCATTTCTAGGAGATAACAGTTTTGGCACACCCAATGGGACAGAGAACTAATTGTGTCAGTCCCTTTTGTACCATGTATTACTACCATTTGGTGTGTATAGCAGTATTTTCTACCTTTGGAGGCAAGCTTTTAACATACCTGGCGACTCCAAGCCTGAAGTAACTGGTTTCAGCAGTCTAAGTGTTGGTTTCATGGTAGTGTGTCTTACCATTCACCATTTCATGAAGGTATGGTGCCTGCATCTTTTTATCAATCATACCCTATTGAAGATACCGCTAGTTTTACTCAAAATAATTATGTAGCAGCGAGTTACCAGCAAGCTCAATTGGCCTACCCACCCACCCCTGCACAAGTTCAGCAGTGGCATGCTTATGCTCATCAACAACCCCAGGAGGATTATTTTATCTCCAATTAGCAAATTTATTCTTCATATGAGCCTCAAAATTTAGATGAAATGAGTATAGAGAATATGTCTTTATATTTCCAAAAGCAATTTGAAGAAATTGAAAATCAGCAGGAGGTCAATAGGCAGCAGGAGGAGCTTGCTTATCAAGCTTATATTCATCAGCAAGAAGTTGAGACACAAAGAGGATCCCATTTAGTACAAGAATTTGAACAAAGTTAGTCTAACTCTTCTGATGAGAAACTTTCTCAAATGCCCCAATCAGCTGCTTCCTTTTCAAATCCTTTCTTTGAGGAAGGACCTCACTACACAAGATTCAATGTTCCAAGCTTTGAATAGAATGAAACTTCTGTTGAAAAGAAAGCAGAGGAGGAGCAACTTATTGATCAAGATGACTTAATCCTCTGGGAGAAGCTTAAGAATATGAATCCTTTGCATTTAGCCATTAGGTGTTATCAATTGCAGTAGCAAAGGATTGAGCAGCAAGAAGACACTTGTTTCGAAGAATCCTTGACTGTTCTAGAACCAATCAGTAAGATCAACAAAGTAAGTCTTCTAATTCTTGAATTAAGCTAGCACCTAAGTTTTAAATTCCAAATTTTAGGAGTTTTCATCTTGTGCAAAATCCTGTAGTTGAGGAAACTCAGTCCATTATCCCTCAAGAGCAGTCTTTTCAATTACAAAGTCAGCCTAGTGACAAGATAAAAGAAGTTTTTGAGGTAGATGAAACTCTTTTGGGTTTTGATACATTTGAGCATGAAGTTCAAAATGAAAAATTAGGGTTGTTACAAGTGATTGATGAACAGGGACAAGTAGGACAACAGAGTTCTAAACAAGAAATGATAGCTGAACATGGAGTTATGTCATATTCATCTAATGAGCTTCCTAGTTTTGTTGAACAGAGTGATGAAACCTTGACTAACTTGTTTTCTGAACTTCCTGGTTTTGATAATGAGGTTGGAAAAAGCATGTCTAAACAATCATCAGTGATAGGGTTTCAACAGCAAAAAGGTGATAACACCAATGACAAGGTGTTCTTCCATCAAGATGAGCATGATCAACAAAAGTATGTCTTGAAAGATCATATAGATGCAATAGAGCAAAAGTTTGTCTTCCCTCAAGAGTGTCATCCTGTGGAAAACAATAGTCCTCTTATTATTAAGGGGACTGGTACTGTGCAAAATGATGAGGATTTGTTCTAGGATGACCTAGAGATTTTCATTTCAAGCTTGGATTATAAACGACCTTTTAGTGAAGTGCATCAGGTAGATATCAGTATATCAAATGAAAAAGAGCCTGTACCTCAATCCCTCATTGATTTACTTGATGAGCTTCCTGATTTTATGGAGGGAACTGAAGGAAAATTTATGATACAATCCCTAACGCCAAATGTTGATCAACATACTGAGGAATATGATGGTGGTGTGTTGATCAATATGCAGAAAATCCAAGACAACCATAACTTGACAGCATTTGACCAATTTGATAGGGTGAATGAAGTGGACATTTCACTGACCTCTGAGCCAATTCATTCAAATGAGATTACCATTATGTAAGACAGAGAAGAAGCATATTTTCACAAGAAAATCAGCATTAAGAGCAAGGAGTTTATCTTTTCCAGAGGATGCTCAATTAAATGTTTGTTTAACAACTAAGGAGAGCAGAGTGTGCTATTGTTCCAGAAAAATTTGATGCAGTTACTACATTAGAACAATAGGATATATCCACTTATCCATTTGTAGACATCAGTTTTTGCGATCAATTTGAAATGGTAAGTGGATTTATCTTTGTCTTTTCAAGTGTTCTGCAATTAGTATGGGCATTTTCTCTCTTTTGTCATGTTTTGTCTGCAAGTCATCAACTTGCAATTCATCTTTTATTAGTCAGGAGGGGTAGTTATTTCACAGAGCCAGTGAATGGTTTTATTTCACCAGCTTCTTTGATGGTTAGTTTAGGTTAGAATAGGTTTAGTTGTTTCAATTCCCTAAGTGTTGTTCCAACACATAAGTAGTTTCCATTCAGCAGTTTTTCCTATTTTCAAGAAATTATCTAAGTCATTTGTTTCTCGAGTCACAAATATGTTATGGCCATGTACAAAGTTGTTCCAGGTCTATTCCTGAGTTTTCCCAATGACTTCGTGCCCAATGGATAGGCCTAGGCTACTGGTTTCCATGTTTAGCAGGCAAACATTCAGCAAAGGTCACCAGAAATGTTGCTCAATTTTCACCTACGGGCTTAATCAGGCAGGATTAATTATGTTTCAGATGTTCATAAGGGTCGATTGATAACATTGGTATCGAGGGTTAGGTCATACGTCTGATGACATTTCACAAGGAGATCATTCGAAGAGTCTGCCTCAATCATTTTGGCACAAAAATACCAGAGAAAGAAGTCAGCAAGACCTTCCTGTTGTCTTGCCAACTAGCAGTGCATCCTATGTGGTTGAATAAACCAGTCACCAGGACTTTCGGGTTGCCAGGAGTCTTCATGTATCTCTCCACTTGTAAGGGGTCATGCCGACAGTTGTTCATCGAGGAGCTCTTGGCATAAGGTCTTGTCACCCGCTGAGAGGTCTTCCCGATCGGCGGGAGTTACACCGACAGTTATTCACCAAGTTGGCGCTAGGGGAGACACTTTTCTTTCGGCAGGAGGTCTCGGCGAACAAACGAAGTCCTGCCGAAGGGGGTTTCACCATCAGCATAAGGTTTTTCCTTCAGTATGAAGTCCTGGTGACTAACAGGGGGTCTCACCGAAATGAAGAGGGCTCGGAAAAACAGGTGGAGTTCGCTAGGAAGTCTCGGCAACAAACAAGTGGTCTCAACGAAAAGAGATGTCAACGGGGAGACAAGAGGGAGCTCGGCGAGAGGTCTCACTGACCGTTGGTGATTTTCCCGAAATGAAATGAGATCACCAAAAGATAATGGGTTCGGGAAGAAGTCCCGCCGACAGAAAGGGGGTCACAACAAAGTCTGGCCGAAATGGAAGGAGCTCGGGGAGAAATACTTGTATCTGCCAGGAGGTCTAGCCAAAGCGCGGAGGTTTCACTGAATGGGTTTCCCCTTCGATATGATGTCTTAGCGAAAGGGATTTGATCTCGCCGACATGGAATGGTGGTCCCCGCCGGGGAGTCTCAGTGGAAAATTTGAATTCGGCAAAAGGTCCCGCCGACCAAAAAGGGGTCTCGGCGAAAGAAAGGAAGTCTCCCCGACCATGAAATGGGCTCGCCGATACTATATTGCCTTCGGCATGAGCTCTCACCGACACACGATGTCCTGCCGACGAAGGAGCACACGATATAACTCACAAAGAGTGGTATGACCTCCTGTCAATTGAAGGACCTCTTGCCGAATGCAGATGACTAAGCGATGGAAAGGGTATCGGTGCGACTCAATGAAGCTCGCTATGACTTCTAACCAATGCCGATTGTCTTGCCAATGGGTTTTGGTGGTATCAATATGACTTTTGCGGCTCGCTAGGAGGTCTCACCGACTGTCACATGTTTTGCCGATGGTTGTAGGAGGGTATAATTGCATCGGGGAGACACAATTAGTGTCTCACCGACATGCGATTCTGCAGGAAGAGCTTTTGACCTCCTGAAGAATCTATGTGGAGTGTGCCCAGAGAATCAAAGGGAGCTACAGGCGGACCATGGCAGTTTGACCAGTTAGAGAAAGATCAACAGAATGTGAGCCGACATGGACCTGCTCTGAAGTTAGAAGCATTCAAGGCAGCTCAACCAGGGAGGTTCGAGAAGGACACAAAGACCAGAAGTGAATGCGGTAGTTGCAAAAGATCAAGGAGGCCTTTCCTTGAGCGACTCCACATCGACATGGCCACAGGGATGCAACATTAATTTCATCAAAAATATCTGAGGGAGATTTATCCCGAAGGGAGATATTTTGTAGGCCCTAAGGGGCTGACACTCTTTTGTATATAGGGCATTTTTTTCCTTTTTGTATATAGTTCGGACTTGGTACTTTTCTGCTTCTGTAACTTGTAGAGTTCTTTGCAGAAGAGAGGCTATCTTTTGTAGCTCATGACAGACATGTATATCAGTATTCACCATTGAAATCAATAAGCATAAACGCTTCACCTTTTCAATCTCTCTATTAAATTGTGTGCATTCGTATAATTGATGAAACTACTTGTGAAACTATATGATTCCTTGTGGTTATGTCTTATTTCAGCACCTTTCTGTAGAGCAATATGTATTTTGCAGGTTGTGAGATGTGTTATAGTGCAGTATTCTCTAGTTGTGAAGTTGTTTCTTCCTTCTAGGGGTGTAGCCATATGAACCTTTTCATGAAATGTTTATGCAGAAAACGCATGTGATTGACTTGTGTAAGACAATACTTTTGTCATTGACTGAAATTGTGTGTCTAAGATGTGTTATATGTCTCCCGAACAAATTTGGTGTATCACCATAGGAGTAGTTTCTAATTTATGTATTCCTTCTCCCTTTACCTCACAAAGATTAGTAGTTTAGGTGATAGCACAAAGGAAGCCGGCCTTCTCTGGAGGTTCATTTCAACTTTAGGTGACCCACAGCCTTGAAATGATCCCATCTTTCTCTAGAAAGCTCAGTTTTTATAACTTTGCATAGGGTGCATTTCTAGGAGATAACAAAGTCAAAATGCTATTTAAATAAATGGACTTAGTATAGCTTAAAAAGAAAGGTTTTTTTTTGTGTATTTTGCTAAAGCTCCTAGTAAAGTGACAAATTACTCTTAGAAAAAAATATCAATGTATAGGAATAAATTTGAAAGTAAATAAGAAGACATTAATAAATGACACATCATTCTTTAAAATCAAATTTATTTGTATTAATGTAAGTGGATATGACATAGATTTCATGTGGTGAAGTTTGTTTAGATAAATCCCATAGATAGCTAGCAAAGACATACATTTTTAGTTAGTATTTATCTATATACTTGAGTGGTGAAGAAACGCGAGGTTTGAGTGTATTATAGACTTGCTCGAAACTTCAAATGGAGGTGATAAAATCTAGAATGAGATAAAAAATAAATAGAGTTCAATATGTAAAGAATATTTATAAATGGTAGCATCTATAATGATTTCTTTCACATAGAACTTTAAATATCAAATGTAGACTTGTATTCTCAAGAACATGTTTTGTTAAATAAATAGATTTCAACATGTAGAGGACATTTATAAGTGGTAGCATCTATAATGATTGCTTTTGAAAGGAATTCTGGTGAGCAAAAACAACTTCCTACACTAATCTAAGTAGGGTAGAGTTACAAAAAAATCATTTTAACACCTTATATAGTTACAGTAATGAGAAACACATAGGAATAATGGAATAGAACAAGTACACAAGAAACAACATACACCAGACATACATGGGGAAAACCCTTTTGGGTATAAAACCCCACCCTTCGAAAGCACAATACTTCTATATCACTTCAAATAGGAGTTACAATACAGCCCAAGTACAAAGCTTCTACACAAGTGCTTCGTCACAAACACCTATTCTAGAGTTAACCTAGCAACACTTCATTACCTACAAAACAAACTATGCATTCTACAATGCAAGGCACTCAATATTTAGAGTGATACAAGCTTCAAGAAGCATCTAGAAGGAAAGGGGCATCCAAATCCACATGACACATGTAACATATTCCCTCACACCCCTTACAATGGTCAAACATGCAAATATTCCTTCCTCAAGCTTGGGTGCTTAGAATATGCTAAAAATAGCTTTGGAAGATTCCTTACACATCTTACAAGGTAAACCCACAAAATTGGTTTACAATTGTAGTGAGGAAGGAAAAGTTGCAAAAAAATGACCCCATGCAAAAAAAATTGGTTTTTGGGGGTTTGAACGAACTTTTGGTTCGAGCAAACCCATAGAACCCCCCTTCGAGCGAACCCATTAAATGTTGGGTCCCACATTTCCTAGAAAAATAAGCCAAGAAAATGATTGTGGAAAGGGAGTTCGCTCAAACCCCCCTAGTTCACCTAAACCCCTGTTTTCCCCCCTTCTCCCCCTTTGGCACCAAAAAACTCCAGAATTTTTCACTTCGAAGCTTGGGTTGAGGATGAAAATGGAGGATACTTCACAAACCCAACTAGATGATGGTAGTCCTCATAATGAGCTATCCAACGAATATAATTTTAATATATTTTGATTTTATTATGTATTGTTTTTTTAGTTTTATTAAACATAGGTTTTTCACCGAAAATCAAGCTCTCTGTTTTGCACATGTGGAAAAATAGCAGATTATCAACAAACAAATTGAAAAATATGAGTGCATTAGATATTGAAGTCCTTGATCCAACAAAAAAAAATTGAATTTCGATACAGACAAAATAAGTTTCATTGTATACGGTTCGCCTATGTCTGAATTGTAATTGGTTTGACTTCGAAACTTGATTAAGGAAAAAATATTCAATAAAACACTATGAAACCAATTGGAAGCACTAGATATCATAGTTACAAATCTAAATTCGAAAAAATAGAATTTTATTCTTCATGAAAAAAAGTTATGTTGTATATGGTGAGCGTCACTCCTTAAAAATGGTGTTTACTGAAGAAACTGTTTTTTGAAGGAGATGGAAAAAGAAGTGCAATCTGATTCCAAAAATTTTGAAAAAAATATATTTAGAATCTACAGACAAAATTTCACAAATCACTAGTTGGCATCATCTTCAAATTCCTCACGATTTAGCCACTATAGGTGCCCGAAAGTGAAGATTTAATTAGAAAAAATTATTTCAGTGTCTAGTTTGGCCAAAAATTGTAAACCAGTATTGTGGGATCACCCTACAACTGTCATGGAATCTGTCATAGCTGACAACACTTACAACTATAAGAGAATCTATCATAACTGACCAAGAATACCCGATTCTCTTACAACCTATCATAACCCAACTTGGGCATCAACTTTCACCCATGCATGAAGATGCCTTATGACGCATCATAGAATATGTCATACCTGTCAAAGATTCCAAAGTGAGACGCCTATGTCCACTTGGGATGATTATGTGTCATCTAGTCACCTCCAACGAGGATGCCACCCAACCAATGGGTCCCAACTTGTGACATGATACCATAGGTAATTAAATAATACAAATTAATACAATAACACATCAAATTAAATCAATATTAGGACTCTAAGGTTGAGACACCTTAATCCCAACAACTTTCACATAGTTTTAAATATCAAGTGTAGACTTATATTCTCAAGAACATGTTTTATTAAATAAATAGAGTTCAACATGTAGAGAAAATTTATAAACGGTGGCATCTACAATGATTGTTTTTACATAGTTTTAAATATCAAGTGTAGACTTGTATTCTCAAGAACATGTTTTGCTAAGGAAAAAAGCTCCGCTCATGCATTACTCATAGGAAATTTATATTTTCTACATGCACACTTTTATCTCATAATATTATTTACATGCATATCAAGTGTGGAAGTTTGGTGGATGCTCATAAACAAACAAATCTCCAACTTGATAATTTCACATTTTTTAGCATGCTCTAATCATATTGCAAGGCTTCAATTCCTTCATTTTTATCTGTTCTAATTATATTATGTTTTTTAGCGTGCATAAAATTCCTTTTGTAATAATTTTAACATTTCAATAATAAAATGTATTACCTTAATCATTAAGTTAACTAAATTGCATTTACATGATATTATTATACTAATTATATTTTAATATAAATATATTTATATTAAATTATTGATTAAATATAATATAAAGTTTGTATTTATATTAATTACTATATCAATAATTTAATATTAATCTATTAATCATATTATTAATATTTACTATAATACTTATTAATTATCATTTCATCATTTTCTTAATAACAAACTAATTTATCATATAGTCAAGTTTATCTAAAATAGATATTAAAATTATTTAGTATTTAAGATTTTTAGTCTTTTAATAATTATGATACAATCATGAGGTGGAAATCATATACTTATGATTTAGTTTTAAATTACAACTAATAGATATTATAGTGAGCTCAATCTATTTGTACTTGTTAGTATTTATGGTCAATTAATTCTATTTTAATCAATATTACTTAATTATTAATAATTGTATTTCTAAAAAAATAGAAGCTAGATTTTTTTTATTCAATTTTTTTTATCATTTCTACAATAAAGATGTAGAATTTTTAATTAAAATTATTTTAAAAATTAATTATTAAAAATTTGATTGACTACTATATTTTAGATTGTATTTTGACTGGCTAAAATACTAGAGATTCTATTGTAAAAAAATTGAGGATGTTAATTCAAGGAGAAAAAGTAGATGTCATATTAATTTTATCTTTCATGAAAATAAACACTCAAACTCTTATATTATCTCTATCATTCTTTATTTTATGAGAAATTGAATTCTTTTGTTAGCTCATATTTACTTCCTTGTACCTTTATTATTAGCACTTTCCATTAGACAATAGTATTGCAATGAGGTTTTATTAACTTATTAACAATTATATTTGTAAAAAATTAGAAGTTCCAATTTGTTTCCTCTTAATAAAATATTTATCTATTCTAAAGTAAAGGTGCAATTTTTTTAACAAATTGTTTTAGAAATTAGTTATTTAAAATTTGATTTGCTAAGATATTTTAGATTTTTTTTATTGGATGTAAACTTTCACTTGTTATTTCAGCCTAAGAAATTGTAGACAATTAATCATTCATAGTACTTTTTTGACATTTCCATGAGTTACGTGGCCAACAACATGCATTGGCTCTATGTTCTTGTTATCCTTATTAATACTTGTTAGGAAATACTATTGCAATTAATATTCCTTAACTAGTTATTAGTAAATTGTTTGACAACAAATTACAAGTTAGTATTTTAAATTTTGTGAGGAAGTGTTTAATTTTTAAAAAGTCAACATACAAGTGTTTTTACTTTATAAAATTTTGAAATTATTTTTTTTCCAATATGATTTGCTAGAAAACTTTAGGTGTTAAGGACAATTTTTTTGGAGTCTTGGGCATAACCCATTTTCTCACAATGTTTGTTGGCATTTTTTTGTAGTTCATGCGAGTGGTTAGAGTAAATTTTTAGGAATTTTTTCTCATGTTCATAGATCTTAACACAATGGAAGAAATAATAAAGACATAATTTTAGCCATGATTTTCATTCTCTACACAAAATTAAATTTGGCTGAGAACATTTCGGACATACAACGAAATGAAGGGGAAGAAAACATGGTTCGAAGGTTGCAAAAACTAACAATGATTGTAGTGTCCCTCCAGTTGCTACTATGTGTTTCCGTTTTCCTATGTTCGTTTGTTGGTCGTTATGTTGTTTTAGATACTATATTACATCTTTTATTAGTTATGACACAGATGTTATGTTAGTTGTTATACTCTGTGGATGATACATTGGACATCGTGATCATCTGGTTATGTTTGTGTGATAACATTATGATAGACATGTGTGTGTTACATGGTTTATGTTGTTTCTGAGTTTTAATGAGGTTATCATGATGTAATTGTTGTTTATGATATAATGATGCTCGTCAGTCTTGGTGAAGAAGATAGTGTAGCACTACTCACTCATGAGTACCCTGCTACGCTACGATTCTTCTTCACGGTGTGTTTGTCAATATACAATTATATGTTTGACAGTTTTGTTTTATGCAGTTTGCAGGTACCACGTATCAGCTCCACCTGCTTGTCGGGTCTGAGTGTGCCTAACCCAATGGAAATATGTGGTTTTCCAGATAGTGTCAGGTATGTCATTGGCCATCGTCTTCATTGAACAAGTATTTGTTTGTCACCATTGTGTTGTTGTCTGGTCCCTTCGTGTCGTTCTTGTTTGTGTTGTTTTGTTTGGAAATTAATTATTTTAGTTAAATGGTTATTTAACTAACATATTAGATTAAAATGTTTATGTTTATGGTTTGATTTATTAAATTAAATTAAACATGTTATTTATATAAAAAGTGAATGTTAATTTTGTGAAAAAGTATTTATTTTAATGCAATTGTTGACTTAATTGTACAAATAGGATTTATATTAAAAGTAGATATTTTAAAAGAGGTTGTTTTCAACATGTTATAGAATTTGGATTTGGAGTGATCTTGAGTAAAATGGTTAAATTAGAACTGATTGATCAATTTTGAATGCATGTTGATTATCAATTAAGTCTTGTGATGTTGAGTTAATTAAAAATGCATTAAAAGCTTTTGGTTATGCAATATTTTTCATGGCAATTGATTTTGAAATGCTAAGAAGAAAACATTCACTACAGTAGATTTGAAAAAAAAAAGAGAGTTTTGCATGGCAATTTTCTGGAAAAAGCTTTTTGACAGTATTTTGATTTTTGGAAAAGTTTTGGTTGGAAATTGCTGAATTCTTCATCAAATTCTTGAGTGATTCGAACGGGAATAACAGGTTCTTCACTTTTCAATCTGTATTTTATTTTTAAAGAAATGAAAATTTTCCATTATTGTGTTTGAATGTTGATTGCTTCTGAAGAAAATTATTTTTTTCTGTGAAATTCATTTGATCTTCTTGAATCTACACATTCAACAATGATACAAATAGAATGAGTTTTCAAAACTAGAAAGGAATTCTGGAATATATTGTTGAAATTAGATAAAACTTTGGGATTTCGTTCAAGAATTCTTTATTCTCTGGAATAATTTCCTATGTGCATGTGTTCTTAGTTTAAGTGAATATCTTGATTAGTAATGGATTCTTCCATTTTGTTGATAGCTTAAACATGTTATAAGTTGGCTCTGGTTACTCATAGTTGAACTCGTAATCCTTGCTTATGGCTTTCCCGACATCTTTTGCACGTTCTTTTAACACAAACATTACTTTTCTTTACATATACTTCCCATTTTTCCTCAGTTCTATACAGAATTACATAACTCCTTTGAAAAGTCAATCTTGATTCTACCATTGACATATCATGTTTGTAGCCAAACCTGCGTCATTTTCTTTATTTTATTGTACTTATATTAGATTCATTCACTGCCCTGTATGCTTGTGTGGGCTCTATTATAGAGGGCGCCATATGTCTTTATGTCAAGCTTTAGGCATATTGCTAGTAAAAGCATCGAATTTATTTAGATCTAAAAAAACCTTGCAAATTACATGCAAATTAGGATAAACACTATATATTCCTTGGTTGTGTGAGAGCTGATGGAGAATCCATGTTGCGTGTAAACTATACCCACCATACGCTGACCTTGTAATCATTTCATTAAACTTTGAACTCTTAACTGTTGCCCCTACTTTTTAAATTAGTCCTTGATATGTTAAATAGGTTCCTGTAAGCGAATTAATCTTTATTCCTTTTACATGCAAAGGTACTGATTGTTGGTTGGGTATGTGTTTAATAGTTTTTTGTGAATGTTAAGCTGATATCGATTTCCATATCTTGTTATAAGCCGGAAATAAGCCATTTATAACCGAAACCTATACCATACATTTCTTTTGGTTTTCTTTAATATACGATATCAACAGGCACTTAACTATTCCTCCTTGCATGGCGCGTATGCAGTTAGAAGATTATCTTTTACTTTCTTTTGAATTGCTTGTTCACTTCATTTTCTCCTTGTCATAAGTCTGCACTCGACTTGCATGCTACCTTTTGAGTTTCTTTTTAGTAATCTTCTTGAATAGTATGCCTTAATTGGATGTTGGAGTGCATTTTGAACTAGGAGATTTGAAGCCTTATCCTTGTTGAGATTTAATTTAACTTTGGCGTAAACCAAGTTTTGTGTCCCTTATTTTATTAAGTTGTTAACAACGGATTTAGAAAAGAGTACTCGATGGCAAATCTATTATAGTTATTTAATGCATAAGTATTTATGTATGTGGACCAAATATATGGGTGTTTTATTATGATTTCTATATAATAGAGGAATGACAGGTGGCTATAAATTTACACATATGTCTATGTTGAATGTGAGTATTTATGCTTGCGGGTTTTGGAAATGTATTTATGGGTTGTTCATATTATATTTGTTTAAATAATTATGGCTTTTAATTTGTGGAAGTTTATTTGATTTATGTTATGGATTTTTTAGATCTTCCAGAGGCTAGGATTATAAGTTTTTTTGAAGGGCATTTAATGCTTGTCGATTTTAATTCCTTGCATGACTTGACTTTGGACTTAGCCATGCATGATGTAATGTATTATTGAAATATTTAAAATGTTGTATGATATTGCCATGTTATGAAAGGTATATTCCTGGTTTATTTTTTCGTGCATGATGGCTATCCTTGTTGTTGTCTGTTAGTGAAGTTTTGTATATAGGAAGAGTGGCTTTCGTTAGGGGCCAGAACCCTAAGAGGTTACCCTGGGGTAACCTATCCAAAGTAGTTAATCCAATGAAAACCTTAAACTTAAAGTGCTAAGGGTTGGGTAGTATTCACTTAATAACTCGGATTAATGTTTTGCCTCACCTAACACCTTAGTGCTTGCATAGATTAAGGGTAGGTTGAGATGGCCTGGAATGGCATAGTCGTTCATTTTGTCCTCTCAAAAAGTGTTTCGGTTCCACATGATTTCGTTTATGGGCCAGGAATCGGTAGAGATTACCAGGGTAACTCAGGATGAGGGTCAATAATCTAGGAAGATTCACCAAGGTAACCTAGAACAACTGTGTGATGACACTCTTATCCTTATACAAGTTTTGTGGTTTCTTATGTAGAGTCACCTTTGTTATTGTTGTTGCCTCTAAGAGCTTGTTAGTGAACATGTGATTTAGATATTGTCATGTCGTTATGTGATTTTCAACCATGTGATGTTATGTTCTATTCTCTTGTATGTTTGATTTTCTTTGTGGACCTAACATTATCTCCTAGCACGGGGGAGTAAAATTTCTAGTACCATGTGGTTGGGAGGAACGTGCTCTATCCTCCATTGGATCCCCATGCAGGCTATGCAGCTCGAGACGAGATTGTTCTTGATAGGTTCTTGGATTCACTTTTTTCATGGAGTGGACACTAAGTGTGCTCGTGAATGAGATTGAATGTATATGATAGTCATTCATATTGTATACTATCTTGATAGTTATATGAGGCTTTATTGTATTATTATTTTGATGTTACGAGATTTATTATAATCTCGCTTGATGTATTTTGAATGTAACTTGATTCCATCAAGATTTTTAATTGTATCATTCATTTGGAATATAGTTTATCTTTGTGTTTTATGTTAATGGTTTAGTGATGTGACATGATCGTACTTGTAATTGTTTAGTAACCTTGTCATGAAATCCTATGAAATATGTATAGATGTTTCTTAAGTACTTAAGTTGTAATCGAATGTGTGATAGGGTGAAAATAAGTGTTAGGAAAATAGCAGCAAACAAAAAGAGTGCAAATAACAATTAAAAACACCCTACACCTCAAGATTTGTCTAATGATTAACTTAACTAAGCAAAATGAAAGATTTCACCTTGTTGAGTTGTCCCTTTGGTTGGCCCTTCGATCTTCGATATTGTATGAGCTCCTTGGGTGGCAAGAGATGCAATTTATGAGATGATATGAGGATGTAAAATGGGTGAAAATGGATGCAAGTGTGCAAATTTGGCTAAGTATGGCTCAAGAGAAAATTTTGCAAAAGTTTGGCTAGCATAAATTATCTCCCAAAATGAGAGAGAAGAGGGGGTATTTATAGAGAATTTTGGTCTCTCTAGGGAAATGGATGGTTGAGATTGAGCCACCAAGATCAAGATGTGGGGCTAAGGTGAGTTGAGAACTCACAAGCCCTCACATCTTGACATGTGGCATGTGAAGTGGCTTGTAAGAGATGATGTGTACATGAGGTGGTGGAGGTACTACATAGTACCTTGGAATTGGACAAGATCTCCTCATAAAAGAGGTCCTTGTCCCCATGTGGGTGAGAGGACATGTGAGGAATTAAAAATTCCTCAAATATCCACATGGGAATGAGAGAAGGAATTTAAAATTCCTTGAAATGCATTGGAGGATTAAATGTGAATTAAAAATTCACATGGGGAAAGGGGTTCCTTCTCCAAAAGGAAAAAATATTTAATAGGGTTGATTTAGGAAAAATTCCATAAATGACATAAGGATTAGATTGTCCTAATTAAGTGATTAAGGTTGTGCAAGTACCTGATTAGACAAATTAATGACATATTAAAGGCAAGTGGTAGATTATGGAGAGTTCACATGTGACTTGATGTGACAAGTCAAATATCACATGGGGAAGAGAAAAATGAATTTAATATTCCTTGGAAGGATAAAAGGAATTAAAAATTCCTTGAAAGGTTGATTAGGCTAGTTAATGAAGGATTAGAGGAGGGTTAGGTGGCTAAAAGAGATTAAAGGCCAACTTGCAAAAGTTGGAGGATGTGACACATCTTAATCAAAGATTAGGCATGTGCACATACCTAATTATGAGATTAGAAGATGGATTAGGATTATATAAAAATGATGGAGGATGTGACATATGAGGAATTAAATAAATGTCATATTTATTGGGTGATCCCACAATAGTGGTTTACAATTTTTGGCCAAACTGGACACTGATATTTTTTTTTTAACACAATCTCCACATTCGGGCACCTATAGCGATTAAACTGTAAGGAATTTGAAGATGATGAAAACTAGAGTCTTGTCATATTTTGTTTGCAGATTCTAAAAATATTTTTTTCAATTTTTTTGGAATCAGATTGCACTTCTTTTTCCATCTCCCACGAAAATTAGTTTTTTTCAAAAAATAGCATTTTTAAAAAGTGACACGCCAGATAACGATAACTTTTTTTCTCGAAAGATAAAAAATTCCAATTCTTTTCAAATTTAGATTTATAACCTTGATATCTAAGTGCTTCCAATTTGGTTACATAGTTTTTTTATTGAATATTTTTCTTTTTAATCAAGTTTCAAAGTCAAATCAATTACAATTCGTGACATAACATCTAATCGCATAACGCATAACTTTTGCATCAGATGTATCGTACCCTATTTATTTATTTTGTTGGATCAAAGGACTCCAATATTTGGTGCAAATTTACATTAAAAAAATTGATAATCTTCATTTTTCCACTTGTGCGCACGTAGCTTTGTTTTAGTGAAAACCTATATTTAATAAAACTTAAAAAATAGATAGATAATATAATCAAAACATACTAAAATTATATTCGTTGGATAGCTCGTTTTGAGGGGAACCCGATACTAGTTGGGTTTTTGAGATCTCCTCCATTTTCATTCTCAAATCGAGCTTCAAAGTGCAAAATTTTCAACAATTCTGGTGCCTTAGGAAGTAAGGATGAAAACAGATGGGTTCGGCCAAACAAGTGTTCGGTCGAACAAATTAGAAATGTTCGGTCGAACAGGGGTTTGACCAAACCCATGTTCGACCGAACCACCCACACATGGAATAAAAAAAAAGAATTTAAATGGGTTTGACCGAACATTCTAAATATGTTCGGTCGAACACCTTGTTTTTAATATTAATATAGATATTATTTATATTATTTTTAAATGATAACTTAAATTTGATGGCCATATGACCGTATTTAAAGATTTTTTCTATAGAATACAATCAAAATTTTAAGAAGATTGTAAAAGGAGATA
>VDFB02000003.1:169949389-170020067 GCA_007258455.2 Sequoia sempervirens | reverse complement strand
TTTAGTGGGTTCGCTCGAAGGGGGGTTCTATGGGTTTGCTCGAACCAAAAGTTCGTTCAAACCCCCAAAAACCAATTTTTTTTGCATGGGGTCATTTTTTTGCAACTTTTCCTTCCTCACTACAATTGTAAACCAATTTTGTGGGTTTACCTTGTAAGATGTGTAAGGAATCTTCCAAAGCTATTTTTAGCATATTCTAAGCACCCAAGCTTGAGGAAGGAATATTTGCATGTTTGACCATTGTAAGGGGTGTGAGGGAATATGTTACATGTGTCATGTGGATTTGGATGCCCCTTTCCTTCTAGATGCTTCTTGAAGCTTGTATCACTCTAAATATTGAGTGCCTTGCATTGTAGAATGCATAGTTTGTTTTGTAGGTAATGAAGTGTTGCTAGGTTAACTCTAGAATAGGTGTTTGTGACGAAGCACTTGTGTAGAAGCTTTGTACTTGGGCTGTATTGTAACTCCTATTTGAAGTGATATAGAAGTATTGTGCTTTCGAAGGGTGGGGTTTTATACCCAAAAGGGTTTTCCCCATGTATGTCTGGTGTATGTTGTTTCTTGTGTACTTGTTCTATTCCATTATTCCTATGTGTTTCTCATTACTGTAACTATATAAGGTGTTAAAATGATTTTTTTGTAACTCTACCCTACTTAGATTAGTGTAGGAAGTTGTTTTTGCTCACCAGAATTCCTTTCAAAAGCAATCATTATAGATGCTACCACTTATAAATGTCCTCTACATGTTGAAATCTATTTATTTAACAAAACATGTTCTTGAGAATACAAGTCTACATTTGATATTTAAAGTTCTATGTGAAAGAAATCATTATAGATGCTACCATTTATAAATATTCTTTACATATTGAACTCTATTTATTTTTTATCTCATTCTAGATTTTATCACCTCCATTTGAAGTTTCGAGCAAGTCTATAATACACTCAAACCTCGCGTTTCTTCACCACTCAAGTATATAGATAAATACTAACTAAAAATGTATGTCTTTGCTAGCTATCTATGGGATTTATCTAAACAAACTTCACCACATGAAATCTATGTCATATCCACTTACATTAATACAAATAAATTTGATTTTAAAGAATGATGTGTCATTTATTAATGTCTTCTTATTTACTTTCAAATTTATTCCTATACATTGATATTTTTTTCTAAGAGTAATTTGTCACTTTACTAGGAGCTTTAGCAAAATACACAAAAAAAAACCTTTCTTTTTAAGCTATACTAAGTCCATTTATTTAAATAGCATTTTGACTTTGTTATCTCCTAGAAATGCACCCTATGCAAAGTTATAAAAACTGAGCTTTCTAGAGAAAGATGGGATCATTTCAAGGCTGTGGGTCACCTAAAGTTGAAATGAACCTCCAGAGAAGGCCGGCTTCCTTTGTGCTATCACCTAAACTACTAATCTTTGTGAGGTAAAGGGAGAAGGAATACATAAATTAGAAACTACTCCTATGGTGATACACCAAATTTGTTCGGGAGACATATAACACATCTTAGACACACAATTTCAGTCAATGACAAAAGTATTGTCTTACACAAGTCAATCACATGCGTTTTCTGCATAAACATTTCATGAAAAGGTTCATATGGCTACACCCCTAGAAGGAAGAAACAACTTCACAACTAGAGAATACTGCACTATAACACATCTCACAACCTGCAAAATACATATTGCTCTACAGAAAGGTGCTGAAATAAGACATAACCACAAGGAATCATATAGTTTCACAAGTAGTTTCATCAATTATACGAATGCACACAATTTAATAGAGAGATTGAAAAGGTGAAGCGTTTATGCTTATTGATTTCAATGGTGAATACTGATATACATGTCTGTCATGAGCTACAAAAGATAGCCTCTCTTCTGCAAAGAACTCTACAAGTTACAGAAGCAGAAAAGTACCAAGTCCGAACTATATACAAAAAGGAAAAAAATGCCCTATATACAAAAGAGTGTCAGCCCCTTAGGGCCTACAAAATATCTCCCTTCGGGATAAATCTCCCTCAGATATTTTTGATGAAATTAATGTTGCATCCCTGTGGCCATGTCGATGTGGAGTCGCTCAAGGAAAGGCCTCCTTGATCTTTTGCAACTACCGCATTCACTTCTGGTCTTTGTGTCCTTCTCGAACCTCCCTGGTTGAGCTGCCTTGAATGCTTCTAACTTCAGAGCAGGTCCATGTCGGCTCACATTCTGTTGATCTTTCTCTAACTGGTCAAACTGCCACGGTCTGCTTGTAGCTCCCTCTGATTCTCTGGGCACACTCCACATAGATTCTTCAGGAGGTCAAAAGCTCTTCCTGCAGAATCGCATGTCGGTGAGACACTAATTGTGTCTCCCCGATGCAATTATACCCTCCTACAACCATCAGCAAAACATGTGAGAGTCGGTGAGACCTCCTAGCGAGCCGCAAAAGTCATATTGATACCACCAAAACCCATTGGCAAGACAATCGGCATTGGTTAGAAGTCATAGCGAGCTTCATTGAGTCGCACCGATACCCTTTCCATCGCTTAGTCATCTGCATTCGGCAAGAGGTCCTTCAATTGATAGGAGGTCATACCACTCTTTGTGAGTTATATCGTTGTGCTCCTTCGTCGGCAGGACATCGTGTGTCGGTGAGAGCTCATGCCGAAGGCAATATAGTATCGGCGAGCCCATTTCATGGTCGGGGAGACTTCCTTTCTTTCGCCGAGACCCCTTTTTGGTCGGCGGGACCTTTTGCCGAATTCAAATTTTCCACTGAGACTCCCCGGCGGGGACCACCATTCCATGTCGGCGAGATCAACTCCCTTTCGCTAAGACATCATATCGAAGGGGAAACCCATTCAGCGAAACCTCCGCGCTTTGGCCAGACCTCCTGGCAGATACAAGTATTTCTCCCCGAGCTCCTTCCATTTCGGCCAGACTTTGTTGTGACCCCCTTTCTGTCGGCGGGACTTCTTCCCGAACCCATTATCTTTTGGTGATCTCATTTCATTTCGGGAAAATCACCAACGGTCAGTGAGACCTCTCGCCGAGCTCCCTCTTGTCTCCCCGTTGACATCTCTTTTCGTTGAGACCACTTGTTTGTTGCCGAGACTTCCTAGCGAACTCCACCTATTTTCCTGAGCCCTCTTCATTTCGGTGAGACCCCCTGTTAGTCACCAGGACTTCATACTGAAGGAAAAACCTTATGCTGACGGTGAAACCCCCTTCGACAGGACTTCGTTTGTTCGCCGAGACCTCCTGCCGAAAGAAAACTGTCTCCCCTAGCGCCAACTTGGTGAATAACTGTCGGTGTAACTCCCGCCGATCGGGAAGACCTCTCAGCGGGCGACAAGACCTTATGCCAAGAGCTCCTTGATGAACAACTGTCGGCATGACCCCTTACAAGTGGAGAGATACATGAAGACTCCTGGCAACCCGAAAGTCCTGGTGACTGGTTTATTCAACCACATAGGATGCACTGCTAGTTGGCAAGACAACAGGAAGGTCTTGCCGACTTCTTTCTCTGGTATTTTTGTGCCAAAATGATTGAGGCAGACTCTTCGAATGATCTCCTTGCGAAATGTCATCAGACGTATGACCTAACCCTCGATACCAATGTTATCAATCGACCCTTATGAACATCTGAAACACAATTAATCCTGCCTGATTAAGCCTGTAGGTGAAAATTGAGCAACATTTCTGGTGACCTTTGCTGAATGTTTGCCTGCTAAACATGGAAACCAGTAGCGTAGGCCTATCCATTGGGCACGAAGTCATTGGGAAAACTCAGGAACAGACCTGGAACAACTTTGTACATGGCCATAACATATTTGTGACTCGAGAAACAAATGACTTAGATAATTTCTTGAAAATAGGAAAAACTGCTGAATGGAAACTACTTATGTGTTGGAACAACACTTAGGGAATTGAAACAACTAAACCTATTCTAACCTAAACTAACCATCAAAGAAGCTGGTGAAATAAAACCATTCACTGGCTCTGTGAAATAACTACCCCTCCTGACTAATAAAAGATGAATTGCAAGTTGATGACTTGCAGACAAAACATGACAAAAGAGAGAAAATGCCCATACTAATTGCAGAACACTTGAAAAGACAAAGATAAATCCACTTACCATTTCAAATTGATCGCAAAAACTGATGTCTACAAATGGATAAGTGGATATATCCTATTGTTCTAATGTAGTAACTGCATCAAATTTTTCTGGAACAATAGCACACTCTGCTCTCCTTAGTTGTTAAACAAACATTTAATTGAGCATCCTCTGGAAAAGATAAACTCCTTGCTCTTAATGCTGATTTTCTTGTGAAAATATGCTTCTTCTCTGTCTTACATAATGGTAATCTCATTTGAATGAATTGGCTCAGAGGTCAGTGAAATGTCCACTTCATTCACCCTATCAAATTGGTCAAATGCTGTCAAGTTATGGTTGTCTTGGATTTTCTGCATATTGATCAACACACCACCATCATATTCCTCAGTATGTTGATCAACATTTGGCATTAGGGATTGTATCATAAATTTTCCTTCAGTTCCCTCCATAAAATCAGGAAGCTCATCAAGTAAATCAGTGAGGGATTGAGGTACAGGCTCTTTTTCATTTGATATACTGATATCTACCTGATGCACTTCACTAAAAGGTCGTTTATAATCCAAGCTTGAAATGAAAATCTCTAGGTCATCCTAGAACAAATCCTCATCATTTTGCACAGTACCAGTCCCCTTAATAATAAGAGGACTATTGTTTTCCTCAGGATGACACTCTTGAGGGAAGACAAACTTTTGCTCTATTGCATCTATATGATCTTTCAAGACATACTTTTGTTGATCATGCTCATCTTGATGGAAGAACACCTTGTCATTGGTGTTATCACCTTTTTGCTGTTGAAACCCTATCACTGATGATTGTTTAGACATGCTTTTTCCAACCTCATTATCAAAACCAGGAAGTTCAGAAAACAAGTTAATCAAGGTTTCATCACTCTGTTCAACAAAACTAGGAAGCTCATTAGATGAATATGACATAACTCCATGTTCAGCTATCATTTCTTGTTTAGAACTTTGTTGTCCTAGTTGTCCCTGTTCATCAATCACTTGTAACAACCCTAATTTTTCATTTTGAACTTCATGCTCAAATGTATCAAAACCCAAAAGAGTTTCATCTACCTCAAAAACTTCTTTTATCTTGTCACTAGGCTGACTTTGTAATTGAAAAGACTGCTCTTGAGGGATAATGGACTGAGTTTCCTCAACTACAGGATTTTGCACAGGATGAAAACTCCTAAAATTTGGAATTTCAAACTTAGGTGCTAGCTTAATTCAAGAATTAGAAGACTTACTTTGTTGATCTTACTGATTGGTTCTAGAACAGTCAAGGATTCTTCGAAACAAGTGTCTTCTTGCTGCTCAATCCTTTGCTGCTGCAATTGATAACACCTAATGGCTAAATGCAAAGGATTCATATTCTTAAGCTTCTCCCAGAGGATTAAGTCATCTTGATCAATAAGTTGCTCCTCCTCTGCTTTCTTTTCAATAGAAGTTTCATTCTATTCAAAGCTTGGAACATTGAATCTTGTGTAGTGAGGTCCTTCCTCAAAGAAAGGATTTGAAAAGGAAGCAGCTGATTGGGGCATTTGAGAAATTTTCTCATCAGAAGAGTTAGACTAACTTTGTTCAAATTCTTGTACTAAATGGGATCCTCTTTGTGTCTCAACTTCTTGCTGATGAATATAAGCTTGATAAGCAAGCTCCTCCTGCTGCCTATTGACCTCCTGCTGATTTTCAATTTCTTCAAATTGATTTTGGAAATATAAAGAC
The DNA here is from genome assembly GCA_007258455.2 of Sequoia sempervirens. NCBI lineage: Eukaryota > Viridiplantae > Streptophyta > Pinopsida > Cupressales > Cupressaceae > Sequoia > Sequoia sempervirens. Next base: position 170,014,233 of record VDFB02000003.1, on the reverse strand, counting down.
ATATTCTCTATACTCATTTCATCTAAATTTTGAGGCTCATATGAAGAATAAATTTGCTAATTGGAGATAAAATAATCCTCCTGGGGTTGTTGATGAGCATAAGCATGCCACTGCTGAACTTGTGCAGGGGTGGGTGGGTAGGCCAATTGAGCTTGCTGGTAACTCGCTGCTACATAATTATTTTGAGTAAAACTAGCGGTATCTTCAATAGGGTATGATTGATAAAAAGATGCAGGCACCATACCTTCATGAAATGGTGAATGGTAAGACACACTACCATGAAACCAACACTTAGACTGCTGAAACCAGTTACTTCAGGCTTGGAGTCGCCAGGTATGTTAAAAGCTTGCCTCCAAAGGTAGAAAATACTGCTATACACACCAAATGGTAGTAATACATGGTACAAAAGGGACTGACACAATTAGTTCTCTGTCCCATTGGGTGTGCCAAAACTGTTATCTCCTAGAAATGCACCCTATGCAAAGTTATAAAAACTAAGCTTTATAGAGAAACATGGGATCATTTCAAGGCTGTGGGTCACCTAAAGTTGAAATGAACCTCCGGAGAAGGCCGGCTTCCTTTGTGCTATCACCTAAACTACTAATCTTTGTGAGGTAAAGGAAGAAAGAATACATAAATTAGAAACTACTCCTATGGTGCTACACCAAATTTGTTCGAGAGACATATAACACATCTTAGACACACAATTTCAGTCAATGACAAAAGTATTGTCTTACATAAGTCAATCACATATGTTTTCTGCATAAACATTTCATGAAAAGGTTCATATGGCTACACCCCTAGAAGGAAGAAACAACTTCACAACTAGAGAATACTGCACTATAACACATCTCACAACCTGCAAAATACATATTGCTCTACAGAAAGGTGCTGAAATAAGACATAACCACAAGGAATCATACAGTTTCACAAGTAGTTTCATCAATTATACGAATGCACACAATTTAATAGAGAGATTGAAAAGGTGAAGCATTTATGCTTATTGATTTCAATGGTGAACATTGATATACATGTCTGTCATGAGCTACAAAAGATAGCCTCTCTTATGCAAAGAACTCTACAAGTTACAGAAGCAGAAAAGTACCAAGTCCGAACTATATACAAAAAGGAAAAAAATGCCCTATATACAAAAGAGTGTTGGCCCCTTAGGGCTTACAAAAATATCTCCCTTCGGGATAAATCTTCCTCAGATCTTTTTGATGAAATTAATGCTGCATCCCCGTGGCCATGTCGGTGTGGAGTCGCTCAAGGAAAGGCCTCCTTGATATTTTGCAACTACCACATTCACTCTTGGTCTTTGTGTCCTTCTCAAACCTCCCTGGTTGAGCTGCCTTGAATGCTTCTAACTTCAGAGCAGGTCCATGTCGACTCACATTCTATTGATCTTTCTCTAACTGGTCAAACTGCCACGGTTCGCCTGTAGCTCCCTCTGATTCTCTGGGCACACTCCACGTAGATTCTTCAGACGGTCAAAAGCTCTTCCTGCAGAATTGCATGTTGGTGAGACACTAATCGTGTCTCCCCGATGCGATTATACCCTCCTGCAACCATCGAAAAAACATGTGATAGTCGGTGAGCCGTAGAAGTCATATTGATACCACCAAAACCCATTGGCAAGACAATCGGCATCGGTTAGAAGTCATAGCGAGCTTCACTGAGTCGCACTGATACCCTTTCCATTGCTTAGTCATCCGCATTCGACAAGAGCTCCTTTAGTTGGCAGGAGGTCATACCGCTCTTTGTGAGTTATATTGCTGTGCTCCTCCATCGGAAGGACATCGTGTGTTAGTGAGAGCTCATGTCGAAGACAATATACTATCAGCGAGTCCATTTCATGGTCGGGGAGACTTCCTTTCTTTCGCTGAGACCCCTTTTTGGTCGGCGGGACCTTTCGCTGAATTCAAATTTTCCACTGAGACTCCCCAGTGGGGACCACCATTCCATGTCGGCAAGATCAGCTCCCTTTCGCTGAGACATCATACCGAAGGGGAAACCCATTCGAAAAAACCTCCGCGCTTCAGCCATACCTCCTGGCGGATACAAGTATTTCTCCCCGAGCTCCTTTTGTTTCGGCCAGACTTTGTTGTGACCCCCTTTTTGTTGGCGGGACTTCTTCCCAAACCCATTATCTTTTGGTGATCTCATTTCATTTCGGGGAAATTACCAACGGTCGGTGAGACCTCTCGCCGAGCTCCCTCTTGTCTCCCCGTTGACATCTCTTTTCGTCGAGACCACTCGTTTGTCGCCGGGACTTCCTAGCGAACTCCACCTATTTGCCCGGGCCCTCTTCATTTCGGTGAGACCCCTTGTTAGTCGCCGGGACTTCATACCGAAGGCAAAACCTTATGCCGATGGTGAAACCCCCTTTGGTGAGACTCCGTTTATTCACCGAGACCTCCTACCGAAAGCAAACCGTCTCCCCTGGTGCCAACTTTGTGAATAACTGTTAGTGTAACTCCCGCCAGTCGGGAAGACCTCTCAGCGGGCGACAAGACCTTATGCCGAGAGCTTCCTGATGAACAACTGTCGGCATGACCCCTTACAAGCAGAGAGATACATGAAGACTCCTGGCGACCCGAAAGTCCTGGCGATTGGTTTATTCAACCACATAGAACGTACTGCTAGTCGGTAAGACAACAAGAAGGTCTTGCCGACTTCTTTCTCTGGTGATTTTTGTGCCAAAATTATTGAGGTAGACTCTTCGAATGAGCTCCTTGTGAAATGTCATCAGACTCATGACCTAACCCTCGATACCAATGTTATCAATCAACCCTTATGAACATCTGAAACGCAATTAATCCTACCCGATTGAGCTCGTAGGTGAAAATTGAGCAACAGTCATGTAGAAAGAGCACTATATACAATATTATGGAAATTTTTTAAGTTATACATCATGATAAAGTAACAACAACAATTAATATTTGCTAGACTTTTAATTAGTCACTATCAACAATACTTTCAACTATGTTGTAATTTCTCTATCATGACAAAGTAATTACAACAATGATGATCTATTTTTTTATTTTGACTTAAATTTGATGAAATATAATATAAATTCAAACATACTAGTAACACTCTTCAACAACAACAATATATATTTCCAACTCAACATGAATAAACATTTCATAGGACCACTTGTTGTTCACAACTCAACATGAATAAAGCTTTACAAGGATTACTTATTGATCACAACTCAACATGAATAAATTTTTACTAAGATAACTTTATTATCATGCTTGGTCAAACATCAACAAAAATAAAGATCAAGTCTTCAAAATAGGCATGTATCAAATAGAAACTAAGGAAACATGCACACCACTTTATCAACAATTTCATATCCATTTTATTTTATTTCGAAGATATTTAAAAAAAAAATCTTATAAAGAGAAGAAATATGTCAAATATTGTATATTAAAAATTAAAAAAAAATTGAAACTAATTATTAAAATAAATCAAATAGACAAAATTAAAGACAATACAATGCATACTAATTGAGTCCCATTTACGTTAAATTTTTGTATTACAAAATAAATTATATTCTTACAATATTTCAAAGGTAACTATTAGTCTCTATGTGGCACAATACACACATAAAGACATATTTTTGCTTGATAAAGAAGGAATTGATTGACAACTCAATGTAATATCATGACATAACTGCTACTTTAAATTACTATATATAAGATAGATACCCTTTCTTATAAATTATTATAAATTTACTTTATGTACATCATATTTAAATGGTTGAAAATATAAAGTGGGAGAAATACATCTCAAATTTTCACCTGTATTGAGTAAATATCTGAAGTTTAAATATACTTTTGATCTATTAATTTTAGATTTTTAGCATATTTTGTGTTTTAATTTAAATGAGTGGATATGTACATTTGTTACAAATGTAATTTATAATTATTCTTGTCTAAAGATTTTGCGGACATCATTTCTATTTGGTTCTACTATATTATAACAATGTGTTATTATTATTATCTAATCTTACTTCATTACTTTTGTACAAAAATGATTAGGAAGAGTTGAAGGTGCATGTACTTAATAATACACAATTAATATAATAGTGTGTTGTGCAATCCAATATCGTCTAACCTCTACTTCAAATACAATTTCAGCTATCGAATCATTGATGAAAATAAGGTACAAATCTAAAAACATGTTGCATAAAGTTCGTAGAATTATATGAAAATTTAAAAGTATTAAAACTCGCATTTACAATAGCAAAAAATCAATCTACAAAGATACTTTATCAAGTAAAGTTGATCATCAATAACTCTAATAATTTAGACATTATTATAATTATTTATATAATAATTATAAATTATCACAATTCTCATTTATAATAATAAATAATCAATATAAAAAAAGTACTTTATTGAATAATCACTTGCTCATCAATAACTAGATTCTCATTCTAATAATAAAATTTTACAAGACAAAACATATTTTATCGTTACAATATTTCAAAGACAAATACCTCCGTCACTACTTGATACTTATTACTAAATATTAAATAGTTTAACAAAACAAACAATCCAAAAAAACAAATTTACACTCCATTCATACTTTAAAAAAAATAATTCCTCTATTTTAAAAATTACTAAATACTAAAGAAAAATATCAAGAGGACCTCCTTGGACTTGATCATTTCTGTAGTCTTTGAAAAGAAAAGGTTTATAACGACGTGGATAGTGGTCATCTATGAGCTCCTCAGGTACGCGTACCTCCTTTTCCTTGGGAAAATTCCAAAAGAATCCCACAGAAAGCCTTGGTTCCTTCCCTCCATACGCTACACGATGCTCTGCACTCCAAAATCTATCATTGCTCCAAATCTGCAACCAAAAAAATATCACCATTCATCTTAAGAAAATAATTGAACTAAAATAGCTTTATAAAAACTGTGGAATTAGTCTACCTTTAGGGCCTGGGCAATGACCACAATGAATGATGTGGGCAGAGGTTTTACACTGAACCACTCGCCTTGTTTGGAGCGCATTTCAAGACCTCCCACTTGGTCATTGTAAAGGATTGTCATCACGCCGACATCCTTGTGCTCTTTGAGAACAATGCCATTTGCATTGCTTCCTTTTTCGCACTCAGAGAAATAATTGAGACGAAGCAAACCTTCACATTGTACAAAATCAATCTCAAAATGTTTGTTGAGTCCCAGACCCTGAAGGATAAGTTTTATAAGGGAATTTGTCAGATCGGCTAACTTGGAACTGTATGTTCTTAGGTTGTCGCTGCATAAGACGCCCAAAAAAGTTAAATTATTATCTACTAATTGTGCACAGTATGATACTTTAGTGTTATGGAGAAGCTCGATAGTCACAAATTCATTTTATATGAGATTACTATTTTTTCCCTCTAGTTTATACTAGTACAGAAAAATAATGATTTCCTTATTCAATTTAGGTTAATTAAATCAATGTACTTAAAATTAGTTGTTCATGGAAACCTCGAAATTTACGAGAAATAATGCAACGAAGAAATTGTGAGATAAGGAGAAAAGTAAGAGATTTTGTTTGGTATAGATTTTTTTTAAAAGTTCTAGTTATGCAGAAATGTAAAATGACTAACTATGCAGATGAGGTGTCAAAGGTAGATATACAATAGAATCCAACTACAAATAGAATGATTACATTTCTCCATTCAGATATGGTAATGAAGTTCTATTTGGCACCACAAATGATCTTATCATAACTACATCATTGCAATCAAATTTATGAAGAACAATAGTGCTAATATATGCCCCTTCCAATTGATTGCATTCATATAATGTAAAAAATTGGACAAGAGGAGAGAATATATAAGCATGATAAAACATGCAATATAGTCAAAGATGTTATCATGTGATGAGTATATAAACACACAAGTTGGAGATAATCACCGAGGCATGTGTAAAATGTTGCCCCTAGTATAGGAAAATGACAAGATAAGAACAACCATAGATGATAGATAAGAATTATGTAACCACATCAAGAACATAGTAAGCATTAATATCTATAACACCATATAAGCTCAAAAAATAATAGGTATAAGATAAATATTGAAGAAAATATCTAGGAGAATTGTATTAGATGCCCCTGAGGTTTCCCCTCATGATAAGGCAATAATAAGTCATCATAAGCACAATAAAGTATGCCTCATCGGATAAAAACAATGTGAGTATCACCACCTAGGATGATCAAGAATAAATATGAAATTTTGTCATGAAGATGTAGGTTATAAATGCTACCACAAGAAAAATAACTTAGATTATAATGAATACACCATCACATAATACATGAAATTGTGTGTCAATAAGTCATACTATAATTAATAGTGTCAAATAATTGTGACTAATGTCATCATGTATTAGATGTAAATGAATGGGGAAAATAATATTGTATAGTGGTAAACATACCCTAACTATATATAGTAAGTAATTTTCTTGAAATGACACTCTCTCGCTTGCCATTTGAATTACTCTCCTTCCCGTGCCCCTCCTACAACTACCTTCATGAGCTCTTTTGATGTAGTCATTGCCTCTGCCAATGATGCCCTATTGGGTGTTATTACTCTTGTTGGGTCTTTTTCTACCCTTGACACTTTTATTGGAGATGTTTTTGTCATCCCTAATTGGCCTGTGTTTGGGCTTGGGATTGTTCAGAATTGTAAGAATTGGCTATGAAGGTAGCCACCCAAGATCTAGAGGCCTAATAAAAAGCACAAGCATAAAAGAGATAGAAGCAATATGACAAGAATAAACTGTATTTTGCCAATAATGCAAATAGAATGGAATGAGCAGTACAAAAGTACATAGGAGACCCCTTGGTTATATAGCCAAGGTGAGAACATAGAAGGGCATAAGATTATGACAAGTGTCGTAATCTTATGACATGAACTCAAAAATATGAGAAGGAAAAACCTCGAGTGAGGAAAAATCCCCCCCAAAAAGAGAGAATGAAGGAGTCAAGTGACCTCCTCAGATGAAACATCCCACACCCCCAAGAGAGCTCACAAATGATGATATATACTCTCAGTGAAGGGTTTGGTGAAGATATCTGCAACCTGCTCTGCTATAGGACAATACTGCAAATCAATGACCTGCTCCTGTATCAACTCTCGAATGTAGTGCATATGAATCTCAATGTGTTTGGTCCTCTAATGGTGAACTAGATTCTTCGAGATCTAGATGGCACTCTGATTGTCACAATGAATGACTGTAGGATGTGGAATAGTGAAGCCAAACTCAGTGAGAATATTCTGAAGCCAAATAGCCTCAGTAGCGGCATTAACAACCCCTCGACACTCAGCCTCAGTCGAAGAAAGAGCAATAGCATGATGCTTCTTACTCTGCCAAAAAATGGGGCCAGAACCAAGATGAAAGCTATAGCCAGAAGTGGACTTACGATCATCAAGATTGCCAGCCCAATTAGAATCTATATATCCCACCAAGGTAAGCCATGTACTTGCTGTATAGTGAATCCCATGATGATCATGTGTACCCTGTATGTAATGCAAGATGCGTTTGGCTGCTTTCCAATGAAGCTCATGTGGTTCTTGTATAAACTGTGAAACCATGCCAACTGCAAAGGAGATATCAGGGTGTGTGTGAGTCAAGTAGATGAGACTCCCAACAAGCTGACGATACAAAGTGGCATCAACAATTGGAGTAGAACACTTAGCCTCAAGCTTGAATCCTAAAAGAAAGGGAGTCGAAGCAGGCTTACAATCAACCATGTGAAATTGGACTAGAAGATCAAGAGCATACTTGGGTTGAGAAAGAGAAATCCCAGAAGTTGACTGTGTGATCTCAATCCCGAGAAAATAGTGCAAAAGGCCCAAGTCATTCATAGAAAATCTGTCCTGCAAAGCAGCTTTGACACTTCCAATGATGGATGAGGTACTCCTTGTAATGATCAAGTCATCAACATAGAGCACAAGTAGCAAGTGAGAGCCATCTTGTCACAAAATGTAGACATTCGGATCTGAATGACACCTTGTGAATTCTGCTGAGAGAAGAAAGGAATCCATCTTGGCATACCAAGCCCTAGGGGCCTATTTGAGGCCATAGATAGACTTCCTCAATCTACAAACCAAAGAAGAATCCTGTATGAATCCTTGTGGCTACTCCATGTAAATCTCCTCATGAAGATCCTTGTGAAGAAATGCACTCTTCACATCCATCTGATGCACAACCCAACCATGAGCTACAAGAATAGCAAGTGTCAAGCGAATGGAGTTCATCTTAGCAACAGGTGCAAAGGTCTCTGTATAATCAACACCTAGAACCTGTGAGAAACCTTTTGCCACAAGCCGAGCTTTGTATTTATCCACACTTCCATTCATGGCATACTTAGTCCAATAGATCCACTTACATCGAACCATCATTCTCCCCTTAGGAAGAGGAACCAAATCCCATGTGTGATTCCTCATCATGGAACTATACTCTTTCTCCATTGCTAAATCCCATTTAGGAATTCCTGAAGCATCCTTAAAGGATTGTGCATCTGAAGCACTAGAAATATAAGCATGTGGAAAATCCTGATATTGTGACCGAGTCCTTTGAGTATTTGAAGGATCCCCAACAAGAGAACCTGCTGACTCAAGAGTCTGTCGAGCCCAACGAGGTCTAGTAGGAGATGAAGGACGAGGCTCCTCAACTGCAAGTGGACCCTGTGAAGGTGTGATCCAATGAGTCAGAGTTGAGGAAGAATCATCACTTTCCACTATGGAGGAAGGAAGAGGAGGATTAGAGGCCAAGCTAGGAGAACTTTCCTCAAAGTGAACACTCCTCTCAATGAATAACTCATGTGTCTCTGGATCCAAAAATCTATATGCCTTAACACCTTCAGGATATCCAACAAAGATGCAAGGCCTACTCTGAGGTTCCAATGCCTTGCGCTTCTCTGGAGGTATGCATGCCCAAGCTAGACAACCAAAAACTTTGAAGTGTCTCACAACTGGTTTTCTGCCACACAAAGCCTCAGAAGGAGTCATACCCTTCAAAGCTTTATGGGGAACCCAATTTTGGATGTGAGTGGCACAAATGATAGCTTCTGCCCAAAATTGAGGACCAAGAGAACGAGCATGAATCATGCAGCTAGCCATCTCCTTAAGGGTTCTATTCTTTCATTCAACAACACCATTCTGATGTGGAGTGTATGCAACTGAATGTTGAAGATCAATCACCTCAAGAGTACAAAATTCCTCAAGTCTATTGTTCACATATTCCCTTCCATTGTCTATGCGAAGAATCTTGACTTTCTTCCCTGATTGCTTCTCAACATGAGCCTTGAAGGCTAGAAATCTGTCAAACACTTCACTCTTGTGAACAAGAAAGTAGACCCATGTGAAGTGGGAGTAGTCATCAATGAAGGTGAGGACATAGCAGGCCTTGCTGAATGATGACATTGGAAATGGACCTACTACATCACTGTGAACCAATTGAAGAACTTCCAAAGCTCTCCAAGACTTCCCTTTTTCAAACTTCTCTTCTGGATGCTTACCCATGGAACAACCTGAACATACACCTTTTGAAAAGCTGATTTGAGGCAGTCCTATAACCATATCCTTCGAGCTAAGATGCTGAAGATAGCGGTAATTGAGATGTCCAAACCGCTCATGCCATAGCTTACTTTTTTAATTTGAATGAGTGAGCAAGGCTGTAGAAGGAGACTTAGGCACAAAGTGGGAGAATGAGTAAAGCTGTGTGTTGTGATTGGCTTGTCCCACTACAACCAAGGCATCATCCTTAAGTTCTTTGACCTCAACTGAATTTGGTAGAAACTCAACTTTTTTTCCATCTCCAAAGTGAGTGATTTGGTAGATTGAAAGAAGATTGGCACTCAAGTTAGGAACATAGAGAACATTCTCAAATGTTCCATTATCCATGTCAACCGAACCTTCACCTTCAACTTCCACTTGATTATCATCTCCTATGAAGATGTGAGGTACCTTAGATGGCTCCAAAGAAGAAAATTGTTCCCTTGAAGAACCCATGTGATGAGTGGCACATGAGTCAAGTATCCATTGCTATGAAGAACCTGAAGTAGCCACAAATGCTTTCCCTTTTCCTTTTGATTGTGATGAAGTGGAAGGAGATGAGTCCTTCTTCTTGTAGACAGATGGAAAATTGATGTTGTTCTTCTTGATGATATTTGTCAACGAGCATAAATTTGCTTAGTGTGGCAATGATTCTCATCATGAACAAACTTCTTGCAATATGAACAAGTTGGTCTCTCCTTCTTCCTTGAATTTCCCTTCTTGGGAGAAGATGAAGAATTCCCTTATGAAGAATTCCCTTGTTTTGGAGAGGATGATTGTGCTTTATCTTGTTGTGTCTTTGGCTTAGATTGCATTTGCTTCTTGTTGGAACCCTTTCCTCGAGTCCCTTGATTCCCTTGATTAGCCACCAAAGCTTTGGACTTTGAAGACTTGAGAATCCCCATGCTTATCAACTTTGCTTGCTCTAACATCAAAATTTCTGTGAATGCATCAAATGAAGGCATAGTGAAAGAACTACCAACTGTCAAGCGATGGGTTTGGAAGCTAGAAACAAATGCTGTATATTCTGATGAAAGCTTTCCCAACAAATTGTAGAACAACTGTGCATCCTTCTTATCAATGCCACAATCCTTAAGCTGTTCTCTTAGCTCATTTTCCTTAGTGACATAGTCTTGGATTGTATCAAAATTCTTGGGATCTAACATTGTGAGATCATTTTCAAGCTGATAACCTCTAATCTCATCAACTTGGCCATACAATTGACCAAACTTTTCCCAAGCTTCTTTAATTGTTTTACATTTTTCAATTTGAAAGATGAGGTCTTTTGATACATATTTCCTTAATGTTCCAAGAGCCATAGTATTTTTAGTGAGCCAATCCATATGAGCATTAGGATCAACTTTAGGATCAGGTGGTGCAACAACAGTTCCATCAATATAATGAATTAATCCTTTTTCCATTAACTTACTCCAAGCATCAATTTTCCAAGAAGCACAGTTATGTGGAGTTAACAAAGGAAACTTAGGAGAACCCATAGCAACAAACTAAAAGAGAACAAGATAGAGAGAGAGGCACAATCGCACAAGACACCCCCCCAAATTCACTCAATTAAAGAACCCCCCCCAAAAAAAAGATGATTTGGCACTTTATACTTAGTGCATGTACAATGGCCACTTGCAAGCCAAGCAAAGTGGGCTTCTGATTTTCAGTGTTTTACAATAGCCTTAAATAGGATACAACAGACTCAAATGACTGATACAAAATACCAAACTGAGATCTTATCTTTACAAATGCCAAAATAGGCCAAAAATGACGAAGTGTTGAAAGTACAATTTCTGATCAGAATTACTACAAAATGATAGCACCACTGTGAAGTTTAGAAAAAATCATGCACTTTCAAAAAAGACGACACCTGAAAAGGAGTTCCTATGAGCCTGAAGGAAGCCTTAGAAGTTGCAAAAAGGGTGACAATTTAGCAACACATGTGACAACTCGAATTTTCTAGAAAATTCGTGCACCAAAATCAAAAAATAAATCCACCACTGCGAAGTACATGAAAAATTAGCCCAAATAAAAAAAAATGCACCAAAAAAGGCCTCAAAATGGCCAAGATATCAACCTTTGAAGTTGGACTGCAAAATTAAAAGCTTCAATGGAGGGGGGTCTGCAAATTTTCAAAAAGTGACTGACGCAGTGCTGGCATCATCAGTTTATGACATTAAATTTGACGGTTGTATGCCCGTCATATGCTATTCGGGGTTAAATTTGATGGCTAAATGGTCGTCACTTTCGTTGTTCTCCTTGTCGGAATATTCCTTTCCTCGTTCGAAATATGCTACACCGTTGTCGGAATATCTTTTTAAGTGCCAGATTTTTGTGGGGACCGGCCACTTGCGGGGTTTGACTACCGAGATTGGGAGGGGCTCGCATGGGCTGTTAAGCCAGTGGCCTCCTGCCACGTGGCGCAACGCGGGAGCCGCATACTGCGCGGTACTCTGTGGAATGCACAGGTACTATGCAGTACAACGCTTTTTAAAAAAACTTTTATTTTGATTATTTATTTATTTATTTAAAAACAAACAAAACTTTTCAACAATTAAAAACTGTGAATTTTTTTGAATGATTATTTTGAATATGTTACTGGAATTTTTTTTGTGAAAAATAAAAATCGTACCGACTGTAGTAGTGGCTGGGCCATATGACTCGACCAACAAATTTTTTTGCCTCGACAGACAACTTGCTCCGATTTGGACGATTTGGCAGTCAATTTATGGGTTTTTGGCCCTTTTGAGCATGATGGTGATGTCCTTTTCGGCTGAAAATGCTTCAAAGTGGTAGCTAGGTCCTGGATCTGGCAACCACCTCCAATCTTCAACTCTTTGCAGATTTGGCCTCCAATGTCCAATTGAGACGAAACAAAAGGAAAATCTGACTATCGCAGACACTCCAGACGCAATGGCGAGCTTAGATATGATTCAACAAGCTCCCAAAATGCACCTACAATGCAAGGCCAACAATGGAACCTCCCTAGAATCTCTCCAAAATGACAATCTAAAGGCACTCCAATAGCTCTGATGCCATGTAAGAATTAGCTATTAAGGTAGCCACCCAAGATCTAGAGGCCTAATAGAAAGCACAAGCATAAGATAGATAGAAACAATATGACAAGAATAAACTGTATTCTACCAATAATGCAAATAGAATGGAATGAGTAGTACAAAAGTACATAGGAGACCCCTTGGTTATATAGCCAAGGTGAGAAAATAGAAGGGCATAAGATTATGACAAGTGTCGTAATCTTATGACATGAGACAACTATGAAAAGTTATCACTCCATCTAAAGTGGAAAAGTGATAATGTGATAATCACCACAAAAGGTGGATCACCCACAAAAGGTGGAGAGAAAATCACATTATGTGTCCACAAAAGGTGGAAGTGATAAAGTAATGACATGTCAAGTCCATCAAAAGTGGAAATTCTTCAACAACCTCCTATGTGGTCCCTAAGTAAACTTAACTAAGGTGTAATCATGACCTAGGACAAGGTACAACACTTTTAATTACACCAACACAAATACTTCTTCTGGTGTTGTGGATGTCAGCTTTGCCCCTCATCTGGAGACTACCACCAATGGCTCTTTCGCTCCTCTATTTCTTTATACTACTATAGTTTTTCATAGTTTTCTCAGGCTGCTAGGTCTACTCCTACTCGCTTTGTTTGAATGTTTCGCCCTCTCCTTTGTGCCAAACCATCCTTAGTGATGGTTTGTGGTGTGGATGTGGTTGAAATGAGGATTTCTATTAGTGTAGAGGTTCGATTTGCATATTATCCAACCTTTGGCACTCTCTTCTTGACTTGCACAAATGGGTGTTAGAATCTTGGAGGCCCCTCATGGTTGATAAGATTAAACTTTTCCTTTATGCAAAAGGTTTTTTCATTGCTTCCTTTGCCTCTTTTGAAGATAGAAACTTAGTGCTAGGAAAATTGTGGGCTTGGGGAGAGCACTCTTTATCACTCAAACCTCAAGGACAACCTCCTTTAACCCCCTTACCAAACGACTCCATGTGCATCCGATGTGGGTTAGACTTTTGAATCTTCCCCTCCAATTTTGGGAGGATTCTTGTTATGAGTTTATTGGAAACTCTACTAGTCATTTTTTTAAGGTTGATGATTCCACTTTCTTCATGGGGAACTCTAATTTTTCTTACATTCTTGTGGAGATCAACATCTCCATGCCTCTTCATGAGAATGTGGTTCTAATGGTTGGTGATAGGCCTTGGACTCAATTACTTGATTACATGGGCCTCCCTTTTAAATGTCATTTTTGCTTTGCTACAAGCTACTTGGCTTTAGATTGCTCTCTCTTACATCACAAAGGCCCTGCTACTTGATGGATAAATGCTATTGATGACCACTTGACTATCCATTCTCCTAAATCTTCAGTGGATGTCTCCTCTCAAAATAATTTTAAGCATCTTTCTCTTAGTGTGGAATTGTCATGTCCTGCTAACCCTAATGGGGCTTCTCTTTCTCTATGCTCTCATTTTGGTTCACTAGTTTCTTTTTCTTTGCTCCACACTTTTGTTGTAGTTGTTGAGCCTTATTGTCTCTCTATTCCCCCTTTGAGTGCTTCTTCTTTTCTCTAGGGTTCTATTGTGGATGGAAATAGTTGTTTGCATTGTTGCCCTTCAATTCCTCCTTCATGTGCTGATAGTTTTCCCATGGGGGTGTCTCTTGTTCTCCCTTGTAGTGAGACTTTAGATAGTATCACTTGGACTACCATTCTTAGAAGGTGGAAAGGTTCCTCTTCTACCTCTTCAATTAATTTGTCTTGAGACTTGTTAGATACGTAGATGTTGTATAGGTTCAAGACTCTTGTTTCTCGCTTCTTTATGTTTTTATGCTCCAGTCAAAATCATTTCTGGTCTGTGCTCGGTATTTCTTAGTTTTAATTTTGGCTAGATTTTTCCTACTTGATGGTTGTTATGTAATGAGTATGGGCCCTTTCCCACTTAACCTAATCAAAACTATATATCCACATGAAGGCAGTTGAATATAGGGCATCATTAGCAGAGGTGATGGATACATCAAAAGAGCCATCTTAACCTAATCAAAACTATATTTGATTTCAAGAAATATGATGCAGGAGCATCCCTAGTTGTAAAGTAATCCTATATCAACCAAAAACATTTCTTTTTTTCATTTCAGTCTGCAGCAGTTTCAACATTTCATTTTGTATTTCACCTCATTGTCATTTCTCAACTCATGGAGCAAGATATAACATCTACATGAGATCATCTACATCATATCTAGATTTCAAGATATTTTCATTTGTTTTCAAAAAGTTATTGCTCTCATAATTTCACTATTAACTCACAGTTTGAGTATTTGGGGCCGACCTAGTGATCGACATCTTGTGTTATTTCTGTTGTGTTGACTCTAAGTTGCATGGTTGGATAGTCCTTTTTTGACCCTCCATCCGTGACTACACCAAAATGTAATGGATGTTATGCATTTATTTATTCATGATGGTGTAATGTAGGGGCCACTCGCACATGAATTGAATAATTATGTGAATAGATTAATTTTAATGATCTTGTGGAGCAAGTATTATTTTTTTCTAATTGATTAATATCGTGAAAATAATGTAGAATTTTTATATAGCATAAAAATATACAAAAATGACCTTATGTACGCAAATTTGACTTTATTATATATATATATAGGCACACACACACACACCTACTTATAACACACAAATTCAATCTAAACCATTGCAAATTTATTTATCAATCAATTTATTATTTTGTTAGTAAATTCCATCTTTCATGTTGTACTTGTCGATGCTCTAAATTGTACCCTATAGTTTCAGACAACATCCCTTAATGGATAACCTTGGGGAAAAGATCAAGTTAAACACATAAAGTGGGAATCATAATCAAGATACAAGTAATCTAGACCACTTAAAAAATGAAAGTATCTCCTCTAAACTTTAAGTTTTTCTAGGCTTGGGATGGTGTTCCTTTCTAATCTCAAGTTAAAATAATTATAGATAAATAGAAATAAAACCTCATTTTATCAATCCTAGATCTAAATTATTTTTTGATAAATATAAATCAATTCAATAATGTTGTTAGGAAAGAGAAAAATAATACATAAATATTGGTTTCTAATAAAAAAATAGAAATACTTTATTTGTAATAATAAACAAATATATTATTTTTCCAATAGTGGCATAGTGTGATGGTTAAGTTGAGGTGTTATTCTTGCCATTAAGGTTCAAACAACACTAGGGTGTTTTTATTGAGCTTTTTTAATTGGGGATAAGGTCCCTCGCTTATGACCTCATTGGTTCATAACTTTGGGTCAAAAGCATTTATTCCTTTAAAATAATAAATAAAATATAGGTTCCTACTCCTTTGGTTATATATTAATGAAAGCCCCAACTAATAATAAATATTTAGGGCGCTCTTCACATATAAACACATTATTATGACTAATACTTTTAGTGTAGAAAATTATACTCCCTTCTTAGAGATGGTACAATTTCACACTTAGTTAGGACCCATTTTAGTACCCTTGCATTCATGACCCTTTAAATCATCATTAATAGGCCCCTAAGACCCTTTTTTTTGAATCCCAAGGCTTATTTTGACCAAAATCTTCATAAAATCAACAAAGGCATTCAATTTTCTAACATCCTGACATTTGCTCACCCTGAAAAACTAGGGTGGGACTCATACGCCACTTTGGGTGTATGAGTCCCCCTAGGTTGGACCCATACGCTACAAGTGGTGTATGAGTCCTGGGTGGAACCTTTTTAGGGTTTGAGTGGGAAATTAAGGTTTTTAATTTAAAATTTTCATTAATGTTGGCATTTAGGATCTAATAAACAGTAAATTAGATGAAGTGCCTATATAAACAAGGTTTCAAATCATTATTTTCATCTAGAAAAGAAATTCAAGGTCTAAGCATTCATAATATCAACTTGAGCACTCAAGCATACTTTCACAAGAGCATTCAAAAGCAAGGAGAACATAAAGTTGAAGTCTTGGAGAAAAATTATAGTGTTTTTGTAGGTCTTCAAGCTCACTTACAATTCAAGATCTAGCATTGCCAAGGATTGATGATGGTTTCCTATGGAGAATCATGATAGATTCTAGGTTGGGGAGATGCAAGTGGCCGCCATCGAACCAAGCCTAATGACTTGTTCCTTAAGTGATTCCATTCTCCATTATCATTCTAATTTCTACCTAAAGGAAGGTACATGCATTATTATGGCTTATTAGGGTGATTAGAGATCTCCCAAAGTGAGTCATCATCTCTATGTTTCATTTATACATCTTATTCTAGCACATTAGAATAGGGTTTCATTGCATTTTAGATCTCCTAATCTTAGATGCACTTAAGTTTAGGGCTTGCACTCATATTTGCTTTCAAGATCTATTATTTCTATCAAGGTTTAACTACCAAACTAGGGGTTTGACTGAGGCAAACCCCCCATAAAAAAATCAATACAATATTTTGTTTCGCAGGTTTTTAATAGGTTTAGATCTAGGAATCAAGTTTGGAAGGAAGAGCAGAGATAGGAGAAAAAACTCAGATCTTAATTTTAAAAAAAGTAGAACATGACTAATATGCCACTTGTGGCGTATGAGTCTTGGTATAACAGTGTTTTTGGATTTTGGAGGATTCAAAATTACCACTATGAAATTCCAGTTTCTACCCAAAAACCCTAAACTGGGACTAAATCACCCTTACTAGCGTATGAGTCCCAGTATGCTTTGAAAGTCAGATTTTTAGGATTTTAGACCTTGTTATGAGCCTCTTCATTTTTCCAGGTGCACCTCTATTTTTCTCTAGTTTGTTGTTCTTATTTCAGTTCATTTTCTAGGTCATATACTTAAGTTTTGCATGTCATTTATATTTCTTGTCTTTCCAAGCCCTTGCTTGGTGGTGAACCCCCTTTTTAATCTTTAATCACACCCTAGGACACCTTATTGCAGATCTCTTTCCCTCATTCCATATTTAGATTGAGATCTCTAAGGTTTCCTTGAATGAAATTTGAAGGAAATAGGTGGAAGGGTCCTAAAACCCTACCCTTGTGATCCATCGCCTAAAATGTGGAGCAACCTGATTTCCCAACATTTCAATACTAATGTATCTTTACCATTGAATTGGGAGGAGGATGACCTCCTAGTTGATGTTTTTTTAATCATTATATTGATTGATCCTCTGTCACGTACAAACCTTACTAATTGTTAACCTATACTAACTATACAAACATGTGTCTTATTTTCTTCATCGATTACTCCTAATAACATGTGTATGTCATAAATACACCTTTCATAGCACATGTTGGCACAAAAACCCATCAATAATTATTTTTTCTTCATACCCCTTTTCCATCTTTACCTCTTTAAATTATTAATTCAACTTACCATATTATTTTTCCCCAATGTATTTTGTTTGTTTATGAGAAATTATTAATATTGACCAAATAATCTCTTATTTTTTGGTTCATAACTTGTTTTTCATATTCATCACTTTATTTTTATGACACCGTCCTTCATTTTTTACATGTTTTCCTTTACAATACCCTAACCATATCCATTGATTAATTACTTGCATGCTTTACTTTACAATTGCATGACCTTTTTGAATTGTTATGACTTGTTGCCATTATATTTACTTATATGGTTTTTCTTACATGTTATGGTATTTTCCTCCTTATTGATTCAATTTTATAAGTTTCTTGACTATAATTTGTAAAGGTATCACACTTTATTATTCAAGCCAAATACTTCTTCTCCCGTAGGAAAACAAAGATACACTTTTTTACCGAATATAACATTGTGCTACCATTATTTTATGTTACATATTGATAAAATTGTATAAGTGATATCTAGGGTAATGGTATTGTTGTATCCAATCATGAAAAAATAAATTTCATATCTTCTCTCTTCTTCTATTGAAAGTATGATGCTACTATACACTTAATTTTAAGGTAATACAACTATTTCATAACATCTAAGATTTCTATGCATATACTTTATAGGAACCACACTAGTCCTAAATTCACATTGTCATTTGTATTATGGCTATTGAACACCTGTAATACTTGAAATATATGAAAATGGTTTTTCTTACTTATGGTTTAGAACATAGAGCAAACACATCTCCCAATCATTTCATTGAAGGAAAACCCCAAAGATCTCAATCTCAAGTATGCAAAGGAGAAAGAGATCTTGCAATAGGGATGTCCTAGGGTTTGATTATAAAATAGAGAGGGGTTCACCACCAAGCTATGGATTGGAATGATAAATGAAATGAAAATCCAAATTCTTAAACCTAATGCAATGCAATCTTTCACTAAATAACCTAAAAATGTATGAAAATTAGAACAAAAAGCTGAGAGATGAAATATGTGCACCTAGAAATCTGAAGATTTGATGAAGCTCTGAAATGCTAAAAAAAATGATTTTAAAGCCTACTGGGACTCATACACTAGTTTGGGAAATTTAGTCCCAAATTAGGGTTTTTGGGCAAAAATTGAAATCTCGCAAAAGGGTGTCTGGAATTGCAAAAATCTAGAAAATGACCTAGATACTAGGACTCATACGCCAGAACTAGCATATCAATCTAGTTAGGGTTTTCTAGAACTTCAAAGTTTGAATCTTCTCCTCAATGTTTTCTCTGTCTTTTCCAATTGATTTTCGGATCTGAAACCCTGATTAGGAACCTCGAAAATTCTTCCAATGGTCTTCAATGAAAGGTGACAACTTTGACAACTTTGAACACTTTGAATTTTTTTTCCAAACTTTCTCTTCAATGTGTCCTTAACCTAAACTTGCAAATAACACACTAAAGAGAGGGAAAAATGTTTTTTTGTTTTGAAAAAGGGGTCTGCCTTAGTCAAACCCTATTTTGGTAATCAAACCTTGAAATGAAATGAAATAGGAATGGAGAATGATGAATGAAAAAAATAAGATGTTGCAACTCACCAAACTCTAGCAATAAAGTGTTGGACACATGTTTGAAGTGGCTCTAATGGATGTAGATCTTGACTCTTGCATGAATGTGATAGATCTTGACTTGAATGCTAGCTTGAATCATGAAACCCTACATCACAATTGTTAGCTCAAAGACATACATGATGCATGAAGACTTTGACATGATGCTTGACACTTGAATAATGCTCTAAAACACTTGATAATCAGCTCTTAAATTCTCTTGTAAACACTTGAATGCTCTTGTGAACTCAAATTTTCTATAAGAATGCTCATTCAACTTGCTAGACCTGTAAAATGAGTGAAATAACCTTGTATTTATACTTGTTTATGCCATTTTTTTTGAAATTACAACACTACAAGACGACATTAGATCTAGGAGGATAAAATCTTGCCAAGAATTTGAATTAAATTTAATTTTGGGCTACACAAGACTCATACGCCCAAGGTGGCGTATGATTCCCATTAGGCATAAATTATGGGACCATTTTAAAAAATTCTTAGAAAGGTGCAAAATCTAGATTGGGACCCAAAAAACTAGGTGGGACTCATACGTCCATGGTGGCGTATGAGTCCCAGATCACTAAATCTAGGCCACACAACCTAAAAACACTTGAATTTTGATTTGATGTTGGTTTATGTCAAGATTATCCTCGAAAAGATGCATTAAATGAGACTTGTGGATACAAAATAAGGGCAATTAAAGCATAAAGAAGCCCAATTATTTAATAAAACCCTTGAAAAGTTTAAAATTATGTTACAACACTTTACAACACTCCAAGTAAGGTACCAATTAAGCTCATTTAGTTCACAAGGGCCCAAGACCTAATGTGAATATGTTAGACATATTACAACACTAAATCAAGGTCGTATTAGGGAGTACTTTTTCTGTCATTACAATACTAAGAGGGGGGAAGGGTGAATTAGTATTCTCTAAAACCACTTAAACATGTATTCATTTCAATTCATCTAACTTGCAGCAATAAAAGAAACAATTAAAACATGCATCACATCACATAACATAAGAACACTAGATTTACGTGGAAAACCCAAAAAGGGAAAAACCATAGTGAGGATTAGCTCACAATATATTATAATCGGTCATAACATATTATAGAATGGTTCACTTCCTTTTGGACTCACTGTTCAAAGGACTCACTGTCCAGAGGACTCACTATCTGGAGGACTCATTGTCCAGAGAAATAGAAAAGAAGGGTGACTCATTGCCAATATTTGAACTACTAATAATGCATCTACAATATGCAAGAGATACAATTACATTGGAGCTCAAAATACTGAATCAAAACACTTTATACTGCACCACTTCCACACTTTGCTCTACTTTATATTTGCATTACATTCGCACTATATTCACACATTTCACATTACACATTACATAATTACTCACATCAACACTGAAACTGATCTTACATTTATACCCAAATTATGTATCTGCAAACATTTACAACATCAATTAGGTCGACCTAATTAGGTGAAATGTGTAGTACAATAACTTATCGACTCAAGATTCAAACACACATGCTTCAAGCCTTGATTCAAAACTTGTAACATATCCAAACAGGTCGGAGGGGACCTATAATAAATCCCATAAGTCAAATCAACACTTCCTTTAACTCCGCACGACCCCAAACTCATTAGGTTAGCTGTGCTGGTGAAGTAACACTAAAATACACTAGCAATTCATCCACAAACTAACACTCAGACCTCAAAAACACTCGCCACTTGGATCATAGATGCTACTGACACTTGTAAACACTCCCACAAAATTGTCTAACCAAATATTATTCCATGGTGGAATGTGGACCATTCCAAACATGTACTTTGTATTGGTAACACTGTCACTCGAAAACCTGATACACTATCATCATTATCTTCAATACCAGAGGACATGAAGACATGAAAATTTGGATTTAGATTCCTCTAACATATACCAAAATTACCTTAGAATTACATACCAAAATTCTTCAAGGTGGAGCAATACATAACTAAAAACTGATACTTTGTACACTAAGAATTGAACTCAGAGATTTACCCAAATATTCAACATGTTTGTTCTGCACTGAGTCAAAATTCTTGCACTTGTATAATGGATTACCATCACCATACTCACTCATGCTTCACCAATCAATTGTATCTTAATGTAGACTTCAATGTTGACATCAATGAAAACACTATAAATGATCATACTCATGGTGCCAATAACCATATCAATGACAAGGAAACCAACAATTTCAGGTTAAACTTCCAACAATGGCCCTATTTAGAATAATTTTATATGGCGTCATGATGCATATAATTTTTGGATAAGTTACATTGTTGTCAACTCTACATCATATTATGTGTCATTTTTAAAAGTAAAAATTACAATGATATACAATATTTCCACATAATTTGAAGAGAGAAAAATATGTAAATAAGTGCTTAGAATCCACCATACAAAAGAAAAGAAAATATACCATCAATATGACACAATATATTCCCTAGGAAAACCCTCAAGAGGGAAAAATATAGCCTCCAAAATTATTCACACTTAATGTATCATTCATTAATAAAATATTACAATACACTTACAATGTCTCCATGAATACTTCTAAAATATTAAGCTCCTCCAAAGCTTCAGATGTGTGACTAAGAATAACGGCTAACTATGCAACCACACACCCCATGTCATGCTTCATGCATGCAATTGAAGGAGAGTTCAATCAACCTTATCCAACAAACCAAAGGTTATTATAGCCAACTAGCCAACCTCAACAACTACTCATGTGCTTTCTTTTATAGAAATAAGTTTGCATAAAACCACCAAGTGGTATTACATAAAACATATTCCCAATACCATGAGCTTACAAAACCATGCCCCTCTCATTTACCTTTTGATACTAAAATTTTCCAATAGTAAATATTTTCCCAATATGCAACCCACACATAAAATATCTAACCAATGTCAAATTATAGCTCTACAAGTGGACCCAAATAAATATTTAATGTCCAGCTAATATCTCCAAATATCCATCACAAATTTATATAATTTATTTTAACGTACATTAAAATATTTGTTTTCTTATGTAAGGTGTACAACAAACCTTTTTCCAATAATTATCTCATTTATAATAATTTAATATGGTGTCATGTATCAAATTTGTGGGAGTTACACCTATTCAAACTCCCCATCAACTTAAGTGTCATGATCCTATATACACAACATTTTAATTTTTTTACACACATACTCTATGGAAGCCACATTGGTTCTAACTCCACACTACTTCATTTGTTGTGTTCCTTTTTACACAGTTTGCTTTTACTTTTTTTATGCATAGAATTTGTGAGGGGATAGGGATTGGTTTCAACTTCATATTGCCTTATGTGTCAAGATCCCTTGGACACTAATTTTACCTTTTCCCATGCATATACTTTATGGGAGCCACACTAGTTCTAACTCCACAATGTCTTATGTGCTATGACACATTGCTCTAGCTTTTACATCTAATGACAATTGTGCTTCAAACCTATTACATGTTTTGAATGATGGTTACACAAT
Source organism: Sequoia sempervirens (assembly GCA_007258455.2). Lineage (NCBI taxonomy): Eukaryota > Viridiplantae > Streptophyta > Pinopsida > Cupressales > Cupressaceae > Sequoia > Sequoia sempervirens. The sequence continues at coordinate 169,991,142 of VDFB02000003.1, read as the reverse complement.
TTTAACATTAACACTTGATATATGTACAACTGATAAATTGTTTATAATTTTGAGAAATGTTTTCTTTTCGTAGGTATATGAAGATATTGAAGCATCATTTGAAGGTCTAATACTTTATCTTTTCATGCTTATTTATTTTTATCACATATTTATATTGGTATGCATGATTCATATATTCGAGTGTACACACCAAAGTAGGGGGAACATTTAAGGGATAAAAGTACACACCCTTCATTTTTACACCACTTTGTACATAGTTGTAGTGCTCAATCAACATATTTGTAGTGCTCAATCAACATATTTGGTGCATGAACTAACTCTTATGCATAACCCATTAGCAAAACCCCATTACATACCATTTGGGTATGGACTAGTCCATGTCCCTAGGTCATGTAATACCCTATACTAGGTTGTGTGGCTTGACCTAGTATACCACTTCAAATTTAAAATCTCACACTCCAAAGCCAACCCTTTTGGAAACCATCTATTATCTCATTGGTTTACATGCCAAACACTTTGAATTGAAAAACAATGGACATGTAGACCTATAAACAACTTATAGATCACTGGCATCCATAAAGTGGCAACAAGAATCACTTAAATATATTTTATTCTAAAGAATCAAACGTTGAATTCTACATTTAGGCATTCATGGTGTGTCTACAAAAAATTGTCCATCTCTAGAGGCTTGACTGCTACCAAGAAAAGCCTACTTGATTCCTCCTTTTGTCTTAAAACAAGCCTCATTAATTTTCTAAGCACAATCCCATTAAAACACATGTCAAAAAGTGAACATTGAAACATTCAAAAGGCTACATCAATGAAAGATAAGGTTCCATCACATGGACTAATCTACACAAGATAATTTAGTGTGAAACTAGAACACTTAGAACAACTCTACCCATAACTTCCATATTCACAATTATGATTTTCTATTACAACATATCAACCTATTTACAAGAAATTCAACACTACTTCCATATTATAAATACATAAACATCTTATACCTTTTCAAATACATAAAAAATTAAAAAAAAAAAAACCCCAATTAAACAGAATTAGATTTAAATTAAATTGCTGACTAATTGAAATGATAAAAATGAATATCAAAGTGTATTAAGAAATAAAAAAATTGTATGACGTACCAAAATTCAGAATTTCCTTGCGGCCATAGCTTTTGTGCATATTGCTGAATTGAATCAGAAGCGAGTACTGCTGGGAAACATATGGCCTCGCCAGCTGAAAGACCAACGCCCTTCGAATACCCATCAAAGGGAAGACAAACGGCTCTTTCTTTCACTTGGAGTGGAAGACTGAAGAGATCTCGAGCAACTGAATCTACAGAGTGTAGAAGCTCCTGTTCGACTCCATGATTGATCACACGGAAAGCTCCCCATTGCTGGCACGCTTCTTTTACTTGATTACACAGCCTTTGAAGATCTGGATGACCTTCTTTCAACTCTGATCGAAGAGCAGAAACATCAATTATTGGGAGCTCTGCCTCTGAACAGACCATAGTTGCTGAGACAGAACGAAAATTTTAACACAGTTGGGTTTGGATTAACGACGATGAAATAGAAATTAGTATTTGGCATGAGAGAGGTAAGTGTAGCCGTTAGTCACGTTGACGAAACACGTGCTAAGTCACGTTGGTCAAGTGTCGTATAATATTCTTATTATTGGAGTCTTAATTTGACGGTCGGCTTTCCTGTCTAACAATTTTTTTAACGGTCATCTGTCTTTAAAATACTAAAATGTATTTTAGTATAATAAAATTTTATATAAATTAATATGTATACTTGTATATCTTATAAAAATTTTGATAGTATTTGTAAAATCTTTTTTTATGTGATATAATTTTTAAAATTGATTGTATTTTATGACACATATGTCTAATTATGGTCACATGGCCATTAAATTAGGCCTCAACTATATGCACTTAATGCTGTATCTTTTTTTTTAGAAGCGTTTTAGTTAAGTGTCATGGAATACTTGTTATTGTAAACTTTCTACTATATATTCTAAAGTTTTATGATACTTGTAGAGATATTTTTAATAAGAAAATTAGTTGTATCTAATTAGTTTGTTTAATATTTCAAAGAAAATTTGATTAATTGTAAAAATATTAATACATATATTATATAGTTAATAATAATAATTGAGTTTTTTTTTAAGTTTATGTCTATTTATAATATTAAGAGAAGTATTTCAATTTATAGAATTATGGTCAATTGAGTTACTTATAATTCCTAAAAAAAATCAAGGAATTGGAAACAAAATATAAATGACATAAATTCTTTTTTTCTTAATACTGCGGGAATCAGGTAGCTCCCCTATAAACTGTAGTGTGTTTGGTAAAAAATTTTCACATGACCAATGACGTTGGCACGACACGCCCTTTGGTACCATGGGGATAGGGGGAGACAAGACCTCGCAACCTCTTGCCTACAATAGGATGCTTTAGCTAATCGAGCTAGGCCCCCTGCCTCATAAATGACATAAATTATAACCCTGGTAACTTTTATTTATTTCTATGATTATTTGAAATTACATCTAAATCACCCATCTTGATACCGAGATTATTTGGATGAGTATATGACTTGTAAAAGGTAAAGTCAAGCCACTAAAAGGTAACAAGATCATATCTTAAAGCTTGGGGTTTTGTTTTTCATACCTCACAATAGGCAATGGTTTAACCAAACTTTTAGGTAGGCTTACCCCCAAAATAGATCAAAATTTTAAATATTTCTATTTGAAATACAATGTACTAGAGTTAGTTGACCAATTATTGAACCATCATGGTTAGCCCTCTTTTGACAAAAATTATGCATGGACCACAACTTTAGAAGTCAACATGTGATAATTTATAATCACCTTGTTTCCTTTTAGAATTCTTGTTGAGGATAGTAGAGGAAAAATGATCTACATACTTGAGTGAAGATTCCACTTCATGGTTCACCAATTATAGCTTATATCTCCTCTAGCTTCAAAAATCCCTCCTTCGACCAATTAACTTGCAACTAACATTAAAAATTAATCAAATTCAAAATGAAGCAAAAAATGAATACAACAATTTAGAAATAATAAGAAACAAAGCATGAAAATTACACTAAACACAAACATACACTTATATAGAAACCCTATGGGATGAAAACTCTTGTAAGAGTGAGATTCAAACTCCTCATGTTATTATATCTCAACATTTTATGTGGGTACCTATTCATTATTATATGGACCTTCATGAACTCATGAAACATGCAAAAAAATCAACACAGATATAGACATGCTTGTATCTCCATGAAAAATTTATAAATTAAATTGTAATTCTCTCTTTGAGTGCTTAAGGTAAAAACATTCATGATTTAGTTTTTGTAGCATTGTAAATTGTCTCACTTAACAATTTCACACTAGATTTTTCTCCCTCCTATGTGCTTGGACCTAACTATGCACCTAATTTCCAAAATTATGCATTCCATGGCCCATTTTATCATTTATCATAAAATCAAAGTAGACATTTAATATTTTTCCCCTGATACTTTAGATCCTGAAAAAGTGGATTTGGACAAGGGAACCCTTGGTGCCCTTGTCCCTTTAAAATGGCCCCAAATTTAAATATGTCGGTGTTGGTAATTTATTATTTGAAATTCAAATCCTAATTATCAGCCATCAAGATTTATTTTTGGGAAATTAGATTAATTGCATATAAATACATAGTATTTTCACAATTTTAATTAATGAGCAATCATAAGGAAATTCACAAGCAATTATTATACTTCCAAGAGCAGTCAAGAGTAGAGTTTACAAATTATTGCAACATTTGATCATCCAAAACATCACGTCAAGTTTTATGTGAATTTATTCATGTTTATGCATGCATTTTGTTTGTGAATACTAATGCTTGCAGATCTTCAAGTCAAATCAAGCCATATTGAAATAGAGCCTTGAAGGTGATGTGCATGGCTTCAGTCCCTTAAGGAGACTATATTTGAGTGGCAAGTTGCAGCGAGTTGTTGATTTGTCATTCATTTATCATTTAGCCTCTATCCCTCAAAAGGATAAGCTCTCTTTATTATCAATTTTGTCATTTTGGAGGTAGAAATACCAACACGGGGTTTGACTAAGGAAAGCCCCTATATGGCACAACCCTTCCTCTCCTTTTGAATGTGCAGGTATAGATATGAAGAGGATTGAAAGAAGATTGAAGACAAGTTGCTTGTTTATGTATTGAAGCCCTACAATTTGACAAGATACGAAAACTCAATTATCTCAGTAACAGACGAAGATCTGACAACAAGATCCAAAAGGAATAAGCCATAGACTAGGGACCTAAGGCCTATGAAGTCAAATTTTGGTTTCAAATCCCCAGTTTAGGGTGACCTTGGCACCCTTGTCCACTCAGATCAAGCTCAAATTCATATCACAAGTGTACATATATTTTCTCTATTCATTTTTGGTCATTATATTGGGTTATCAGTTTTCAAATTGTCTGTATTCATATCAAAACAATGCATTCTCATAATTAGCTAGTTGTATCATTACATTTTATCAAAAATCCATCTCCAAATCTCTCCCACACACAAAAAAAGGGAATTGTAGATCAAGGATTGGTTGAATCACCTTTTAGGTTGCAAGTTAATCTCATGTCCTTGTTCATCTTAAATTCCCCAATGTTATGTAAGTGAAAGGTGATTTATCCTAATTGAACCCTAAGAATCACTTTTCCTACCAAACATTTTGGTGAACCTAACTAATTAATGTTATAGATCTAAAATCTAAAGCATACTATATACGTCTAAAAATGGTCATGATTAAGCTTGTTAATTAATTAAATATAATTTATTTAATTAATTCTCCCAAAGTCATCTACATATAAATAAATTTAATTAATTATTTATATTGTTCATTTTCTAATTCTTCTACCTTAATTAAATAAATAATTTTATTTAATTATTGACATTTCCCACATTCCTCTTAATTAAATTAAATAAATACGATTATTTATTTTAATTATTATATTATTCTAAATTTGAATATTTAAAATTCAAATATGGAATATTCTCTTCATCTTCTCCCCCCACAAATAATTAAATATTTTTAAATATTTAATTACACTCTAAATTCACTTCTAAAACATAATTAAATATAATTTGATTTGATAAATGATTGTGATTGATTATTTCCAACTCCTAATATCCCACCATCAACTTTGCCACCATTGCTTCCAACTCCTAATATCCCACCATCAACTTTGCCACCATTACTTCCAACTCCTAATATCCCTCCATCCACTTTACCACTATTACTCCCAACACCTAACATCCCCATTATCCAATCCTTATCCCTCCATCCATAAATACCCTAACATTCCTAATCATGACCAACAAATGCACATTGTTTAAACATGAAGCTTCCACTCATTCCACCAAACCCAAGGGATTCAAAAGCAATAATTCCAATGCCTCCACCTATAAAGTAAAAAATTCTAAGGGTTCTCATGCCTTAGGACATCAATACAAAAATTCAAAGCAAAATACATCCAAAAAGCCATATAATCCCATACCTCCAAAAGTAAAGGCCCAAACTAAATTGGTTTGGGTACCTAAGCAAAAAGAAAGCAAGTCAAATGAGGCATATACATCACAAAAATCCCAACCATCCACTTCCATCCCACATTCTCATTCAATTCAAAAATCTAAAATTCCTAAAACCCACAAGAAAAATAAAAATCATAAAAATACTAAGTCTATGTGGGTACCTAAAACATTTCATCCACCACCTCCTAAGCAAACATATCCATTACTTCCTACACCCCATTCACATCAAAAACTTCAACGTTTATCACAGTGTGTGCATCCATTGGTCATGGTTCCCTTCCATTTCACAACAATTCCACATACCTCCATCTCCCCATCCTTCAACTGCTATCCTACATATCTTCCCAATCACCTTCCTATGGTCCATGCTTTTGCATTAACCTTTCATTCATCCTTTTGCACAAGTCCTATTCAATCCACATCATCATCCACTATTCCCCATCCATTCTTACATAAGACTTTCATAGTCTGCCATCTACCTAATCCATCCATTTCATGTCATCTCTTACCAACATTTATGAGCATAATGACATTTGACATGGTCCATGCAATGACATCCATCTAGTGGGACTATCACCTTTCATGGGACTAGACACTTGAGTCCCTCCTATCCATATTCCACTTCTCCTATCCAAAAAGCTAAAAATTCCAAAAAAAATAAAAAAAAGTTGATCATAGGGTGAAAACCTGGCAACAGGCAGTCTATTGACAAGAAAAATGCAATAAAAACAAATAGTGAAAATCTGGCAAACAGACGCTATTTATAGCTCCCCATCTATTAGTTCATGTTCTGTACTTAACTTTTCAGCCTTCCCTTTCATGCATCTTTCTCGTCATCTTAGGGCCACACCAGCACCATGCTATCATCATTTTCCTCGAGCGATAATGTCTTACCATGGATTGATTATTGTACATATTCATTTCAGCAAGTTGTGTCAATACCGAGGGCAAAATATACTGGGGGCAATCAACTTTCAGGTTTTACTGAAACAGATAGACAATGACGTCAAAACCAATCACACAAACAAAACAACCAAATCAAACCGAAACATCTAATCATTGATCCATATCACAGTAGCTTTCAGTTGTGTACCTTATCATGACTCATATCTGGATGATCTATAATCTGAATAATGTTTGGAATAACAACATTTCATTTTTGAACAATGGTTGTTTAATTTTCAATATCATTTCTCTGGAGCACACTCGATGATGTACTGAACTAGAGTGGCAAGGAAAGAGGATGATTTTTCTTTGTCTGTTGTCTGGAGGTTAATCATTTATCTATTGCAAATATGTCACGAGATGTGATGATTGAAAGTTTATCATTGATGACATTTCCAAATTTGCATCAGATGGTGGTTAGTCTTTGTCTGTTTATGCAAGAAATGCTCAGGTCATCTCGGTTCAATTATACCTAGGTGCTTGTGTTCACTTGCTATATCAAAAATCATGAAAGTTGTACTCAGGTCATAATTGGTGCTAATTTCCCCTCTGATGCTTGTACATACTTCCAACATTTTAAAAGTGCTCTATGATGATTCCAACAAATATACCAACAAGCTCAACAAAAGGTTTGCTTCATTAAGCTGCATTTCATACTAGATCATTTTACATATCTGCATACTGGATTTGAATCAAAAGTTTTGAAAGGTCAACAACAAACATCAATGGCTGTCATGTCTCTTTGGACTACTTGTGGAGGACATTTGAACATTTTTTTCATCATCACCTTTCACCTACATTATCATTTCGGCTGGGTCCTATCATTTATCATTTATCATTCATTTGCATATCATTTAGATTCTCTATCATCTTCATATCATTAACACTTTATCATTTTCATATTCATTTCATGTTCCTTTTATACATTTGCATCATTTCATTCATTATTATTCCATTATCATATCTTATCATATCATTTCCTTCATTATCATATCTTATCATTATCGTTCATTTCATTATCACTTATCAATTTATTTATCATTTTCATCATCATTCATTTCACTTATCATATCATTTCATTTATCATTCATTTCATTATCACTTATCATTTAATTTATCATTTTCAATATCGTCCAGTGCATTTCATATCACTTATCATTTTCATACATGTCATTATCATTGCATTTCATTTTATCATTTCACTTAATCATCATTACAAAACATTGCATTCATATCATATCGTTAATCATCCTATCATTTTCCATATCAATTCATTTTGCAAATTCATAATGCATATCATAAACACAACATTCATTTTTATTATCATCTTACATTTGAAAATCCAAAAACAAACATTCCATATATACATTTTCATATCATTTTCATAATCACATCATAAGTCATCCACCTGCATGACATCATTAGTACACATCATCATCATAAACACATCAGATCAAATCATCCTGCATATCATGTTAGTCATCAAATCATTAAAATGCATATCAAAATCCTTAACATATAGAAATAAATGCATATCACATCATCATCTCATAAATGCACAACATATCATCAAAATTCATCACCGTTGCATATATACAAATGACCAAATGTCCAATGAAACTGAAATGTCCAAAGAGAAATACATGAGATATGATCAAAAATCAATATACATGCTCCAAAAAGGATATACATGTGTGACAAGTATCTGCATCATATCAGTGACCCATATCAAGTGACTCATATCTATCAAGTGATCCATATCAACGTGCAATTCATCTACTATTTGTTTTCTATCGCAAAAAGCAAATTTATCAAAAAGGAAATCATTCATCTACTATTTGTTTTCTATTGCAGAAAGCAAATTTATCAAGCACTTTATCAATCATTTACTCTTTGTTTTTCTATTTTCGGGAAGCAATGTTATCAGTTAATCATCATCATTTCATCATTTCAATAGGGGCATCTTTTACATCATTTATCGGGAGCTAAATCACTGTCTCCTCGGTAGAATATCATTATCCAATCTTTTTTATCACATTTTTAGACTTCATATCATCCGTGATTTACCTCCCGAGGGGGCATCATCAGCAGTAACATCAATATCAAAAATGCATCAGGGGCAAAAATCTTATTTTTCTTTGAAACAATGTGTTTTACACATCACTTCAAAGAGGGGCAAAATGTATACGTCTAAAAATGGTCATGATTAAGTTTGTTAATTAATTAAATATAATTTATTTAATTAATTCTCCCAAAGTCATCTACATATAAATAAATTTAATTATTTATTTATATTGTTCATTTTCTAATTCTTCTACCTTAATTAAATAAATAATTTTATTTAATTATTGACATTTCCCACATTCCTCTTAATTAAATTAAATAAATATGATTATTTATTTTAATTATCATATTATTCTAAATTTGAATATTTAAAATTCAAATATGGAATATTCTCTTCATCTTCTCCCCCCACAAATAATTAAATATTTTTAAATATTTAATTACACTCTAAATTCACTTCTAAAACATAATTAAATATAATTTATTTAATTATGCGAGTTTCTAAATCCATCTTCACATATGATTAAATATGATTTATTTAATTATGCAAGTTTCTATTTCCATCTTCCCTTCCAAATTAAATAAATTTATTTTATTTAATTTTAACTCATTTTAACTCGCTCTTCGAAATGGAAATTTCCTTTCGGATCTCAATGGCGAAATTGAAGGAAAAGGGAAACCTTCCATCCTCTTCTCCACTTTCGAAAATCTGCCACCGTCCATTCAAACAAGCTTAATCCGGGCCGTCAATTGAATCAGCCAATTGAATCCGTTCGAAAACTCTATAAATTGCGGCGCAAATCCAAGCTTTGGTTACTCACCTATAGACTACGCATACACACTATGCATGCATTTACACAACCATAATTGCAATCAACTTATGCATTCACATCATTTTCAGTGTCACAACAATCTTCTCATCTTAGCATAGCTTTTGCATTTAGCATAATATGCATTTTCATTTTTATCTCGTTCTTCATGCTATCCTTTTGTTGAGCTTGATCTACTGATCTGAGAGCCATTGGAAACAACAAAACGCTGGAGTTAGAGAGAAATAAGACGATTTTGGGGAAGCTACCATTAACAGTTTGCTTATTTCTGTTTTTCTTTTAGCTTCTTTGATTTAATGTCTTATCAATATGTGTTTGAATTCATTTAAATTGATCACATTTTCACACACACACATACCATCTTAGATATGAGGTTAATGTTGCATTTTTTTGCATTTATCATTTAGGTATCCATTATATTGCATCAAGAAAGCAATGAAAAAGAAAAAGAATACATATCATATTGCATTCAAAGCAATGAAAAAGAAAAAGAATACATATCATATTGCATTCAAAGTTGAAATAGGGTTAATTTCAATCATCATATGTTGGATCTACATCTTAATTGTATTTGAAAATTTGCATTAGGTCATCTTAGATCTGAAATCAAATTTGAAAGTGTTCATTGCATTCAATTAGGCATTTTACATTTAGTCAAAAAAGTGAAAAAGTGTATTGTTTTGTTGCAAAAAGACATCAAGATCTTCATTTTCAAATTTTACAAATTAGGATCAGTAAATTGTTGCACTTTACATCTGAAAATCCCATTAGGAATCTCATTTTTTCACTTGAACATTTTGAAAATTGCTTCCATACTTATATTCTGCATCAAGCATAATCGTATATTAGTCAAATTCTAGAAAATTATTCACTGTCAGGTCCCTGCACTGTCACATAACAAAACTATTAAAAAATATTATAGAAATTGAAACTTTGAATTTAGTAGAAAAAATTGCTAGACTAGGGAATCCTTGCACACTAGTCTAGCTAGTTTTAGCTCAAAATTTCATCAGACATTTGTTGAGCTATGTTTTCTGTGTGATTCTACTCTCTAATTTTAGATCATGTGTGTTTTGTTGTGATTGTTTTGTACCTTAGTGTGCATAGTGGGCATAACCAAGTGTTTTGAAACTCATATGAGCTTCACAACCTAGTGTTCTATTGCTAATACCATTGTGAGATGAAGTTGCAGACTTATAACATCCCATGTTGTAATTACATCTATTTTGGAGCCTGAGTCTTCCAACTCTTTCACACAAGGTATTGTTAATACCCAACCCATTTTGGACTTCGTTCCAAATCCTACAATACCCAATACAACCTCACAATGAAACATCTTTGTGTACTTAGAGATTACTATTTCCCATGTTCTTGATGATCAATTAAAAGAATTGGACACAAATTTATAAGGTTTGTAAGAGTACTTAAGCATTGAATCTTTATTAGGACAAACTACACCTATCGTGGATAACCTTAGTCTTGAAGTTGATCAATGATAGTCAAGGAATAGAGGTGTTGTGTAGTCTAGCTCATATAATAGATTTTAATATCCGTACAACAGCTAGTTATGCTCAAGCATTCATAAATTCTCATAACCAAGGAGGAAAAAAGGTTTCCCTCCCCACAACCATGCCTTCTATTTCTACATTTACACCACCAACCGTAGCTTCAACCGCATAATACATCAATGTCATAACTCCAAGCTTAGGGCTTCCTATTTGGAATCGTTATAGTTTTTTTACATCGCCTATAACACCTCCATATTTACCCCTCATAAACATGCAACATAGTAGTCCACCAATCACTTAAAATTTTTTGCCATATTCACCAAATTCTCAAAACATGTCAAACAATGATCCTATCATAAACCTTTGCAAAATGTAACATCACTCCAACAACAAATATCCACATTGAACTGAAGTCAAAATGGAAAACCACTACAATACCTCCCAAAAACCCATTGTCAATTGCTATCTTGAAAACACCTATACCTCAAAACATGGAGATACCTTGATTTGAGAAGTACAATGGTAAGGGAGATCCTAACAACCATGTATTGACATCTACTGCATTGTGTAGTGAGTTCATTTTTGGAGATAAGATCCTCACTAAAATATTTCCTATATCATTGAAAGATATGGCCTTGGAACGGTTTTAATCATTGTTGAATAACTAGGCCATAAATTCATTCACTAAACTTGTTAGTGTATTTTTCCAACATTTTCAAGCAAACATTGGTCCTCAAGTAACATTAGTTGATCTAGTATATTGCAAACAAGGATATAAAGAAAAGATTACATGCTTTATAGGATGATATCAATTTCTTTACTCACAAATATCTTATAGTCTTCTTGATGTCAATGTCTAGAGGGCATTTATAGGAAATTTACAACCTAAAATTTGAGGCAAGATTTTGTTGATGAAGTACCCATCATTTACACACTTGTTTACTAATTTTCATGATTATCAAATATTAGTTAGTCAATATGAGGGTAAACCTTCATTGAATCCTATTGTTCAATCTGAATCTATACCTCAAAACAATTATCAACCATTTAAGAAGCAAAACAATAATTTTATAAGATAAACACTTCACAAACTACTAACAACATTAAAACACAAGTGGTCATTGTAAGTACAACTCCTTATCAATTTAGGCCAAGAGATAGATAATTTACCCAATTTCCTGACTCTCTTCATTCACTCATGTTACAATTGCTAAGGAGGAACCTAATCCAATTACCTCCGGTTAGAACTGTGGATACAACCAAACCTTTACCTTCAAAATTTAACCCAAAGGTATTTTTTCAATATCATCGTACACTTGGACACGATATAGAGCAATGTATGCATCTTAAAAATCAAGTGTAATACTTCATCAACTCTAATCACATCCATTTGGCTAATGTTAATGATAAAGTAAACAATTTTGTAGCTCTGCCCAATCAAATTTATAAATATTTACAAATCTAATGCCAAATCATACATCCAACTTTGTGCAAGCTTGTGATGATATGCATGATGCTGATAATGATCTAGCCAATAGATCATTAATACAATATATGTCCAACCTCGTATGGGACAAACCACTTTGCTACCTAACATTTCTCACACATATTGATGCATCTATATACATACACTAGATGGTCCTCTCTACATCATCAACCTTATTAATGAAAAACCTACACCAAGGATACTCTTTGATCATGTGTGTCTAGGGAATGTGATCACTAAAGAATTATTATTTTTCCATGAACTCTATAAATATTCTTATAAACAATCAAAATCATGGTTAAAAGCTCATGTTGGTTTTTCTCGCCCTACGATAGGTTCAATAACTATTCCACTTAAAGTTGGACCAAAACAACTAGATGTATTGTTCACCATCATCTTGACATAAGACCAATTCCATTTGAAGCTAGGATATCCATGGCTATGCTCCATGAATGTAGTCTTGTTGGTAATTCACAAAAGCATAAAGTTCTCATTTGAGGATCAAATATATACAATTCATCATAATGGGTTTAAACCTTTGGCTTCCTGTGGAAAATTTTCACTATATTATTTTTTGGCCTCAACCTATGGAACTTGTTAAGCCTCGTGAAGATTTCTTTTTAGTTCATACCAAAAATTTAAAGCAAAGCACATAGTAGAATTATCCCTTAGCAATATCTCACTTGAGGATGATCGATCTATAATGAATTTTATGATTGTTCCTCCCACCTCACAATCGATAGATGAATGCATGTTGAGTCGAATATCCTCCCAAGTACACCAGGCATTTATGCTATAACTTCTCCACCAATATCATATTAGAGACCAAGAGACAATTGTATAATTACTTGTGTGCCTTTGAAAGAGAAACAAATTTATAAACCTAAGGAGATAAAGGTTTCCCAACCCTCGGTGGTCCATTCAATTCCTCCTCCAAGGGAAGAAAAGATACCAATGGTAAAGAAACCCTCTCTTACCCCATCACAAATTGAAAATCCTACAAGAAGAAATAGAAGTGCTAAAGAGTGTAAGTTTAGACGTCGTGCCATTTCCCACTAGTTGGCTGAAAAGAATAAGACATTACCTAATGACCAAACACCTATCCAAATAAACCATGATGAATTAGGTCACCTTAAACAAACCATGCAAGTGAACCTTACATGTCTCAACCAAAACAATGAATGAAATAAGAACACATAACTGACATTGTCATTAAACCACCCATTGTGATAAATTTGGATAACAAAGATGAAGATTCTAAGATTGATGAACAAGTGCATAATGAACTATCTTTGTTGTTCTCAAAGTTTATGGATTTAAATGGGGGAAACCATGATGATCCTCTTGATAAGATTGATTCACCACGTGTTGAATCTGGTGAGGCTCCTTGTACAACATTTATTGTAGTCCCTTTGGCTAGTTGTATGCCTTCCATATATGATGAGCAAGATTGGGATGTAAACGATTTTCTTTAATTGGCTCGCATGTGCAATACCCTTTTTGTTTTATTTATATGTGTTATTTGTGTTTTCCTACACATTATGTGATCTCTTGTGTTGTGCTTCTTGAGGCGTCTTTATGTTTGTGAGTTTTCTTTGGAGGACCCTTGTTGCTCCATTGACATAAGGATACAAAGAAAAAAAATCTATTGTGACATTCATCTATTTGTATCTCCATTCTTCTTTATGTTGTAAATATTTTTGTTGTCTTGTGTTTTCCTTTTGGGGATAATGCAAGGTATTGAGACATTTAGGTCTCTTCCATGTTGACCCAATTTTTTTTTATTATCTTTATGTGTCATTCTCCCTTTGTGTTCATAGTTCCATGAGTATTTAGGGGAATGATGTCAGTTTCGAGCTCAATCATATCATATTGTAGCTCCAAAGATGTATACTGGCCCTAGATCCATGGATCCCTTATGTGATCATCTTTGTCTTTTTTGTGGTATTGCATTGGAGGAAACCCCTTGTTATGAGCCTTTATTTGGAAACATATCATTGACATAGGGCTTTCCAAATAAGCTCTCATGAACTTATCATAATCATATTGCATTTCTCATTTTTCTACCTTAAAGCAATTTCTCATAGCTTAGTGTTTAGCAATTACTTAAAGGTGTGGGCATAAATTACATTATGTGCTTCACTTTGTTCATACACATTGGATTTAGTGATGGATTGGCTTGGAATTTTGATCATTTGTGTAGCACCTTATCGGAATTATTGGGACTATAATTCTTGGTATGATTAATGTTTACTTTACTTTCAAATTTATTCCTATATATTAATAAGTTTGTCTAAGAGTTATTTTTGTAACTTTAAGTAATTTTAGTATTGTTAATGTGAGCACTAAGAGATTTAGCAAAATAGACAAAAAAAATCATTTCTTTTTAAGCTATACTAAGTCCATTTATAAATAGTAGTTTGCCATGTACAAAGAGCACTATACAATATTATGGAAAATTTTCAAATTATACATCATGATAAAGTAACAACAACAATCAATATTTGCTAGACTTTTAACTAGTCACAATCAACAATAATTTCAACTATGTTATAATTTCTCTATCATGACAAAGTAATTACAACAATGATGATCTATTTCTTTACTAATTGATCACAACTCAAGATGAATAAAGATTTACTAGGATCACTTATTGATCACAACTCAATATGAATAAATCTTTACTAAGATCACTTATTGATCATGCTTGGTTAAACATGAACAAAAGTAAAGATCAAATCTTCAAAATGGGCATGTATCAAATAGAAACTAAGGAAGCATCCCCATGACTATACCAACAATTTCATATCCATATTATTTTATTTAAAAAATATCTATAAAAAAGGTCTTATAAAGAGAAGAAATATGTCAAATATTGTATATTAAAAGTAAAAAAAGTTGAAACTATTTAATATTAAAAAAATCAAATAGACAAAATTAAAGACAATACAATGCATACTAATTGAGTCCCATTTACATTAAATTTTTGTATTACAAAAATAAATTATATTACAATATTTCAAAGGTAAGTATTAGTCTCTATGTGGCACAATACACACATAAAGACATAATTTTGTTTGATAAGGAAGTGATTGACAATTCAATCTAACATCACAAAATAACTATTACTTTAAATCACTATATATAAGATAGATACCCTCTCTTATAAATTTACTTTGATTGAAGATATGCACATCCTATTTAAATGGGTGAAAATATAAAGTGGGAGAAATACATCTCAAATTTTCACCTATATTGAGTAAATATTTGAAGTTTAAATATATTTTGATGTGTTTATTTTAGATTTTTAACATATTTTGTGTTTTAATTTATGTGAGTGGATATGTACATTTGTTACAAATATAATTTATAATTATTTTGTCTAAAGGTTGTGTGGACATCATTTCTTTTTGGTTCTAATATATTATAAAAATGTGTTATCTAACCTTACTTCATTACTTTGTACAAAAATGATTAGGAAGAGTTCAAGTTGCATGCAATTAATGATACACAATTATATAATAGTGTGTTGTGCAATCCAATACCATCTAACCTCTACTTCAAATACAATTTCAACTATCCAATCATTGATGAAAATAAGACGCAATATGATCAAGCACACTACAAATCTAAAAACATGTTGCATAAAGTTCATACAATTATAAATAAAAATTTAAAGGTATTAATACTCACATTTACAATAGAAAATAATCAATCTACAAAGATACTTTACTGAGTAATCATCACTTGATCATCAATAACTAGTAGTTTAGACATTATTACAACTCTTATTTATAATAATTATAAATTATCACAATTCTCATTTATAATAATAAATAATCAATATAAAAAAATGTTTTATTGAATAATCACTTGCTCCTCAATAATTAGTAGTTTATTCATTATTAGGATTCTCATTCTAATAATACAATATTCAAGACAAAATAAATTTTATTGTTACAATAGTTAAAAGACAAATACTATATCACTACATGAAACTTATTACTAAATATTAAATAGTTTAACAAACAAACAATCAAAACAAATTTACACTCTATTCATACTTAAAAATAAATATTCACTCTATTTTAAAAATTACTAAATGCTAAAGAAAAATGTCAAGAGGACCTCGTTGGACTTGATCATTTGTGTAGTCTTTGAAAAGAAAAGGTTTATAACGGTGTGGATAATGCTCATCTATGAGCTCCTCTGGTACGTGTACCTCCTTTTCATTGGGAAAATTCCAAAAGAATCCCACAGAAAGCCTTGGCTTCTTCCCTCCATACGCTACACGATGCTCCGCACTCCAAAATCTATTATTGCTCCAAATCTGCAACAAGAAAAATATCACCATTCATCTTAAGAAAATAATTGAACTAAACTAGCTTTACAAAAACTGTGGAATTAGTCTACCTTTAGAGCCTCGGCAATGATCACAATGAATGATGTAGGCAGAGGTTTTACACTGAACCACTCGCCTTCTTTGGAGCGCATTTCAAGACCACCCACTTCATCATTGTACAGGATTGTCATCACACCCCAATCTGTGTGCTCCTCGAGAACAATGTCATTTGCATTGCTTCCTTTTTCGCACTCAGAGAAATAATTGAAACGAAGCAAAGCTTCACATTCACATTCTACAAAATCAATCTCAAAATGTTTGCTGAGTCCCAAACCCTGAAGGATAAGTTTTATAAGGGAATTTGTCAGATCAGCTAGCTTAGAACTGTATGTTCTTAGGCTTTCGCTGCACAACATGCCCAGAAAATTAAAATTACTATCTATTAATTTTGCATTCGTATGATTGTGAAACCCACAAATTACATCTCATTGATTCTTATAGTCTAAAACTTGTTTGTCTTCATTTTCTAACGTCTAAAATCTAAATGTTGTAACAATCACTACCACTCTTAAAGAATGCATTGAATTGTGAGAATTATGTTATCCTCAATTAAGTCTCTACTTGAACCAAATTTATTGTTCTAAGTGAAAGATCAAAGACAAGAAGTAAGAACGGAGCATACCAAAGACAAGTCACAAGCAAACAAATAGAAAATAGATTCTGCTTTAAGCTCTTAGATCTATATTTTCTTCTCATGTTCTAACATTTCGAAATGATTTCAAATGAGTGAATAAGTGTCTTTAAATACAATAACCAAGCCTACAAGTTAGTAAAATGTGTGGTAGGTCAACTCATAATGACTAGTGAAATGGTTAATATGGTGGAAATTCTATTTTTTTATTTTAAAAGCTTGGTGATTTAGGCCTAGTCCACACCTATGGATTTGATCCAAAGCGATGAACACTTGTTTTAGGGATTAGGGATACAAATCTAAGGACCAATAATAAACAAGATTGAGATGTATGAAGTCATGAGCCAAATTTTTGCACAAATATGCCACTTGTAAATTAATTATTGTATTTAGGACATTAATCAATGTTGGCCCAAAACATAAGGGAAAAGAGGCATCACTATGCATTTTTCACCATTATATTTTGCATCCACTTTGATGTGAATCTGAACTATTAGGACAATTCATTTCAAAGTAAGACAAGTAATCAACTTGGAAAGTAAATATTTTTTAGACACTCAAAATGATGTCATTTCACGTCAAGTACTAGATTATTCTTCATTTTATTTTTACAATTAGTTGTTCATTGAAACCTTCAAATTCAAGAGAACAATGCAACAAATAGCATGCCTCACAATTTTTGAGATAAGCATTGGTCAACTTGCTAAGAAAATAATTGCATAACAAAAAAGTAAAAACTATAGAAGAGAAAAGTAAGAGATTTTGCTTGGTATATATTGTTTTAAAAATATCTTGCTATGTAGAAATATAAAATGACTCTAACTATGTAGATGAGGTGTCAAAGGTCATTATCTAGATATAAAATAGAATCTAACTACAAATATAATGATTAAATTTCTCCATCTAGATATGGTAATGAAGCTTTATTTGGCAACATTACAATCAAACTTATGAAGAGCATTAGTGCTAATATGTGCCCCTCCCAATTGATTGCATTCATATTATGTAAGAAATTGGAAAAGAGGATAAAATATATAAGCATGATAAAACATGCAATATAGTCAAAAATATTATCATGTGATGAACATCTAAACACATAAGTTAGAGATAATCACCAAGGCATGTGTAAAATGTTGCCCCTAGTATAGGAAAATGACAAGATAAGGAAAACCATAGATGATAAATAAGAATTATGTAACCGCATCAAGCACATAGTAATCAATAATATCTATAGCATTATATAAGCTCAAAAAATAATAGGTATAAGATAAAAATTGAAGCAAGTAGAGGAGAATTTAAGTATTAGATGCCCCTATGATTTCCCCTCATGATAAGGAAATCAGAAGTCATCATAAGCATAATAAAGTATGTCTCATAGGATAAAAACAATGTGAGCATCAACACCTAGGATGATCAACAATAAATATGATATATGTCATGAAGATGTAGGTTATAAATGCTATCACAAAAAATATAAAGGTTATAATGAATGCGCAAGCACATAATACATGAAAATATGTGTCAACTAGTCATACTATAGTGCTGAGTGTCAAATAGTGCGATTAGTGTCATCATGTAGTAGGTGTAAAATGAATGGGAAAATAATATTGTATATTGGTAGAGAACACACTAAGTATATATAGTAAGTTAAAAGGATGATAGTTTTATTTTCTGTCCCTAGAGATCTAGAACTCTTGTCATTAATGATGGAGCAATGCTTTGGGTTACAGATTGAAAATTATGCATTCAGTTAAAATGATAATGATCTTTTAGAGCAAGTATTATTTTTGTACATTTTAAGAATTTTTGTTGGAATTTAATGTCATTGAAAATAGTGAATTTATTTATATACTTGATCATGTTTTTATGTAGGCATATATATATATATATATATATATATATATATATATATATATATATAACACTTGGATTCAGATTCAAACCCGTTGGAAACCTTTATTTTATGAATGAATTCCATTATTTTTTTTTAGTAGATTCCATCTTTCATATTGTACTTGTTGATGCTCCAAATTGTACCCTATAGTTTTAGAGGGACACATGTCTTAATAAGATAACCTTGGGGATACAATCAAGTTAAACACATAAATTGGGACTCATGTCCAGGATGCAGAAGTAATCTAGGCCAATTTAAAAGAAGCATAAAATCTCAAATTTAAGATTTTTTTTAGGCAGAGTATTCCTTTCTAATCTCAAATTAAAATAATTATAGATAAATGAAATAGAACCACATTTTACCAATCAAAATCTTAACACAAATTTTTGATAAATATAAATCAATACAACAATGTTTTTGATAAGGAAAGCATGTTTGAAGGGATCCCAAAACCCACTTTACAAGAAAGAAGGTTACATAGAGAATATGAGCACCAACAACCCCAAAAATCCAAAAGATATCAAAAGATAAACCTAGACAAAACAACAACTAAATAATGAAAAGATTAGCACATGCAGTTGATCAGAGCTGAAATACAGAAGCATATTGTCTAAAACCTTAGTGTCAGTTACTAGAGATGACATTATCATGCCATCTCCATCACATCCTTCGAGCTCTTGGGAAAGAAATGGCAGCCCTCTTTTTGGTCTTGCTCTTGGTACACAAACATGGGCCCTCATCCACACTCTTCTCCATGTCCCGATTGAGGTCAATCTCAGCAATCACCTCACCGTTGAAAGGGAAGTGGGGTGAGAGTGAAAACAACTTCCTACACTTACTAATCTAAGTAGGGAGAGTTACAAAAAAAAAAATCATTTTAACGCCTTAATACTGTACAATGTGAGGATACACATAAGAATAATGATAGAACAAGTACACAAAGTAGCATACACGAGGATATATGTGGGAAAACCCTTTGAATTAAAAAACCCCACCCTCAAAAGCACAATGCTTCTATAATTACTTCAAATAGGAGTTACAACTTACTTAAGCCCAAATTACAAGCTTCTACTGGTACCTCATCCACAAACACTTGTTTGGAGTTAACTTGGAATAACACTTCATCACACTGCAAACAAACTATGCATTCTACAACTCAAAGCACTCAATAAATGAGAGTGTTACAAGCTTCAAAAAGCATCTAGAAGGTGAGGGCATCCAAATACACATGGCACAATTTACAACACCTTAGACGTGCATTTGGACACATGTGACATATTCCCTTATGCCTACAATTGTGGCGTACAAATATTCTTCTTCCAAGCAGGTACAGAGTATGGTAAAAATAGGCTATGAAGATGCTTGCATGTACAGCTATGTAGAATTTCCGCAACACCCAACACTTACAACTATAAGAATTATGTCATAACAAGGCTAAAATGGTCGAT
The DNA here is from genome assembly GCA_007258455.2 of Sequoia sempervirens. Classification (NCBI taxonomy): domain Eukaryota; kingdom Viridiplantae; phylum Streptophyta; class Pinopsida; order Cupressales; family Cupressaceae; genus Sequoia; species Sequoia sempervirens. The sequence continues at coordinate 169,970,340 of VDFB02000003.1, read as the reverse complement.
TCTCTTACATCCTATCACCTTAACCCATCTTGGGGACTACACCTTTCTCCATTTCAAAGATGCCTTATGATGCATCATAAGATCTATCATATCTTAGATTCCAGAATTGGGACACCTATGTCCACTTACTTGGGATGATGATGCATCATCAGCTCACCTCCAACAGGATGCCACCTAGCGGTGGGTCCCAATTTGTGACCCGCTGTTTGCCAGGCATTTTAAATAATACAAATAAATACATTAATCACATCAAATCAAATAAATAAATAGTGGAATCTAAAGAGTTTGAGACACCTTAATCAACACTTGTTCTCCACCAAGGTCCGACTTTTTACATCCAATTGAGGCTTTTCTCATCCAATAGAGTCAAGCCCCACACACACTAGAATTGAGTCTAGATACTGATTTTCACGAGAGTTACCAAGTCACGCCTGAAGTCGGTATTATTCTTTGTCCTCCAAAGGCAAACCCTCCTCAGAGAACCCACGAAATCATCTTCCAAGGATACTAGCCTCTCCTCATGAGACCCTTCCTAGCTTCTTAGTGTCCATGGCCACCTTATCAAGAACCACATTCACTTAGTTTGAATTTTCCTTTCATACGACCATTCTTTATTCTTTGCTCACTTTGCAGCACCACTGCATCCTTCCATTCATTGACTTTGTATTGAGATCCTTGATCTTAGAAAGGATCCATTTAAATAGAGAAAGGAGATTTATGGTCCCATCCTATGCCATTAAAAGATCTGGAGTCGGGTTTAATCCCAATTCACAAGTGTGGCTATAGGTAAAAGCAGCATTCTGAGACCAGCCCTTCTAGTCCACCTTTTCCCTACAAAGCCTCCCCTTGGTAGGAGTCCTCCCACATCAACAACTTCAACCTCCACCCGCTGTTTACCCTATTCCATGGTGGGGTTCGCCAGCATCTGAAGCCCTTTCTTGTCCTCAGCAGCCAAAACCCTTGGGTCCAAGGGATACCAACCCTGCTGCAAAGGGAAGCCTCCTTCAAATTCATGAGGCAGTCTCCCTCGGGATTTTCCAACTTATAGTCTTCCCAATAGCCTTAGCCATCCCTAATTCCCCTTATTAGAAGTAAGAATAGGGGACACATCCACACCTTTCATCCTTCACTCTCCTAAGTTTAAAACACACTTCTCCTTCCTTTTACCACCTTTCTTCCCCCCTTAGAATACATACTTAGCACTAGAAGACCCCAACCTCCTTCCATATTGAGTGTCAAGTCTCCTTCGACCCAAGGTTAGAATTCTCACGTATCATCCAGGACTTCCCCTCTTCATCCTAGAATTATCCTCCTCATAATCCACCATCCCATTTCCTGCATTGAGTTCCCTATATCATGACACAATTTTTCCTCCCTTCTTTTTTAAGAGCAAAGAAAGGAATCTTAGGTATTCCCGATGATAAAAATCACTTTGATATATGGTTAATAATAAGTTTCAGAGACCCTCATGGAGTTTAGCTACTAGGATTTACAACCTTTTCTATGATCTTCTATATGCTAGTTTCCATAGAGAGAAAATAATAATGGGGGAAGCGACACCAAATTTATTGTTTTAAAATGATCTAACTTAACATAAGTGGTAGCCATAAATAAGTACTGCCATCAAGTTTGGGGAAATATTTAAAGTGGCTAGTGTGCATCTCTCTATAGTGACAATGGAAGTCAATCCTTACCACTTCCCACACACCTAAACTGCTCCCTTGCCTTTCCTTTGGAAGGAAATTAGCGGTAGGTCTTAGAGGCAACTTGTCTCTCTATAAAACTTCTTACCCTTCACTTAGATAAACCCGGTGATTTGATGATGAATCCTGATGGCATTCACCTCCACCCCTTGGTAGAGCAACGTGCATTGGCTTCCTTCACAAGAAGACCTGGAGTCCTTGATCAAAACCATGAAGTTTAAGCAAGAAGGGAAAAACCTGCTTTCTCCTGGGTACTCCCACTGTCATTCTGCTAAATTCTTCATAGGAGAGTGGCTTGAGTCTACAGCGATTGCCATCCATTGCAACTAGAGACAACTAAACCACAACCTTTGCCTTGTTAAGTGAAATGGGCAGAAGCTAAGAGAACAATCCAAAAGCAAGCCAAAATGCACCCATAAACCATGTTAACTTGACCAGCATAAATTATACCCAACAATAAAAATCAACGTTTTAGATCTCTTTTTCATAAGATATGCAATAGCGAATTACTCGGATGGAGGCTCTAAACTCAAAGTTCCTAAACCAAATAAAGAGTATAAACACTTATCTCCCAAAGTTTTTGCCCACCATGACAAGATAGGTGATCATGATTAATGTACTTTGGAGATTAATGGGGATAGGCGTCATGGGGCTAAATTATGAGACACAACACCCACATTAGCAAAACCCATCAACAGGTATTTGCCTCATGAAGACATGTGATATTTAAAACATCAAATGGGAATAGAAAGTTAAAGCCACGAGTGGACACAATGAGATTTAGTGAGGAAGGAAAAGTGGTAAAAATGATCCCATACCAAAAATTTTTGGTTTTGGGGTTACCGAGATAGACCCTTGAACTTAAACTAATCAAAAGAGTCTTTTTGGTTTTTGGGGTTCGAATGAACCCTTTGGTTCAAGCTAATCAAAAAAGGGTTTGAATGAACCTTGGTTCGTGTGAATGAACCCTGGTTCATGTGAATGAACCCTAGTTCGTGCAAACCAGTTAAATGCAAGGTGGACCCCATCCCGCCAAAAAAAAATGAAAACCCCTTTTTGAAAGGGGGTTCAATTGAACCCTAGTTCACTCGAACTCTTGGGGGTTAAGCTGGAATCCCAGTTCATGAACCCCCCCTTTTCCCACCTCCTACTCTCTGGCACAAAAAAGCCCAGTTTTTTTCCCCTTGAGCTTGGGTTGAGGATGAAAATGGAGAACTGCAACAGCTAGAATCCCGAGGTAGTCCTCACAGGCAGGCTATCAGAATATAATTTTAATATGTTTTGGTTTTATTATGTATTTGTTTTTAGTTTTATTAAACATAGGTTTTCATCAAAAATGAAGGTCTTTAATTACGCACATGTGGAAAAATAGAATATTATCAAAAAAAAGTTGAAAAATATGAGTGCACCAGATATTGAAGTCCTTGATCCAACCAAAAAAAAAAAAATCTTGATACAAACAAAAAAAATTATATGTTATACAGTAAGCCTTTAATAATACGGAATTGTAATTAGTTTGACTTTGGAAACTTGATTAGGAAAAAGTTGTAAAAACTATCTAACCAAGTGGAAGCACTAGATATCAGAGTTACAAATTTAAATTCGAAAGAATTAGAATTTTATCCTTCATGGAAAAAAATTTATGCGTTATATAGTGTGCGTCACTTTTTAAAAATGTTGTTTTATCAAAAAAACCAGTTTTCGTGGGAGATGGAAAAAGAAATGTAATCTGATTCCAAAAATTTTGAAAAAAAATATTTTTAGAATCTACAAACAAAATGTGACGAGACTCTGGTTTACATCATCTTCAAATTCCTCATGGTTTAGCTGCTATAGGTGCCTGAATGTGAAGATTTAGTTTAAAAGAATATTTAAGTGTCCAGTTTGGCCAAAAATTGTAAACCACTATTGTGGGATCACATGAAAGGGAATCCTCATTGATATGCAATATAAACCACAATGGGAGACTCACCTTCAAAAGGAAATTAATAATAAGGGAGTCCCCTTCCAACCATAGCTTCATCACCCCAACCTCTTTAGCAAGAAGAAGGCCATGATAGGCTGCTATCGCCATCAATACAACAATGTTATCAAGAAAGAGAAAAATAATAAATAAATATGGGTTTCTTTAATCTAAAAATGAAAATACTTTCTTTGTAATAATGAACAAATATTTTTTTTAGTATTGGTATAATGTGATGGTTAAGTTGTGGTGTTTTTGTTCTTGCCATCAAGGTTCAAACCCCATTGGGGTGTTATTGTTGAGTGTTTATATTGGGGATGAGGTCCCCCATTTGTGACCTCATTGGTTCATAGCTCCAGGTCAAAAGTGTTTACCCCTTTAAATAATAATAATAATAATAAACAAACATAGGTTTGTAATCTAGAAATGGAAATACTTCCTTTGGAACAAATAATAAAATTCCCAACTAATAATTAATATTTAGGGCCTTCTTCACATGTAAACACATTATTATGACTAATAATGATGTATTTTTAGTATTAGATTAAGAGGAGGATGACCTCCTAATTGATCATATTTTTTACTCATTATATTGGTTGATCCTCCATCACTCACAAACCTTACTAAATGTTAACCTATACTAACTACACATACATGTCTTGTTTGCTTCATTAGTTACTCCTAATGACATTTGTATGTCATTAAGACACCTTTCATAGTGCATGTTGGTACAAAAACCCATCAACATTTATTTTTGTATTCATATACCTTTTCCCTTAAATTACCTCTTTTTATTATTTCAACTTACCATTGTGTTTTCTCCCCAATGTATTTTTTTCATTTATGATAGATTATTAATGTTGACCAAAAACATTACTCTCGTGTTCTTGTTCATAACTTGTTTATCATATTCATCACTTTATTTTTACAACCTTGCCTTTAATTTCTTACATGTTTTCCTTTACAATATCCTAACCATATTCATTGATTAACTACTTACATGGTTTCCTTTACAATTTCATGACCTTTTTGCAATGGTATGACTAATTTCCATCATTACTTATATGGTTTTCCTTACATGTTATGTTATTTGCCTCCTTATTGATTCAAAATTTAAAGTTTCTTGACTATAATTTTTAAAGGTATAACTCTCTATTATTCAAGCCAAACACTTCTTTTCCCTTAGGAAAACAAAAACACACTTTGTTACCAAATATGACATTGTGCTACCATTATTTTATGTTATAAATTGATTAAATTGTATGAGTGATATCTAGGGTAATGGTATTGTTACATCCAAGCATGGAAAAGGTATATTACATCCCTTCTCTCTTCTTAGATTGAATTTATTATGCCACCATACTCTTAATTTGAAGGGGAATACAAATATGGCACAACATCTAAGATTTATATGCATATACTTTATAGGGACCACACTAGTTCTAACTTCAAATTTCATTTGCATCATGATCTGTTATGAAATAACTTGCACAATAGGAGAATATGATATGAAATATGTTGCAAATACTTGATAATAACTGAGAATAACAAGCCAATTCGATGGGGAAAACCTCCAAATATCTCTAATGAGAACACACTCAACAACTTGATGATGAAATAAGACTCACAACCTCCTATATATACCTATTTATGCCTAGGATATCACCTAGGCTGACTTAGACACACCTATATAAGTCTTAGGCCGACCTAAACAACTAAATAACAATATACTAATGATAATATGACTTAATAAAGAGTTAAGATAGCCACAAGCCGACTATTCATAACCCGATGTACAATAATATTAGTGGTAGCATGCCCCCTTCTTCAAAGAAGCATTGTTCTCAATACCACTTGTTATGAAATAGCACAATAGGAGAATATGATATGAAATATCTGCAAATACTTGATAATAACTGAGAATAACAAGCCACTTCGAGGGGGAAAAGCTCCAAATATCTCTAATGAGAACACACTTCACAACTTGATGATGAAATAAGACTCACAACCTCCTATATATACCTATTTATGCCTACGATATCACCTAGGCCGACTTAAACACACCTATATAAGTCTTAGGCTGACGTAAACAACTAAATAACAATATATTAATGATAATATGACTTAATAGAGAGTTAAGATAGCCACAAGCCGACCATTCATAACCCAATGTACACCAATATTAAGGGCATAGCATGATCATATTTATAATAATTTTATACATGGTATCATGCATACAATTTTTGGATACTACATAAATGTCAAGTCTACATCATCTTATGTGTCATTTTTTAAAGTAAAAATTACAAAAATATGAAATATTTCCACATAACCCCAAGAGAGAAAATATGCAAATAAGTGCTTAGAATCCATCATACAAAATAATAGAAAACATACCATCAATATGACACAAGATATTCTCTAGGAAAACCCTCGAGAGGGAAAAATCTAGCCTCCTAGCAATTGAAGGAGAGCTCAATCAACCTTATCCAACAAACCAAAGGTTTTGATATCCAACTAGCCAACCTAAACAACTACTCTTGTGGTTGCTTTTATAGAAACAAGTTTGCACAAAACCACCAAGTGGTATTACATAAACCATATTCCCAATACCATGAGCTTAAGAAACCATGTCCCTCTCATTTAATTTTCAATACTAAAATTTTCCAATAGTAAATATTTTCCTAATGTGCAACCCACACAAAATATCTAACCAATGTTAAATTACAACTTTACAACTGGATCCAAAGAAGCACCACAAATAAATATTTATTTTAACATATTAAGATATTTATTTTCTTATGGAAGGTGTACAACAAACCTATGGGCTTCTCATGTTAAGGGTATTGCACCCTGCAAATGCAACTTATATTATCAAAAACAAACATTTTCCCAATAATGATCCATTTATAATAATTTAGTATGGTCTTATGTTTAAAATTTATGGGAGCTACACCTGTTCAAACTCCCCATCAACTTAAGTGTCATGATCCTATATACACAATATTTAATTTTTGTAACATAATTTGTGGGAGCCACATTAGTTCTAACTCCACACTACTTTATTTGTTGTGTTCTCATTTAAACACTAGCTTTTACTTTTTCTATGTATATAATTTGTGAGGGGATAGGAATTGGTTTCAACTTCATATTGCCTTATGTGTCAAGATCCCTTGGAAACTAATTTTACCTTTTCCCATGCATATACTTTATGGGAGCCACACTAGTTCTAACTCCACATTGTCTTATGTGCCATGACACATTGCTCTAGCTTTTACATCTCATGACAATAGTGCTTTACACCTATTACATATTTTGGATGATGGTTACATACTTTTAACACTAAAACTTGATATATGTACAACTGACATATTTTGTATAATTTTGAGAAATGTTTTCTTTTTGTAGGTCCATGAAGATATTGAAGCATCACTTGAAGGTTTATTTCTTTATCTTTTCATGCTTATTATTTTTATCGCATATTTATATATTTACATACACACCAAAGTAGGGGGAACATTTAAGGGATTAAAGTACACACCTTTCATTTTACACCACTTTTTACATAGTTGTAGTGTTCAATCAACATACTTGGTGCATGAATTAACTCCTATACATAACCTATTAGAAAAACCCCATTTCATAACATCTTGATACGGACTAGTCCACATCCCTAGGTCGTGTAATACCCTAGACTAGGTTGAGTGGCTTGACTAGTATACAACATTCAAATTTAAAATCTCACTCCAAAGCCAACCCTTTTAGAAACCATCTATTATCTCTTTCGTTTACATGCCAAAAACTTTGAATTGAACAACTATGGACATGTAGGTATAAACAACTTATAGATCACTAACATCCATAAAGTGACAACAAGAATCGCTTAAAGATATTTTATTCTAGAGCATCAAACATTGAATTCTACATTTAGGCCCTCATGATGTGTCTACAATAAATTGTCCATCTCTAGAGGCTTGATTGCTACCAAGACAAGCTTAGGATTCCCCCTTTTGTCTTAAAACAAGCCTCATTATCTTTCTAAGCACAATCCCATATAAATACATAAACATCATATACATTTTCAAATACATCAACTATTCAATAATTTATCCAACTTTTATATATTTTAAAATTAAATTTTATATCATTTAAATTGAAATCTTAATCACCCTAGCAAAATGTTTCTTTTTTCTACTATAATCTGTTTAATATCTTATAATCAACTCTTATATATTTCTACTAAGTATAATATATTAGAGAACTTCAATGATAATACTAAACTTGTTATTTAAAATTAGTACTAATGAAACATTAAACAAATAGCATCTCATGTGATATTGCTGTCAGCAGGGCTTAAATTTGATGGTCGACCTTGCCTGTCAACAAATTTTTTAATGACAGTTATCTATTCAAAGGTGCCCTTAAAACATTATGATATACCTTAGTGTAAGTAAAATTATATATAAATCAAATATATATATCATTATAATTCTATATAAATGTTGACAGTCTATCCAAAATCTCTCCTTTCATGTGATACAATCTTCTTAAAATTTTGGTTGTATTTTACGGCAAAAATCTCTAAATACGGTCATACGGCCATCAAATTTAAACCCTGGCTGTCAGGATTCAACCGTGTAGTTTACGAGTCAAAACATTGACCCATAAACTACAACCTGATAGCAATATCACTGGAAAATACCTCCTACTTATCAAATAGCATCTCATGTTAAACAGTAAGAAAGTAAGAATTAACCAAATACCCAAATAAATAAATAAATAAATAAAACCTCTCAAAGTAAAGAATACCGAAGAATGAGAGCTGAGGTACTTGAAATAATGAATCCATTATAAAACACTATATGATTTTCGAAGAAAAGTATACCCAATTAAACAGAATCAGATTTACATTAAATTACCGAGTAATAGAAACGATAAAAATGAATTTCAGATTGTATTAAAAAATCAAACAAACTGTATGACGTACCAAAATTCAGAATTCCCTTGTGGCCATAGCTTTTGTGCATATTGGTGAACTGAACCAGAAGCGAGTACTGCTGGGAAACATATGGCCTCGCCAGCTGATATATCAACGGCCTTGGAATACCCATCAAAGGGAAGATAAACAGCTCTTTCTTTTACTTGGGGTGGAAGAGTGAAAAGATCTCGAGCAGCTGAATCCACAGTATGCACAAGCTCCTCTTCGACTCCATGATTGACCACGCGGAAAGCTCCCCATTGTTGGCACGCTTCTTTTACTTCATTGCACAGCCTTTGAAGATCACCATCACCTTCTTTCAACTCTGATCGAAGAGCAGAAACATCAATTATTGGGAGCTCTGCCTCTGAGCAAACCATACTTGCTGATACAGAACGAAAATTTTAATACAGTTGGGTTTGGATTAATGACGATGAAATCGAAATTAGTTTTTGGCATGAGAGAGGTAAGTGTACCCGTTAGTCACGTTGACAAAACACGTGCTAAGTCACGTTGGCCAAGTGTCGTACAACATCTAGTAATCCTTTACAAGATTCCTGTTTAAAGCATTGAAAAGATTTCATTATGAGATTCACAATGAACCAAAAAAGTGTAAAATTAGTGTTTCAATCTAATAATTGTTAAAGAGAAAAAAAAAAATTCTTAAATATAAAATATAAACTGGATAAGCACTAAGGATTCCAATCGAAGCAAGAAAGAAATGAAATGTCACATTGCTGAAAAGATTCCAAACCAAGCAAGAAAAAAATGAAATGTCACATTGCGTGCTTGTCTATATGACCAAATAAACAGAAGTACAGTATGAATGATCTACTTGTACACTACAGAAATGGTCAAATACTATAAATATGTTGTTTAACAGTGTTCAGAAATACACAGGATTCTGCAGACTTGTAGATATGTGTAGCCCTCATCCGGGCTTAGAGCTCCTCAATTACTAAAGAGAGAACGGGAGTTAAAAAAAAAATTGGGGCCAAACATTTCTCTATACCTAAATATAATGGCCCGGCCAAATATAATCACTGTATCTCGAGAAGAAACTAAGCCTTTTCATGGTCGGGGATAACTATCTCATCTAAAGATAGAAAACCAAAATCAACCACGCGCAGATGCTAAAGGACTGTGATTTATATTAAAATAATAACATTGAAAATACCAAAAGATTTTAGCAGAAAATCAATATACTTGGCAGCAATATGGGCAGTATCAAATCCACCTGCACTCCATGTGTCGAAATACAAAAAGGTATGAGATGATAATCTTAAACAGTGCTGATTGACGAAAAAGTATGAGATGATAATCTTAAACGGTGTTGATTGAACTGAAACATCATTAGATTTTCACACTTACCGACCTGCTTTCCACAATACCTACAAACCCAGAATGTAAAGAATCAATGAAGTTGCAAATTATTCAACAATTTTTATGCACTATACAGTTGTTTCTTTATCGAGCAACCCAGTCTGCAAGCAGTCAAAGTGCAACAAAAATGATTATTTATGAATAAGACTAACCAGATGTGTGATTCCCATTGACTAGTGCATCTATAAAAAGTAACGCCACGGTATTGAGAGCTTCTTGACCTGGGCCCTCACCTGCTATTCTTTAACTGTTCTTGTTGTTGCGGTGGTGGAGGCAAAAGCTTGAGCCTTGCATCTGACCAAAATCCCCCAGAAACCTGGTTCTCAGAAGAAGGAATGATGGAATCCACGGAATTTTTTGGAGGGAAAAGTTGGCGTGTGATATTAGTCTTAAACCGAGGTTTGTCCATAGAGAAACCGAAAAGATTACTTATGTTAGAATAGGAATTAGATGGGATTGACTGTATTGTTTGAGTGCCTTCTTTATGCTTCCACATTTTGCATACAAGTCTACCAATGAATTCACAATTACAACATCTGACAGAAATCCACTTTCGATTTTTTTTGATGGACTTCCATAGCTCCCGTTTTAGCACATGCCTTAAGGATATTGGAAAAGGTTGCTAAATTTGGTTTTACATTTGCCAGCTTAAAAATTTCCAAGGCATTTCCAACAAGCCCATTTTGTGTATATCCAGCAATGATTGCAGTACATGAGATAACATTCCTTTGAAGCATATTATCAAACAAATCACGTGCCTTCTGCATGCTTCCACATTTTGCATACATGTTTATCAAGGCATTCGAAACCATAACATTAGGCAAAACTCTTTTGTTGGTTATTTGTTTATGGATCTCCATACCCTGCTCCAGAGCTCTCATTTTGGCACACCCCGGAAGGATGCTGCCATAAGTTGCTGACTTTGGCTTTACATCTGAATACTGCATTTGCTTTAACATCTCCAAGGCTTCTTGAACAAGCCCATTTTGCGCATATCCAGCAATTATTGCATTCCTTGAAACCAAATTAGGTTGCAGCATTTCTTCAAAAAGTTGCAGAGCTTCATCAAGAGCAGCGTTCTGTGCATATGATGTAATCATTGCATTGCAGGAAATCATGTCTACTGTAAGGCATTTTGTCAAACAGTTTGCGTGCCTTCTCCATGTTACCCCATTTTGCATACATACCCATTAGGGTATTCACCACGGTAACTTTGGATTTAAACCCACATCTTGTTATCTTTCCATGGATCTGCAAACCATGTTTTATGGATGCCACGTCGGAACACACGGACAAAATAGTGGAAAAAGTGAACTTATCTGGGTTAACCATTGTTGGCCGCATTTGGCGAAACAGTGTGAATGCCTCCTGAGGAAATCCATGTCTTCTGTAAGCCGCAACTATCATATTCCATGAGAAGACGTTCGGTTCAATCACGTCGTTGAAAACGTTACGAGCATCCACCAAACTTCTGCACTTGTCATACATGTTGATAAATGTATTCTGTAAAATTGGGTTTTCCGCAAACGTAAAACCTCTGCTGTCGATGTGAGAGTGGATTTTCTTGCCCCCTGAAAGGGCTTTCTTGGAAATATAGGCCAGCAATAGTTGAATATATGTAGAAGACTTTACAGGATTGTATGTAGTAAATAGAATGTGAAGGACCTCCATCAAATGACCATCCATACAGAGTGCTCTGAGCTTCAGATTGAAATGAGAATTGGAACAAGAATCTTCAGCCTCAGGGAATTTGGCGGTTGCCTCGCCAGGCACAACCAAAAGGGAGAAGCTTTGTAAAGGAAGCTTGGAATTCGTGGCCAACACACCGTCTGAAGGTGTTGAATTGAGATCTCAGCCGCTGCTGTCATTTGCCGAGCTTCCCCTCCATTCATGGCTGTAATCGACTACGAAAATCTCTTTAAGCCGTAGAAAATTTGTTAAGAACACGTTCAAATAGAGATTTTATCCTTCAGATTTCCGACTTTGCGACGTTTCTTTGGCTGATAGCAGCGAGACCATAATAAGGCATTTATGGCACTGTATTCACAATAAACCAACAGCCTAACCTGATGTTCCTATGCTGCTGTTTAAGTCTGTTTTCTGCTTGCAATGAGATGTCCCATAGAAAAAATTATTTATGGGAAATGGATAATTTGGAATCTTTTCCTATTTTTGTGAAGCAGCAATTGCTTAAAAATTGAAAATAGGCTATGTAAAAATGTGAGCGCTGAATGCCATATGGCTCCACAAATCTCTTTGCCTCCCCTTTTACATTTTGCTTCCAATTTTTTCCTTCAATTTTTACTTGCACAAAATATTTAATAGTTGAAAAAATCAAATTAAAATGGATTGCTTAAATGCTCCTTAAAATGTTGAGCAGTGACTAGTGACTGTTAGCCAAAATAAGCTAAACAGCCGCATGGGGACGTGCCCTAAGGATTTATAGAGTAGTAATGAATTTATAGTTGCAAAATGACCGTGAACTCTTACTGTGAGCGGTGTTAGAGCCGGTAAGAGTTAGGGTGGTGGCAAAGGTGGATAAAAAATATCTTTATATTTATTGCAATCTGATCGATTAGCAGTGAATCAGATTGATATTGCAGTGAATTAGATTGATACTGCATTTACTTAGCGACAATAATCCAGTTTACTAGCAGTGAATCAGATTGATATTGCAGTTAAATGCATTTACTTCTACATGATGGAAGAAAAGAGACTATACGAATGGAAGAAGATTGAATATAAATTCATTTACTGCAAATATTTACCAAGATTGCTCTGCATGTATTCGACAATATAGAAGCCAACAAAAGTAATCTGCAACAAACCTAAAAATTGTTTTTGGTAGTCGTGAACAAGTTTAATGACATTTGTGGATTGAGAAGTCCACAATAGAAGCCTATTGACTAATTAATATGTATACTTGTATAATCTTACAAACATTTTGATGGTATTGATAAAAATAAGTCTTATTTATGACACAAATGCCTAATTATGGTCATATGACCATTAAATTTAAACCCCAACCATATGGACTTGATGATGTATCTTTTTTCTAGAAGCTTTTAAGTGTCATGGACTACTTGTTATTGTAAACTTTCTACTATATTCTAAAGTTTTATGATACTTCTAGAAATGTTTCTAATAAGAAAATTAGTTGTATCTAGAATTAGTTTGTTTAGTATTTCAAAGAGAATTTGATTAATTGTAAAAAATATTAATATATAGATTATATACTTAATAATGATAATTGTATTTTTTTTTTAGTTTGTCTATTTACAACAATAAGAAAAGTTTTTCAATCTATATAATTATGGTCCATTGAGTTATAATTCCTAAAAAAAAATCAAGGACTTGGAAACAAAATATAAATGACTTAAATTCTAACCTTAGTAACTTTTATCTATCTCTATGATTATTTGAAATTACATCTAAATCACCCATCTTTATATTAAGATTCTTTGGATGAAGATATCAATTCTAAAAGGTAAAGCTAGGCCACTGAAAGGTAACAAGCTCATTTCTTAAAGGTTGGGGTTTTGTTTTTCATACCTCACAATAGGCAATGGTTTAACCAAAATTTTAGGTAGGCTTACCCCCAAAATAGATCAAAAGTTTAAATATTTCTATTTGAAATACAATGTACTAGAGTTAGTTGACCAATTATTGAACCATCATGGTTAGCCCTTTTGAAAAAAATCATGCATGGAACACTTGAAACATAAAATCAACCTTTGGTTAGAGAACAATAACAAAGAGCTAAGAAGAAGACACATTTAGAAGTCAACATGATAATTCATAATCACCTTGTTTCCTTTTAGAATTCTTTTTATGGATAGTAGAGGAAAAATGATCTACATACTTGAGTGAAAATTCTACTTCATGGTTCACCAATTATAGCTTATAGATCTCCTCTAGCTTCAAAAACTCCTCTTTTGACCAACTAACTTGCAACTAACATTAAAAATTAATCAAATTCAAAATGAAACACATTGTGTACCTTTTGAATATTGAAAAAATGTGTAATAATTTAGAAATAATAAGAAACAAAGCATGAAAATTACACTAAACACAAACATAAACTTATATAGAAACACTAAGGAAAAAAAGCTCTAGTACGAGTGAGATCAAGCTCCTCATCTTAGTATATCTCAACATTTTATCTAGGTACCTATTCATTATTATATGGACCTTCATGAACTAATGAAATGTGCAAAAAAAAATCAACACCTATAGACATTCTTGCATCTCCATGAAAAATTTATAAATCAACTTGTAATTCTCTCTTTGAGTGCTAAAGGAAGGTAAAAGCATGATTTAGATTTCAACAAATCTTTGGATATCTTTTAATATTTGAAAATATAAAACAAATGAGTTCTATCATACAATCTACTTGAAAGTGAAAGAGATAATATTTGTAACCATTGAACTCCCCAATGTAACAAACTACACATGAGTCCTCTATTTTGATTCATCTAGGTTCTTTAACACTTTCTTAGTTGATAGTGAAGGAAATAAAAAATTCATTCAAGTGTCAAGATTTGATATTTTAGATCATACCTACCAATTTAGGAGACTTTTGGTCCACAAAAGCTTAACAACTCATCAAGAGAGGAAATTTATTCCCCACATCCTCATTTAGATGTATATTTACCTTGACTGGTAACTGTTATTTCAATCTAATTAGCCAAGTTTCATGTACCCCCATGTGAGCCCTTCTCTCCTTTTTTAGAGCATAAGGACACCCCTATTTTCTCTTGAACATGTGGAATAAGATCATTAATAGTAGGCTAAAATAAGTTCCCTCTTTTTTCATCAAGAATAAAAGTGTCAAACAATCAAATATTCTCAACATTCACCACTAAGAAAATATTTATTTATGCAATAAAAAAAAGGAAAAACATATTCTCATCCACTTTCTATAGAATATAAAATGATCCATATCACAAGTGTTTAATATTCCTTTCTTTCCCTTGGAGCCAATACTTACCTACATATAAACAAACTCAATCTCCAATATTGAATTTATTCTTGACCTAATGTTGACCATGCCTCTTCTTACACCTATTTTGTGACATATTTAAATTATTTTGAATACAAAGATGGAGATTTGAGCATTTTCAACTAAAATTTAAATAAATTTTAAAACTCTTGATTCCACATGTTTGTTATCATTTTATGATTATCCTAAGGAAACATCTACATAACTAGGTAGTATGAACCTAGAATACCCCTCATATGGAAAGAAATTTTCCAAAGCCTAAACTAATCTATTATGGGAATTTTTTGTATGTATGTCATTTATCACACCATGCATTCTTATGCTTCTAATTGTGGTCTGGGATTGAAAAAATTATAGATCTTTCCATTTGGGTATCAAAAGTTTTCTAAGGTTGGTTGGGATCTCATTTTAAATACTAAGGATTGGTGTGGAATTATGAAAGAATACTTAAACAACACCTAATTTATTAGGAACCTCATTGAACCTAGGTATCCTAGTGGTTCTCTAATATGTAACAATTTCCTCAAGTCCAAAAACCTTATTCATTTTAGCTTAAAATGGAAATTGGGGAATGATCTCAAAATTTTGTTTTAGGAGGACTCTTGGGTCTAGGATTAGCCTTTGAAAAATCATCACTTGTTCATGGGTTTTGGATGAGCCTACAATTTGTCTTTTGGAAGGCAACTTGTTGATTACATAATATTGACTAGTAGTGCTAAACAATGAAGGAACATTGAAGATTATTGTAATGACCATGTGAATGTCATCTACAAAGATCACACCCTCCATGAGAAACTTTAGTTGAGAAGGATCCCTTTATTTCTAAAGGAGGATGGGTTTTATTGGGCTAGGGATAGAAGAGGAAAGTTTATAGTCAAATCTACTTACAGTCCATTGTTAGATAGTGACAACAACAATAGGTTTTAGAATAACATCTGAAATCTTCAACTCACCCTCAGAGTTAACATCTTTTGGTGGACAACTACCCACAATAGAATTCTTACCTAGGATAAAAATTTAAAAAGAATAGGTTTCATAATCCCTAATATGTTTGTCTTATGCAAAAAAGAGGAGAAAATGGTGTCACACTTGCTCCTTCACTATACTTCCTTTAAGGAAATTTGGTGTTTATCACTACAAAATTTGGGGCTCAACTGGGAAATGAATGAAGGCCTAAATGAGTTTATTGTGAGCTGGAACTGTCCCTAATCTCACCCCTTGGTTAGAGAACCATGGAACTCGATTCCTCCCAATATTTTTTGGGGCATATGGAAAGAAAGGAACAATAGAATTTTCTAAAATTTTGAAAGAAATGCTAAGGAGGTGTTTATGGATTTCTCAAAGCTTCTAGTGAAAAAATTATTTGTTCTAAGTAAATGGAAAATTCTAAGTAGCCCCCCAAAACCTCTAGAAATTTTAATTGGTAATAGCTAGGGAATACCCTTGGACCTCATTAGATTTGAAAATTCAAGAAGTATTGCTTGCTAAAATACAAAATGGAAACCTCCCCTAGTGGATTGAGGAAATTTAAATTTTCATGGGGTTGCTAAAGGTAACCTAGGTTTGGAAATTGGTGGAGGAATTTTATGTTATCCCAATGGTGAATTCATTACTAGCTTCTTAGGGGGGTTGGGGTGAAAACTAGCAATGTGGCTATTGATTTTGGCTATGTTATGGGTGTTTAAAATTTAGTTCTCCTTGGGAATAAAAAAACCACAGATTGAAGATGATTCCAAGCTCATAATAGACTCGATAGACATGAAGGTTAAGCTGGGATGGGTTATCAATGATATTATTCATGAAATCCAAAATCTTATTTTAGGATTTAATATTTATGTGCTTTCTCATATACAGGGAGGGGAAGAGAGTTGCAAATACTTTGGCTAATTTGGTAATAAATTTCAACTCCCTGAGATGTTGGAGGAGCGAAGAAAATTTCTCGAAGAACATAAGAATCCTCCTTTTAAAAGAGAGGAAAAATACCAGAACTTCTAATGATGAAGCCTATTAGAAGAATTCATAGTCTAGAATATATAATTTTATGTATTATTTTAATATCTAACCCTTTAGTGAATCCTCACCTATTGGATTTCAGGGATTTATGGGCTAATAAGTTAGTTTTGGTGAAGATGGAAAATACTTGGATAACATTTTATGGTTTTTATCTAGTCATGTGTACTTGGAGTTTGATTTATTATTTATTATCCCCTTTTGGTTTTAGTGGTGATGTGGATTAGGAATTTTGATGTAGCAGTGACTGGGTTAATTGTTATTGGCATATGCATTTTTATGATTGCTTGATGCTTGATTTATGACAAAGGGGTTTCTCATTGCAAGGAGATCTAACTATAGTCCTTGATATTAATTATTTTCCTAATGGTTCCTCTCAAATAATTTAGTATGAGCTTTTGGAAAGAACCAATGACACAAGTTTAATTATAAACCCACATGGAAAATATTTGTGTAGGACAATGTCTTTGCATAATTTGGATTATTTTATAATTTTGAGGGTGTTGAGTAATAAGGTTTATTACTTAGGCATGTATCCGTATTTATTATACTATGCTTGTAATCAATCAACTTGTATGGCGATAATTATCCCTAGCTTTAAAAAAAATAAAAAATTAAGAAACTACACTTGCATCCTGCTTTGGTTGTTTCCTTGGTTTTGAGGCTTCCTAAAAAAATGTAAGCTATTTAGTGCAGCCACCAAAAGATTTTAACCATGGGTGAGGAAAGGGTGCAAACTAAATTGGGCTTGTGTAAGGAGTTAAAAAATGATCCTTTTCTTTGGCATTTTTTATTGGAAGAGGGGATTACCACTTTCCTTGAATGTCTTAATAGCGTTACATTCCACACATCAACTCCTTCCACAGTGGTTGAATATGGGATCAATAAATAAAATAGACTTTTGAAATGTGAAAAGAGAGTGTCGGTGGAAAGGTAGGCTAGTCAACCCACAATCACATTTAAGAATGGATGGTGCTAGTATGGGCACCCATCATCCCTTAAAAATGACTTTGAAACTTTCAAGAAAACTTAGTAAGTTGGTGAATAAACAAATAAAGGATACAAGAAGGAGATATCCACGGTTATGAGGAGAGGACACAAGAAGAAAATGGGGACCTACCCTTAATACAAGTATGGTATTCCATTCTCTAGCCACCAAAAAAATTATGAGTCATGCGGAAAAAGGAGGGTAATAGTCATTAAAATATCTCACACCTCTATTATCTACTCATTGAAGTCCAATTAGAAGGTAGAGACTGATAATGTGTGGGAAAAGAAAGGAAAAGAGAATGGGAAAGGGAAGAACATAAAAAAATTGGAGGCAACACAGTAAAGGAGAAAATGGGACGAGAGAATGGTGTGGGAAAAGAGAGTATGCAGGGGATAAAGGGGATTGAACAACCTTGGTAAGAAGAATGGGAGAAGAATGCAAATAATGGTTTAAGAGAGAGAGGGGAAGGGAAAGGTTGTAGAATATGCACAAAATAGATTTGTGAAAAGGCCCTAAAATCATTGGAGCCAACACAACTATGAAGTGTAATGCCAAATTCCACACACATTTCCAGTATCCTCCCTACTTACGATGAAAATGAGAACAAAAAGGAATCTAAGAATTGGGCAGGATGGATTGGAGGCTCACTTAGGAGCATGGCATGAAAAGTAGGGGTGTTCTAAGGTGAGATGACATGTAGAGAGAAGATGAGAAAGAGATTTAAAAAATATAGAGAAAAAGTATGGAGGGGAATGAAAAGAAGGGAAACTATGGGGAGAAAAGAAGAAGAGCATTTCATAATGAGTTTGCATCACAAGCTTGGAAACGAGTGGGCTCAAATGGATTCCTTGGCTGATATAGGCATATAAGGAGTGATACTTTATTTTCATTTTGATCATTATTGCAAGGAGAAGTGATCGGGAAATTTTCTTCATCCGCAACAAAAATATCTTCCGGACTTGTGGACTAGAGCTAAGTATAATTCCTTTTCACAATTACTTAAAAAATGAAGTATTAGAATTCTGAATGTTCACTTTTTCTGCAAAGGATAATTAATCAAGGTTGATTCATGCCTAGAAAATACCATAGGTATTATTTTTGGAGGAATGTGACATTATTCCATCTAGTCCCTTTTACGTACAAGTTTCTAAGGCTCATGTATCAAACCTCGTCAAATATAAATTGCAACAAGGAAATTCCTAATACCACAATTCTATAAAGCATATATACATATAATTGTTCATTGCATGTTTAATCGAGATGCTAACAAGAGAGTCATTATCATGTCCCAAAATATATTGGATTATTATATTATAACATATTGAAACATCTTAGTATATCATTCATGGTATAACAATTAGTTGACAATAGGATGAACTTGTCTTATGGGAAGTATGTTAACCTCTATTTGTGGAGAACTCGCATGGTCTTCATGACTATTAACATCATCAAATTTTATTGGGTGTATCTCCATATGATGATCTAACAAATACATTATTTCCACTCTCTCGAGCATGACTTAGATATTCACCGGGCTAAAAAAGTTCCTAAGTATTGTTGTATGTCTTATGATAGTTGGATAATGCACTATAGTTTGCATGATTTATTTATCCTGAAGACAATAGTTTTAAGACTATGAAAAATGTATATTATATGAAGTTGTTTAATAAGTCTAAGGTTAGTGGATGAATTTTAAGCATGAGTTCCCTTTATTTGGTATCTACATCAAAATACACATTATGATAAGATCAATATCCTAGCATGTGAGTATATGCAATTATAACAAGCATTTAGTTACAAATGTCAAGTGCAAATATTATCTAGTTAAGAGCTAAGCTATTAAAAGGATGATGGGTTACACCATAGGATAAATGAAATTAAAAGGTTAAGAATATTATTACTACTAATATCAAGGAATGTAAATCCTTATATGAAGACATGATGAGAATAATGTTACCAAATATCTTTAGTATGACTTAGACATTGATTATGCTTAAAACCAAGTTTGTAATAATGAACATATGTCTTTCAACATTTGAGAGGACATTATGTGGCCAAGGTGAACATTTCATATTTTGTGAACTAAGACTATGTTAAAGGTATTGGTTCTCACTAGATGATAAAAGGATATTAAGAGATTAAGAGCATATTATTATTGGACATAATATTGCCAATTTTCTTAAGTAGGATTCAGATATTGATTATAACTTAAAACAAGCTCATAAATACTATTGTATATCCTTCGAAGATATTTATTGACCCTTTGAGTATAATATCCTTAATATTGAACCTATTAAATATGAGTTTCAAATGGAATGATTTCCTATGGGCTATGTGAACTAGGATAATTTTGTATTAAGAATTAAGCCTATCCCATAGGTCAATGAGATGAACCTATAAGAGAGTCGAGATGTTCAAACAGGATTATAAATAAAATGGGTGGAGGTTGATCCAAGACCTCAATATGCTAAAGGGGGGGAAAGTGTTAGCAAAACCTTTATTATGGGAAACTATGTATATGCAAACTATGAGATACCTTTCGAGGAGAACTACATGTGACTTTGATTCGTTTGGAAGAAGGTACGTAGGAGGTCCTTGGGCGAAGGATGCCTTTGTGACCTCAAGTCCAAAGGGAGAGGGTTTAGGGGGATAACTCTAGGGTTTGGATTTTTTCCTAATTGGTTTTACCTTTCCTCCTCCGTAAGCTTCAGCTTGAGGTTGAAATGGGTACCAAATGGGTATTGATTAAGGAAATGTAATAATTTATATTTAATACGTAATATGCTTTTATAAGAGATTGAATATTTTATAATTGGTATTTGAATATATGTATATGTTGGGAAAATTCCATCTCATGTTGGTTCCATGTAAAGTTTGTGTTGTGAAACCAAATCCATATCTAGAGGTCTTTATGTATAGGC
>VDFB02000003.1:169928957-169949289 GCA_007258455.2 Sequoia sempervirens | reverse complement strand
TGTAGATGAGGTGTCAAAGGTCATTATCTAGATATAAAATAGAATCTAACTACAAATATAATGATTAAATTTCTCCATCTAGATATGGTAATGAAGCTTTATTTGGCAACATTACAATCAAACTTATGAAGAGCATTAGTGCTAATATGTGCCCCTCCCAATTGATTGCATTCATATTATGTAAGAAATTGGAAAAGAGGATAAAATATATAAGCATGATAAAACATGCAATATAGTCAAAAATATTATCATGTGATGAACATCTAAACACATAAGTTAGAGATAATCACCAAGGCATGTGTAAAATGTTGCCCCTAGTATAGGAAAATGACAAGATAAGGAAAACCATAGATGATAAATAAGAATTATGTAACCGCATCAAGCACATAGTAATCAATAATATCTATAGCATTATATAAGCTCAAAAAATAATAGGTATAAGATAAAAATTGAAGCAAGTAGAGGAGAATTTAAGTATTAGATGCCCCTATGATTTCCCCTCATGATAAGGAAATCAGAAGTCATCATAAGCATAATAAAGTATGTCTCATAGGATAAAAACAATGTGAGCATCAACACCTAGGATGATCAACAATAAATATGATATATGTCATGAAGATGTAGGTTATAAATGCTATCACAAAAAATATAAAGGTTATAATGAATGCGCAAGCACATAATACATGAAAATATGTGTCAAGTATTTTTTTTGTACATTTTTAAGAATTTTCTAATTGATTAGTATCGTGAAAATAGTGTAAATTTATTTATATAGCATACTTATGATCTCATGTACAAAAATATGACATATATATATATATATATATATATATATATATATATATATATATAACACTTGGATTCAATTCAAACCACGTTGAAACCTTTAATTTATGAATGAATTCATTATTTTTTTTAGTAGATTCCATCTTTCATATTGTACTTGTTGATGCTCCAAATTGTATCCTATAGTTTTAGAGGACACATATCTTAACAAATAACCTTGGGGATACAATCAAGTTAAACACATAAATTGGGACTCATAATCAAGATACAAGTAATCTAGGCCAGTTTAAAAAAGAAAGCATAAATCCTCTAAAATTTAAGATTTTTTAGGCTTGGGGGGTATTCCTTTCTAATCTCAAATTAAAATAATTATAGATAAATAGAAATAAAACCACATTTTACCAATCAAATCTTAACACAAATTTTGATAAATATAAATCAATACAACAATGTTTTTGATAAGGAAAAGCATGTTTTGAAGGGATCCCAAAACCCTTTACAACGAAAGAAGGTTACATAAGAAATAACGAGCACCAACAACCCCAAAAAATCCAAAAAAGATATCAAAAGATAAACCTAGACAAAACAACAACTAAACCAATAGAAAAAGATTAGCACAGAAGTTGATCAAACACAAGCCAAAGCATATTGTCTAAAACCTTAGTCAACTCCAGATTACTAGAGATGACATTATCATGCATCTCCATCACATCTTCGAGCTCTTGGAAAGAAATAGCAGCCCTCTTTTTGGTCTTTCTCTTGGTACACAAACATGGGCCCTCATCCACACTCTTCTCCATCTGATTCAGGCAGTCAATCTCAACAATCACCTCCTCATTGAAAGGAAGTCAGGTGAGCGAAAACAACTTCCTACACTAATCTAAGTAGGGGAGAGTTACAAAAAAAAATCATTTTAACACCTTATGCTGTTACAATGTGAGATACACATAGAGAATAATGGAAATAGAACAAGTACACAAAAACTAGCATACACCAGATATACGTGGGGAAAACCCTTTCAGGTAAAAAACCCCACCCTCCAAAAGCACAATACTTCTATAGTACTTTAAATAGGAGTTACAACATAGCCCAAGTACAAAGCTTCTACACAAGTACCTCATCACAAACACCTGTTTTGGAGTTAACCCGACAACACTTCATCACCTGCAAACAAACTATGCATTCTACAACTCAAGGCACTCAATAAATAGAGTGTTACAAGCTTCAAAAAGCATCTAGAAGGTGAGGGGCATCCAAATACACATGGCACAATTTACAACACCTTAGACATGCATTTGGACACATGTGACATATTCCCTTATGCCCCTTACAATTGTCATACATGCAAATATTCTTCTTCCAAGCTTGGGCACCTGAAATATGGTAAAAATAGGCTATGAAAGATGCCTTACACATCATACAACTATCATAGAATTTTCCCTAGCTGACAACACTTACAACTATAAGAGAATATGTCATAACCGACTAAAAATAGTCGATTCTCTTACATCCTATCATAACCCATCTTGGGCACCACCTTTCTCCATGCATTCAAAGATGCCTTATGATGCATCATAGAATCTATCATATGTCATAGATTCTAAATTGGGACACCTATGTCCACTTGGGATGATGATGTGTCATCCAATCACCTCCAACAAGGATGCCACCTAGCCGGTGGGTCCCAATTTGTGACATGACACCATAGGCATTTAAATAATACAAATAAATACATTAATCACATCAAATCAAATAAATCAATATTAGGAATCTAAGGTTGAGACACCTTAATCCCAACACTTGTTCTCACCAAGGTCCAACTTTTTACCTGTCCAATTGAGAGCTTTCTCATCCAATAGAGTCAAGCCCCACACACTAGAATTCAGGGTCTAGATACTAATTTTCACCAGAAGTTGCAAGTCACTACAAATCGTATTCACTTTATCCTCCAAAGAAACAAACCACTCCTCAAGAACCCTACAAAAATCATCTTCCAAGGATACTAGCCTCTCCTCATGGTCCCTTCCTAGCTTCTCAGTGTCCATGGCCACCTTATCAAGAACCACATTCATAGTTTTGAATTTTCCTTTCATCGACCATTCTTTTTATTACTGCTCACTAGCACCACACAAACATCCTTCCATTCATTCAGCTTTGTATTGAGATCCTTGATCTTAGAAAGGATCCATTTAAATAGAGAAAGGAGATTTATGGTCCCATCCTATGCCATTATGCAAAAAAGATCTAGGTCAATTTCATCCCAATTCACAAGTGTGGCTATAGGTAAAGCAACATTCTTTGAATGACCCTTCTAGTCCACACCTTTGCCCTACAAAGCCTCCTCAGTAGGAGAGTCCTCCACATCAACAACTTCAACCTCCACCCGTTGTTTACCCTATTCCACCGTCGAGTTCACCAACATCTCTAGAAGCCCTTTCTTGTGCTCA
This sequence comes from Sequoia sempervirens, assembly GCA_007258455.2. Lineage (NCBI taxonomy): Eukaryota > Viridiplantae > Streptophyta > Pinopsida > Cupressales > Cupressaceae > Sequoia > Sequoia sempervirens. Next base: position 169,946,056 of record VDFB02000003.1, on the reverse strand, counting down.
ACTTGCTCAAAACCCTTGCAGTCAAGGGATACCAACCACCTTGCAAAAGGGAAGCCTCCTTAGAATTCATGAGACAATCTCCCTCAAGGGATTTTTCCAACATAGTCTTCCCCTTATTAGCCTTAATACTCCCCTGATTCCCCTTATTAGTAAGAATAGGGGACACATCCACACCTTTCACTCCTTCCTCTCCTAAGTTTAAAACAAACTTCTCCTTCCTTTTACCACCTTTCTTCCCCTTAGAACCCTTCTTAGCACTAGAAGACACAACCTCCTTCATATTAGTGTCAATCTCATAACCTTTCGACCAAGAGTTAGAATTTTCTGTATCATCCACAGACTTCCCCTCTTCATCTAAATTATCCTCATAATCACCATCCCATTCCTCTGTCGATTCCCCTATATCATAACCAGACACTATCCCCTTCTTTTTCTAAGCAAAGGAAATCTTAGGTATTTCAATGATAAAAATCACTTTGATATATAGTTAATAATAAGTTTCATGAGACCCTCATGGAGGTTTGCTTTACTAGGATTCTTTCTATGATCTTCTATGCTAGTTTCCATAGAGAGAAAAAAATAATAGGGGAACGACACCAAACTATTGTTTCTGAAATGATCTAGCAACATAAAGTGGTAGCCATAAATAACATAGTACCTGCCATCAAGTTTGAAATATTTCATGATAGCTAGTGTCACATCTCTCTATAGTGGCTCAATGGAAGTCCAATCATACCCACCACTTCCCACACACCTAAGCTTCTCCCTTTCCTTTCCTTTGAAGAAATTAGCCAGGGCAGTCTTAGAGGCAACATGGTCTCTATAAAACTTCTTACCCTTCATAGATAAACCAGTGATTTCAACGACGAACTCCTCAGTGGCATTCACCTCCACCCCTTGGTAGAGCAACATTATGTTATTCCACCCCTTCACAAAGACCTCAGTCACTTCAAAATCAGAACCATGAAGTTTAAGCAAGAAGGGGAAAATGCCACCTTTCTCTAGGTACTCCCACACAATCTCATTCCTGCTAAATTCTTCATAGGAGAGTGGCTTGAGTCTACAATGATTGCCATCCATTGCAACTAGAGACAACTAAACCACAACCTTTGCCTTGTTCTGATGAGCAATGAAAGCTAAGAGAACAATCCAAAAACAAAGCCAAAATGCACCCATAAACCATGTTAACTTGACAACGCAAGTATACCCAACAATAAAAATCAATTCCATGATCTCTTTTTGATAAGATATGCAATAATTACTCGGACGGGCTCTAAACTCAAAGTTCCTAAACCAAATAAAGAGGAAATATAAACACTTATCTCCCAAGGATTTTGCCACCATGACAAGATAGCTGATCATGATTAATAATACTTTGGAGATTAATGGGGATGGCGTCATAGGAATACCAACAATTATGAGAGACAACACCCACATTAGCAAACCCATCAACAAGAGTATTTGCCTCATGAAAGACATGTGATATTTTAAAAACATCAAATGAAGAATAGAAAGGGTAAAGCCACAAAAGTAGTTTACAATTTGAGTGAGGAAGGAAAAGTGGTAAAAAAAGATCCCATACCAAAAATTTTGGTTTTTGGGGTTCGAATGAACCCTTTGGTTCAAGCTAATCAAAAAAGGGTTTGAATGAACCTTGGTTCGTGTGAATGAACCCTGGTTCATGTGAATGAACCCTAGTTCGTGCAAACCAGTTAAATGCAAGGTGGACCCCATCCCGCCAAAAAAAAAATGAAAACCCCTTTTTGAAAGGGGGTTCAATTGAACCCTAGTTCACTCGAACTCTTGGGGGTTCGCTAGAACCCCCTAGTTCTAGCTTAACCCCCTTTCCCACCTCCTACTCTCTCGCACAAAAGCCAATTTTTCCCCTTCAAGCTTGGGTTGAGGATGAAATGGAGAGACTTCACAAACCCAACTAGAATCGTAGTCCTCAACGAGCTATCCAACTAATATAATTTTAATATGTTTTGGTTTTATTATGTATTTGTTTTTAGTTTTATTAAACATAGGTTTTTCATCCAAAATGAAGGTCTTTGTTCTCACACATGTGGAAAAAAAAAATAGATTATCAAAAAAAAAAAAGTTTGAAAATATGAGTGCAACTATATTGAAGTCCTTGATCTAACAAAAAAAGATTTCAATATATACAAAAAAGGTTACATGTTATACAAGATGGCTTATGTCCGAATTGTAATTGGTTTGACTTCAAAACTTGATTTAAAAAAAAAAACTATCTAACCAAGTGGAAGCACTAGATATCAGAGTTAAAATTAAATTCGAAAGAATTAGAATTTTATCCTTCATGGAAAAAAATTTATGCGTTATATAGTGTGCGTCACTTTTTAAAAATGTTGTTTTATCAAAAAAACCAGTTTTCGTGGGAGATGGAAAAAGAAATGTAATCTGATTCCAAAAATTTTGAAAAAAAATATTTTTAGAATCTACAAACAAAATGTGACGAGACTCTGGTTTACATCATCTTCAAATTCCTCATGGTTTAGCTGCTATAGGTGCCTGAATGTGAAGATTTAGTTTAAAAGAATATTTAAGTGTCCAGTTTGGCCAAAAATTGTAAACCACTATTGTGGGATCACATGAAAGGGAATCCTCATTGATATGCAATATAAACCACAATGGGAGACTCACCTTCAAAAGGAAATTAATAATAAGGGAGTCCCCTTCCAACCATAGCTTCATCACCCCAACCTCTTTAGCAAGAAGAAGGCCATGATAGGCTGCTATCGCCATCAATACAACAATGTTATCAAGAAAGAGAAAAATAATAAATAAATATGGGTTTCTTTAATCTAAAAATGAAAATACTTTCTTTGTAATAATGAACAAATATTTTTTTTAGTATTGGTATAATGTGATGGTTAAGTTGTGGTGTTTTTGTTCTTGCCATCAAGGTTCAAACCCCATTGGGGTGTTATTGTTGAGTGTTTATATTGGGGATGAGGTCCCCCATTTGTGACCTCATTGGTTCATAGCTCCAGGTCAAAAGTGTTTACCCCTTTAAATAATAATAATAATAATAAACAAACATAGGTTTGTAATCTAGAAATGGAAATACTTCCTTTGGAACAAATAATAAAATTCCCAACTAATAATTAATATTTAGGGCCTTCTTCACATGTAAACACATTATTATGACTAATAATGATGTATTTTTAGTATTAGATTAAGAGGAGGATGACCTCCTAATTGATCATATTTTTTACTCATTATATTGGTTGATCCTCCATCACTCACAAACCTTACTAAATGTTAACCTATACTAACTACACATACATGTCTTGTTTGCTTCATTAGTTACTCCTAATGACATTTGTATGTCATTAAGACACCTTTCATAGTGCATGTTGGTACAAAAACCCATCAACATTTATTTTTGTATTCATATACCTTTTCCCTTAAATTACCTCTTTTTATTATTTCAACTTACCATTGTGTTTTCTCCCCAATGTATTTTTTTCATTTATGATAGATTATTAATGTTGACCAAAAACATTACTCTCGTGTTCTTGTTCATAACTTGTTTATCATATTCATCACTTTATTTTTACAACCTTGCCTTTAATTTCTTACATGTTTTCCTTTACAATATCCTAACCATATTCATTGATTAACTACTTACATGGTTTCCTTTACAATTTCATGACCTTTTTGCAATGGTATGACTAATTTCCATCATTACTTATATGGTTTTCCTTACATGTTATGTTATTTGCCTCCTTATTGATTCAAAATTTAAAGTTTCTTGACTATAATTTTTAAAGGTATAACTCTCTATTATTCAAGCCAAACACTTCTTTTCCCTTAGGAAAACAAAAACACACTTTGTTACCAAATATGACATTGTGCTACCATTATTTTATGTTATAAATTGATTAAATTGTATGAGTGATATCTAGGGTAATGGTATTGTTACATCCAAGCATGGAAAAGGTATATTACATCCCTTCTCTCTTCTTAGATTGAATTTATTATGCCACCATACTCTTAATTTGAAGGGGAATACAAATATGGCACAACATCTAAGATTTATATGCATATACTTTATAGGGACCACACTAGTTCTAACTTCAAATTTCATTTGCATCATGATCTGTTATGAAATAACTTGCACAATAGGAGAATATGATATGAAATATGTTGCAAATACTTGATAATAACTGAGAATAACAAGCCAATTCGATGGGGAAAACCTCCAAATATCTCTAATGAGAACACACTCAACAACTTGATGATGAAATAAGACTCACAACCTCCTATATATACCTATTTATGCCTAGGATATCACCTAGGCTGACTTAGACACACCTATATAAGTCTTAGGCCGACCTAAACAACTAAATAACAATATACTAATGATAATATGACTTAATAAAGAGTTAAGATAGCCACAAGCCGACTATTCAAACCCGATGTACAATAATATTAAGGGCGTAGCATGCCCCCTTCTTCAAAGAAGCTACTGTTCTAATACCACTTGTTATGAAATAACTGCACAATAGGAGAATATGATATGAAATATGCTCAAATACTTGATAATAACTGAGAATAACAAGCCACTTCGAGGGGGAAAAGCTCCAAATATCTCTAATGAGAACACACTTCACAACTTGATGATGAAATAAGACTCACAACCTCCTATATATACCTATTTATGCCTACGATATCACCTAGGCCGACTTAAACACACCTATATAAGTCTTAGGCTGACGTAAACAACTAAATAACAATATATTAATGATAATATGACTTAATAGAGAGTTAAGATAGCCACAAGCCGACCATTCATAACCCAATGTACACCAATATTAAGGGCATAGCATGATCATATTTATAATAATTTTATACATGGTATCATGCATACAATTTTTGGATACTACATAAATGTCAAGTCTACATCATCTTATGTGTCATTTTTTAAAGTAAAAATTACAAAAATATGAAATATTTCCACATAACCCCAAGAGAGAAAATATGCAAATAAGTGCTTAGAATCCATCATACAAAATAATAGAAAACATACCATCAATATGACACAAGATATTCTCTAGGAAAACCCTCGAGAGGGAAAAATCTAGCCTCCTAGCAATTGAAGGAGAGCTCAATCAACCTTATCCAACAAACCAAAGGTTTTGATATCCAACTAGCCAACCTAAACAACTACTCTTGTGGTTGCTTTTATAGAAACAAGTTTGCACAAAACCACCAAGTGGTATTACATAAACCATATTCCCAATACCATGAGCTTAAGAAACCATGTCCCTCTCATTTAATTTTCAATACTAAAATTTTCCAATAGTAAATATTTTCCTAATGTGCAACCCACACAAAATATCTAACCAATGTTAAATTACAACTTTACAACTGGATCCAAAGAAGCACCACAAATAAATATTTATTTTAACATATTAAGATATTTATTTTCTTATGGAAGGTGTACAACAAACCTATGGGCTTCTCATGTTAAGGGTATTGCACCCTGCAAATGCAACTTATATTATCAAAAACAAACATTTTCCCAATAATGATCCATTTATAATAATTTAGTATGGTCTTATGTTTAAAATTTATGGGAGCTACACCTGTTCAAACTCCCCATCAACTTAAGTGTCATGATCCTATATACACAATATTTAATTTTTGTAACATAATTTGTGGGAGCCACATTAGTTCTAACTCCACACTACTTTATTTGTTGTGTTCTCATTTAAACACTAGCTTTTACTTTTTCTATGTATATAATTTGTGAGGGGATAGGAATTGGTTTCAACTTCATATTGCCTTATGTGTCAAGATCCCTTGGAAACTAATTTTACCTTTTCCCATGCATATACTTTATGGGAGCCACACTAGTTCTAACTCCACATTGTCTTATGTGCCATGACACATTGCTCTAGCTTTTACATCTCATGACAATAGTGCTTTACACCTATTACATATTTTGGATGATGGTTACATACTTTTAACACTAAAACTTGATATATGTACAACTGACATATTTTGTATAATTTTGAGAAATGTTTTCTTTTTGTAGGTCCATGAAGATATTGAAGCATCACTTGAAGGTTTATTTCTTTATCTTTTCATGCTTATTATTTTTATCGCATATTTATATATTTACATACACACCAAAGTAGGGGGAACATTTAAGGGATTAAAGTACACACCTTTCATTTTACACCACTTTTTACATAGTTGTAGTGTTCAATCAACATACTTGGTGCATGAATTAACTCCTATACATAACCTATTAGAAAAACCCCATTTCATAACATCTTGATACGGACTAGTCCACATCCCTAGGTCGTGTAATACCCTAGACTAGGTTGAGTGGCTTGACTAGTATACAACATTCAAATTTAAAATCTCACTCCAAAGCCAACCCTTTTAGAAACCATCTATTATCTCTTTCGTTTACATGCCAAAAACTTTGAATTGAACAACTATGGACATGTAGGTATAAACAACTTATAGATCACTAACATCCATAAAGTGACAACAAGAATCGCTTAAAGATATTTTATTCTAGAGCATCAAACATTGAATTCTACATTTAGGCCCTCATGATGTGTCTACAATAAATTGTCCATCTCTAGAGGCTTGATTGCTACCAAGACAAGCTTAGGATTCCCCCTTTTGTCTTAAAACAAGCCTCATTATCTTTCTAAGCACAATCCCATATAAATACATAAACATCATATACATTTTCAAATACATCAACTATTCAATAATTTATCCAACTTTTATATATTTTAAAATTAAATTTTATATCATTTAAATTGAAATCTTAATCACCCTAGCAAAATGTTTCTTTTTTCTACTATAATCTGTTTAATATCTTATAATCAACTCTTATATATTTCTACTAAGTATAATATATTAGAGAACTTCAATGATAATACTAAACTTGTTATTTAAAATTAGTACTAATGAAACATTAAACAAATAGCATCTCATGTGATATTGCTGTCAGCAGGGCTTAAATTTGATGGTCGACCTTGCCTGTCAACAAATTTTTTAATGACAGTTATCTATTCAAAGGTGCCCTTAAAACATTATGATATACCTTAGTGTAAGTAAAATTATATATAAATCAAATATATATATCATTATAATTCTATATAAATGTTGACAGTCTCATCCAAAATCTCTCCTTTCATGTGATACAATCTTCTTAAAATTTTGGTTGTATTTTACGGCAAAAATCTCTAAATACGGTCATACGGCCATCAAATTTAAACCCTGGCTGTCAGGATTCAACCGTGTAGTTTACGAGTCAAAACATTGACCCATAAACTACAACCTGATAGCAATATCACTGGAAAATACCTCCTACTTATCAAATAGCATCTCATGTTAAACAGTAAGAAAGTAAGAATTAACCAAATACCCAAATAAATAAATAAATAAATAAAACCTCTCAAAGTAAAGAATACCGAAGAATGAGAGCTGAGGTACTTGAAATAATGAATCCATTATAAAACACTATATGATTTTCGAAGAAAAGTATACCCAATTAAACAGAATCAGATTTACATTAAATTACCGAGTAATAGAAACGATAAAAATGAATTTCAGATTGTATTAAAAAATCAAACAAACTGTATGACGTACCAAAATTCAGAATTCCCTTGTGGCCATAGCTTTTGTGCATATTGGTGAACTGAACCAGAAGCGAGTACTGCTGGGAAACATATGGCCTCGCCAGCTGATATATCAACGGCCTTGGAATACCCATCAAAGGGAAGATAAACAGCTCTTTCTTTTACTTGGGGTGGAAGAGTGAAAAGATCTCGAGCAGCTGAATCCACAGTATGCACAAGCTCCTCTTCGACTCCATGATTGACCACGCGGAAAGCTCCCCATTGTTGGCACGCTTCTTTTACTTCATTGCACAGCCTTTGAAGATCACCATCACCTTCTTTCAACTCTGATCGAAGAGCAGAAACATCAATTATTGGGAGCTCTGCCTCTGAGCAAACCATACTTGCTGATACAGAACGAAAATTTTAATACAGTTGGGTTTGGATTAATGACGATGAAATCGAAATTAGTTTTTGGCATGAGAGAGGTAAGTGTACCCGTTAGTCACGTTGACAAAACACGTGCTAAGTCACGTTGGCCAAGTGTCGTACAACATCTAGTAATCCTTTACAAGATTCCTGTTTAAAGCATTGAAAAGATTTCATTATGAGATTCACAATGAACCAAAAAAGTGTAAAATTAGTGTTTCAATCTAATAATTGTTAAAGAGAAAAAAAAAAATTCTTAAATATAAAATATAAACTGGATAAGCACTAAGGATTCCAATCGAAGCAAGAAAGAAATGAAATGTCACATTGCTGAAAAGATTCCAAACCAAGCAAGAAAAAAATGAAATGTCACATTGCGTGCTTGTCTATATGACCAAATAAACAGAAGTACAGTATGAATGATCTACTTGTACACTACAGAAATGGTCAAATACTATAAATATGTTGTTTAACAGTGTTCAGAAATACACAGGATTCTGCAGACTTGTAGATATGTGTAGCCCTCATCCGGGCTTAGAGCTCCTCAATTACTAAAGAGAGAACGGGAGTTAAAAAAAAAATTGGGGCCAAACATTTCTCTATACCTAAATATAATGGCCCGGCCAAATATAATCACTGTATCTCGAGAAGAAACTAAGCCTTTTCATGGTCGGGGATAACTATCTCATCTAAAGATAGAAAACCAAAATCAACCACGCGCAGATGCTAAAGGACTGTGATTTATATTAAAATAATAACATTGAAAATACCAAAAGATTTTAGCAGAAAATCAATATACTTGGCAGCAATATGGGCAGTATCAAATCCACCTGCACTCCATGTGTCGAAATACAAAAAGGTATGAGATGATAATCTTAAACAGTGCTGATTGACGAAAAAGTATGAGATGATAATCTTAAACGGTGTTGATTGAACTGAAACATCATTAGATTTTCACACTTACCGACCTGCTTTCCACAATACCTACAAACCCAGAATGTAAAGAATCAATGAAGTTGCAAATTATTCAACAATTTTTATGCACTATACAGTTGTTTCTTTATCGAGCAACCCAGTCTGCAAGCAGTCAAAGTGCAACAAAAATGATTATTTATGAATAAGACTAACCAGATGTGTGATTCCCATTGACTAGTGCATCTATAAAAAGTAACGCCACGGTATTGAGAGCTTCTTGACCTGGGCCCTCACCTGCTATTCTTTAACTGTTCTTGTTGTTGCGGTGGTGGAGGCAAAAGCTTGAGCCTTGCATCTGACCAAAATCCCCCAGAAACCTGGTTCTCAGAAGAAGGAATGATGGAATCCACGGAATTTTTTGGAGGGAAAAGTTGGCGTGTGATATTAGTCTTAAACCGAGGTTTGTCCATAGAGAAACCGAAAAGATTACTTATGTTAGAATAGGAATTAGATGGGATTGACTGTATTGTTTGAGTGCCTTCTTTATGCTTCCACATTTTGCATACAAGTCTACCAATGAATTCACAATTACAACATCTGACAGAAATCCACTTTCGATTTTTTTTGATGGACTTCCATAGCTCCCGTTTTAGCACATGCCTTAAGGATATTGGAAAAGGTTGCTAAATTTGGTTTTACATTTGCCAGCTTAAAAATTTCCAAGGCATTTCCAACAAGCCCATTTTGTGTATATCCAGCAATGATTGCAGTACATGAGATAACATTCCTTTGAAGCATATTATCAAACAAATCACGTGCCTTCTGCATGCTTCCACATTTTGCATACATGTTTATCAAGGCATTCGAAACCATAACATTAGGCAAAACTCTTTTGTTGGTTATTTGTTTATGGATCTCCATACCCTGCTCCAGAGCTCTCATTTTGGCACACCCCGGAAGGATGCTGCCATAAGTTGCTGACTTTGGCTTTACATCTGAATACTGCATTTGCTTTAACATCTCCAAGGCTTCTTGAACAAGCCCATTTTGCGCATATCCAGCAATTATTGCATTCCTTGAAACCAAATTAGGTTGCAGCATTTCTTCAAAAAGTTGCAGAGCTTCATCAAGAGCAGCGTTCTGTGCATATGATGTAATCATTGCATTGCAGGAAATCATGTCTACTGTAAGGCATTTTGTCAAACAGTTTGCGTGCCTTCTCCATGTTACCCCATTTTGCATACATACCCATTAGGGTATTCACCACGGTAACTTTGGATTTAAACCCACATCTTGTTATCTTTCCATGGATCTGCAAACCATGTTTTATGGATGCCACGTCGGAACACACGGACAAAATAGTGGAAAAAGTGAACTTATCTGGGTTAACCATTGTTGGCCGCATTTGGCGAAACAGTGTGAATGCCTCCTGAGGAAATCCATGTCTTCTGTAAGCCGCAACTATCATATTCCATGAGAAGACGTTCGGTTCAATCACGTCGTTGAAAACGTTACGAGCATCCACCAAACTTCTGCACTTGTCATACATGTTGATAAATGTATTCTGTAAAATTGGGTTTTCCGCAAACGTAAAACCTCTGCTGTCGATGTGAGAGTGGATTTTCTTGCCCCCTGAAAGGGCTTTCTTGGAAATATAGGCCAGCAATAGTTGAATATATGTAGAAGACTTTACAGGATTGTATGTAGTAAATAGAATGTGAAGGACCTCCATCAAATGACCATCCATACAGAGTGCTCTGAGCTTCAGATTGAAATGAGAATTGGAACAAGAATCTTCAGCCTCAGGGAATTTGGCGGTTGCCTCGCCAGGCACAACCAAAAGGGAGAAGCTTTGTAAAGGAAGCTTGGAATTCGTGGCCAACACACCGTCTGAAGGTGTTGAATTGAGATCTCAGCCGCTGCTGTCATTTGCCGAGCTTCCCCTCCATTCATGGCTGTAATCGACTACGAAAATCTCTTTAAGCCGTAGAAAATTTGTTAAGAACACGTTCAAATAGAGATTTTATCCTTCAGATTTCCGACTTTGCGACGTTTCTTTGGCTGATAGCAGCGAGACCATAATAAGGCATTTATGGCACTGTATTCACAATAAACCAACAGCCTAACCTGATGTTCCTATGCTGCTGTTTAAGTCTGTTTTCTGCTTGCAATGAGATGTCCCATAGAAAAAATTATTTATGGGAAATGGATAATTTGGAATCTTTTCCTATTTTTGTGAAGCAGCAATTGCTTAAAAATTGAAAATAGGCTATGTAAAAATGTGAGCGCTGAATGCCATATGGCTCCACAAATCTCTTTGCCTCCCCTTTTACATTTTGCTTCCAATTTTTTCCTTCAATTTTTACTTGCACAAAATATTTAATAGTTGAAAAAATCAAATTAAAATGGATTGCTTAAATGCTCCTTAAAATGTTGAGCAGTGACTAGTGACTGTTAGCCAAAATAAGCTAAACAGCCGCATGGGGACGTGCCCTAAGGATTTATAGAGTAGTAATGAATTTATAGTTGCAAAATGACCGTGAACTCTTACTGTGAGCGGTGTTAGAGCCGGTAAGAGTTAGGGTGGTGGCAAAGGTGGATAAAAAATATCTTTATATTTATTGCAATCTGATCGATTAGCAGTGAATCAGATTGATATTGCAGTGAATTAGATTGATACTGCATTTACTTAGCGACAATAATCCAGTTTACTAGCAGTGAATCAGATTGATATTGCAGTTAAATGCATTTACTTCTACATGATGGAAGAAAAGAGACTATACGAATGGAAGAAGATTGAATATAAATTCATTTACTGCAAATATTTACCAAGATTGCTCTGCATGTATTCGACAATATAGAAGCCAACAAAAGTAATCTGCAACAAACCTAAAAATTGTTTTTGGTAGTCGTGAACAAGTTTAATGACATTTGTGGATTGAGAAGTCCACAATAGAAGCCTATTGACTAATTAATATGTATACTTGTATAATCTTACAAACATTTTGATGGTATTGATAAAAATAAGTCTTATTTATGACACAAATGCCTAATTATGGTCATATGACCATTAAATTTAAACCCCAACCATATGGACTTGATGATGTATCTTTTTTCTAGAAGCTTTTAAGTGTCATGGACTACTTGTTATTGTAAACTTTCTACTATATTCTAAAGTTTTATGATACTTCTAGAAATGTTTCTAATAAGAAAATTAGTTGTATCTAGAATTAGTTTGTTTAGTATTTCAAAGAGAATTTGATTAATTGTAAAAAATATTAATATATAGATTATATACTTAATAATGATAATTGTATTTTTTTTTTAGTTTGTCTATTTACAACAATAAGAAAAGTTTTTCAATCTATATAATTATGGTCCATTGAGTTATAATTCCTAAAAAAAAATCAAGGACTTGGAAACAAAATATAAATGACTTAAATTCTAACCTTAGTAACTTTTATCTATCTCTATGATTATTTGAAATTACATCTAAATCACCCATCTTTATATTAAGATTCTTTGGATGAAGATATCAATTCTAAAAGGTAAAGCTAGGCCACTGAAAGGTAACAAGCTCATTTCTTAAAGGTTGGGGTTTTGTTTTTCATACCTCACAATAGGCAATGGTTTAACCAAAATTTTAGGTAGGCTTACCCCCAAAATAGATCAAAAGTTTAAATATTTCTATTTGAAATACAATGTACTAGAGTTAGTTGACCAATTATTGAACCATCATGGTTAGCCCTTTTGAAAAAAATCATGCATGGAACACTTGAAACATAAAATCAACCTTTGGTTAGAGAACAATAACAAAGAGCTAAGAAGAAGACACATTTAGAAGTCAACATGATAATTCATAATCACCTTGTTTCCTTTTAGAATTCTTTTTATGGATAGTAGAGGAAAAATGATCTACATACTTGAGTGAAAATTCTACTTCATGGTTCACCAATTATAGCTTATAGATCTCCTCTAGCTTCAAAAACTCCTCTTTTGACCAACTAACTTGCAACTAACATTAAAAATTAATCAAATTCAAAATGAAACACATTGTGTACCTTTTGAATATTGAAAAAATGTGTAATAATTTAGAAATAATAAGAAACAAAGCATGAAAATTACACTAAACACAAACATAAACTTATATAGAAACACTAAGGAAAAAAAGCTCTAGTACGAGTGAGATCAAGCTCCTCATCTTAGTATATCTCAACATTTTATCTAGGTACCTATTCATTATTATATGGACCTTCATGAACTAATGAAATGTGCAAAAAAAAATCAACACCTATAGACATTCTTGCATCTCCATGAAAAATTTATAAATCAACTTGTAATTCTCTCTTTGAGTGCTAAAGGAAGGTAAAAGCATGATTTAGATTTCAACAAATCTTTGGATATCTTTTAATATTTGAAAATATAAAACAAATGAGTTCTATCATACAATCTACTTGAAAGTGAAAGAGATAATATTTGTAACCATTGAACTCCCCAATGTAACAAACTACACATGAGTCCTCTATTTTGATTCATCTAGGTTCTTTAACACTTTCTTAGTTGATAGTGAAGGAAATAAAAAATTCATTCAAGTGTCAAGATTTGATATTTTAGATCATACCTACCAATTTAGGAGACTTTTGGTCCACAAAAGCTTAACAACTCATCAAGAGAGGAAATTTATTCCCCACATCCTCATTTAGATGTATATTTACCTTGACTGGTAACTGTTATTTCAATCTAATTAGCCAAGTTTCATGTACCCCCATGTGAGCCCTTCTCTCCTTTTTTAGAGCATAAGGACACCCCTATTTTCTCTTGAACATGTGGAATAAGATCATTAATAGTAGGCTAAAATAAGTTCCCTCTTTTTTCATCAAGAATAAAAGTGTCAAACAATCAAATATTCTCAACATTCACCACTAAGAAAATATTTATTTATGCAATAAAAAAAAGGAAAAACATATTCTCATCCACTTTCTATAGAATATAAAATGATCCATATCACAAGTGTTTAATATTCCTTTCTTTCCCTTGGAGCCAATACTTACCTACATATAAACAAACTCAATCTCCAATATTGAATTTATTCTTGACCTAATGTTGACCATGCCTCTTCTTACACCTATTTTGTGACATATTTAAATTATTTTGAATACAAAGATGGAGATTTGAGCATTTTCAACTAAAATTTAAATAAATTTTAAAACTCTTGATTCCACATGTTTGTTATCATTTTATGATTATCCTAAGGAAACATCTACATAACTAGGTAGTATGAACCTAGAATACCCCTCATATGGAAAGAAATTTTCCAAAGCCTAAACTAATCTATTATGGGAATTTTTTGTATGTATGTCATTTATCACACCATGCATTCTTATGCTTCTAATTGTGGTCTGGGATTGAAAAAATTATAGATCTTTCCATTTGGGTATCAAAAGTTTTCTAAGGTTGGTTGGGATCTCATTTTAAATACTAAGGATTGGTGTGGAATTATGAAAGAATACTTAAACAACACCTAATTTATTAGGAACCTCATTGAACCTAGGTATCCTAGTGGTTCTCTAATATGTAACAATTTCCTCAAGTCCAAAAACCTTATTCATTTTAGCTTAAAATGGAAATTGGGGAATGATCTCAAAATTTTGTTTTAGGAGGACTCTTGGGTCTAGGATTAGCCTTTGAAAAATCATCACTTGTTCATGGGTTTTGGATGAGCCTACAATTTGTCTTTTGGAAGGCAACTTGTTGATTACATAATATTGACTAGTAGTGCTAAACAATGAAGGAACATTGAAGATTATTGTAATGACCATGTGAATGTCATCTACAAAGATCACACCCTCCATGAGAAACTTTAGTTGAGAAGGATCCCTTTATTTCTAAAGGAGGATGGGTTTTATTGGGCTAGGGATAGAAGAGGAAAGTTTATAGTCAAATCTACTTACAGTCCATTGTTAGATAGTGACAACAACAATAGGTTTTAGAATAACATCTGAAATCTTCAACTCACCCTCAGAGTTAACATCTTTTGGTGGACAACTACCCACAATAGAATTCTTACCTAGGATAAAAATTTAAAAAGAATAGGTTTCATAATCCCTAATATGTTTGTCTTATGCAAAAAAGAGGAGAAAATGGTGTCACACTTGCTCCTTCACTATACTTCCTTTAAGGAAATTTGGTGTTTATCACTACAAAATTTGGGGCTCAACTGGGAAATGAATGAAGGCCTAAATGAGTTTATTGTGAGCTGGAACTGTCCCTAATCTCACCCCTTGGTTAGAGAACCATGGAACTCGATTCCTCCCAATATTTTTTGGGGCATATGGAAAGAAAGGAACAATAGAATTTTCTAAAATTTTGAAAGAAATGCTAAGGAGGTGTTTATGGATTTCTCAAAGCTTCTAGTGAAAAAATTATTTGTTCTAAGTAAATGGAAAATTCTAAGTAGCCCCCCAAAACCTCTAGAAATTTTAATTGGTAATAGCTAGGGAATACCCTTGGACCTCATTAGATTTGAAAATTCAAGAAGTATTGCTTGCTAAAATACAAAATGGAAACCTCCCCTAGTGGATTGAGGAAATTTAAATTTTCATGGGGTTGCTAAAGGTAACCTAGGTTTGGAAATTGGTGGAGGAATTTTATGTTATCCCAATGGTGAATTCATTACTAGCTTCTTAGGGGGGTTGGGGTGAAAACTAGCAATGTGGCTATTGATTTTGGCTATGTTATGGGTGTTTAAAATTTAGTTCTCCTTGGGAATAAAAAAACCACAGATTGAAGATGATTCCAAGCTCATAATAGACTCGATAGACATGAAGGTTAAGCTGGGATGGGTTATCAATGATATTATTCATGAAATCCAAAATCTTATTTTAGGATTTAATATTTATGTGCTTTCTCATATACAGGGAGGGGAAGAGAGTTGCAAATACTTTGGCTAATTTGGTAATAAATTTCAACTCCCTGAGATGTTGGAGGAGCGAAGAAAATTTCTCGAAGAACATAAGAATCCTCCTTTTAAAAGAGAGGAAAAATACCAGAACTTCTAATGATGAAGCCTATTAGAAGAATTCATAGTCTAGAATATATAATTTTATGTATTATTTTAATATCTAACCCTTTAGTGAATCCTCACCTATTGGATTTCAGGGATTTATGGGCTAATAAGTTAGTTTTGGTGAAGATGGAAAATACTTGGATAACATTTTATGGTTTTTATCTAGTCATGTGTACTTGGAGTTTGATTTATTATTTATTATCCCCTTTTGGTTTTAGTGGTGATGTGGATTAGGAATTTTGATGTAGCAGTGACTGGGTTAATTGTTATTGGCATATGCATTTTTATGATTGCTTGATGCTTGATTTATGACAAAGGGGTTTCTCATTGCAAGGAGATCTAACTATAGTCCTTGATATTAATTATTTTCCTAATGGTTCCTCTCAAATAATTTAGTATGAGCTTTTGGAAAGAACCAATGACACAAGTTTAATTATAAACCCACATGGAAAATATTTGTGTAGGACAATGTCTTTGCATAATTTGGATTATTTTATAATTTTGAGGGTGTTGAGTAATAAGGTTTATTACTTAGGCATGTATCCGTATTTATTATACTATGCTTGTAATCAATCAACTTGTATGGCGATAATTATCCCTAGCTTTAAAAAAAATAAAAAATTAAGAAACTACACTTGCATCCTGCTTTGGTTGTTTCCTTGGTTTTGAGGCTTCCTAAAAAAATGTAAGCTATTTAGTGCAGCCACCAAAAGATTTTAACCATGGGTGAGGAAAGGGTGCAAACTAAATTGGGCTTGTGTAAGGAGTTAAAAAATGATCCTTTTCTTTGGCATTTTTTATTGGAAGAGGGGATTACCACTTTCCTTGAATGTCTTAATAGCGTTACATTCCACACATCAACTCCTTCCACAGTGGTTGAATATGGGATCAATAAATAAAATAGACTTTTGAAATGTGAAAAGAGAGTGTCGGTGGAAAGGTAGGCTAGTCAACCCACAATCACATTTAAGAATGGATGGTGCTAGTATGGGCACCCATCATCCCTTAAAAATGACTTTGAAACTTTCAAGAAAACTTAGTAAGTTGGTGAATAAACAAATAAAGGATACAAG
>VDFB02000003.1:169821071-169928857 GCA_007258455.2 Sequoia sempervirens | reverse complement strand
TGGATTTTTCAAGGACATTTAAGATGGAATGGGATGACCAATTGAAGAAACAAGATGCCCCATAATATAAGAGAAGATGCATGATGAAGGATACGGTATGGAAGATTTGGATGAAGTGAATAGGATAAGATGCATGATTTTCAAGAAGATCCTTAACCTTGTCAAGATCAAAGGTGAAAATGAGGATAATGACCATGAATGATAAGAGGAAAATGGAAGATAGTATATGGATAGGGAGATGGATATGAAAAATAATATTTGCATGATAGGGGGATGGAGGAAGGGTTTAAGAATCAAGTTTCATGACTAATATCCCTCGAATGTGTGCTCTAATAGACCATGGGAATGGGAATTATACTTATAAATGTTGGCATGATAGTAGAAGCTAAGGCCTTATTCAAAGCTTTGAATTAAAGGAGGAGAATGGGGATTGGATGTTGCATAATGGATAGGAGGTTGGAAGGCTTGGTGATGGATAGATGGAAAGGATGGAAAGATTAGTTCATTGGTACACACCTTGAAGGGTGATGGAGTGATGGAGGAAAAGTGGATTTGGAAGGTGATATGTTTTTAGATGGGAGATGGGGAGAAGCTTTCAGATTAGCAAATTTGGATGTCAATTTTGATTTTATTACTTCTATGAGACTTTTAGGAATCCACATGATTTTTTATTTTGATATTTGCTTTATGGGCCTTTGTGGCCTTTTAGATTTTTCTCTTTGATTTATGGACCTTTGCGGTCTTTGAAATTTTTCTTCTGAATTGATGGGCCTTTGTGGCCTTTTGAATTTTTCTTTTTCTTTGATGGGCCTTTGTGGCCTTTTGAATTTTTCTTTTGATTTTTGGATCAAATTTTCTTTTATTTTGCATGGCTCACTTGAGGAGACATGTGATCCTTTGAGACTTTGGATTTTATATTGGAAACACAGCTTATTTCTCCTTAGGTGCTTCCAAAAGCAATAGGAGGAGGTATATTAGGATGGAAACTGATATAGGAGGTATGATGGATAGAGTTAACTAATAGGAGGGAATTTTTGAAGATGGATCAAAGATGTATGCCTTTTATTGTTGACTGCTTAAGAAGGGCAGGGAGGCTGAGAAATGTAGGACCTAATATGGATGGGAAGGAGGATCGATAAGCTAGGATTTAGGATGGCTAAGGACCAGCGATAGAGTGGAAGGATTTGATATGGGCTAGGATAAGGACCTAGGATGGATGGAGTGTTTGATGGACTAGGATAAGGACCTAGGATGGATGGAGAGTTTGATGGACTAGGATACCTCAGTTGAGTATGAGGTGTATAACCAAGGCCATGAGAATATGGATGTGCTTGGACAGAAAGGGGTTCTAGGATACCTTGCTCATGAAGGCCTAAGCCTTTTCCTTTGTAATTCATAATTTTGCACATTCTTTTACCCATGGGATATTCATTGTTTGTGAAAGAAGATGCGAGTCCATTTTGAGGAGGATATGATATCGATGAAAGGATAGGTGTTGGAAGTAAACTAGAGTGGATAAAGGTGGAGGATCCCAATTTATAGATGTGAGGTTCATGGATAGCTTGAAGAGGTGTGAGAGGCTCTTGACATGAGGATGATGGGATACTTTTATCTTGACTAGGAAAAGAATTGTTAGATGAAGGAGATGGAGTAGATTGATCGTCAGATGGAAGGGAATCTTTGGATAGGATGGAAGAATTGTTCTACTCTTGGGATTAGATGGAATCATAAGAGAGTATGGATTCATTAGAATAGAATTGGATGAGAGAACTTGGAAGAACATTTTATTCTTGGATGGAAAGAAGGATTATCATGGTACAGATAATGAAAGGAAGGATCTCTGCTAGTTCTTAGGAGAGATGGGATCTTGATCAAAAGATAAAGGAAGAGTTTATAGAATTTTGAGTAGCATCATGGGATGGAGTAGAAGAATGTTTGATTAGGATGTAGCAAGATTAGGGAAATAGATCATTAGATGAGAAGAGGGGATATGAAGTAGAAGGTGATTGAATGGGGAATCATTATCTTGATAGGAATGCATTGAGGAGTTCATTTTGAATTATAGGGGATGAAGATAAATGCATGACATGACAGGATTGGTCAATTTTATTTGATGGCTTAGATTTAGGCTTCTCATTTAACCTTTGCAAAAATTCAAAAACATTGAATTTGGATGATGTTGCTTTTGGAGGAGAAGAGGTTACATTCATATTTTTGTCAAAGGACTTCATAGTTGTGCCCCCTGTATTTCCTTGATTTTCCTTTGGAGTGCTCTTATTTGTTGGGGAAGACTACTAAGATCATTTAATGGAGTTTTAGTCTTTTCAGGATCCTCCTTAATTTTCTCCATATTGTAGTTAGAGGGAAATTCGACACCTTGGTTTGCTAAAAAAAGAAAGTATCCTTCTTGCTGCATAAGATCTTATCCAAAATTATGGCAAACTGTGGATCTTGTTCAACTTCTTGAATCATTTCATTGGTTATTTCATCATTTGAACTATTCCTAGTATGAAACCTATGAAAAGGATTTTCTTCCCTATCACCCATGTTGTAAAGTGGATCTCTTCTTTCATTTTCTTCTTTGTGTTTTTGGGACCTTGTGACAACAAGAATAAGCTTATACCAAATTTTTACTAACTTTGATCACAAATGGGAGAGTGCAATTTGTTGGATACCTTAATCAAAATAGAATGATGGATTCTATTGATATGACTAAGGAATTTCTAATTTTTAGTTTGTGATTCCTTGGATTGAAGGATGATGATCCTGTTATGGGAATTAAACTAGAAATCAGAAATGGATGTGATGATGCACTTTGCGATGTTTTGATCTTAGTTTGAGAAAATAAGGAATTTGCAAAAGCCTAATGTTTCCATGTTTTGATCTATTGTTGATTTCCAATCCCTTAACATAAATGTCATGGTTTGATTTGTCAACTTCTTATGTTTTATGGATGATCTTATCTGAAATAATGTTTTGAAAACAAAGCATGCAATAGGAAGACAATTGTTCTTAAAGTTCTAGAATCTAAACAATGAGTTTATGTTCAAAATGTTTTCAAAAAAAAATGTTTTCACAGGTTTTAGCACAGAAATACAATTCAGGCAGATTCACTCTTAGTACTCAAGTAGGTCATCATAATAATCAACAACCCACATCTTAGAACTACGTCGACTCACACAACTGTGTCACCCCCGAAGGGGCGCCCATTTTTTTGTCTTTTCTAGGCGCGTACTCAGAGTGACGGTAGTGGATACCGGATCCCCTAAGCAAACGGTCCTTGGCAGTTATATGGTGAGTATCTTGGGGGTAGATTCTTTCCTCCCCTTGCACTGTGATTATTAGGATGTTCAAAAACTGACTTGGCTGGCTTCTACACTAAGTTCTTAGTAAGGGTTTTTGTTCAGTGTGGCAAATGATAAACTCCCTCAAGAGACCTCCCAACCTTTAGAACAAAGGCTTTGGGGATGGTTATCTTGCACATTACCGTCGAATTGCGGACTTTCCCCGAATTCACTTTTGATTAGAGTGGGTTGGAAAACTGGCTTTAGTTGTTCCCACTTAGGTCGTTCCTCTTGGGTGAGTACTTTTCCCACAAGATCAGGCCCTCTAAAGGATTTAAGAAAGCATAAAATGAAAAGGTAAGTCTAGCATTTTGGTCACCCAGTTAAGGGGAGAGCATAAGCCTATTACCTGACAATCACAACAAACAATTTGTTTAGTTTTAAATCCCAAATGACAATTTTATACACTAAGTGAAGATATTGCTTCACAACAAGCATGTGATTCATTTTATCCAAGACATATCAATTGTTTGGTGACTACCCTAGGATTGGTTTATTTTAAATTTAAATGACTACCCTAGGATTGGTTCATTTTAATCCAAATGGATACCCTAGGATTGGTTCATTTTAATACAAAATTAGCAATAAAACCATTGGCCACAGTCGTGTCGGATCTAGAGAGTAAATTATACAAATTACAAATGCGCTAGAACAAAAGTCATATGCGCTGAAGAATATGTGAGAATTTGAAAATTTTAACTCTATCAAAGTTGATAAACACCTACACCATTGGATATCTTATGAAATTCTACCCCATTTCAAAATAAAAAGCTCTGAAAAAGACCAAAATATGACCAAGATATGGCCATTTTAAGATTGACTATAAAAGCGCTAAAACATAGGCCATATGCACTAAAACAGTCCTCGTATGCTCTAAAAGAAGTGCCAGATGCGCTAAAACAGTGTTAGATGTGCTAAAAGAAGTGCTAGATGTGCTAAAAAAAGTGTCAGATGCGCTAAAACAATCCTCATATGCGCTAAACTGCGAGTTTTTCTCATAACCTGCCATAAAACCTGCAATAAAAAAATTTAAAAAATGGGGCAAGAGCCCCACGGTGGACGCCAAAAATGTGTGTGTGAATATGTGATCTAACTAAAATAATATAAACCAACACACCAATAAGACATTAAATCAAAGGAAACTAATTGAAAAGTAAAGCAAACTCTTAAAACAATAGCTCCTTTGAAAGCGTCTTATTGTGCTCTATCTCCAAGGATTCGTTGCAAGTACTGGCCCTCAGTTGGTGTAAGCAGCAGCTTGTTAGAATGACAACTTCAGAGAATGAGCTTATGCAAAATGCATGTCTATTTTCTAAATGATTTAAGCTATGATATGAAAACTAAGATGCTATGAACTTGAAATAAAAATGTCTGAAAAGATTGCTAAATGCTGATTAGAATGCAACTATAGTAATAGCAATGAATTCACAAAATGTAGGATTCTTTTCAACTCACAAAGAGGCTGTATTTATAGGTTTTTGGAGGCAAGAATCTAGTTGGCAAAGATCAACGATCGAAAATAAGCCTGTCAAGATGAACGATGAGAGATTCTGGAAGTTGAGAAAAAGATGGAAGGTTGAGAGAATAACGGAACATGTTTCCTCCTACACAATCTTTTCCATTCAAAATTGAAGGAAAGTTGCCATTTGAGGAGTTAGTTGATAGTTGAAGATAAATCCCATAATTAAATAAATAAATTTATTTAATTACACATGACAATGAATTTAGAAGTTTCCATAATTAAATATTTAATATCTAATTATATGAAGAAATAGTTTCTAATTTAATTATATGTAGAGTGAAGAATTAGAAAGTGTTTAATTAAATATTCAGAATATTTAATTAAATGTGGAAAAGGAATTTAGAGGAATATCATTTGAATTTAAAATTCAAATTTATGATAATTAATATAAATAAATTATAAAATCTATATAATTAATTAAGAGGAATATGGAAAATGGTAATAATTAAATAAACTTATTTATTTAATTAAATTAGAAGAATTAGAAAGTGAACGATATAAATAAATAATTAAATTTATTTATATGTAGATGACTTTTAGAAGATTAATTAAATAATTCATATTTAATTAATTAACAAGTTTGATTTAATGTGACCATTTTTAGATGTATACAAAAATAATATGGAAAATTACTTCAAATATTTAACCTAAGACCTGATTCATGTAGATGCAACATAACTCTAACAAAAATAGCCAAATTTATGCAAATTGGATGAGTGGAAGACACTTAAAACCTACCTCAAAATCAGTTGTAGTCTCTTTTGACAGAAATAGTGACAAAACTGACTGAATAGGTTTTTGGGAGAAAGATTAAAAATACCAAATGCACTCATTAATGACATGTAAAAGTTGGATTTGATAGATGAAACATAGGGCTATCAAAAATAGTAAAAAT
This sequence comes from Sequoia sempervirens, assembly GCA_007258455.2. Classification (NCBI taxonomy): domain Eukaryota; kingdom Viridiplantae; phylum Streptophyta; class Pinopsida; order Cupressales; family Cupressaceae; genus Sequoia; species Sequoia sempervirens. Next base: position 169,923,096 of record VDFB02000003.1, on the reverse strand, counting down.
TTTGGAAAATTTGGGAATGGAAAATGTTGTGTATCTATCACAAAACACTATTTTTGAAAGTTGTCCTGGGACTTATTCACCCATAGGAAAATGGGTCTTTGTTCACCTTTCCAAAATTGATTTTTGGTCCTCTTCTTATGCGTTTTCACTTCTAGATCCTTTGAGTTTCATAGTCGGAGAGTAGGAAATAAATTCAAGATCTAAGTTTCCGTGAGATGACAACAAAGGTGATAACAAATGCAACTTTGTAATTTTGCATTTTTGAGATCTTCAACTTTTATTCAACCTAAATCTGCAACACAAACACAAAAGGGGAAAAATTGTTTGTTTTTGGTGAATGGGGGTTTGCTTTGGTTAAACCTCGTTTTGGTAATTAAACCTTGAAATTAAATAAAATAGCATGAAAGGAATGATGAATGAACAACTCAATATTTTTGATAAGGAAAACAAATTTTGAAGGGACCTCGAAACCCTTTTACAAAGGTGAGAAGTTGCAAGAAATATTAAGCCTAGAGATCCCACAGCCCAAAAAAACGAAAATGCTAACAACAAAAATTAACAAAGAAACATGTTAGCAACCCAAAAGAAAAACATCAACAACAAGGTTGACCAAGCAAAATAGACAACACAACTACAACATATTTTCCAGAACATTAACCGAGGCCAAGTTTTCCTCAATGACCCCCTTGTGCATCTACATAACATCCTTGAGCTCATCAAACGAAATGGTTGTCTGCTTCTTAGTCTTCCTCCTAATTCTCAAACATGGGACAACATCCACATCCTTTTCCAGACCTAGAGTTGGATCCTCATTCTTCTCCACCAAGATCAAGAAATTCACATCCTCCATTGCTTTCTCAATATCACCCAGATCCAAGGCTTTCTCATTTAAAACAGAGTCCCTTAGCAGTTGACTTTAAGGAATTATTGCTAATATTTACCATAGTCTTCAAATCATTTGAAAACTTGCTAATTTTGTACTCTATGTTAACAAATCTCTCCTCAAAATTATTATCAACCACCAATTCCAAAGAGGAAATCCTCTCCTCATGAGTGATACCAAGGCGATCAGCATCCACAACAATTGTATCAAGAATAACACTCATGGTTTTGACCTTACCATTAATTGTCCATTCCTTCCAATTGCTATGAACTAGCACCACACAAAAATCTTGCCAATTCTTTACTTGGACATTGAGTTCCTTAACTTCTGAGAAAAACCATTTAACTAGAGACAACAAGTTACGCTTTCCATCCTCAACCATCCTATAAAACATTCCCATATTGACCTCATCCCAATTAACAAGAGGCTCAACCTTTGAATCACAATTTTGAATAGGGTCTTCCTGATGCTCCACTTTATCCTCCTTTTCATCCTTAGTAGGGGAGTCCTCCACTTCAACCACCTCAACTTTAACCTAGTGCTTATCTGGCATGTTTGCCAAGTCTGCCAAGACTTACAGCCACTCTGCCTTCACAGCACTCATGGTAACCTGCAATGTGCTAAAATTAGATTCAAGAGGAACCTGGTTAGGTTGAACCCCCTTAGAACATGGGAAACCCTAGATCCCCTATACATTAATCTCCATAGGCTGCACAGATCCAGGGAGGTTTTTACCAACGCCAAGACTATCCTCCACAATAGGGGAGCTTGCCACAACACCCACTTTACTAAGGCCTTGAGAAGGTTTTTCACTAGACACAAGGGAGCTCTCCACAACACCCACCTTACCAGGGCTTGGAGAAGGTTTCACACCAGAAACATGGTCCTCCATGGCTTTTGACATCTCCACCTTCCTCTTGCCAGAAGACTTTTCTTTCTTGGGGTACTTATTCTCCCCTTTGTGCTCTTCTTCCCAGACAACACAATAGCTTCCTTCAACTCAATATCTATTTCATATCCCTTTGACTAGGATTCAAAAGCTTCAAACCCCTCCTTAGACTCACCATCGTCAACCGACATCTCTTCAAAATCTGAATCATCATCCTCAGAATTCCCTTCCCATTCTGTCGTAGAATCACTAGTCTCATAACCAAAAAATTTAACACCCTTTTTGCAGACCAAGGTTTTAGGAGAAACTAGGATTAACTTCAAATTTATGTGAAAAAACATGAGATTCATAAGGCCTTCATGGAGAATGACCTTCTTAGAATTCTTCCAATGATCCTCAATACTATTCTCCATAGACAACAAAAGATAAAAAGGAAACGAAACCAACTTCTTGTGACGGAAATGATTCAGAAGCATAAAGCGGTAGCTATAAATAATAGAAAACCTACCCTCGAAGGTGAAGTAATGCATAATTTCTCAAGAAAGAACCCTCCAAAGTGGCTTGAGAGACTTGCGGGCATACCCACCACTCCCAACTTCCCTGAGCTTCTTCTTCTCAACAAATTTAAAGAAGTTAGCAAAGGATTTCTTAGCCGTACCTCTGTCTCTATAGAATTTCCTCCCAGAGGAAGGAAGCCTAGTTACCTCCACCACAAAATCCTCATCAATATTGAACTCCACGCCCTTGTAACATAGAATCCTACTACTCCACCCTTTAACAAAAACCTTCATCGCTTTAGGGTTTGGACCTTGGAGCTTTAGCAAATATGGGGTAACCACACCCTTTTCCAGATGCTCCCACATAGTTCCATTACTCTAGAAATCCTCACAAGAGCTTGGCTCCACTCTGCAATGAGCTCCACCCATGGTGGCATGCAACGAACAAGAAACCAACAACATCTTAATTCTCTGCAAAGAGAAAATTAGGTAGACTAACCACAAAACAATTCAAATAAGACCCACAAAGCATGTGATCCTGCCATACCAAGTATTACCAAACCTAGGAAGCTAGGCCATAATATCACTGAAATCTAAATGGAAATTATGAAAAGAGTAGGGTCAAGACTCAATGTGCATAAACCAACTCAAAATAATAACAAAGATCCTTTCCCTCATCTCAACCACTTTAATAACATGACACCTGGTCATTATTGAAAATGATTTTAAAGTTGAGTGGTAAGGCTTCAAATTCATCCCAATTATTTTGAGCCACCACTCCCAAATTAGCTAACCCATCATCCAACAAGTTAGCTTCCCTAAACACATGCGAGATTCTTATCTCATTAAAATAATTAATGATGGAGATTGAATCATTAATTAGATGGGAAATAGACCATGCAGGCGAACACTTCAGCAAAAGATAGTTTATAATATTAAGCGAGTCCCCTTCAAGACAAAGTTTGGAGACCCCTAAATTTTTCGCCAATACTAGGTCATGATAGGTTGCAACTTCCTCTACATAGTGGTTTTTCTGGGTTCCCAAAGGAAGTGCCATTGTAGAGACAAACCTACCATTCTCATCATGTAACACTCCCCCACAACCAGCAGGACCCAGATTTCCCTTAGAATCTCCATCAAAGTTAACTTTAAACCAACTAGAAGAGGGAGCCTTACACTAAACTCACTCCCTAGATTCTTTTATCTTCTTCAGTGGATTAGAGAGGTCACAAGAGAGATTCCATCTTTTTCCCACAAGAAAATCATAAGGAGAAAAAACCACCTTGAGATTAAAAGAGGGGATCACTAAGAATTCAGAAAGAAACTTTTCCTTGATAGCATCACGGATTTTAAAGGCCAGCCTAGAAGGTGACAGTTCCAGCTAATGGAAAACATGCTTTTTGCACATTCCTTCCAAACTTCCCACACCACATGCAACAAGATAAGAGACCACAACATCGAGAGGGACATAATAAGAGAAGGAGCCACCCACTGAGACCACAATTCAACAAAATAGGCAGGAAACACCCAAGCAATATCCCACAACTGAAAAATATGGTCCCACACATCCTAAGTATAACTGAAGCCAGTCACCAAATGAGAACAATCCTCAGTAGCTTCTTTACATAAGAAACATTTGTTCGACAGAGATATTCCCCTTTTCACAAGATTATTTAGAGTTACAATCTTGTCTTGACACAAAATCCAAAAGAAAATATTAATCTTAGGCAAAAGCTTCCCATTCCACAAATGACCCCAGAAAGGAGGGGGACCAATCAACTGAGTCTAGAAAGAGAAGGCCGAAGAAATAGAAAACATTCCATTGGGGTTCAACCACCAAATCACAGAATCATCAGGAGAATCAACAGGGATATGAATCATGGAAAGAAACACAAAGAGGGGCTTCAGATGCCTATTAACCAAATCAAGTCTGATCCAACTACCTTGAAGGATATAATCAGTCACAAAAACATCCTATTCCCTGATATAAAAATATTTGAAAGGGACTTCCCAAGGTTCATCCTTCAACGGACCATTCCCAATCCACCAATCATCCCAAAACAAGATCCTTCTACCATTTCCCAAGACCCACCACAAGCCAGCAGCCACAATCAAACGAGCATGAAGCATAAAGTTCCAGAGGACAGACCCCTAAGTAGATACAAAATTATCCTTGAAAAAATCTCTAAACTTATCCACTCCCCACAAATATTTAGAAGAGATCATCGTCCATTCTTTGTCACTAATAAGCAAGTTCCATAACTGATTCACCATAAGGGAATACTTGAAATCTTTCAGCTTACGCAAGCCTAAACCACCTTGGATTTTTGATCTGCAAACCTCCTCCCAGGGAAGCAAGTGTAATATTTTATTCTCCTCCACCCCATAACACAAGAATATTTTCTAAATTCCCTTAATCTTCTCCAAAAATCTTCTAGGAATTTAGAACAAACTTAAGGCATAAACTGGAAAATTCTATAAAGTCGACCTTATTAACTAAATTTTACCTACTTGGCTAAGCAGGGCACCCTTCCAACTAGCAAACTTCAAATTAAACTTATCAATGATAGTATTCCGAAAGGAATCAGGGACACTGTTAGAACAAAGAGGAAGCCCCAAATAGGTTGAGGAGAGCTCCCCAATACCACATACAAGAATACTAACAATCTTCAATTGATGATGCTTCAAAGTATTAAGAAAAAACATAGTACTCTTAGGAAAACTCACCTTCTCACCCGAAGCCGCCTCATATTGCTGAAGAATAAGATGAATAGATTTAGCCTAAAAACAAAGGCCTCCACAAGAATAACAGTGTCATAAAAAAAATTTGATGGGAGCAACAAAGCTGGCGCGAGGAAGGATAAAGACCTTTCAAGGTCCCATTAGACACTGCCTAAAGAAGATACATGCCCAAAGATTCCACCATAATGATAAAAAGAAAGGGAGAAATAGGATCCCCTTGTCCAAGACCACAAGAACTTCTGAAAAAGGCTGAGGGCAACCCATTGATGAGCATCGTAAAAGGAGAGGAGATTAATTGCCACATCAATTGTAAAACCCGATCCGAAAAAGCAAACGCATTGAGAATGCTATTGAGGAAGCGCCAATTCACCTGATCATAAGATTTGACCAAATCAAGCTTCAAAATGAGCTCGGGATTTTTGTTAACTTTAAGAGAATGGATGTTTTCATGCACCATAAGAATAGAATCCAAAATTTTCCTTCCCAGAACAAAACCATTTTGTTGAGGTGAGATAATCTTAGAAAGCACCCTTTGCAACCTAGAAGCAAGCATCTTTGAGAAAATATTATAAATGGAATTACAAAGAATAATAGGCCTAAAATCACCAAAGAGCTTAGCCCTAGGCTTCTTAGGGATTAATACTATAAATGTGGAATTCAATTCCTTAAGAAGCTGCCTACTCGCAAAGAATTCTTTAGTGGCATTGAGAACATCCTTCAAAATTATCTCCCAATGAGACTGAAAGAATAACATAGGGAACCCATCAAGCCCCAGAGATTTATTACCTTCAAAAGAAAACACTTCCTTTCTAATCTCCTCATCTGACGGAATACCGGTCAAGACCCTATTTTCCTCCTCTGTCACCAAGAAAGGGATAACATTAAGGAATCCCTATTGGAAAACAAGATCCATAGGGCGATCCTCTGAGAGAAGGTCCTCAAAGAAAGACCGAGTCGCTAATATTATGTCATCATCCTCTTCAAGAGAAGAATTATTCGCAACAATTTTAGAAATCCTATTAGAGGATCTATGCTTCAAAGTCATAAGATGGAAGAAATGGGTATTTTTATCCCCACTTCGAAACCAAATAGATTTAGACCTCTGCTTCCAGAACTCCTCCTCCCTAGCCACAATATTATGCAAACTAGCAAAAAGAACACTTTCCTCCTGAAGAAGTGATGAATCAAACCTAGAAGCCTGCATTCTTTGTTGCACAATATCTAGTTGAGCCTTAACCTCTAAATTTTCCTCAAAAATGTTTCCAAAAGAGTCCTTATTCCATTGAATTAGGTTCTGCTTAATAGAAGCAAGCTTCTTAGCAACTTTATACATAGTAGACCCATCAACATTAATATTCCACCACTCAACATTTTTTGAATGCAAGTCTGGGTGGTTAGACCACATCTTCTCAAACCTAAACAAAAAAGATTTTTTACTACCAAAGGGTTCAACATTCAAGGATACAGGAAAATGATCCAATCCAAGCCTTGTAAGAGGAGAAAGGGAATGGGCATAAAAGTGCAACTAATTAGGAGAAATAAGAGCCTAATCCAACTTGACCTAAATAAGAGCATCCCCCATACGCCTATTGGACCAAGTATAGGATGCCCCTCTCAAATCCAAATCAAGGAGGAGATTATCATTGATGAAATTCATGAGATCAAGATGACTATCGTCAGCCACCTAAGATCCCCCAAACTTATCAGCATCATTTAGCAGGGTATTAAAATCCCTCATCACCTACCAATTCTGAAAAAGAGAACTGAGCCTTAAAAGTATTCAAACTCACCCAAAAAAAATGCTTCTGAGAGCTTTTCGCATTAGGAGAATAGATATTCGACAAACCCAAGAGAACTTCTCCTTGAAGCAAAAAAATGACATAGCAACATGATTCTCAAAATCAAAAAAATCAGAGCTAGCAACTACCTTAGGATTCCAAAATGTTGCCACCCCAGAAGAAGCACCATCAGAATCAATAACATGAAAACCACAGTTCTTAGAAAACTACTTGTTAATTCTATCAACCTTCTCCGCACTCATCTTAGTTTCTTGAATCAAAATGATATCAGGCCGATGATCTCTCACAATGTTTGCAAGAAGATCCTATTTATGAGGATTATTTAATCCTCTTATATTCCAAGAGAGGATCTTCATAAAATATTTTGCGAGGGACCATTCAGGCCCATCTCAAGCAAAGTAATCTACGAACCATTAGCACTATCACATTTACTTTCCCTCTCCCTCACTTTTTGTAAAGTCCTTCCTCTATCAATGTTGCAACTCACCAAACCCTTGAATAAACCTTTGAAGGACTAAATTATTGATGTTAATCTTGCATGAAATGGCTTCAATGGATGTGGATCTTGATACTTGAATCTTGCTTTGAATCTTTGACTTGAATTCTTGGATTAGATCTTGAAACCTACATCACAATGTTAGCTCCAAAAACATGCATGATTAAACATAACTTTGACATGATGCTTGAGATCTTGAATGCTGCAAAAAATGATGAAGAAATTTTCCCTTCAATTCTCTTGAAAATAATCTTAGCTCTTGTTAAGTTCACCTCTTGCTATATTTTTCCTTAAATCTGATTTGATCAAAATAACCTTGTATTTATAGATATTTATCCTTAATTTCCCAAAATTAAAACATTACAAGCCAACCTTTATAATTTGAATTTAGGGTCATAAAAATATCGCCAAAAAATGTTTTAAAAATGGGTTCAAGGTCTTAGGGAGGACCCATTTTCCCATGGGTGAATGGGTCCCAAGCCCCAATTCCTAGAACACACATTGTCCAATGTGAATTGTTATGTATTAGGATTAATTTTTGTCAGGCTTCCCCTTCAAAAAATGTAATTTATTAGGCTTGTAAATGAATAAAAGGGATAATTAAGGCATAATTAGGCTCAATTAATTAAGAGGGCCCAAATAAGTGTGTAAATGTAATAAGGTACATTTAACAACACTAAATTAAGGCACCATTAAGTCCAATTTTAAATAGGAGGGCTCAAACAAGTGAGAAAATAAAAAAAGTTATATTTTTCTATGCTACATATATAATATATATATATAAAAAAATATTTTGATAGGTTATCTCATAAAATAATGGCTTGGGAAAAGTGCATCAATTAATATGAGTTACGCATACCAAAGGTTGCATGATGGCCAATATGGCTACATTTAGGTGCAACATATGAAGATTATGAACACAAACTTTATACCATATGAGAAAGCTATATAGGCCACATGAACATTATGTATGCCTTACATAATGAAACTAGCCAAATGCCTATGATAAAGGTTGCACTTAAAAGGTGCATGGTAAAGATAGAAGCCAAAAAATATTAAAGTATGCAGCGCATTGAACATAACATGACACATTATGCTAGTAGTGAATGTATAGCACGTGAATATGAACTAAGTTCTTTAAGTTGCGAGAAATAAATTATGACTAAATCTCATGCTTGAGTAAGGAGACATTTGATAAGTGTAAACAATATTTGCACCGCCTAAATAAGGAAAACATTACATGAGATACCAACCACACATTCTATTAAATGTTGAAACTTTTAAAGGAAATACGTAGGCAAAGTGGTTTATAAAACGTGTAAATGACATTGACTTGTTCTTTCAAAATGGGAAGCATAGAAATAGGGGCATGTGGGAATAAATGGCACTAGAATATGGAACTTTCCTTCATTTAGAAGTCTTATCTGAGTTTTCTTTCTAGCATATAAAGCAAATTGGAATGAGAGAAATATTCAAATGAGAAGTTGGCCAAAATGAGTTGACCTATGGAAACAATAACCTTTCATTTATGAATGTTATTCTTGATGTCCATTAGAATGAGTGACTCATTCTTTATGTTGAAATTTGGTTGTGCATGTGTTTACTATGCAATGATTTTACCAGCCACCTTTTCTTCTTCCTACTAAATCAAACCTTTGGATTGAGAAGTGTTTACTTTGATAGCTAGCTTCTAGCCTATAGTTGATTGAATTTGTGTATAAATAGAGATGCTTTCTCCCTCATTTGGGGACACATTATGCACACTTGATGCTTATTTTTTGAGTAGTTGTTTTGAATTTTAGAGTTTGAGAGTTTTTGAGGGGTTCTTGAGAGAGTTTGTGAGAGGTTTTGGGAGTAATTTTTTGGTGAGTGGAAGAGAAATAGTTGAGAATTACTTGCTGATTTTGGGAAGGTTGTGTTAGGAATCCAGTTTGATCAATTGGAGCTTTGCACAAATAGGCATGCTGATTTCTACTCTATTAAGAATTTTATGATTTGAAAAGATTATACATCTTTGGTTTCCTTGTTGAAAAATATGTTTAGTTGTTTATTATGGAATTGTTACTTTCTTCTTTGCATGAAAGTGAAAGATTCTTGATGAGTCTAGTTGTTACAAAAACCTCATTATAGGATATATGCATATACTATATATAATATATTATGAATGTTTAAGTTGTTAGCTTATAAGGCTAAGTAAACCTTGGTGGATGATGAGGTTAGTTAAACAACGAGGAAGGTGGCATGATAGAAATGTAATCTTAGTTAGGTTGCGATGATAGGAAAACCTTGATTGATAATCTTACTTGATTGAATACTAATTCCTCTTAGAAAGTAGGAAGAGAATCTTGACTCGGGTTAGGGTACAAACTTAGTCTAGTTATAACATTATTCAACAATATGGTTGATAAAATGTATTTATGGTTATGTTATTTTTCTTATTTTCCTAAGTATTTTCCTATTCACAAAACTCTATAAGGGGACTCATGTTCTATTAACCCAAAATAATATTGTGAGAGGAACTATGGGTGTAGATGCACCAATCCCTCAAAATTTGATAATGTCCTCAGATAATATACATATTTAGTGAACATTGTGAACACATGAATACTGAATATAGAAGTTTTGTGATTTAATTGTGAGATCACTTTGATTATTACACTATTTTGATGGAAACCCTAGTTTGGAAATTACCTATTTGATAGGATTGTTATTTAATTATAGATTGAAGCAAATAGGTTGAAGATAACCTATATGATATGACTGATCATTTTATTGTTGATTATACTTTCAAATAGAAATGATTTATTGTTGAGTTTTTACTTTTATATGGAGTCCTTAATCTTAGAAATATCTTTTTTTATTAAGGTCATTTATTGATGAGATTATATTTTTAAAGAAAACCATTTATTATTGAGATATACTTTAGTATGTGAAGTTATTTATTATGAAGTTATATGTAAAGTTGAGTCATAAAGAGTTCATAGGTTATTCTTGTAGTTATATAATCCAATGGAGGGGATAGCCAATGCATGTGAATTACTTTAGTAGAAGTGTCATAGTAACCATGAAATGAAAATAGGTTATTCCTGGGGTTAGGATAATCCAATGAAGGGGATAGCCTATGCATAGGATATGAATGGCCAAATACAAATCAAGCTAGGAAGGTGGGTGATCATGTGATATCCATTCCAAATTAGGGGTGATGAATACTTTGGCCAAGTAGTGTAAGCTGCCACCGTTTACACTATCAGTTCACTATGATCTAGGTTTGCATACTAGGTAGGTAATGTCATATGGTAGGTTGTAGCCATTGTGATAGATCTAGATATGTAGGACACAACATCAACCTCAAGGAAGGTCATTTTTATTATGGGGTTACCAAACTAATCTCTTTGTTGAAGGGAGGGCCATCTAACTAGTTAGTTAGATGTGTGTGGACTGTAGTAATTCCATGGTTGGCAGAAAAGTGCTTGAGTGATGCTTCTCCTCATCAGTTGGCAACCAAAATTTGATGGAGGGAACCTGGTCCATTTGTATACCTAATGCCAGTAAGCTCATGGAAGTTGTGTAAGTATTTTTGTATCAATTTCTATGGAAAGTTGTACAAGTGAAATGTTATCATGAGATTATGTTATATGAAATCAAAATTTTGGAAAATTGTAATACTTTGTTATAATGTAATGGGAAAGTTTGGAAAGATGTTTATTTAAAATGTGTGTTATATTCTTATTTATGAAAGGAAAAAATTGTATTGTTAAGTGTTGGCATCATAGTTTATTTACTTGAGGTTAAAAATGTGGTAATTTTTTTGGATATAACAAAGGACATGTTACATGTGATATCAAAGCTACAGGTTCAGCTCTAGAACCTATGAGCCCATTACATAAGCATTGTGTGAACCTTACCAGAAGAAAATTATTGAAGAGCTCTTATGCTAGGATGGAAAGGGGAAAAGAATAAGGAGGAAGAATAAGAAAGTTAAGTTTCCAAAAACTTGTTTAAGTTTGGAGATTTGAAATGAATCGTCCCTGGAGTTGAAAACTCCTAAACTAGAAACTCATATGGAAACACCCTTGAATTGTGGAAGATTATGCAACCAAGTTCTAAAGGAAGGTTAAGGGAATTACCAATGGGTACATTCATCCTATGAAATAGTTTAAATGACTCTAAAGGATTGGAATAATTGAAGTAATTTCCCTTATTAATAACAACTAGTAGTTGCAAAAAAGTCTAGGATTGTGGATTAAATGGGGATATTATGAATCTATGAGTATGTATTATTGGCATAAATTGGAAACTTCAATCAAAGGAAGTCAACATTTTGAGAGTCAAAATCAATTGGAGAGATATCCAAGAGGTTGGATAACCCTTGACAAATATGATTTAGTATTGTTGATGCCAAAATTTGGGAAGGTAACAATGCTTTGTGGGAAACTCAGTTTATGGGGGACTTATTGCGCTAAACTGAGTGACCTTCAGATTTATAAAGTCGACTTCTTCTATAATTGGTTTTTTGGAATGGGAAAAGGAAGTAGATATAAAAATAAAGTATCTAACTAAGGCGATGCACCAAAATTTAGATAAAAGGCATGATAAACTTATCTTTTGGATTTGATCTAAGGGCCCATTCAGCAATTTAGTATGTCCTAGAATAACAAAAATTAAAGATTGAAGTATGAACAACTCATTCAATGACATAAAATAATTTTCACACCCATTTATTGAAAAGAGGAGTCAAAAGACATGATCTAAACCAGAAAACTTGCATTAAAATTATAGAAGTTTTGCAAATGAACCATTCAAGCAATAATGGCACAGTATAAATTTTATCAATAGCGTAAGAAAGAAGAGAGGCCGAACAATGGCACAGTCTATGAGTTCTTGCAATAATCTAAACAATAAAAAGGTCTGGTGTCTCTGAAATCCTGTAATTCTTGAACTTGTGGAACTTGGAACATGTAACATGTAATCTTCAAACCCTTCTTCAGAAGCAAAGAGCAATATATATAACCAACATCCCTACCGCCTGGCGAGTAGTAACTGAAAAGATCTGGAATCCTAAGCAATGATGCAATAGCAATGATTCCCTTGGCCATTGCAATAGAAAAATATTTGTGCCATAGCATTTGGTCGCTCCTCATCCAGGTGCATCCCCTACAAATGATAGTAGTGGTCCCAACAAAGTCCAGAGCAGACAAGTGTCACCACGCAGTATAGGCAGTTAGAAACATGGCAGTATATCATATCCCATAGCTTGTTCCATCCTTTGTGTTGAAGAAGCATCCACAAGGAGATATATGGTAACATGGCGCAACCCATGGTTCATTCTCCCCTCCCTTCGTTGAAAGCTTGCAATGGGATGACACATGGGAGAAATGTTTACTATAGATGCCGCTTGTGGGGCCCACAAATCTTTACACAAATGGGAGCTATGTGGCACGTGGGTGGGGCTCGACGATGTAGTGAAGGGAAGTAGTTAAAAATAGCCTGCGGTGAAGACACGTGGAAGCATAGCGGGGGCCGGTAGAAGAGAAAAGGAGGGAACTCCTTTGAAGAGCACTGAGCGGACACATGGCGGAGGTCGGTGGTTGTTTATCAAAAGGGGTCGATGTTGTTTATTGGAGGCATTCGTTAGTACTTAGCAAAAAGAAAAACCGGAAGGGAGCTTGATGAATTTTACATTCACAGCTTCTAGCAACTATCAGGGGCATTTTTCTTGAGGAACGGAGAACCCAAAATTTTCTTTGGTGCATAGACCAGAGCACCATCCATAGGATGACGAATTCAGAGTTTAGAAAGGAATTCCTGTAAGGGCAGCCAATCATCCTTAGATGGTTTTGATATATCACGCAGATTCTCTTGCACTCCTCTTAGGTCGAGCATTTCTTTATAAGGCAGCACCTTAGGCAAACTGGCCCCTAACTCGCAATAGAAAAGTAGCCATGCAACCAGATGGATGACACCTTCAATGTCTTTTGCGATAGGAGGCTGGTTGAAAATCTAGAAAATGGTAGGGTCTTGCTCCTTTTCTTCAATCTTCTCTACAATTTGCTCAGTTGTGGAAACTGACTCATCTTCAAGAAATGGGGATGGCATGCCCATCTCAGTTAGCCAAGAAATTTTTTTTTGCATGCCATCCATAGTCCGATTCAAAGTAGTTATGCAGGCATTAGTACGCAAGATGGCTAAGTGGAAATGGATGAATTTATTTGTCATTTTGGCCGCAACATTTTGATCCTCAATCCCTTCCTTTGCTAAATTTTCATTAGAGACCATGTATATTTTATTTAGCAAATATTTTGCTTTAACAAGGACCCTTTCCATGATGAATTGCAGAAACTGCTCAATGGCTCCACGGACCTCCCAGCTCAAGCTTGTTGCCTCCGATATATATTGAAACATTGGTTGTAGTGTTAGGCAGAAGGCCTTAACCTTTTCCAAGTATGAAATGTATAACTGCTGAGCTACTAGAACGAGGTTTGGCTGCACAGCAGGGGCCTAGGGAGAGCTCTTTAGAAGGGTAATCTCTGCATTCTTCGAGCTGACATCCTCTATTAATTCTGCAATTATGTTTTTTGTGGATACAAGTTGCTCCCCGATGTTACTTATCTCTTTAAACCAATTTTCCTCAGCCCAGGCGTGGTTTGTCAACTTTGTGTCAAGAGAAGACTTCATCTCTTGGAGCTCTTTTTCTAAGTGGGTTTTTCGAGCCTCAAAATTTGCCTTCTTCTGTTCTAATTTATGCTCATGTTGAGCAAACTGAGAAACTAGCTCTTCATCTTTTTGTTGTATATTTTGTTCCACCAGGGCCAATTGGCTCTGATATTCCTGGTTCTTCATTCACAACTCATTGATTAGGATGGGATCAACAGATTGGGACTTCGTGACCTTCTCTTGGAGTTTGTTCCACTCCAACTCTTCTACCTACGCTTTCTCTGATAAGTGCGCAACTTATGCCTCCAACGATTTCTCCCTCATCTCCAAGAAACTGACCCTTTCCTTCACAAGCTTCAACTACTCCTCCTTCTTCTTTAACTAACGACTAGAGCAGAGGAAGTTAGTCATTACCACCTGCTACATTTCTTCCATGAGTTCTACCTTGTCCTGCAGTCGGGTTTCTCTCAGATTGAGTCCCATAGCATACATGTCATAATCATCCGAAAACATCTCCCCTTATGGTTTGATGGTATTTAGGTACATGGTGGTGAAATTCAGTGTTTGATGCACCTCATTGTACATAGTATACACCTCAGTCTTTGTAGCCTTCTTGTCATCCTTAGCCTTTTTCTTTTGCATTCTAAGAGCCTGCGCTTGTTTTGTGGTTTCTCGGGCTATGAATTGGGATGGCTACTGAACTAGCCCACCTACAAAGGGTGCACTGGGAGGTATGGTAAAAGAGAATATAAGTGTGGCAGGCCCCTACATTTTTTTCTTTTAGAGAGCAACAGCTTGTGGGGAGAAATAAGGGACTTGCCAGAATTTGGTTTGTGAACCAGCGAAAGGGTTCATTAGTTGCCGCAGTGATGGGGTAGTCATTGTAGAGTCCATTTGTTGGGAATATTGGGTTGGACCCGAGGTAGTAGAAGCAATAGGGGTGTCAATGGTGGTTGATCCTTTGGAAAGAGAGGTGAGGAGAGATTGGGCAGTGGCAGCTAGTGTTAGGGTTCACGAAGGCATTAAGATAGATGGCATTGTCTGGATGAATTGGGAGAAACCTCCCACAAAAATTATGGTGGAGGCAAAGAAGGTAGGGTCAATACTTACAGTAAGGGGTATCATGAAAACAACAAAGGATACTAAAGATTGGGAAGTAAGAAAAGAAGGAGAAAACGTTACCTATTGACTGGATGGTGGCGATACTCCACCCGTTGCTGGCTTTTCACTTACTTTGAGCTCCTGGCTTGCTATGAGCACTTGGCTTATGGCAGGTTCTTGTGAACCTTCTCCCATAATAGCTTTCATGCACTATCATTTAGGGGGAAAGGAGTCTCCCATCTCTACAGTCTTTGGATGTTGTTGTTGGGACCCTCTTGTTGCTTTCGAGGACCAGGTAAGCATCCACAAGGCTCTTGATATATTCAGTCGCAAATTTGAAGTGAAATAGGAAGGCTTCCCTATGGACCTTTTCCTTTGCTGAGCAGAGGATGCTAATGTGTCGGTTTCCTCCTCTGCTTGCTCTTCTTCTTCATTGGAGTCATTTCCTCTACTAGCACTTGAATTAGAATCCAAATGCTCATCATCCCACAACTTATTGAATTGTTCATCATCCAACACGCTTTCATAAGGTGCATCAAGCTATTTTGTCTCTTGGTGATACATCCAGAACGCTCTGATTCTTTCCACACTCCATTCTTCTTCTTTTCTCAACCTATTCAATAGGGTTGTTCCCATTTTGCAATTCTCATCATAATCCGCCATAGCGAAGTAGAATCTATGCCATGGTATCCTGTTGTCCTTTGTGGGAATATGAATAAGGTCAACCAATAATTCATCTTCATCCTCCAGCGGGCTGCACCTCTTTTCCCAGTAATAACGAGAACTGTGAGTTACTTTGATATACTCATATGGTAGATCATTGAAAGGGTTGTAATTCCATTTGTTGCAAATCATTACCAACCCTAGATGAGCCAACTTATCCTGCAATAGTGGGCGTGTCTGCTTCTTTTTCAAGGCCATTGTTTTGAAGCTTTGTGGGAAAATGAAGAATCCCTTCTTCTTGGTTTTTCCACTACAGAAAGTAACATCAATAATGCACACCTATCAGAACAATTCAAGGGTTAGCACTCGATTTGTAACGCATGTCAAAAGGCAGAATGGTTCCTTGGTGAAGCCTCGCATCCGGATAAATGTGAAATCTGCTCCAAAAAACCAGTCACATCTGGGAATGAATTTTTGCATGTACTCTGTTTGCATCAAGGTGGGCCGATTAATACCATCCTCTCCTTGCAAATATTGCAAAATCGGAGTCAAGAAATAATCTGAAAATGCATAATAGTCAAAAGTGGAAGAGAGGAGAGGAGTCTAGATAGAAACCGGTTTTCTTCTATTTTTTTCATAAAAAATAGACAACTCCACATGCTTACCAAAGAAATCAGGGTTCTGATGCAAAAACATATGGGTGAGATAGGAAGGAAACTTGAACTTACGTTTAGCTTGGTAATTGTTAATTTTCCCTATCATCTCCTTTGAGAGGTATTCTGCAAAATAATACTAGAAGTATGATTGTTGCCTACAGAACTGGAAAGCTAGGCCCAATTGAAATGTGTGCACCTCTTTATCAGTGTCCAAACTACAAACAAATACCATCATTGAAAAGGCATCTTGCAAGTCTATTTTGAAAGCACCGTGTTGCACCAGAATCCTTGGTGGCTTACGCTGCTCTGCTTCAATCCTTTGAGTTTCTTTTTTATAAAAATCCAGAGCCTTATCCCTTGTGTTCCATATATTTTCCCCTTTTGTAGGAGTGAATGCCTCTATTTTCATTTTACTGGCTTATGATCAAGAATACACAACATATTCTAGATAGCTCTTAGGGTGATATTAACTGACAAAGTATGACCCTCGATAGTGTTGGTGCTTGGGTTGAAATGCTTAATGGCCGCATCAACTAATTCTGGGCAGTAGTGCGCATATGGGACCATATATTGTGGAAGCCTGCTGAACCATATTTTCTCATTCATCGACATTATCTTTTTGGATACCTTCATTCTTTCGCAGGCCACTTCCCTCAATCCTTTAGGGTTCTTTGCAAGAATGGGATCATGAATATTATCCCAATCCTCCTAGATTAGAGTCTGGTCTCTATAGCTTTTGGACTTCTCCAGTTCTTGTGTTTTTTCCCACTTTGGCTTGTCAGATATACCAAGTGTAGCATAAGAAAAAATTTCAAACACATTGATAGCTGGTGCTCCTCGCATAACTTTAAATAAGTTTTGCGTTGCTCCTCCCTATGCTTCCTGGCTTAAACTTTCTACCATTTCTAATTTGCAGGAAGCTCCTATTTAGCCTAAACCTCTCTACAATTTTAGCTCAGCTTTGGTTGTACACTAGAAATTTCCTTTTCTCTTAATAACATATTTGAAAAAAACTTTTAAGTGCTTAAATATTTTACGTGCAATACTTAGCTATCTTTTCTCAAGGTGGTAGATAGGAGTTAACTTTTTGCATTTAATTTAGCATGTACCACCAACCTTTTGGCTTGTGTGAGATGAATCACTTGCCATTTTGATATGACAAGAATTAATAATTACAATTAGCAACCGTATTGTACAACACAATTTTCTTGGAACTTGAGTTGACACTTTGCTAGCAGCTTAAGCATTCGTATGCATTGGAAATTAATAGCCCAAATGGAATGATTAAGCCAAAGGTACAATTAGCATTTGAAAAGATATGAGCTCTACCTTGGAATAAGAAAAACACCTAGAGAATGACACCTCAATATTTGGCCATGCATAATACCATCGATTGTTGCCACCAGCTTAGGCTAATTAATTAGCTCTTATTAGTTTTGCACGTAGCAAGTCGTACTCAGCAAATGCAACTCGGTGAGAAATTCGAGCAAGCTTTGGCATGACTTGCAAGTTGGTACTCGATTGACATCACGTTTATGGTAAGAAAACTACCACACATTTCCTTTCTTTTTCTATAAATAGGCATGTCAACAATAGAAAAATCACACTTAGTGATTTTAGCAAAGTTAGTAATAGGTAATTGGCTTAGCAGTTTAGCATTAACAGTTGGGTAGTGTTTTCATAGGCTAGACCTAGGAATTTTGCAGAAGTAGTTTTAAGGTAGTTACAGAGCATCTGCTAGCATGAATACCCCAATTAGGCTAGTCTATCATAAGTCTCAAAAAACTTTTTTAGGAAATATTTCAACTAGGCGTTTGAAAAGGATGATTAAGAATAACCACTCACTAGCTATCATAGCCATGAAATGGGTTCTAGGATGGAACTACCTTGAATACGAGGACAAATATCGAGTTAACACTAACATGTGCTCGCATTTTTTTCCTCCATGTTGGATATTGGAGTTCCCAAGCCGCTGATTCTACCTCGGGTCAAGGAAATTTTCCCAAAGAAGTACCTGAACGACCTCAGGGAGGTAGTAGCAAACTCTACATACAGTGGAGGCATTCTGACCACGAGCGACCTTAGGGGGTTCATTGAAGAGGACGCAGTTGTACCAGGGCTGCCATTTTTGAGTGGCTTTCACCTCCAGTCATAGAATGAGAACCACGAGAGGGTCACTCGTGCTTTCCATTTTCTCTTTCGCATCTACAACATGGTATTGTTTTACGACATTGATTGGTACATAGACTTTAGGAACCTAGTGTTCCCTCCGCCACTAGCCATTACTCCCTTGGATAATGTTTTTGATGATGATGATGCCCCTGTGGATGAAGATATTGTGGATGTAGTTGTTGATGCGTCCATTGGTGTTTCCCATGCTATGGACTGAAGACCTCCGAATTTTTCTTTTTTCTTTTTTTGAAAAACAAACTCATAGCAATTGGTCTATTTTTTGTATATATGCCTGAAAAGGATTTTCTGTAGAATATATGAAAGAAGCATAATAGAACTATATACTTTTAGAAGCATGGCCCTTGAGCCATTTTTACAATGTAAATACTTGAGCATATATATAATGAAAATATAAATTTATATAATCATCTTGCTTTATATGCTTCATGGGTCATCTTTTTCCTTTTCAACATATATGTATTAATTCAATCTTGCATGTGGGTTTTTGATTTTATGTTCTATGAGTTGTGAGTTTATTTTTCTTGATCTCTGTAATAATGGGTTACTTGTTCCTTTCTACCTTGAACTACTGAATAAATAAAAAGACTGACCAACAAAAACAAAAGGGAAAGAAGGAAAAACACTATAGACATATTTACATCGGTAGGATATGCAAGCTTTAGTTAAATAATTTGAGGTGAATTGCGTTGACCAAAATTTCCAACACTTCCTTTTCCATAGTTTCTAACTCATATGCATTATGTTCTTTGCATTGAATTATCCGGAACGGACCTTCCCAAAGGTTGTCAAACTTCCTGTGCTGACTCGGCTTTGCAGGCCTTTCATTAAACTTCAGCACTAAGTCTCCGCATTTTAGACCTTGGTCAGGCGATTTCTTGTCAAACCACCTTTTAACCACCTGTTGGTAGTTAGTCATGGCTATTAGGGACTTTTCCCTTTTATCTTGTACTTCTAGCAACTTGGCTAGTTGCACCTCCATTGCACCATTTTGTTCCACCTCAAGAGATTTTAACAATTGCAGCACTGGAATCTCCATATAGATAGGCAATAGCACCTCTTTTCCATATACTAGCTCATACAAAAAATTCTTGAGGACCTGCTTAGGAGTTATGCAGTCTTCCTAGAGCATTGCTTGGAGGTTTTTATGCCATTCCCTTTGGTATTTTGACCCAATCTTTTTTAGGAGTTAGAATAGATTCTTGTTTGTCGACTCAACTAAGCCATTCCCCTGCGGATAGTAGTTTGACAATGTTTTAAGGAATATGCCATGTGTAAGTGCAAATTGACTTACCTTAGAGCCCAAGAAAGCTTTAGCATTATAGGAGATGATGGTTTTGGGTAGGCTGAATCTTGTTACCAGTTCCTCTAGGAAGTCCACTATCTCTGCTTCTGTCACATTCTTCAGTGGTACGGCTTCATTCCACCTTATGAAGTAGTTAGTGGCCATCAAGACCAATTTATGACCTACGCTAGAGACCAGGTTGATCATTCCATTGAAGTCCAGGCCCCATTGCACGAATGGCTCATCAACCACTATTGGATTAAGAGGCATTGCAAAATTCTTTCTTCTTCCTGCGAAGAACTGACCTTCCTTGCAAGCATTCACCAGGGAGTAGGAATCCTTGAATAGCAATGGATAGAAGTACCTTACACACATGATTTTGATGGTGGTGGTCTTTGCGGAGAAATTCCCGCCCACGGGACTATTATGGTAAGTGTTGAGGATCCTTTTTACTTGCGCTATGGTAACACACCACAATAGAATGCCATTAAAATTTATTTTGAACAAGATCCATTCAATGTGTCAATCCACTATATTGCAGCTAGTAGTATCTCCTCTTCTGAGAAGGAAGGCTCGACAGATATTTTCCTGTGTGCATAAACCTTACTCTATCCGCTAGCCAACAACCTTCAAAATTTGACTCGTTCGTTAGGACTAGCTTCGACTGCTCTTCCTTGGTGGCCATTTCTTCATCGTGCACAAGATATTCACATAGTCCTCTTCCCCAAAAGGTCTTTGTAGGCTTGACCTCAATGTCATATTGAAGGATCTTGGTGATCCAATTGGTGCTTTTCTCGATGATTTCTCCTTCCATGATGTATTCGAGCACACTAGAATGCACAACATAAACAATCACCTTATTACAAGAGATTAGGTGTCAGAACTTCTTGAGCCCCTTAACTATTACACACGCTTGCCTCTCCACAAAGTTGTAGTTTGTATCATATCCCTTCAGGGTCCGAGAGCGAAATGCTATCAGATGTTCTCCCCCTCCCTCATCATCCTTTTGAGTTAAGACAATAGAAATGCTTGACTTGCTACTAAATACATACATTATGAAGTCCTTTGATAAGTTTGGATTGACCAAAATAGGAGCGGAGGAAATAGCATCCTTGACTTTCTCAAAGGCTTCTTTGGCTTATTTTGTCCATTTAAATGTTTGATCCTTTTTCAACATCAGGGTGATTGGCCTAATTATTCCTACAAAATCAGAAATAAATTTGCTAATAAAATTTACCTTTCCCAAGAAGGACTAGACGTCTTTCTTGTTCACCAGAAGGGGAAGCTCTTTGATTTATTTCACCTGCTCAGGATCAATTGAAATTCCATCTTTGGACACTATGTGCCCCAATAGCTTGCCTTGCGGCACTTTGAAGACACATTTTTTTGGGTTCAGGGATATCCTAAACTCCTAGAATTTCTTGAACACCATCTCAACATAATCAAAATGATCATCCTTGGACTTGGAAAATATCGTCAAATCATCCAAATAGATTAGGATAATCTTGTTGATTAGTTTGCTAAAAGCTATATCCATTGCCCGCTAGAAGGTGGCCCCTGCATTTGAGAGGTTGAACAACATCTTAGTGTATGCAAACATTCCCCACTTGGTAGTGAATGTTGTCTTATGTTGATCCTCCTCTTTGACCTGGATCTGATTGTAATTGGAGAAGCCATCTAACAAGGAAAACATCTCTGATCCGGCCACTATTTGCAGGATTGATTCCATTGAAGGTAGCGGGTAATGATCCTTTAGGGATGCTTTGTTTAGGTCATGAAAGTCTACACATAGATGGATATCTCCATTTTTCTTTCGGACCAGGACCAGATTGGATACCCATGTGCTATGCTTAATTGAGAAGACAATCTACGACTGGATTAGCTTTTTTTAATTCCTACGCCATTAGTGCTTCAATCTTGGGATTGACTGGCCTTTGTCTCTAGTGGACCAGTTTTGTGCCTTCCGCTAGCTCTATTGTATGTCGGATGATATCGGGATCATATCCCTTGAGGTCATCATATGACTAGGCCACCACTCCATATTTTTTGCAAAAGTTTATGAGCCTTTCTTTATCATGATGTGGGACATATTTTCTAACTTTGAGATTTCTTCCATCTCTGACCTAAAGATCCACATAGTCACTTTTATATGCTACAAAATTTCTCTTCTCATTTCTTGCATTGTCACAATCAAAAATATTTTTGAGAGTGACCAATCCCTTTAGAAGCTTTTTTCATTTCAATTGAATGATTTTTCCTTCATAATCTTCGACGATCTTCGGTTGGAGTTGGTAGAAAAATTCTCCTAACTGTTGGATGAATGAGGCAATGTGTTCATCACTTTCAAACACTTGCCAACTTTGGTCATTGTCTGGAATGGCTGGTTGAACTATCACTCGCATAGAGTGTCTTTCATTAATGAGGTTAGATGTGGGATCAAACTAGGATCTGATTGCTACCATGCGATCGCATCTGTATTTTGTTCTCTGGGCACTGGTTGAATGTTGAATGCTTCAAAGCTCTCAATTAGGTCCCAAACTTGGTGTCTATAGGATCACATGTGAACATTCTTGGCCACAGAGATTCCGCGGACTTGATTGACTACTAGCTCAAAATCTTTAAACACCATTAATTGCTTAATGCCCATTCGCTCTACAAGGCTTAAACCTTGCACCAATCCTTCGTATTCAACTTCATTATTTGAGCAAGTGAACTGGAAGTGGAAAGGCCTTACTATCTTTTCATTATGTGGGGATATTAAACATATCCCGACTCTTGTGTCAACCTTGAATCTTGCTTCATCGAAGTGTAGCGTCCACAGTTCTGAGGCTTGACTGCTCTCAGATCCTTTGACAACCTTCGGTAGTACTTGATCTTCATTGTAGATGACATAGGTGACCAACCCAGTAGCATGGTAGTTGCCAAAAGGATTAGTATCCATATGTTCACTTAAGAGAACATCTTCTTGATCAGTTCAATCTCTAGTCACTTTTTCATCTTTCAGTAGCTCAATGCAACACATTTCTTGCTTGGTGATAGAAGTATGAGCAGCCTCAAAGTTGATCATGGCTTCATCAGCCACATTTTCTGAATGTAGAGCCTCATATTCTATCTTCATTTTCACACCATGCTTGGTCCTTAGGATCAAATGCGACCAGTCCAAAGAAAGATACCCACCTATTTTTGGAGTAAACTCCTGAGATAGGCAAAGACCAAACATAGGGGGAACATCTATGATCAGAGTGTCTTGAGGGACTGTGATACTGGGACAAGCGAACAAAGTCAATGGGAGGTCTTTGATGAGGCCTATGGTTTCAAATTTATTCCCATCAAGTTGCATAACCCCCTTTCCCAAAGGTTCATAGCTAAGTCCTAAGGCCTCAGATATCTGCTTGGGCATGACTGTAGTGCTAGCCTCAGCTATCTGCTTGGGCATGACTGTAGTGCTAGCACTAGATTCAATCATGGAATTATGTAATAATTTATCCCCTATAATGAGAGTTAAGAAGAAGGGTTGAGGCTTTGGCTTATCTCTTACTTTAGTAGGGGCTTCCGCTGTGCTATTTGTAAGAACTTTGCTAGGAGGTGATTGATGAATAGTCTTTTCTTTGAGTGACTGCTTCATTGGTGTGGCGCTCGCATCCTCTTGGAGAGCCTTCTATAGTAATGTCTTTTTTTTTGGGATGGCTAGGATATCCCACAAAGACACATTAGCTGATGATTTTTTCAATTGTTCCACCACATTAAATGGTGATGGGTTTGGAGGCTTTTTCTCTTTAACTTTGGTTATAACAATTTCCTTTCATGGAAGACATTGTGGCACCACTGTGAAGGTACTAGGAATTTCGTCGAAAGCACTTTTAGGTTGCAGACTGACTAGTTGCGGAACAACTAGTTCGCCCATGAATCTCCTCTTCGAGCGAGTATTGTAATCAGACTATACTTGCAATGTTTTAGATGTGGATGCTTCACTGGAAAATACTGCTTCTTCCTCTTCCATCCATGAGAAGAGTGCGTGATCGGGAGCAATGTCTGCTTCTTCCTCTTCCATCCATGAGAAGAGTGCA
The DNA here is from genome assembly GCA_007258455.2 of Sequoia sempervirens. Taxonomy (NCBI): domain Eukaryota; kingdom Viridiplantae; phylum Streptophyta; class Pinopsida; order Cupressales; family Cupressaceae; genus Sequoia; species Sequoia sempervirens. The sequence goes on along the minus strand of VDFB02000003.1, from coordinate 169,899,174 downwards.
TGATCAGGAGCGATGTCCGATTCTTGCTCCAGTGACATCCCATGCATTTGCACGATGAGCACCGCATTGTCCATTTGCGAAGAGGTATAAACATAGCTTCTAGGATTTGACATTGTGCCTTGGCTATGCTGCTCTACCACCTTTTGTTGTAGGTTTCCACCCAGACAATTTTGGGGCATGTGTGAATCGCCGCAAGGGAAGCACCAAGGGTTGGTGTCATCAATTAAATTGTTTTTCCCTGTGGTTAACTCTCTGGTCAAGCTTAGATTGGCACTCTGTAGCAGAGAAGGAACCAGTACTATTTGATTTGTTGTTTGCACCTAAAGATTTATGTGAGCACCTCCTTGAAACTAGTTTTTATGGTGAGAAGGTTTCCCACCTTGATAATTCTAATAGGTCAGCTTCAGAGGAACGACTTGGTTACGCTTGATAATGGTTATCTCATTGGCCATGGCCTGCAACATTTCCTTTACGTCACTCATATCCTCCTTTGAAGAGTCAGATGTAGATGCGACATTTTGCAACACGCTCAGATTTGTGTACATAGATTGAGGAGGAGGAGTCACATTGGTAGAAGGCATCTCTTGAGCAGGAATCGATATTTTTGGAAATATAGGAATGATGGGCCGAGGTGGCACCTTCCCGACATCTATCAAATTGTTCTCCACCTTGACACCGACACTATAGGCATCTGGTAGTGTGGTCTCACCCAAAGATTGGATCATCATTGAAATTTCAAGGTTGATAGACTTCAAGTAGAACATAAATACTAGATCGGGTGGCGGGCGGATATCAACTTGGATTCTCTGCCAACTTGTATGGAACAGAGCATTGAAGTCAAGCATGGCTTCGTGTGGAGCCCGCTTTATGACCAATAGCTGATAATATAGTGAGGACCGGTCTCCATCATTTGAAAATATTTGATAGAAAGGATCTTCGAGCTCATCCCAGGTACTAATAGTGTTTGGTCGTAGCGTTCGGTACCAATCTAGTGCATTGCCTTTGAAAGAGGCAGCAAGCAACCTTAGTGCTATATTTTGGTTTATAATGCCATGTACCATAAATTCATCCACAACATCTTGAAGATGTTTGGTTGGTGTTCTTGAACCGTCTCCAGTGAATTTAAATATGGATTTTAGGACAGAGATCAGAATAGCGGCCCAAACGGTAGGTGCTACTGGTGCTACAAGAGGACTTTTGGCATCCCATGCCACATAATTTTTGTTAGCAGTAGGCAACATGGCTAGCAGAAAGGGTGAAGGAAGTGGAACGTTCACTAATTGGGTCATGAGTTTTACTATCCCTAATGGTGGTACTATTAAACTAGGATTATTTTCTATTTGGGACCTAGTAACAGGTCGATGACTCATACACCCTCCTTAAAATTAGGTTCATTTAAGCTCAGTCCCACTAGGCATGCCAAGAAAAAGAAAAATTGTTGATGCCAAAAATTAGCAAGGTAACAACCCTTTGTGGGAAACTCATTTTATGGGGGACTTATTGCACTAAACTAAGTGACCTCCAAATTTTTAAAGAAGCCTGCTTCTTCTGTAATTGGTTTTTTGGAATGGGAAAATGAAGCAGATATAAAAAAAAAGGATCTAACTAAGGTGATGTACCAAAATTTAGATAAAAGGCACGATGAACCTATCTTTTGGATATGATCTAAGGGCATGTTTAGCAATTTAGTATGTCTTAGAATAACAAAAATTAAAGATTGAAGCATGAACAACTCATTCAATGACATAAAATAATTTTCACACCCATTTACTAAAAAGAGGAGTCAAAAGACATGATCTAAACCAGCAAACTTGCATTAAAATTATAGAATTTCTGCAAATGAACCATTCAAACAATAATGACACATTATAAATTTTATCAATAGCATAAGAAAGCGGAGAGGCCGAACAATGGCATAGTTTGTGAGTTCTTGCAATAATCTAAACAATAAAAAGGCCTAGTGTCTCTCTAAAATCTTGTAATTCTTGAACCCGTGGAACTTGGAACATGTAACATGTAATCTTCGAACCCTTCTTTAGAAGCAAAGAGCAATATATATAGCCAACATCCCCACTGCCTGGCAAGGAGTAACTGAAAAGATTCAGAATCCTAAGAAATGATGTAGTAGCAATGATTCCTTTGGCCATTGCAACAAAAAAATATTTAGGCCATAGCATTTGGTCGTTCCTCATCCAGGTGCATCCCCTGCGAATGATAGCAATGCTCTCGAAAAAGTCTAGAGAAGACAAGTGTCACCACCTAGTATAGGAAGTTAGAAATGTGGTAGCATATCACAGCCCATAGCTTGCTCCATCCTTTGTGTTGAAGAAACATCTGCAAGGAGATAAATGGCAGCATGGCATAGCCTGTGGTTCATTCTCCCCTCCCTTCATTGAAAGCTTGTGCTAGGATGACACGTGGGAGCAATGTTTACTATAGACGCCGCTTGTGGGGCCCGCCAAATCGTTACGCAATTGGGAGCTACGTGGAATGTGGGTGGGGCTCGACGAGGAAGTGAAGGGAAGTAGTTAAAAATAGCCTGAGGTGAAGACACATGGGAGCATAGTGGGGGCCGATAGAAGAGAAAAGGAGGGAACTCCTTCAGAGAGTGCTGAGCGGACACATGGCAGAGGCCAGCAGTTGTTTATCAAAAGGGGTCAATGATGTTTATTGGAGGCATGGGCCGATACGTAGCAAAAAGAAAAACCTGAAAGGAGCTTGATGAATTTTACATTCACAAGTACAAGATTAAGATTTTGCATATTAATTAAGGAGTGAAAGGTTGATACCTTATAATAAGGTTAGAGACCAAAATGGTTAGGAAAAGAAGCATCTTTGAAGAATAAAATCCAACATGATTCCACCAACCAGAATAGGCAAGGTCAATTTAGAGATCTGATTCAAAAGGAGAAAAGAACCAAAAAACCTTAGAGTGTCTTAAAGTTATGAGAAAAGGAAATTATTGAGAATTGGGACAAAATCACTTAGAAAGATTATTGCAAGTTAGAAACTTGAAAAGTAAATCAGACTAAATTGACAAGGGCTTGATTAGAACATGGTTTGGTTTAAGTTCAAATTGGACTTACCAACAATGAAAGTAAACATATATTTATATGTTCCAAAAGGAAAATTGGATATGAAGGGAGACTATGTTGTCAAATCAAAAGAATAATTTGGAAACAATGTACTAAGGTGAAGGCACATTTCTCATAAAGGATCTTCAGGCAAGCTCATTTAACACATCAATGAAAGAAGCTTTTTGGTTACAATATATTATTCCACTATGGATAAAGGGATATTAGTAAACATGGAAAAGAGAATTGGAATAAAATATAAGAGTGCCTCTTAGCTTGTTAAATTGTTGATTATTCATTAGATCTCATTATTGGGAATCCAACTGTTGATTCTGATAGATTACAAGGTGATAATGAATCCAATTTTGCAAACAAAAAAGTATATTCAAGACATACCATAGAGGGTAAGAAAGGAAAGTAATGGTCAATCAACTATCAAAATCCAACAAAAATGAACGATAAATCAATTCAATTTGGAAAAGCATATGTATGTTAAGAGTTCAACTTTAAGTTGATCTAAAGTTTTGAAAACACTAAGGGGGGAAGAGGGAGAGTAGTTTGACTCGGGTAAAGTACCCCACATATCAAAATTTAATGATGTATTTTTAAGAACCTTTGACTTCTTTGTAAGTCATGATACAACTAAAGTCTTATAATCCATACCACAAAGGTTGAGGTATTGAAATTATTAAGTGAAAGGTATTGAAAAGGTCAAAATATTTTGACTATTAAGAGAAATAATTTCAACATAAATTTATTCATATTGTTTTGGAAGATCAATTTGATATTATCATTAATGTTTGAAAGAGGTAGACAAAATACTTGTTCATGAAAGGCAACATTATCGCCTATACAATAGAAAAGGGAAGAATTATATACTCCATGTGATTTTAAGTCATCAAGGAACGTGCATGCTTAGTAACTAGGTATGTAATGATTGTTGACATCTTTTGGAAGATAATTTCAAGTCAGCATGACTAAACAAGAAATGTTACTCAAACTAGTATAAATGCTCATCAAAAGAAATAAGTTAAGCTAAAAATTGGATTGCAACTTTTGAAATGATCAAAGGATGAAAGAAAATCCAAGATATGCATGTCCTAAGAGGAAATATGTTAGCTCTACCATCAATATTTAAATATTATATTTCAAGAACCAAATGTGGAAAAATTCCATAAAAGAGGTTTCACTTAGTCGGGATGGACTATTATGAATCATAGAAGGAACGTATGTACCCAATTTTGGGAGATTGAAAGAAAGAATGAGGTACATTGATGGCATATTTAGGATACAATTGAATGACAAAATTATTTGATGAATGGGAAACCACTATAAATAGGAAAGGAATAGAGTAAGATACTACAAGGTATATAGCAAGTTGTCATCCAATATTCCAGAGGATTAGACATAGTGTCATCATTGGTAGGAATTGTATACTATTATGAATTTCCAATGAGGAAATGGTAGATCATTCGAACAATTTGATCTTTCTATGTCGATGGAATTGACATAATGTTAAGGTGGATAGAATCAACAAGGTAACCAATTTTGATTGGAAAATTTATTTATGGAATCATCCTTAGATCAAAAAGGTTGTAAAAATAGAATAATAGATCAAAAAGGATCAAGGAAACTTTGTTGATACAAAGCTTAAAATTATGAAGACATATTATTATGCTTAAGGTAAATGTTTGTGTCAGAGATGGACAGTCTTGGCTTTTGAGTTGTCCGATGGTGTAAATACCAAAGGGAAGGATGGGACCACAGTGTAGTGTGCAATGCATCGACATTCCATTTTCTTTTTGGATTACACTAAGGATAATTGTATTAGCCAATGAGAACATGTTTATCCAGTCATTGTGGTATAGGTGTCATATAGGATATAATTACTATTGTACTTATGATGTACATATGAATTAATATAATTATGATGAATAGTCCTTGGGAGAAAAAGTATGTGTGAAGAATGCAAGTTCTCCCTATACGTTAGTAAATTCACTCTACGCAACTCCAAGAAGGATGAGATAGCAAGGGTTTGTGTTATGAGGGAAGATTACTTGGTTATTTACCTATTTCTTACAAGATGTAAAAATGAAACCTTTATTTTTCTATATGTTTAGTTCTTAAAATTATTGGGGATGATGATTCGTGAGGGGGGAAGTATGTTACACCCTGTTTCGTAGTTACTGAGCTACTTTCACCTTCATAAGTAAATATGATGATAAATGCAAATTGTGACTCTAATATGTTTACCAAATGAATGAAATATGTAAATATGCATTAAGATGTTATTTCTTTTAAAGGAATGATTATGTTTAATATTGATGAAATGTGATAAAAGAATATGTATTGCAATGAGAATATTTTAATACTTTGTTGATGCAAATATTTTATGATTTAATATGAATGGCTAACTACCTATGCAGTGTATTAAGTTGGGTGTAAGAACAGGTTCAAGCCTCCAAAAGAGAGGGGAAGTATAACTCAGGAGAGGGGTTTGTTCTAGTAACCCTTAATAAGCCTAACCGAGCTTTCACACTCACTTCTAGTTTGGTTTAGTTTAGTCAAAATCAATCAGGATTTGGTAAGTAAACCCTTAGTCAAAGTCTTGGATTAATTAGGGAGTTTGTTTGGTCATCTATGATTTATTATGGTATTGGTTTTTATCTTTGATTTCATTTAGGTTGATAGGGAGATATATATAATATAAGTATGTATATTTCGATAGGTATTCCAATCTCTGTATTGTAAGAAGGAAATGCTTAAATTTACATTTACACGCACACACATATACATATATATATATTAATGATATATATGTACATATATTATAGTTAATTGTATATATTAATGGTTATTTATACATTCGACACATTGAGATATATATATATATATATATATATATATATATATATATATATATATATATAATGTTTGATAGGTTCTCATAAAATAATGGCTTGGGAAAAGTGCATCAATTGATATGAGTTACACATACCAAAGGTTGCATGATGGCCAATATAGCAAGCCACTTTAATGGTTAAACAACATTTCCACATAGGTTGATATGGCTACATTTAGGTAAGTAAACATCTGAAGATTATGAGAACAAACTTTATACTATATGAGAAAGCTATATAGGCCACGTGATCATTACGTGTGTCTTGCATAATGAAACTAGCCAAACACCTATGATAAAGGTTGCACTTAAAAGGTGCATGATAAAGATAAAAGCCAACAAATATCAAAGTATGCAACACATTGAACATAACATGACACACTATGCTAGTAGCGCATGTATAGTGCGTGAATATGAACTAAGTTCTTAAGGATGTGAGCAATACATTATGACTAAATCTCACACTTGAGTAAGGAGACATTTGATAAGTGTAAACAATATTTGCAACACCTAAATAAGGAAAAAATTGCATGAGATACCAACCATCCATTCTATTAAACATTGAAACTTGTAAAGGTAGTACGTAGGAAAAGTGGTTTATAAGACATGTAAATGGTGTTGACTTGGTCTTTCAAAATGGGAAGCATAGAAATAGGGGCGTGTGGGAATAAGTGGCACCAAAATATGGAACTTGCTTACATTTAGAAGTCTGATCTGAGTTTTCTTTCCCACAATATGGAACTTGCTTACATTTAGAAGTCTGGTCTGAGTTTTCTTTCCAGCATATAAAGAAAATTGGAATGAGAGAAATAGTCAAATGAGAAGCTAGTCAAAATGAGTCAACCTATGGAAACAATAACCTTGCATTTCTGAATGTTATTCTTGTTTTCCATTAGAATGAGTGACTCATTATTTATGGTGAAATCTAGTTGTACATGTGTTTACTATGCAATGATTTTAGAAGCCACATTTTCTTCTTCTTGCTCAGTTGAACCTTTGGATTGAGAAGTGTCACCTTTGATAGCTAGTTTCTAGCATGTGGTTGCTCACATTTATGTATAACTATAGGTGTTTTCTCCCTCATTTTTGGATGCATTATGCACACTTGATGCTTGTTGATTTTGGGAAGGTTGAGCTAGGAATCTAGTTTGATCAATTTAAGCTTTGCACAAATAGGCATGTTGATTTCTACTCTATTATGCATTTTATGATTTGGAAAGATTATATATCTTTGGTTTCCTTGTTGAAAAATATGTTTATTTGTTTATTATGGAATGGTTATTTTCTTCTTTGCATGAAAGTGAAAGATTCTTGATGAGTCTAGTTGTTAACAAACCTCGTTATAGGATATATGCATATACTCTATATAATAGATTATGAGTGTTTAATTTGTTAGCTTATAAGGATAAGTAAACCTTGGTGGATAATGAGGTTAGTAAAACAAGGAAGGTGGCATGATAGAAATGTCATCTTAGTTAGGTTGCAATGATAAGCAAACCTTGATTTATAATCTTACTTGATTGACTACTTATTACTCCTAGAAAGTAGGAAGAGAATCCTGACTCTTGGGTTAGGGTACAAACTTAGTTGTTATAATGTTATTCAACAATATGGTTGATAAAATATATTTATGGTTATGTTATTTTTCTTATTTTCTTGAGAGTAGTAGGAAGAGAATTTTGACTATTGGGTTAGGGTACAAACTTAGCAGTTGTTATAATGTTATTCAACAATATGGTTGATAAAATATATTTATGGTTAAATGTTATTTTTCTTATTTTCTTGAGAGTAGTAGGAAGAGAATTTTGACTATTGGGTTAGGGTACAAACTTAGCAGTTATAACGTTATTCAATAATATGGTTGATAAAATATATTTATGGTTATGTTATTTTTCTTATTTTCTTGAGACTTTTTTCCTATTCATAAAACTCTATAAGGGGACTCATGTTTCAATAACCCAAAACCATATTGTGAGAGGAACTATGGGTGTAGATGCACATACCCCTCACAATTTGATAATGTCCTCAAATAATATACATATTGAGTGAACATTGTGAACACATGAATACTGAATATAGAAGTCTTGTGATTTATTTGTGATCACTTTGAGCATTACATTATTTTGATGGAAACCCTAGGTTGTAAATAACCTATTTGATAGGGTTGTTATTTAATTACTAATTGAAGCAAATAGGTTAAAGCTAACCTATATCATCCAATTGATAATTTTATTGTTGATTATGCTTTCAAATAGAGACAATTTATTGATGAGTTTGTACTTTTATATGGAGTCCTTTAATCATAGAAATATCCTTTTTGATTGAAGTCGTTTATTGATGAGATTATACTTTTAAAGAAAACCATTTATTGTCGATCTATACTTTAGTATATGAAGTTATTTACTATGAAGTTATATGTAAAGTTGAGTCATAAAGAGTTCATTGGTTATACCTAGTGTTAGATAATCCAATGGAGGGTATAGCCTATGTGTGTGAATTACTTTAGTAGAAATGTCATAGTAACCATGAAATGAAAATAGGTTATTCCCGGGGTTAGGATAATCCAATCAAGGGGATAGCCTATGCATAGGATATGAATGGTAAAATACAAATCAAGCTAGGAAGGTGGGTGAGTGTGTGACATCCATTCCAAATTATGGGTGATGAATACTTTGGCCAAAGTTGTGTGAGTTTCCATTGTTTAAACTATCAGTTCACTATGATCTAGGTTTATATACTAGGCAGATAATGTCATATGGTAGGTTGTAGCCATAGTGTGACAAATCTAGATATGTAGGACACAACACCAAGCTTAGGGAAGGTCATTTTTATTATGGGATTACCAAACCAATCTCTTCATCAAAGGGAGGGCCATCTCACTAGTTAGGTAGATGTGTGGGGCACCGTAGTAAGTCCATGGTCGGCGGAAAAGTGTTTGAGTGATGCTTCTCCTCGTCATTTGGTGACCAATATTTGATGGAGGGCACCTGAACCATTCGTATACCTAGTGCCAGTAAGCTTATGGAAGTGGTGTAAGTATTTATGTATCCATTCCTATGGAAAGTTGTAAAAATGAAATTATATCATGAGATTATGTTATATGAAATCAAGACTTTGGAAAGTTGTAATACTTTGTTATAGTGCAATGGGAAATTTTGGAAAGATGTTTATTTCAATTGTGCATTGTATTTTATTTATGAAAGTAAAAAAAAAAATTGCTAAGTGTTGGCATCAGAGTTTATTTACTTGAGGTTAAAAATGTGGTAATTTTTTTGGATAGAATAAAGGGCATGTTACAAAGAGAGAGAGAGAGAGGGGGGGGGAGATAGAGAGAAGTAGAGAGGGAAGGAGAGGGAAGGAGGGAGGGAGATAGAGATGAGATAGAGAGGAGAGAGAGAGGAAGGAGGAGGATAGGTAGGAGAGGTGTGATAGAGAGAAAGGGAGTAGAGTAGAGAGAGAGAGAGAGGATATAAGGAAGAGAGAAGGAAGATAGAGGAGAGAATAGAGGGGTAAGGAGGAAGGTAGAGAGATTGAGGAGAGGAGGAAGGATAGAGATATTAAAGGGATAGAGGGATGGATGGAGAGAGAAGGGGAGGAAAGAGGAAGGAGAGGTGGATAAATAGAGGGAGAAAGCCAAAGGAGGAGGTGGATGGAGGAGATGAGATGACGAACAGACACAGACAGGAGAGGCAGGAGAGTGGAGGGAGGAGAAGGAGGAGAGGAGGAAGGAAACTGGAGGAAGGAGGAAAGAGGAAGGAAGGAGAGGAAGAATGGACAAGGAGAGGAACAAAGAGGGGGAGAGGAAGGAAGGAGGAACACAGTAGAGGGGTGGATAAGGACAGAGAGGCAAGTGAGAAGACGAAGAGACTGAGGAGCGAATGAAGGAGAGAAATAGGGTATAGAGGGATAGGAAGGATAGACAGAAGTAGAGAGTGAAGGTGGTGGAAGAGAGAGGATAGAGGGGGAGAAAGGAAGGAGGGAAAGAGGGAGAGGAAGAAAGGAAAGGAGAGGGGTGGATAGAGGAATGAGAGGGAAGGAGGGAGGAGGAGAGGGAGATAAAGAGAATGTGGGGGGAGTGGATAGAGGTGGAGATAGAGATATATAGATAGAAGGAAAGTGGATAAAGAGATGGAAGGGAGGGAGGGAGGGAAAGTGGGGGGACATGGAACAGTGGATAAAAGGATGGACATAGTGAGAGAAAGAGAGGTCTAGAGAATAAGAGATGAAAATGAGTGAGATAGAGAGAGAAATGATACAACTTGTTGATTACTGAAATCTGACCTCTTGATTACTGAAATTATGACATGTTGATTACTAAAATTTGACTAAGTATAAAAATTATAAGATCTTCTAAAAACTAGAATTTGTATTATAACTCCAAGAGATCTAAAAACACTATTAAACATCTTGAAACTATATACATGAAATATAACTTAAAGTATAAGAAAGTAAATTTCCATATGTAAATGTCAACTTATACTTAAATGTTTATTTCATGTATATAGTTTCCCTAGAAGTGAAAGACAAAGACAAAGACAAAGAAAAAAAGAAAGAGTTGAAAAAATGCATTCCCAAACTTGTCATGCTTCACATTTGGTGAGCACCAAATTTGGTGCTCGCCAAATGATGCGCTTCATTTGGCTAGTGCCAAATTTGGCGCTCGCCAAATGAATTGCATTAGGAAATACCAACCCAAAGGGTTATATTTCATGCAAAGGATGTGATTTTTTGAAAGGGTAACAAAATTTCACATATTTTTTGTCGTGCTCTCTATCAAGTTTGCACATCTTTCAATGCAAGTTTATAAAAAAATTGTGATGACATTAAGCTCTCTCTTAGCTATCTAAATATATATAAAAAATTATATTTTGATTATGTTAAGGTTTTCATCTATAACTTCTCTTGTTAGTGCCTCCGTTTTTTGTCAAAAACCAACATGTGCTAGTTTTGATATAGATTTTTACTCATTCATAGAATTTTGGGAAAAATTACATTTTTTATAAACTAGACTCCATTCCACACGCAATAAAAAAATGATTTTCGATTAGTTTTCAAAATAATTAGGGGCGAGCATGGTCAAATTTCAACTTTTCAGAATGTTTCCACTTCAAAAATTTATAAAATATTATATATTCATTAAAAAATTAGTTGAAAAAAATTGGGATAAACTACATTGTGTTAGCTAATTTCTCACTATTCGAGTTTTTGAAATTAAAAAAATAGTAACCTTTTAGGGAGGTCACAATAGGCACTATGTTGTTTTTTTTTATAAAAATGGGACCACTTTTGGTGACCCCCATTTTTGAAACCCTTAATCTTCATTATTTTCAAAAAAAAATAGTAGCTTAGAAAGTAGATTCAAAGCACTACAACTCTAGTTCTTGTTGCATCTTCAAATTTTGAGCATAACTATCTTTATTTTCTCATGAACATTAGAATTTGTTGATTTCAGAAAAAGATTGGCATCTTAAGAGCCATTTTGTGTCACAACTTGGTGCACTTACCCCATCACAATGGATGACTAACACATCAAAATGGCTAACACATGTCCATAATGCATCCCACATAGAAATAATATTGGTGCATTGCACACTACACCACGAGTCTTATCATTTCCTTTTATCTTATACACCATTGGACAAATGGGAAGAGGATTTGGTGCATCTCATACTACATCGCAAGTCCGTCCTCAACCTTACAAGGCCATGCAGACAGTATAAAAATTAGGAAGGGGATTCAGTGCATCCCATACTACACTATGGGTCCATCCACCATACCAAGGCTTTCCTCAAGTAGTGAACCTACCATAACCTAGTGGATTTCAACTTCAATCACCTATAGGCCACCGACAACAAGTCTATCCACCTAGAAAGAAGTAGCTCCCAACATATACCACGTTGTGACCTTAGTGATATTGTTAGTGATCTTAATAATCCTAGTTAACACTTGGCATCAATCACTTCCTTATTTATCAATGGCAACCAATGAACCCTCTCGATATAATGGTTAGCCCTAGATTACCATTACCTACATGGATGAGTCCCTACCATGCAACCGCTACAATCATATCATAACTAGGGTAGCCTGCTACCTTCATGTCCATGACCCAGGTGAATGTTGAATAATCCCTAGTATTAGCCCAAGCATCGGTCATTGACATGGTCCAATGACTATCTATCATTGCTCAAATATCCCAAAGGTTCACACTTGGGCGGGTCATACATAATATGAATTACAACCACAATCAATGGATACACAGGCCTATACATAAAGACCTCTAGATATGGATTTGGTTTCACAACACAAACTTTACATGGAACCAACATGAGATGGAATTTTCCCAACATATACATATATTCAAATACCAATTATAAAATATTCAATCTCTTATAAAAGCATATTACGTATTAAATATAAATTATTACATTTCCTTAATCAATACCCATTTGGTACCCATTTCAACCTCAAGCTGAAGCTTACGGAGGAGGAAAGGTAAAACCAATTAGGAAAAAATCCAAACCCTAGAGTTATCCCCCTAAACCCTCTCCCTTTGGACTTGAGGTCACAAAGGCATCCTTCGCCCAAGGACCTCCTACGTACCTTCTTCCAAACGAATCAAAGTCACATGTAGTTCTCCTCGAAAGGTATCTCATAGTTTGCATATACATAGTTTCCCATAATAAAGGTTTTGCTAACACTTTCCCCCCCTTTAGCATATTGAGGTCTTGGATCAACCTCCACCCATTTTATTTATAATCCTGTTTGAACATCTCGACTCTCTTATAGGTTCATCTCATTGACCTATGGGATAGGCTTAATTCTTAATACAAAATTATCCTAGTTCACATAGCCCATAGGAAATCATTCCATTTGAAACTCATATTTAATAGGTTCAATATTAAGGATATTATACTCAAAGGGTCAATAAATATCTTCGAAGGATATACAATAGTATTTATGAGCTTGTTTTAAGTTATAATCAATATCTGAATCCTACTTAAGAAAATTGGCAATATTATGTCCAATAATAATATGCTCTTAATCTCTTAATATCCTTTTATCATCTAGTGAGAACCAATACCTTTAACATAGTCTTAGTTCACAAAATATGAAATGTTCACCTTGGCCACATAATGTCCTCTCAAATGTTGAAAGACATATGTTCATTATTACAAACTTGGTTTTAAGCATAATCAATGTCTAAGTCATACTAAAGATATTTGGTAACATTATTCTCATCATGTCTTCATATAAGGATTTACATTCCTTGATATTAGTAGTAATAATATTCTTAACCTTTTAATTTCATTTATCCTATGGTGTAACCCATCATCCTTTTAATAGCTTAGCTCTTAACTAGATAATATTTGCACTTGACATTTGTAACTAAATGCTTGTTATAATTGCATATACTCACATGCTAGGATATTGATCTTATCATAATGTGTATTTTGATGTAGATACCAAATAAAGGGAACTCATGCTTAAAATTCATCCACTAACCTTAGACTTATTAAACAACTTCATATAATATACATTTTTCATAGTCTTAAAACTATTGTCTTCAGGATAAATAAATCATGCAAACTATAGTGCATTATCCAACTATCATAAGACATACAACAATACTTAGGAACTTTTTTAGCCCGGTGAATATCTAAGTCATGCTCGAGAGAGTGGAAATAATGTATTTGTTAGATCATCATATGGAGATACACCCAATAAAATTTGATGATGTTAATAGTCATGAAGACCATGCGAGTTCTCCACAAATAGAGGTTAACATACTTCCCATAAGACAAGTTCATCCTATTGTCAACTAATTGTTATACCATGAATGATATACTAAGATGTTTCAATATGTTATAATATAATAATCCAATATATTTTGGGACATGATAATGACTCTCTTGTTAGCATCTCGATTAAACATGCAATGAACAATTATATGTATATATGCTTTATAGAATTGTGGTATTAGGAATTTCCTTGTTGCAATTTATATTTGACGAGGTTTGATACATGAGCCTTAGAAACTTGTACGTAAAAGGGACTAGATGGAATAATGTCACATTCCTCCAAAAATAATACCTATGGTATTTTCTAGGCATGAATCAACCTTGATTAATTATCCTTTGCAGAAAAAGTGAACATTCAGAATTCTAATACTTCATTTTTTAAGTAATTGTGAAAAGGAATTATACTTAGCTCTAGTCCACAAGTCCGGAAGATATTTTTGTTGCGGATGAAGAAAATTTCCCGATCACTTCTCCTTGCAATAATGATCAAAATGAAAATAAAGTATCACTCCTTATATGCCTATATCAGCCAAGGAATCCATTTGAGCCCACTCGTTTCCAAGCTTGTGATGCAAACTCATTATGAAATGCTCTTCTTCTTTTCTCCCCATAGTTTCCCTTCTTTTCATTCCCCTCCATACTTTTTCTCTATATTTTTTAAATCTCTTTCTCATCTTCTCTCTACATGTCATCTCACCTTAGAACACCCCTACTTTTCATGCCATGCTCCTAAGTGAGCCTCCAATCCATCCTGCCCAATTCTTAGATTCCTTTTTGTTCTCATTTTCATCGTAAGTAGGGAGGATACTGGAAATGTGTGTGGAATTTGGCATTACACTTCATAGTTGTGTTGGCTCCAATGATTTTAGGGCCTTTTCACAAATCTATTTTGTGCATATTCTACAACCTTTCCCTTCCCCTCTCTCTCTTAAACCATTATTTGCATTCTTCTCCCATTCTTCTTACCAAGGTTGTTCAATCCCCTTTATCCCCTGCATACTCTCTTTTCCCACACCATTCTCTCGTCCCATTTTCTCCTTTACTGTGTTGCCTCCAATTTTTTTATGTTCTTCCCTTTCCCATTCTCTTTTCCTTTCTTTTCCCACACATTATCAGTCTCTACCTTCTAATTGGACTTCAATGAGTAGATAATAGAGGTGTGAGATATTTTAATGACTATTACCCTCCTTTTTCCGCATGACTCATAATTTTTTTGGTGGCTAGAGAATGGAATACCATACTTGTATTAAGGGTAGGTCCCCATTTTCTTCTTGTGTCCTCTCCTCATAACCGTGGATATCTCCTTCTTGTATCCTTTATTTGTTTATTCACCAACTTACTAAGTTTTCTTGAAAGTTTCAAAGTCATTTTTAAGGGATGATGGGTGCCCATACTAGCACCATCCATTCTTAAATGTGATTGTGGGTTGACTAGCCTACCTTTCCACCGACACTCTCTTTTCACATTTCAAAAGTCTATTTTATTTATTGATCCCATATTCAACCACTGTGGAAGGAGTTGATGTGTGGAATGTAACGCTATTAAGACATTCAAGGAAAGTGGTAATCCCCTCTTCCAATAAAAAATGCCAAAGAAAAGGATCATTTTTTAACTCCTTACACAAGCCCAATTTAGTTTGCACCCTTTCCTCACCCATGGTTAAAATCTTTTGGTGGCTGCACTAAATAGCTTACATTTTTTTAGGAAGCCTCAAAACCAAGGAAACAACCAAAGCAGGATGCAAGTGTAGTTTCTTAATTTTTTATTTTTTTTAAAGCTAGGGATAATTATCGCCATACAAGTTGATTGATTACAAGCATAGTATAATAAATACGGATACATGCCTAAGTAATAAACCTTATTACTCAACACCCTCAAAATTATAAAATAATCCAAATTATGCAAAGACATTGTCCTACACAAATATTTTCCATGTGGGTTTATAATTAAACTTGTGTCATTGGTTCTTTCCAAAAGCTCATACTAAATTATTTGAGAGGAACCATTAGGAAAATAATTAATATCAAGGACTATAGTTAGATCTCCTTGCAATGAGAAACCCCTTTGTCATAAATCAAGCATCAAGCAATCATAAAAATGCATATGCCAATAACAATTAACCCAGTCACTGCTACATCAAAATTCCTAATCCACATCACCACTAAAACCAAAAGGGGATAATAAATAATAAATCAAACTCCAAGTACACATGACTAGATAAAAACCATAAAATGTTATCCAAGTATTTTCCATCTTCACCAAAACTAACTTATTAGCCCATAAATCCCTGAAATCCAATAGGTGAGGATTCACTAAAGGGTTAGATATTAAAATAATACATAAAATTATATATTCTAGACTATGAATTCTTCTAATAGGCTTCATCATTAGAAGTTCTGGTATTTTTCCTCTCTTTTAAAAGGAGGATTCTTATGTTCTTCGAGAAATTTTCTTCGCTCCTCCAACATCTCAGGGAGTTGAAATTTATTACCAAATTAGCCAAAGTATTTGCAACTCTCTTCCCCTCCCTGTATATGAGAAAGCACATAAATATTAAATCCTAAAATAAGATTTTGGATTTCATGAATAATATCATTGATAACCCATCCCAGCTTAACCTTCATGTCTATCGAGTCTATTATGAGCTTGGAATCATCTTCAATCTGTGGTTTTTTTATTCCCAAGGAGAACTAAATTTTAAACACCCATAACATAGCCAAAATCAATAGCCACATTGCTAGTTTTCACCCCAACCCCCCTAAGAAGCTAGTAATGAATTCACCATTGGGATAACATAAAATTCCTCCACCAATTTCCAAACCTAGGTTACCTTTAGCAACCCCATGAAAATTTAAATTTCCTCAATCCACTAGGGGAGGTTTCCATTTTGTATTTTAGCAAGCAATACTTCTTGAATTTTCAAATCTAATGAGGTCCAAGGGTATTCCCTAGCTATTACCAATTAAAATTTCTAGAGGTTTTGGGGGGCTACTTAGAATTTTCCATTTACTTAGAACAAATAATTTTTTCACTAGAAGCTTTGAGAAATCCATAAACACCTCCTTAGCATTTCTTTCAAAATTTTAGAAAATTCTATTGTTCCTTTCTTTCCATATGCCCCAAAAAATATTGGGAGGAATCGAGTTCCATGGTTCTCTAACCAAGGGGTGAGATTAGGGACAGTTCCAGCTCACAATAAACTCATTTAGGCCTTCATTCATTTCCCAGTTGAGCCCCAAATTTTGTAGTGATAAACACCAAATTTCCTTAAAGGAAGTATAGTGAAGGAGCAAGTGTGACACCATTTTCTCCTCTTTTTTGCATAAGACAAACATATTAGGGATTATGAAACCTATTCTTTTTAAATTTTTATCCTAGGTAAGAATTCTATTGTGGGTAGTTGTCCACCAAAAGATGTTAACTCTGAGGGTGAGTTGAAGATTTCAGATGTTATTCTAAAACCTATTGTTGTTGTCACTATCTAACAATGGACTGTAAGTAGATTTGACTATAAACTTTCCTCTTCTATCCCTAGCCCAATAAAACCCATCCTCCTTTAGAAATAAAGGGATCCTTCTCAACTAAAGTTTCTCATGGAGGGTGTGATCTTTGTAGATGACATTCACATGGTCATTACAATAATCTTCAATGTTCCTTCATTGTTTAGCACTACTAGTCAATATTATGTAATCAACAAGTTGCCTTCCAAAAGACAAATTGTAGGCTCATCCAAAACCCATGAACAAGTGATGATTTTTCAAAGGCTAATCCTAGACCCAAGAGTCCTCCTAAAACAAAATTTTGAGATCATTCCCCAATTTCCATTTTAAGCTAAAATGAATAAGGTTTTTGGACTTGAGGAAATTGTTACATATTAGAGAACCACTAGGATACCTAGGTTCAATGAGGTTCCTAATAAATTAGGTGTTGTTTAAGTATTCTTTCATAATTCCACACCAATCCTTAGTATTTAAAATGAGATCCCAACCAACCTTAGAAAACTTTTGATACCCAAATGGAAAGATCTATAATTTTTTCAATCCCAGACCACAATTAGAAGCATAAGAATGCATGGTGTGATAAATGACATACATACAAAAAATTCCCATAATAGATTAGTTTAGGCTTTGGAAAATTTCTTTCCATATGAGGGGTATTCTAGGTTCATACTACCTAGTTATGTAGATGTTTCCTTAGGATAATCATAAAATGATAACAAACATGTGGAATCAAGAGTTTTAAAATTTATTTAAATTTTAGTTGAAAATGCTCAAATCTCCATCTTTGTATTCAAAATAATTTAAATATGTCACAAAATAGGTGTAAGAAGAGGCATGGTCAACATTAGGTCAAGAATAAATTCAATATTGGAGATTGAGTTTGTTTATATGTAGGTAAGTATTGGCTCCAAGGGAAAGAAAGGAATATTAAACACTTGTGATATGGATCATTTTATATTCTATAGAAAGTGGATGAGAATATGTTTTTCCTTTTTTTTATTGCATAAATAAATATTTTCTTAGTGGTGAATGTTGAGAATATTTGATTGTTTGACACTTTTATTCTTGATGAAAAAAGAGGGAACTTATTTTAGCCTACTATTAATGATCTTATTCCACATGTTCAAGAGAAAATAGGGGTGTCCTTATGCTCTAAAAAAGGAGAGAAGGGCTCACATGGGGGTACATGAAACTTGGCTAATTAGATTGAAATAACAGTTACCAGTCAAGGTAAATATACATCTAAATGAGGATGTGGGGAATAAATTTCCTCTCTTGATGAGTTGTTAAGCTTTTGTGGACCAAAAGTCTCCTAAATTGGTAGGTATGATCTAAAATATCAAATCTTGACACTTGAATGAATTTTTTATTTCCTTCACTATCAACTAAGAAAGTGTTAAAGAACCTAGATGAATCAAAATAGAGGACTCATGTGTAGTTTGTTACATTGGGGAGTTCAATGGTTACAAATATTATCTCTTTCACTTTCAAGTAGATTGTATGATAGAACTCATTTGTTTTATATTTTCAAATATTAAAAGATATCCAAAGATTTGTTGAAATCTAAATCATGCTTTTACCTTCCTTTAGCACTCAAAGAGAGAATTACAAGTTGATTTATAAATTTTTCATGGAGATGCAAGAATGTCTATAGGTGTTGATTTTTTTTTGCACATTTCATTAGTTCATGAAGGTCCATATAATAATGAATAGGTACCTAGATAAAATGTTGAGATATACTAAGATGAGGAGCTTGATCTCACTCGTACTAGAGCTTTTTTTCCTTAGTGTTTCTATATAAGTTTATGTTTGTGTTTAGTGTAATTTTCATGCTTTGTTTCTTATTATTTCTAAATTATTACACATTTTTTCAATATTCAAAAGGTACACAATGTGTTTCATTTTGAATTTGATTAATTTTTAATGTTAGTTGCAAGTTAGTTGGTCAAAAGAGGAGTTTTTGAAGCTAGAGGAGATCTATAAGCTATAATTGGTGAACCATGAAGTAGAATTTTCACTCAAGTATGTAGATCATTTTTCCTCTACTATCCATAAAAAGAATTCTAAAAGGAAACAAGGTGATTATGAATTATCATGTTGACTTCTAAATGTGTCTTCTTCTTAGCTCTTTGTTATTGTTCTCTAACCAAAGGTTGATTTTATGTTTCAAGTGTTCCATGCATGATTTTTTTCAAAAGGGCTAACCATGATGGTTCAATAATTGGTCAACTAACTCTAGTACATTGTATTTCAAATAGAAATATTTAAACTTTTGATCTATTTTGGGGGTAAGCCTACCTAAAATTTTGGTTAAACCATTGCCTATTGTGAGGTATGAAAAACAAAACCCCAACCTTTAAGAAATGAGCTTGTTACCTTTCAGTGGCCTAGCTTTACCTTTTAGAATTGATATCTTCATCCAAAGAATCTTAATATAAAGATGGGTGATTTAGATGTAATTTCAAATAATCATAGAGATAGATAAAAGTTACTAAGGTTAGAATTTAAGTCATTTATATTTTGTTTCCAAGTCCTTGATTTTTTTTTAGGAATTATAACTCAATGGACCATAATTATATAGATTGAAAAACTTTTCTTATTGTTGTAAATAGACAAACTAAAAAAAAAATACAATTATCATTATTAAGTATATAATCTATATATTAATATTTTTTACAATTAATCAAATTCTCTTTGAAATACTAAACAAACTAATTCTAGATACAACTAATTTTCTTATTAGAAACATTTCTAGAAGTATCATAAAACTTTAGAATATAGTAGAAAGTTTACAATAACAAGTAGTCCATGACACTTAAAAGCTTCTAGAAAAAAGATACATCATCAAGTCCATATGGTTGGGGTTTAAATTTAATGGTCATATGACCATAATTAGGCATTTGTGTCATAAATAAGACTTATTTTTATCAATACCATCAAAATGTTTGTAAGATTATACAAGTATACATATTAATTAGTCAATAGGCTTCTATTGTGGACTTCTCAATCCACAAATGTCATTAAACTTGTTCACGACTACCAAAAACAATTTTTAGGTTTGTTGCAGATTACTTTTGTTGGCTTCTATATTGTCGAATACATGCAGAGCAATCTTGGTAAATATTTGCAGTAAATGAATTTATATTCAATCTTCTTCCATTCGTATAGTCTCTTTTCTTCCATCATGTAGAAGTAAATGCATTTAACTGCAATATCAATCTGATTCACTGCTAGTAAACTGGATTATTGTCGCTAAGTAAATGCAGTATCAATCTAATTCACTGCAATATCAATCTGATTCACTGCTAATCGATCAGATTGCAATAAATATAAAGATATTTTTTATCCACCTTTGCCACCACCCTAACTCTTACCGGCTCTAACACCGCTCACAGTAAGAGTTCACGGTCATTTTGCAACTATAAATTCATTACTACTCTATAAATCCTTAGGGCACGTCCCCATGCGGCTGTTTAGCTTATTTTGGCTAACAGTCACTAGTCACTGCTCAACATTTTAAGGAGCATTTAAGCAATCCATTTTAATTTGATTTTTTCAACTATTAAATATTTTGTGCAAGTAAAAATTGAAGGAAAAAATTGGAAGCAAAATGTAAAAGGGGAGGCAAAGAGATTTGTGGAGCCATATGGCATTCAGCGCTCACATTTTTACATAGCCTATTTTCAATTTTTAAGCAATTGCTGCTTCACAAAAATAGGAAAAGATTCCAAATTATCCATTTCCCATAAATAATTTTTTCTATGGGACATCTCATTGCAAGCAGAAAACAGACTTAAACAGCAGCATAGGAACATCAGGTTAGGCTGTTGGTTTATTGTGAATACAGTGCCATAAATGCCTTATTATGGTCTCGCTGCTATCAGCCAAAGAAACGTCGCAAAGTCGGAAATCTGAAGGATAAAATCTCTATTTGAACGTGTTCTTAACAAATTTTCTACGGCTTAAAGAGATTTTCGTAGTCGATTACAGCCATGAATGGAGGGGAAGCTCGGCAAATGACAGCAGCGGCTGAGATCTCAATTCAACACCTTCAGACGGTGTGTTGGCCACGAATTCCAAGCTTCCTTTACAAAGCTTCTCCCTTTTGGTTGTGCCTGGCGAGGCAACCGCCAAATTCCCTGAGGCTGAAGATTCTTGTTCCAATTCTCATTTCAATCTGAAGCTCAGAGCACTCTGTATGGATGGTCATTTGATGGAGGTCCTTCACATTCTATTTACTACATACAATCCTGTAAAGTCTTCTACATATATTCAACTATTGCTGGCCTATATTTCCAAGAAAGCCCTTTCAGGGGGCAAGAAAATCCACTCTCACATCGACAGCAGAGGTTTTACGTTTGCGGAAAACCCAATTTTACAGAATACATTTATCAACATGTATGACAAGTGCAGAAGTTTGGTGGATGCTCGTAACGTTTTCAACGACGTGATTGAACCGAACGTCTTCTCATGGAATATGATAGTTGCGGCTTACAGAAGACATGGATTTCCTCAGGAGGCATTCACACTGTTTCGCCAAATGCGGCCAACAATGGTTAACCCAGATAAGTTCACTTTTTCCACTATTTTGTCCGTGTGTTCCGACGTGGCATCCATAAAACATGGTTTGCAGATCCATGGAAAGATAACAAGATGTGGGTTTAAATCCAAAGTTACCGTGGTGAATACCCTAATGGGTATGTATGCAAAATGGGGTAACATGGAGAAGGCACGCAAACTGTTTGACAAAATGCCTTACAGTAGACATGATTTCCTGCAATGCAATGATTACATCATATGCACAGAACGCTGCTCTTGATGAAGCTCTGCAACTTTTTGAAGAAATGCTGCAACCTAATTTGGTTTCAAGGAATGCAATAATTGCTGGATATGCGCAAAATGGGCTTGTTCAAGAAGCCTTGGAGATGTTAAAGCAAATGCAGTATTCAGATGTAAAGCCAAAGTCAGCAACTTATGGCAGCATCCTTCCGGGGTGTGCCAAAATGAGAGCTCTGGAGCAGGGTATGGAGATCCATAAACAAATAACCAACAAAAGAGTTTTGCCTAATGTTATGGTTTCGAATGCCTTGATAAACATGTATGCAAAATGTGGAAGCATGCAGAAGGCACGTGATTTGTTTGATAATATGCTTCAAAGGAATGTTATCTCATGTACTGCAATCATTGCTGGATATACACAAAATGGGCTTGTTGGAAATGCCTTGGAAATTTTTAAGCTGGCAAATGTAAAACCAAATTTAGCAACCTTTTCCAATATCCTTAAGGCATGTGCTAAAACGGGAGCTATGGAAGTCCATCAAAAAAAATCGAAAGTGGATTTCTGTCAGATGTTGTAATTGTGAATTCATTGGTAGACTTGTATGCAAAATGTGGAAGCATAAAGAAGGCACTCAAACAATACAGTCAATCCCATCTAATTCCTATTCTAACATAAGTAATCTTTTCGGTTTCTCTATGGACAAACCTCGGTTTAAGACTAATATCACACGCCAACTTTTCCCTCCAAAAAATTCCGTGGATTCCATCATTCCTTCTTCTGAGAACCAGGTTTCTGGGGGATTTTGGTCAGATGCAAGGCTCAAGCTTTTGCCTCCACCACCGCAACAACAAGAACAGTTAAAGAATAGCAGGTGAGGGCCCAGGTCAAGAAGCTCTCAATACCGTGGCGTTACTTTTTATAGATGCACTAGTCAATGGGAATCACACATCTGGTTAGTCTTATTCATAAATAATCATTTTTGTTGCACTTTGACTGCTTGCAGACTGGGTTGCTCGATAAAGAAACAACTGTATAGTGCATAAAAATTGTTGAATAATTTGCAACTTCATTGATTCTTTACATTCTGGGTTTGTAGGTATTGTGGAAAGCAGGTCGGTAAGTGTGAAAATCTAATGATGTTTCAGTTCAATCAACACCGTTTAAGATTATCATCTCATACTTTTTCGTCAATCAGCACTGTTTAAGATTATCATCTCATACCTTTTTGTATTTCGACACATGGAGTGCAGGTGGATTTGATACTGCCCATATTGCTGCCAAGTATATTGATTTTCTGCTAAAATCTTTTGGTATTTTCAATGTTATTATTTTAATATAAATCACAGTCCTTTAGCATCTGCGCGTGGTTGATTTTGGTTTTCTATCTTTAGATGAGATAGTTATCCCCGACCATGAAAAGGCTTAGTTTCTTCTCGAGATACAGTGATTATATTTGGCCGGGCCATTATATTTAGGTATAGAGAAATGTTTGGCCCCAATTTTTTTTTTAACTCCCGTTCTCTCTTTAGTAATTGAGGAGCTCTAAGCCCGGATGAGGGCTACACATATCTACAAGTCTGCAGAATCCTGTGTATTTCTGAACACTGTTAAACAACATATTTATAGTATTTGACCATTTCTGTAGTGTACAAGTAGATCATTCATACTGTACTTCTGTTTATTTGGTCATATAGACAAGCACGCAATGTGACATTTCATTTTTTTCTTGCTTGGTTTGGAATCTTTTCAGCAATGTGACATTTCATTTCTTTCTTGCTTCGATTGGAATCCTTAGTGCTTATCCAGTTTATATTTTATATTTAAGAATTTTTTTTTTTCTCTTTAACAATTATTAGATTGAAACACTAATTTTACACTTTTTTGGTTCATTGTGAATCTCATAATGAAATCTTTTCAATGCTTTAAACAGGAATCTTGTAAAGGATTACTAGATGTTGTACGACACTTGGCCAACGTGACTTAGCACGTGTTTTGTCAACGTGACTAACGGGTACACTTACCTCTCTCATGCCAAAAACTAATTTCGATTTCATCGTCATTAATCCAAACCCAACTGTATTAAAATTTTCGTTCTGTATCAGCAAGTATGGTTTGCTCAGAGGCAGAGCTCCCAATAATTGATGTTTCTGCTCTTCGATCAGAGTTGAAAGAAGGTGATGGTGATCTTCAAAGGCTGTGCAATGAAGTAAAAGAAGCGTGCCAACAATGGGGAGCTTTCCGCGTGGTCAATCATGGAGTCGAAGAGGAGCTTGTGCATACTGTGGATTCAGCTGCTCGAGATCTTTTCACTCTTCCACCCCAAGTAAAAGAAAGAGCTGTTTATCTTCCCTTTGATGGGTATTCCAAGGCCGTTGATATATCAGCTGGCGAGGCCATATGTTTCCCAGCAGTACTCGCTTCTGGTTCAGTTCACCAATATGCACAAAAGCTATGGCCACAAGGGAATTCTGAATTTTGGTACGTCATACAGTTTGTTTGATTTTTTAATACAATCTGAAATTCATTTTTATCGTTTCTATTACTCGGTAATTTAATGTAAATCTGATTCTGTTTAATTGGGTATACTTTTCTTCGAAAATCATATAGTGTTTTATAATGGATTCATTATTTCAAGTACCTCAGCTCTCATTCTTCGGTATTCTTTACTTTGAGAGGTTTTATTTATTTATTTATTTATTTGGGTATTTGGTTAATTCTTACTTTCTTACTGTTTAACATGAGATGCTATTTGATAAGTAGGAGGTATTTTCCAGTGATATTGCTATCAGGTTGTAGTTTATGGGTCAATGTTTTGACTCGTAAACTACACGGTTGAATCCTGACAGCCAGGGTTTAAATTTGATGGCCGTATGACCGTATTTAGAGATTTTTGCCGTAAAATACAACCAAAATTTTAAGAAGATTGTATCACATGAAAGGAGAGATTTTGGATAGACTGTCAACATTTATATAGAATTATAATGATATATATATTTGATTTATATATAATTTTACTTACACTAAGGTATATCATAATGTTTTAAGGGCACCTTTGAATAGATAACTGTCATTAAAAAATTTGTTGACAGGCAAGGTCGACCATCAAATTTAAGCCCTGCTGACAGCAATATCACATGAGATGCTATTTGTTTAATGTTTCATTAGTACTAATTTTAAATAACAAGTTTAGTATTATCATTGAAGTTCTCTAATATATTATACTTAGTAGAAATATATAAGAGTTGATTATAAGATATTAAACAGATTATAGTAGAAAAAAGAAACATTTTGCTAGGGTGATTAAGATTTCAATTTAAATGATATAAAATTTAATTTTAAAATATATAAAAGTTGGATAAATTATTGAATAGTTGATGTATTTGAAAATGTATATGATGTTTATGTATTTATATGGGATTGTGCTTAGAAAGATAATGAGGCTTGTTTTAAGACAAAAGGGGGAATCCTAAGCTTGTCTTGGTAGCAATCAAGCCTCTAGAGATGGACAATTTATTGTAGACACATCATGAGGGCCTAAATGTAGAATTCAATGTTTGATGCTCTAGAATAAAATATCTTTAAGCGATTCTTGTTGTCACTTTATGGATGTTAGTGATCTATAAGTTGTTTATACCTACATGTCCATAGTTGTTCAATTCAAAGTTTTTGGCATGTAAACGAAAGAGATAATAGATGGTTTCTAAAAGGGTTGGCTTTGGAGTGAGATTTTAAATTTGAATGTTGTATACTAGTCAAGCCACTCAACCTAGTCTAGGGTATTACACGACCTAGGGATGTGGACTAGTCCGTATCAAGATGTTATGAAATGGGGTTTTTCTAATAGGTTATGTATAGGAGTTAATTCATGCACCAAGTATGTTGATTGAACACTACAACTATGTAAAAAGTGGTGTAAAATGAAAGGTGTGTACTTTAATCCCTTAAATGTTCCCCCTACTTTGGTGTGTATGTAAATATATAAATATGCGATAAAAATAATAAGCATGAAAAGATAAAGAAATAAACCTTCAAGTGATGCTTCAATATCTTCATGGACCTACAAAAAGAAAACATTTCTCAAAATTATACAAAATATGTCAGTTGTACATATATCAAGTTTTAGTGTTAAAAGTATGTAACCATCATCCAAAATATGTAATAGGTGTAAAGCACTATTGTCATGAGATGTAAAAGCTAGAGCAATGTGTCATGGCACATAAGACAATGTGGAGTTAGAACTAGTGTGGCTCCCATAAAGTATATGCATGGGAAAAGGTAAAATTAGTTTCCAAGGGATCTTGACACATAAGGCAATATGAAGTTGAAACCAATTCCTATCCCCTCACAAATTATATACATAGAAAAAGTAAAAGCTAGTGTTTAAATGAGAACACAACAAATAAAGTAGTGTGGAGTTAGAACTAATGTGGCTCCCACAAATTATGTTACAAAAATTAAATATTGTGTATATAGGATCATGACACTTAAGTTGATGGGGAGTTTGAACAGGTGTAGCTCCCATAAATTTTAAACATAAGACCATACTAAATTATTATAAATGGATCATTATTGGGAAAATGTTTGTTTTTGATAATATAAGTTGCATTTGCAGGGTGCAATACCCTTAACATGAGAAGCCCATAGGTTTGTTGTACACCTTCCATAAGAAAATAAATATCTTAATATGTTAAAATAAATATTTATTTGTGGTGCTTCTTTGGATCCAGTTGTAAAGTTGTAATTTAACATTGGTTAGATATTTTGTGTGGGTTGCACATTAGGAAAATATTTACTATTGGAAAATTTTAGT
Organism: Sequoia sempervirens; assembly: GCA_007258455.2. Taxonomy (NCBI): domain Eukaryota; kingdom Viridiplantae; phylum Streptophyta; class Pinopsida; order Cupressales; family Cupressaceae; genus Sequoia; species Sequoia sempervirens. Next base: position 169,872,312 of record VDFB02000003.1, on the reverse strand, counting down.
ATTGAAAATTAAATGAGAGGGACATGGTTTCTTAAGCTCATGGTATTGGGAATATGGTTTATGTAATACCACTTGGTGGTTTTGTGCAAACTTGTTTCTATAAAAGCAACCACAAGAGTAGTTGTTTAGGTTGGCTAGTTGGATATCAAAACCTTTGGTTTGTTGGATAAGGTTGATTGAGCTCTCCTTCAATTGCTAGGAGGCTAGATTTTTCCCTCTCGAGGGTTTTCCTAGAGAATATCTTGTGTCATATTGATGGTATGTTTTCTATTATTTTGTATGATGGATTCTAAGCACTTATTTGCATATTTTCTCTCTTGGGGTTATGTGGAAATATTTCATATTTTTGTAATTTTTACTTTAAAAAATGACACATAAGATGATGTAGACTTGACATTTATGTAGTATCCAAAAATTGTATGCATGATACCATGTATAAAATTATTATAAATATGATCATGCTATGCCCTTAATATTGGTGTACATTGGGTTATGAATGGTCGGCTTGTGGCTATCTTAACTCTCTATTAAGTCATATTATCATTAATATATTGTTATTTAGTTGTTTACGTCAGCCTAAGACTTATATAGGTGTGTTTAAGTCGGCCTAGGTGATATCGTAGGCATAAATAGGTATATATAGGAGGTTGTGAGTCTTATTTCATCATCAAGTTGTGAAGTGTGTTCTCATTAGAGATATTTGGAGCTTTTCCCCCTCGAAGTGGCTTGTTATTCTCGCCATTATCGCATTTGCAGCATATTTCATATCATGTTCTCCTATTGCGTTATTTCAACAAGTGGTATCGAGGACAATGCTTCTTTCAAGAAGGGGGCATGCTACGCCCTTAATATTAGTGTACATTGGGTTATGAATAGTCGGCTTGTGGCTATCTTAACTCTCTATTAAGTCATATTATCATTAGTATATTGTTATTTAGTTGTTTAGGTCGGCCTAAGTCTTATATAGGTGTGTCTAAGTCGGCCTAGGTGATATCCTTGGCATAAATAGGTATATATAGGAGGTTGTGAGTCTTATTTCATCATCAAGTTGTTGAGTGTGTTCTCATTAGAGATATTTGGAGGTTTTCCCCCTCGAAGTGGCTTGTTATTCTCAGTTATTATCAAGTATTTGCAACATATTTCATATCATATTCTTTCTATTGTGCAAGTTATTTCATAACACATTTCCTTTGATCAGAGTAATCAACCCTTTAACACTTGGGATCCAGGTGTGATGGCATCTAAGGATGACAAAGAACCTATGTGGGATGAATTTCCCTTTGATCCTGATGAAGTTCAAAATTCAAATTGCATTGCAAGCTATGAGGTGGCCATTGGAGGAGGTGTCTTTGAAGAAGAAGTTTGTTTGGAAAAGTTCCATAATGAACCCTTTGAACTGGTTGCAACCACTAAGGAGGAGTATGTTGCTATCAAAATTTTCATAACAACATTCAATAATGGATCATTGATTGAGTTGGGGGTTGCCATAACCTTTGATCTAGGAGTTTGTGAGGAGAAAGTAGAGCTAGAAGACCATATGGCTCTTGAGGGTGAAAGGTTTAAAGAGGTTCTCAAACACAAATCAGATTTACCTATTGATGAAGCTGATTGTAAGCAAAGGCTTGAAGAATTTGTAGAGTTTGATCCTCTCTTTGATATTGAGCATTTTCAGCTAGTTGGTGGAGAAAGACAAGAGTCCTAGAGTAGCTTTGGGGGCAATGATTGCAAGAAACAAAGTTCTATTTTTTTCTTGCAACCTATCAACAATCCACCATCTTTGCATTCTTATGAGTGGGAAGTTCAATTCAAGGTGTCTGTTGAAAATGAAGTGAAATCTCTATCCCAATTTGATTGCACACACAGTTTGATTGAAAAAATCTATTGGAAGACCCAAATGGAAGAGAGATAGAAAGGGGTTACAGATGGAGTCACTCTCCCTAATCTGCAACTTATCAAAAACTCTTTGGAGACATTGAAATCAAAGTACATACACTTAATCAAAGATCGAGATTATGCCTTCAAAATTGCAAAGAAGACCATTGGTTCTTTCTAAGAAAAGGAGAGAAAGGTTTATGAGCTTACTCTTGAGCTTGAATCAACAAAGGACATGCTAGAAAATACTTAGTTGGTTCTAATGGAGGTAGAAGATCAGGGAGCAAGAGAATGCACAAAGAGTAGAATAAATCAAGTAAGTAATTGGTGAGCTTGATAGTCTTCGAGAAGAGTTTGATCTAGAGAAATTCACAAATAAATCAGAAGTTGCATGTGTAGATTTAGATCAGCAAGATGGAAGTGAGCAAGAGGAAAGGGATGTCTTCAAAATTCTTGACAATCCTCTCTTTGAAGTGGGTGCAGAAGAAACCTATGATAACCCTCTCTTTGGGATGGGAGATGAAACAACAAGGGACAATAGCAAGAAATGGGATCTTGATGAAGTTTCCAAACACAATATAGAATGTGGCTTTCAACTTATTGATGATTTGCAAGCAAATCATGAGGGTGAGCCGATCCTTGCAAATGATAATCTCCCAAGAAGGTTGTTCGACAATGAATGCATAAGTGGGTTTAAGGATGAAGACTCTACTTGGGAAGTGTTGAATCAGGATGTTTTCAATGTCCTTGACATTTAGATGTTGTCCAAACACAGTTTGGTAGCTGCTCAAGGCTTCATTACAACAACAAGGAGTGAAGATTTTAGACTTGTTACTCATGAAGTAGGGGAGAAAGAAGGACCAGAACATGGTGATTGCACGCTTGTCAATCCATCACTTTGGTTGATTGATGCTTTAGCACATACTAGTCTATTTTGGGAGTTGGATTTGAAGACATCTAATGTTTCATGCTCCAATGTTGTTGAAGCTTTCATGGATAGGCTTCAAAGGTTCACTAGAGGAGATACCAATTTCATGAGTATGCACTTGGTTTTGACTAGCACTTGGGGATGTGTTGAGTTTTCTTTTTGGTGTGTTGGAAATCATTTTTAGTTGGGTATCCATGCTTGGGATCCTCAACATGGGTTGATGGAGCTTATTACTTGTGGAAAGAAGATTTTTTGGAGGGATAAGGATCAAAATTTCATAATTAGTGGTGTTGTTACCTTCATTGCCAACCACTTGATGGTTTTGTTTGTTCATCAACAAATGGATTGGTGAGAAATTTTGAGTATGGGTTGAAGAGATGAATGGTTGGTTGCTTTTGGGAGTGATCCTTGGCTAAGACAAGGGCAAATTTTGAGACACGAGTTTGCTAATTGGAAGCAGACCAACCACCATACATGGGGAGTTACTCTCATTCAGGAGAGTTGGTTCATCACTTCTTGTCAAAGAGGTGGTAATTTTCAGTTGGAGATTGCTCTAGTGTGTTTTCCAACCACTTTGGAGGTGCTATCATGCAACACAATGCTCATCTCACACACTCACACTTGGGAATTCCATTGGAACTATTGTTTTCCCTTGTGTAGAGCACTAAAATTAGATTGTACTTTGCTGATCCCAGTTTTGAACAACAATGATTATTTGTTTCTTCAAACCTATCCTACTCTCAAAGTTCAACTTACAAGAGTTTGTGAATCAAAATTTGATAGTTTCCTCAGAATATTGATTCAAGACAACGAACTTCCACATGCTTTGATTTTACATTTTGAGACCATGGAGTTGGAATTGTAGGAGTTTTTAGAAATCTTCATGGTTGTATCAGAATAATTTAGAGGAGGCATAGTAGATCCATGTGGAGTTATGAGGAGTTTGTTGAGCTCTTGCAAAGAATTGCTTTCCCCTTTGCAAGAAGATTTGGAGAAGTCACATATGCAGTTGTGGTTATGTTAGATACCATATGGAGATATGTTGAGGAGTTTGATTTTGAGTTGAGTAGATTATCTTTTCTATTGCCCAGTTTTGTGATAGATAGTGGCATTGTTGGTATTGATTACTCAGAGTCTTTTGGGCATGAGATGCTGCATGGTATTGATCTCAGTCCTTCTAATTTTCTTAGCTTGAGTTTCATGGATGGTAACATTTTGGGATCATAGGGGAGGTTAGTGCAGTTTTGGCAAGATGGTTTCACTTATGTGATTAGAGTGGTGCAACATTGACATGGTGGGTCCTTCTTGAGATGGACATGGGACTCTGAGATCCTACTTGTTTTGGTGTGGATTAGTTTAAATCTTTTTGGAGTTGTGGTGGCATTGCTTGAGGACAAGCAATTTTGAGAAGGGCGGACTATAATGTCCCCATTTTTAGCACTACACTTTCTAGTGACTGTTAGCCTATCTCCGGATGCCTGTAGGCTAGTCAGATGCAAAATTAGGATTTCCAACTGCTTTGAGGTTTCTTTTGTGGATTTAGGGGTTTGCTTGTTGGAATTTTGTAGTTTAGTTTCTGGATTCTTTCTAGGTTTTTGGAGAGCTTTGCAGTGTATGATATGCAACTGAAACAAGTAACTTTTCCAGACTTATTATTTTTAGTAAGTTACGACAACTACTCAGAATGTGGTTAAAATGCATTTGGAGTCACTTACTATTTTTAGTAGTATGCTATTTATAGTAAGTACTATTTTTGGCAGTGCTATTTTTAGCAATGGTTCAATAGTTCAGTGCAATGGCTATTTCTCGCAGGGCAGTATGAGCAGTTTGGTCTCCAACATTCTTGGAGCTTGTTTTGGCAAGTTCAGTGTTTTAAGTAATTCTCATGTTGGACACCTCATATGGTAAGTTTAATGTTTTAAGTGAAATATTAGCTAAGGCAAATTGGATGCCTAGCTTGGAGATATATTTGAATTTTATAAAGTATTTCACTTAAGTGATTTGGAAGCCTATATTTGTGAGTAATTGCATTTTAATAAAGTTATATTCCTTATATGCTTTTGGATGCCTAAGTCAAGGAGGGTCAAAGTTGGAATTCAAATGCAAATTTGAAGTGAAATGAGAATCTCATTTGGGCGCCCTAATTGGAGGGAAAAGAAGATTTGAATTGGAGTTGAGAAAAGTTTATAAATATGAGGCCTTGGCATTCATTTTAGCTATCCATTGCTTATCATAACGAAATGCTGCTGAAATTATTTCAGAACCCTTGCTTCAAGGAACACATACCTCCTAGCTTATATCAATTTCGTACTTGAGAGATAGTACCTAGCTGGTTTGAGACTGCTTCTTCATCCAGAGGTTGCAAATTGAACTCCAAGTTGGTTGTTTGATTGATATTTTGCATTTTGGTGTTGTTGGTTCGAGCTTGGGTGTAGCACATTTTCACTCATAGCTCCTTGCTCGATTTTTGTGTGGTTCTGGGTATTGGCTATATGTTTTCATCTATCCTAGATGCCCCTTTCCACAAGGTTTCATGATTTTTGTGAAGTGCTTGATTTTATATGTTGGTCGCCCTAGGTAGAAGAGGTCGTACCATTTCTAGAGGTCTTTGGATAGCGTGCATAAAATATCAGAGGTTGTTTGTTGCCATTTCTTGGTTTGTACTTGGTCACCCTTCTCATATGCTTCATTTGCACTTGGTTTGACATCATTCAGAGGAGTATTGGCAAAGTTACGAGCAAAAAGGTGAAATTTGTACTTACTAGTTTGGTTTTCAGTTTGCTGCAATTTTATATCAGACCTAATATTTCAGTCCCTTTGGCCATATTTTCATATGTTGGATAGCTTGTACTTGTTTGGAGTTCATTTCTTGACATTTTGGAGTGCTTTAGATATCTATATCTCATTGTATTTGTAGATTGTTCACCATATTGTAACGTTGAATCAGTAGTATTGATCAACTCTTTACTTTTTGCACTTACTTTTTGTATTCCCACTTTTAGTGAAAGAGATAGGCCTCACCGTCTATTTTATTTACAACACTTTACTTTTCTGTACTGCCCCTTGAAAAGCGGAAGAGGTTGGCTAGCCGTCCAAACATTTACTTTACAGTACTTTGTATTTCACTCTCGCTGAATAAGTGGTCGAGTTGCATTTGCATATCTTTCTAGTCGGTTGAGTCGTCTTCTATATTGTACTCTTCAACTTTTTTCAGTTTACAAGCTAACGATCCCCTTTCCACCATATGCTCTCACCTTGCCGTCACTGGGATCTGGGTGATCAGAAAGTGAAGGGTTACTTTCAGCTGGATTATTTTGATTATCTAACGTTAACGGGTCAAATTGCTTGTGGAAATTGGGAAAAAATTATAAGGGGATATTTCTATTGGAAATTTGTCATTGATGTCAAGGTAAAGCGTAAAGATCAACTAACACATTCTTGTGTATATATTATCCTCTTAAGATACAAAAGGTTTATATACTTTGTTGAAGAAATTACAAACCGATTTTGATCAAATTCTCAATATCTTGAAAGCATCTTGAAAGCAACATAAGTCTAAAGAATTGATCGATATCCTAAGTGAAGAAAATTTTGAAGAATCAATCAATATCCTAAGTGAATGAAGACAAAGTTAGAAAAAGATGAAATAAGAAAAAAAAAATGAAAAAAACAAAAAATAGAGAAAAATTCAAAAATTAAAGACTATAAGGTAGAGCTGGGTATGAAAGAGACATTCAGTTTGATTTTTTTTGGAAGCTAATGCTTGAAATGACGTTTAGCCCTGGTGAACTCAAAATGATCCCATATCTGGTAGACTTTACGAACGCGAGATAACGCAGTGTTTGATCCTCGGAAGCTGACCACGATAGCGATCAAGTACATGAGATATGAACACATGTGAAACTCATGGGCAACTAGAAACGGTGATCTACACAATGAAATATCGGCGATGAAGGATGCCCGGATCACAATGCTCCTGCCGGAAATGATCGACCAATAATATAATACATCCAAGGCTGGAAAACATTACGCATGTGCTTGACACGAGACCACCGAGTGTGATTAGAATTGCATACTCATCCTTGTATTCACCACGACCGACATTGTTTGGCAATCTATTCTTAGCTTGTTTTAACCATCTTTCTGCCATCTTCTTCTGACACTTGTCCACATCAGCATCAAATGCTTGCTCACACTGCTCCATATAAATAACCAGACTATTTGGGTGTTGAGGAATGCCAAAACTCCTTTCAATGTCTAGAGGCTTAAGACTGCAAATGACTTGTCCATCAACTGACATTATCTCGCGAGTAGTAGAATTGTAATGCTTAATACAAGCCATCACGAATTCAACACAATGAACGGAGATAGGTATGGAAGCGGCCTCTAGTAAACCACACTGCTCAATATTTTGAATAATTGAAGCTAAGTCATGATTAAGGCGCTTGGCAACACCATGAAGAATCTGTCTCAACTTCAACTGAGGAAGTCATGAGTAAGATTTGATCACAATATTCGGTGAGTAGCGCATTATAGAAAAACTCACTATTGGTATGAACTGACTATGTTACAGATTTCGGCTAAAAACCAGCTCTGAGGTTAAAAATAGCCTTCCGAAGGATTATTTTCGAAAATTTGAGAGATATAGGTTTTTGTCGAGGAAAAAAATTCTAAGACAACCCAGGCGATCGATTCCATAAATATGTTCTACTCTACGATCCTTACAAAAGATTTTCGGTTAAGGAAAATTAGTAACTCGAGAATAGATGTTACGAAGTTAAAAGTTCTGAAAATCAATATGATTTTAACTTTCAGAAATTATGTAGAAATGATTCGGTGTTGAGACTTGTCAAATTCGCCAATTTCAGGAACATGCAAGTTGTAATTTGAGAGAAATCTGAGATTCAAGGAGGAAAAAGACGTTTTTATGATGCTCTTCTTCAATGAAAATCGCCCTTGAATTCTTCAAATTGCTGACAATTGTGAACTTTTAACCTGCAAAAAGATTAGTTAGATAAAATCGCCTTTGAAAATTGATGAGGAATTCGCCTTTGCAAATTGAAAACCACGAATTTTCCTTTGAATTTGCGCCTTTGTTCTTGAGGAAATTCGAATTTCTCTTGATAAAATACGAATTTATATGAAGTTTGAGAATTCGCCTTTGCTTACTGAAGGATTGCGAATTTCTTTAAGCCTTTGCTCTTTGAGAATTCGCCTTTGTTTCAAAACCACGAATTTATATGAAGAAATACGAATTTCTCTTGATAAAATTCGCCTTGAAGAAATACGCCTTTGTTTCAAAATATGAATTTCCCTTGAAGATGCGCCTTTGCTTCTTGAAGAAATACGAACTTCTCTTGAAGATATGAATTCCTCTTGATGAATTCGATTTCTCTTGAAGCTTTGTGAATAATATAAAGGTGGCGCCATGCTTAAATAAGAGGAAATTCGCACCAACTGGTGAACTGCAAGAATTCAAAACCCTGACTAAAATAGAAGATTTCCAATTGGTCGCCCTTCAGTTGAACTGCGACTAACTCAGAGTTCAAAAATAAATAATAATAATAAAATATTCCTTATCATGCAATTTGAGAACTTAGCATAAAGAGGGCGCCAATCTTAAATAAAATCGCCATTTAGTGCTAAAATGCAATAATAAATATTAAATATTATTAAACTTCAGTTGACAATTTGGAATGAAGCTTTGAGATTCACCGTCGACTTCACTTATTCCAAAAAGTCATCATCTGAGCTCATAGGCGTCCATTTGCTCAAGATATTGCACTTTTTATTAAATTCCTATTTTATAGCTGACGACAAAGTCACGACTGGCCAACTTCAACCTTTGATTTCTAAATGATAGGGAGATCTTGGAGGCCAGGCTAAATTCATCGGAAAGCCTACTGAATAAAGAAGAAATGTCTATTGGGAGACACTACTGCAAAATCCATCATTTGACACCCTAAAAAATTAGGCGCCCCTGATTAAATTCATTTACAGGTTCCAGACTTAACCATTTTCCTAAACTGCCATCTGACACTTCAAAGCAGCGCGCCAGCGGCGAGCAGCGGTGAACCACCGCTAACGAACCTTGAAACTCCTTTGCATGACTGGAGACATTATGCATCCAACGGATATACGCATAGCAACTGAAAGCTGTGTTAAGGGCCTCAAAAGTAAAAGCGCCCCTGGCTCTCAGTTGCACTAACACCATTTTGATGAAAGTCAAACTTTCAACCAGATGCCCTACTTCGATCTCTGATATCTGGAGCTGGGATGATTCGATTCAGGCACTATCTGTTTTAACGAACAGCCAGAAGGGCCCACAAGAGAAATCTTTAGAGGTGACAAAGCAAGAAAACTGCTTCTAAGACCTCAAAAACGCCAGTACGTATTTTATTTAAAATATCCGCTCCAGACTTGGCCATTTTCCGGATGTCTTCACTTTTCAGCATTTCACGAAAGACCTCGCACGTATGAGCATTTGCCAAATCCCGAAGGCTAACGGTTGGGCTCGTTGAATAGATAAAGTAATTACGCTCGAAAGTCGTGAAGACTTCGAATGCGAACGACCTCATCTGATAGGCCTAAAGGCTAGGTGCCTCTGGACTGTAGAAATACAATGCAAATTTTATGTTGGTCCGCCCGTGAAATTACGTGCTTGGTAGAATCTCTGCCACAATCACCTAGAATGTCAGATCGACAGGCAGGACGGTGCATCGCGAAGCTGGACTAGATTAGTACTGATGTCAGGAAGACCTCGTTTGCAAACTTTTCCATCTTAAGGGTCCTTTAAACCAGCGCCCCTGAGCTATAGTTGCACTGGAAACACAACGAAGAAGCTCTGGAACGTGAAATCTCCATTATAAGCCCATCTTCAGACGACGACTGCCAGAGCTCTGAGACTCGGATGACTACGTTTGATAGTTTGTCGGATGAGCAAACTAGTCAGGAAGAGATTGACTACATTAATCATCAAAAATACCAGAATCTACCCTCTCTTCCAGATGGGTGCCCTCAAGCTATAGGCCTGAAAAAGGACAATTTTCTCATATCTGGAACTTTGGGAATTTCAACTTCTGTTGCCAGTTACCGGAGCTGCAGGTCTCGGAAAGCTTCGCTGGATAGCTCATCGGATAGCTAGACCAATTATGAAGAGATTGACTATATGAATGAGCATTTTCAACAAGATCTTGACCTTCAAAAAGAAGGGTGCCCTTGGGCTACAGGCGCGCTTTCTTGCTTTTCCTCTAAGAAATCTTCATATTTTAACCTTTGAAAAACTCCGTCTTGACCACTAAAATGACCATGTGCCATGTGAAATGCTATCGTGAGACGCTCCTCCATCGTGAAAAGCTCCATTCTGAGTCTCTGCTTCAGGTTCTGATCAATAAAAATGACTTTGACTGACAAAATATTGACAAAAACTCCATGCTTGATATTGCCCAAAACTGTATTTTACGTCATTTTAGCAAAGTTAAGACTATTTTATGCAAAATGCCTTGATGAAGCAAAAAATTTGGTTTGGGTACAACAGTCTAAATTCCTCAAATTCAAAGAACACAAAGTCAAAATGAATACTAAGAGAAATCAACTCTTTAGGTGACCCAAACATTGCTATTGGGGCTATGGACGCCTAGCTAGTATTAGAGCTATGTCTGAAGAGAATTATAGAGATAACCTTGTTGAGGCTATGGATGCTTGATTGGAAGCAAGGCAATATCCAAGGTTGGCTTAGAGGGACAAACCGAATTATGTAGCTTGATATGAATGGCCTAGTCCTCTTTATTAACCTTCAAAGAAGGTAAATTAATCGAAGCACACACTTATACTCTTTAGAGAATTCTATAACTCTTATACTGATAGTTGAATAGATTTGATGAATTATTACAAAAAATGATTATAAGTTTTAGTTTGAAATGTTATTTGGATTCCTATTATTTTGAGTTTATTTTTGTTGGTTGCTAGTTGTTTTGTGGTTACACAACACGCCTCAAGTTTCCTATGGAAGCTTGGGGACCCAAATTTTAAAATACCTACTTGGTGAAATGGAGGATAAGAAGCTTGGAAGAGATAACACAAAGTTCATAAACTACTGTATGAAGGACAAAAACCCAAAGAAGTAGTTTAATATCGGGTCAGGTAAATCATAATTAAGTGCAGTATTTTAGGGAAGTTGGTTGCATTTGAATTAGGTAAGGAAAATTATCGTATGGTAGGGTAAGTAGTGGGATAGGTATCCTCGGGTAGGTAATACAACGGGTTGCGGGCTTGCGGTTATGTTCGACAGGGTGTACAAGGGGTACATCAAAGTCTTAGAGTTTAAATTGTCGCAGTTATTAAGGACAAGAAAAGTATTGCTTAGATGCTCAAGTAATTAGGTAATCGAGTATTCAGAAACCCCATAACAATGCAACACTTGGCATTTTTTTATCAGCCCCAAAATTCCTGATAATGCCAAAATCACGAAAACCCGTAGAAGAGCCAAAACCCCAAAAATTCGAGTAAAGGCATTGTTTTAATCACAAGTATACATTGGAAAAGATTAAGACCATATAAGCATAGATTTTAATAATGTTTCTCTTCTAATAGGTTAATTAAAATGATGTTTTATTTGAAAGGTGGCATTATTTTAATCGTAGGTATTCAAAGGTGGTGAATTATAACAAGAAATGTAGGTTCCTGTGTGAATTCGTTCCATGGGAAAAAGTGCGAACCAAAGGGATAAGATGGATTTGATAATAAGTGTGAAATTCAAGATGAGTTTGCAGAGGAAATATTCAAAGGTAGATAGTGAGTAATCAAGAAAGGAAAGATCCGAGTTTTTGATCGATTGGTAGAACAAGTTTTTCCCGACTTGCAATAGCAAACATTTTCCTTGACAATGGAACACATCATCAAGATAGGGAATTTTGAAGGGAAGCGTTTGTGACTTATTCTTGCATTTTGGAGACTAAACAACGTTTGATGGACACTTGACCATAATTTTCAGGCATTTCAATTGCAACAAAGGAATTCAAAGTGTAGAGTTTGACTTTATTTTCAAAAACCAGGACAAATATCTTCAAACCAACAATGCTCTTGTGCCACATGTTTAATGATTGGCTTATTTTCTCTTAGCCACGTTCTCTCTTTTGATCAATTGCTGCCTTGTATTCTATAAAAAAGTAGAATGTTATTCTAGTTTAAGGATAAGAAATTTTTGGAACAATTAGACTAAAGTTGGAACATCACCAATTTTATGTTTAAGTCATGTTTTTTGTTCAATTCTAGTTTAAAAACTTGTATTTACAATAGAATTTTCTAATATCAAAGAAATTTGAAGGTTATTTCCAAATCGTAAATCTTGCATAATTGTATGTTGTTTACTCCTACTGGAAGAGTCAATTTGCTGCACAAGATTTGGGTGCATTTTGATACTATTTCAGTGGTGAAAGGTTCTTTTTCTTCAAACTTCTTGCATTATTTTGTATGTAGTTGTGAAGTAATTTGGTGAAGTACAAAATAGTTTATGCTTTGGTTTAGTTATTTCTCTACGAGTACGTGGATAATAGCTAGGAGCACTTAATTTCTTACGCATTTTCCCTCTTAAATCTCATCTCTTAGTAGTTTCTTTCAGAATGATTTGGACTAATGGAATATGAAGAGTAATGCATGCTATATTTGCTAAATCTTTACATTACTTTATTTTGTCAAAGTTAAGAGTCTTTAAAACCAGTGGCCCCTTATGATTAACACCAATTGCACAACGAACCTTAAGTGAACCTAGTGCATCAAGACCCAACATTCTCGAGCCTCACGATAGCTAAGACTACCTCTAACTAGGAAATCCTGATGATTCTTTCAAGATAGATAGGTTCCTTTATTCAAGTAGCAAATATTTATTTGCATGTTGTTGTGTGTAACAACCACATCAATAGGTACAATACCAAACCATGCTCTCAAAAAAGGATCACCTATCAAAAATTGAATAGGCATAAACTTGACACCTCAACCATAGACTCTAAGAGTCCTCCATGGCTAACCAAGATTTCAACATCTCCAATCACATGAATATAACCATCTCTTCACAATGAAACTAAAATTGTCAAAGAAATCTCCTTGTAGCATATAGGATCCAAGAGCTCCTCCATGATAGCGACAACCATGGTAGAAGATCATCCATCACCAAGTGATGAATCCACATCATTTCTAAAGCTCCCTCTAATCCATAATACCAAGTTCTTCATGGCATAATAATAATTATCTCCGAAATGAAGATCACACATGGTCCACACACACTCAACTATAATACCAAAAACTTTGGTGGAATAAAGTAGAACCAACATATCCAAGGCAAGAAGATACAACCATCACAAAAACATAATTATCAAAAGCTCCCACTGGATACTGTAACCAAGCTCTTTGTGACATTATAATAACCCACATGCTACAAGTTCCCATAACCAACTATCTAGGCACTCTATGTTGCAAGTATGAGTAATTGGTGTTGTCTTTGATGTCAACATGCTTATGTTTGTGTTGTCATTGATGTCAATTGATGATGGTTGAAAAGTTATGATGATGCTTTGATTAGTTTCATTATGTTGTCATTAGTAAGTGCTACTAGTGTCATCTCTAGTGTTGTTTTGATAAGCTTTTGTTTGTGGATATTGTTGGTTTGGTAATGATGAGGAAGTACTAAAGATAATGAGAATGTGTTTTTGGTGCTTGGTTTCCAAGTGTTTTTGAGAAAATTTGAATAAAAGAGGATACAATGTGTTGCAGAGGTGTTCTGGTTTTTGCTCTGCATTTCTTCTGTGTTGAAGATCTACTTGTGTGGTTTGGATATGTTGATCATAGGTGTTCATAGATGTTATATCCAAAATTTCTTGGTCTGGATTGTTGTGCAAAGAGAGTTGTGTTCACCAGTGTGTGAATTGTGTTGCAGGGCTATCTGGGAGAAATGGTTTTGCTCTACATTTCTCTGCAGTTTGGTTTTTGGTCCTGCGTTCTAGAAGTGTGTTGATAAGGTTCATATCTACCTTCAATTGAAGTTGTTCATGGTTTGGTGCTCCACAAGGTGGTTTCTTGAGTTACAGTGTATGGAAGGTTGTCTGAGTGTACTAGGTGTGTACATTCTTCAAGTGAAAGTTGTTGTGAAGGAATTTGTGGGATTTTAGGGTGTTTGTGGAGTATTCCAAATTATGTTCAAGTGTTGTGTGTGGTCTGTGAGTCATCTTTGGATTTGAGGAAGCATGTACTTAAATGCTAATGGTGTTTACACAGGTTTGACCGACCTTGGGTGTTTACACTAATTGAAGATTTTCTTCGATGATTGTGGAAGTGTGGCATGGTGTATATGTATGATTTGGGTCCGAGTTAAGATGTGGTGTGGTCCGCTTTCATTCCTTTCCACTGCAGGTATGCTTAGTGCCAACCTAACTTGAATTTGCATGGTTGAGGTGCATAGCCGACCTTGGAGAATGTTTTCAAGGTTGAAGAAGGTATAAGTGTTGTGTTGATGGAGAATTAGTGTCGATTGTGTGTGATACAAATTGCAGAGTTGTGAAGTGCGAATTTGTGAAGTGCAATGTGAGCTTAAATGAGTTGGACTATTGGAAGCAACAAGCAAAATGTGTCTACAATCTTCAAAGAGGCTGCAAATGTGTTGGTGATGCTGTGGTAGAATTTTCTATTGCATTGAGATGAATCTCACTATAACATTCTTCTTTCTTCTTTTTTATAATTTGGTAGTGAGCCTTTGGCAGTGAGCCCTTATTTCTTTTGGTTAGTGAGCCCTCCAAAAATGAGCCTTTTTGTATTTGGTTTTGTAGTTACTTTATATTGTGAGCTAATCCTCATCATGGTTTTTCCCTTCTTGGGTTTTCCATGTAAATTTGGTGTTCTATTGTGCATGGTATTGATGTGGTTTAGTTTATGTTATTTACTTTCATGCTAAATCATTTTGACAAATTAAGGGTTAATTAAGTTGATGTGGATCCAAATGTTTATGAGGGTTTTGATATTTTAATGTACAACTGATTCACCCACCCTCTCAGTTGTCTTGTGTGCATTCAACACTCTACTCATCTATACTCTCATCTTAATGCAACATACCAATTCACAAATGACCATAGACAAAGCCAACTAGCTGAATCTAAATAAAAACTAAAAATACCTATGGATATAGATAGTCCACATCTGAGTCATCCCATTGCAACCAAATTGGTGGCCAACCTGCATAGTTGTGTAATTCATAGATCCTCAATTAATGCAACATGTAAACTCACCATTACATCAATAACCTTCAAATCTTGAGATGACCAAGAAGATAACATATATATCTAGAGACTCAAACATGATATCACTTGTAGATATAATTTTCTAAACAAATCCACAATCAAGTACCATAGTCAAGGAACCAAATAAACATCTAGGAGATAAGAACAAACTTCTAAAACTTAACCACACCACTGTCGATCAACCACATACATGATCATGTCATTCTAATTCTCAAATACACACGAAAATACATGACATCGTAATCATTACCATCATTGTAATTATACTCAACTCTCACTATATCAAGACTCCAAGTCTCTCACATGTATTAAACATGTCCTCAAAGTAAAAGAAAACCTATGTACCTATCACCATCAAAGTACAAACACTAAAAACACTTATAAACATATATCAAGAAGCACCAAACCTAATAATCAACTATACCATCATATATATCATAAAAAAATGCACTCTCACCAGTTTTTTCCTTCCAATTTATTTAGATGCTTGCATAATCACACCCCAAGTCTCAAGTTCCAACAAGTTTCCAAACAAGTACCATTATTTTTTTCTCATGCAAGTAAAAAACTACCTGATCTACTATACAATACATTGCAAAAGCTCTCCATTTCCTATTCAAAATAAAAAATCCAATTCCATATGTGAAAGTTATGACTTATTAATGTTCAAGATCCATGTCTATATTAAATGTACCAAAATATAACAAAAACAAAAAAATATGGCAACCAAACTTGTACCTCAACGTAGTGCTCAAAGAGAACTTTCCAACGATTATCAAAAGTCAAAATCCAATACTATGGGTGAAATCTTTGGCAAAATACTACTCTATTATGCTTTATGGGGGGTCAAGGGGCAACATGTATAGTGATGACAACATGACATAAGCTAATGCCAACATATGGCTAGTGGGTGGCTATGACACTTGGGTGGGCTAAGGCCCAAGATCCCTCTGCATTTCGGTAGCACTTTGTTGTATCAAATTCAACATATCCAAATGAGAGGAGGAGAGGCATATAAATAGGTTTCAAACACAAAAGTTTGAATTACCAATTCCCCCCAAAATGGGACGCCAACTTCCTGGGGGCAATAAAATATTAATAAAAGTCTTTTGACTAAGACTTGGGTCTCCAACTTTCTGTGTCCAACTTTGCCTTGCAAATAATTTCATTTCAAAAAGCATAAATTCCTCAATTTTGGTGTCCAACTCCAATGACCCCTTTTAAAAACAACTAAAGTTATTCATCCTATGTGGGGGGGCCAAAAAGTAATTCAATAATAAAACATGAACTTAAGTTGTAAACCTTACATTTCCAGACTCCAAGAATGTTGGAAGAGTCACTACCATAACTGTTCTCCCTCAATATTATTTGGCATTAATGTCACAACACCAAAGTTGAGGTATTAGGTTGTGCACATGATGATCTTTTAGTTCAGTTCTTCTTGCATGAGTTTATATATCTATTCTGATCTATCTTGGCATCATCACTTGCATTTGGCATATTCTAGTGATTGATATATTTCACAGTTTGGTTATAGTCAGCTTGGCATATTGATTAGTTTTTAGTTTGATATTATAAAGTCCATCTACATATTATATATCCTGGCATTGTTTTTTTTTAAGACTTCATGATAACAATGTTCAGGTGCAATGATAAGTTGTTTGTCCAAAGCATGTTCAAAAGGCACATTACATTTTCATAAGGCAACATATCGCCATAGTGCATCTACAAATAAGGTTTGGTGATTGCAAATGTAATATGGGTATCATTGTGAGGAAATCATTGGTGGGTGGCAAAGTTTGTTTTCTCAAAGATAATAATGAAATGGCAAAAGGTTGCAATGATAGTTTTTATAAAGTCAAAATATAATGTGATCATTGCATTGTCGGTGGAGATTATTTTGTTTGTTGAATGGGAATTTTTCCCATCATAATACCCAGACTTGAAAATACATTATGTCGAAATCAAAAGCTTCTATGAAGCTTTGGTTTGGTGAGCATAGATGATTAATTCATTTTTTGATAGGGTTTGTTACCCTAATCATGGCGACAGTGGTAAGCAAAGACTTGTTTCAGAAATTAGTTACAATGGTTTTCGAGGGGACAAGAAATTACAGTGAAGAAGTTTTGGTTGTACTGACTCCAAGTGTAATCTTTATCTTTTTTTCTTGTGTCTATGTGAACTCATGTGCATTAGATCTATCTTGTTGTTCATAATTCTAATTAGTTGGATCGGGTTCATTGTGTTTATCTGGGCATTTGTGATTTCTAGGTTAAAACAGTTGTTAATGGTTTGAATGATTGTTTGAGTAACCCGTGCAAATCTTAATGTTGGGTCAGTGTGGATAATGTTTTGTTTTCTTCAATCCTTCACGGGTTTCCTGGTAGTTTTTAGAGAATTTTTATGTCAAGTCAATATAAAGAAGTAAAAAAATAAAAATAATAAAAACATTCATGATTATCCTTGTGACGGGTCTATAAATACATGTTTTTGTTTGTTAAAAAGAATAAAAAAGAAACCCTAGTTGGGTCTGCAGTTGAGGTGAAGGGTTCATTCAAATGTTTGTTTTTTTTGTTGTTTGAATCTTGAACATCCTTATTTTATGAGTTTGTTGTGTGTTTGGCTGTGATTAGTTACCTTTGTTAAGGGTGTTGGTTCTGCAAGGTAAATGAAAATTACTTGTTGATTATTCTTGATATGTTTTGGCAAGGTGGATGTTGTACAGATCAGATGGATTGTATATACTCGAGATTTTTGGTTAAGCATTGTTTAAGAAAATTTGTTCTTACAACTGGCAGAGGCCGTTTCTATTTTAGTTTTTCTACAGGGTTTTCTTAATTATGTTTTTGAGAACAGAGAACATGTTAAATACATTGTTGTGCTCACATTCAAAATGATGAGAGATTTTTGAAAGGAACAAAATCTATGTTTCAGAAAGACAATATATATTGTTTTATGAAGTTGGAAATTTTGACTCTGATTCTGAGGTCATTGCAGAACAGAGTATGTAATTCTTGAAACAAAGATCAACTCTATATTTACAATTCTTTCATACTTGTACATTTCAAAAGACTATCAGTGAGATAGCACTATAAGACTATTAGTGAGATAGCATCATTTCCAGTGAGACAAATCAGCCAGTGAGGCTTTGTGCAAAGATTATTTTAAGATAAGGCTAGTGAGGCCAAGTTCGAGTGGTTTTATTCCCCAAGAGGGTTTCCACTCAAGACAATCTTTGTGTCAATCTTTTATATGTGTTTGTTCATTATCTGTTCATTTGATTTATATTGCATAAGTTCATTCATTATCTGAAAATTATTAAAAGAAATGAAAGAGTTAATTTGACTGTTAATAGTGATTCACGCCCCCGCCCCCCTTCCCCTCTCAGTGTTAACTGTACTCCAACAATTGGTATCATAGCCAAACCTTGTTGTTGAGTCAACTAGGGGATTTTGCTCAGGAGTACTAATGGGGAAAAGTAGAAGGAATGAGGGAAAAAGAAGTTCACAAAAAAATACTAACTATCAAGCTCTGCCTAAACTTAATATGAGGAATAATGAAGAAGAGACCATAAACAATAACTCATAAATGATAGAGTATCCTACATTTAGAACACCTCAGTTTGAAGGTACCAACTTTATTTTTTGGAAACATAGGATGGAGACATATTTGTCTTCCTTAGGGTTTGATGTGTGGGCAACAGTAGAGAGAGGTTGCACTGTATATGTGACATCTACTTCCATACATGAGGAGAAGAAAGCTCTTGAATTCAATGCTAGGGCTATAGATGCTATTTTCAATAGCTTGCCAAATGAAATTATTGCTAAGGTTATGCATTGCAAGGATGCAAAGGAAGTTTGGGACAGATTGATTAAAATGAATCAAAATTGTGAGTTGCAAGAGGAGATATCTTTGAAGACTGAAACAAGTTGTGGCTCATCTAAAAGTGATGATGGTGCAAATCTTCATAGTTCTGAAGAAAATCAAACTGAGTCCAAGTCTATATAGATTACTACAGAACATTCAAATGACCAAGAAATTAATGAAGAAGATCATTTCTTGGGTGAAGTTAACTCTGAACAAGAATATGATGCACATGAAAGTGAGGTTGATTTGGAAGGTGAGCTCCTGTGTGCCTTAGATACAATTAAGCAACTTAGAAGAGAGAACCAAGATTTAAAAAGGCAACTTCAACAAGAAAAAGATATCAAAGATAAGGTATGTTTAGATCTTGTAGAAGTGAAGATACAAGTTGAAGAAGCTAGAAATATCGAGAAAGAAGTTAGAAACCAACTTAAGGTAAAAGAACATAATATAGAAAGACTTGAATGGGAAGTGATTTCACTAAGGAACATAGATAAAAAATCAAAGCAATTAAGTGATGAGAAGATCAATGACAACTGCTCTATGTCTTTGAACAAGATTATTAGTGCACAAAAAACTTCAGGTGACAAAGGTGGTTTAGGCTTAGAGGAAGGTCAGTGTTCTAAGGACATCAACAAAGGAGAAAGAAGTAGAGCAAACAGATTCACATGATTTCTTCCTACTTGGAAAGGTCAATCAATGAGGCACAATTGTTCTTTTTTTGGTTACTGATATTCATGTTTTGCACATGGTCATAAAGCATCTGAATGTTGGATGAATGCGAGAAAAAATGATTGGCAAAAGAACTTTGATAATGTCACATGTTTCAGATGTAACCATATGGGTCATATTGCAAGAAACTATGGTAAATTATCTCTAAAGGGTGAAATAAGAGACTATCAATCTTTGGTTGTATGCTATAGATGTAATGGTTTTGGACATAAAGCAAAGTTTTGCAGGGGTCAGTGGAAGAAATCATCTGGAAACAACAAAGAGTTAGATAACCTACTTAAGCCAAGGAAAGAATCTTTGGAGGTTTGGAGAAGAAAGCAAGGAAAAGAAGAGGAAGGACTAAATCTTGTGCATACTGCACAAGAATCATTACTAAGCATTTAAAAGGCAACATAAAGACATGGGGAGATGATTAGTGCATTATAAAACAAACCCCATTGATATCACCCAAGAAGGTTGTAAAAGTTGTAGTTATATTAGTTGTTCTATCTTCTACATTTTTGCTCTCAGTAACATTCATAGCTTAAATCATTAGTCTATCATATTTGAGAGATTACTTGAGTTTCGGTTTGTCTTCAAAGTTCATCTTGTCAGATTATTTATTTTTTCACTGATGGAAGTTTGAAGAGCTCTTTGGTTATATGTTCTTCAGGAGTTGCATTTTGTTGCCTCAAGACATATTTATCATGATTCTCATGTTAGGATTAACAGTTTGTTGATGATGGCAGTCATACCAATGCACATTGCAGTGATAATCCAATTCTTGTATTGCCTTGATAGTTATATTTTAGCATGTGTATATTTATAACACTGTAGATTGACAGGTACTTATAATTGGTATGTGCATTCAACACTTGATACAATTATTTGATGTTTGTTAAGCTGATCTTGCATTTTGTCAAAGATGTTTTTGGAAAAGTTTACAATGGTTATATCTTTGTCATATGATAACAGTACTAGAAG
Organism: Sequoia sempervirens; assembly: GCA_007258455.2. Lineage (NCBI taxonomy): Eukaryota > Viridiplantae > Streptophyta > Pinopsida > Cupressales > Cupressaceae > Sequoia > Sequoia sempervirens. The sequence continues at coordinate 169,851,669 of VDFB02000003.1, read as the reverse complement.
GAATAACAGTGACATGTATCTTTGCCAAGGGTTTATCCACTTTCACAGAGGTTGAGACAGTATACAAGAACTAATGGTAACAGGTAGCTTCAGGTGGAAAGGATTGCATGGCATTTTGATGTCTTAGCTTTGAGAGATTCTTGGTGCTTTTAGTTTCCTTTTTTTTTTGTAGTCCTAGTGGACATTTGAGTTTCAATGAAATTGGTTCAAGGATGGATGACAGGGTTTCTCAATGATCTTTTGGTTTTGCTTGTACCAAACTGACAGTGTTATTTTTGAGTGTGATAATACAAGTACCATTAATATCTCCAAAAATCCTGTGCAACACTCTAGAACTAAGCATATTGATATAAGGTATCATTTTTGCGTGAAAAGGTGTTGGCAAATGAAGTTGTCCTAGATTTTGTGGCATCCAATGATCAAGTAGCTGATATATTTACCAAACCCCTTCCTAAAGCTCTATTTGATACTCTAAGAGACAAACTTGGAGTTGTTCCCATCAGTTCTCTTCCATGATAACTCCAGTTCATGCAGTTAGGGGGAGCAGTTCATGCATATTCTTTTATCCCTCAGTATTTATTGGCATTATGAGCACATTTCATGTTTGGTTCAGTTTCTCTGCTTTTGGCATTGTGTCAAAAGGGGGAGAATTTGGAGGTTTATTTTGCAGTGTTCAATTCAGATTATGTTATGGCAGTGATATTTTTTTGATCAGTGATATGCTCAGTGTTGTTCTTATTCAACGTCTTTAGTGATATGCTCTGATTATGCAGTTTCTTCAATTGTATTTGATGGTTTCTTTGATGTGTGACAGGATGGATATGTACTTCATGCAATCATCATGTTCAGAACAAGTCTATTGCATCTATGATGTTATTGATTAACTTTTGTGTTTGACATCAATGCCACAGGGGGAGTTTGTTGTCCCTCAGTATTATTTGGCATTAATATCACAACACCAAAGTTGAGGTACCAGGTTGTGCACATGATGATCTTTTAGTTCAATTTTTCTTGCATGAGTTTATATATCTATTCTAATCTATCTTGGCATCATCACTTGCATTTGGCATATTCCAGTGATTGATATATTTCACAGTTTGGTTATAGTCAGCTTGGCATATTGATCAGTTTTCAGTTTGATATTATAAAGTCCATTTGCATATTATATATCTTGGCATTGTTTTTTTTAAGACTTCATGATAACAATGTTCAGGTGCAATGATAAGTTGTTTATCCAAAGCATGTTCAAAAGGCACATTACATTTTCATAAGGCAACGTATTGCCATAGTGCATCTACAAATAAGGGTTGGTGATTGCAAATGTAATATGGGTATCATTGTGAGGAAATCATTGGTGGGTGGCAAAGTTTGTTTTCTCAAAGATAATAATGAAATGGAAAAAGGTTGCAATGAAAGTTTTAAAGTCAAAATATAATGTGATCATTGCATTGTCAGTGGAGATTATTTTGTTTGTTGAATGGGAATTTTTCCCATCATAATACCCAGACTTGAAAAGACATTATGTTGAAATCAAAAGCTTCTATGAAGCTTTGGTGAGCATAGATGATTGATTCATTTTTTGATAGGGTTTGTTACCCTAATCATGGCGACAGTGGTAAGCAAAGACTTGTTTCAGAAATTGGTTACAATGGTTTTTGAGGGGACAAGAAATTACAGTGAAGAGCAAGATAGTGAAGAAGTTCTAGTTGTACCAACTCCAGGTGTAATCTTTATCTTATTTTCTTGTGTCTATGTGAACCCATGAGCATTAGATCTATCTTGTTGTTCATAATTCTGATTAGTTGAATTAGGTTCATTGTGTTTATCTGGGCATTTGTGATTTTTGGGTTAAAACAATTGTTAATGGTTTGAATGATTGTTTGAGTAACCCGTGCAAATCTTATTGTTGGGTTTGTGTGGATAATGTTTTGTTTTCTTCAATCCTTCACGGGTTTCCTGGTAGTTTTTAGAGGATTTTTATGTCAAGTCAATATAAAGAAGTAAAAAAAAAGAAAACGTTCATGATTATCCTTGTGTCGGGTTTGTAAATACATGTTTTTGTTTGTTAAAAAGAATAAAAAAGAAAACTTGGTCAGGTCTGCAATTGAGGTTAAGGGTTCATTCAAATGTTTGTTTTTTTTGTTGTTTGAATCTTGAACATCCTTATTTTGTGAGTTTGTTGTGTGTTTGGCTGTGATTAGTTACCTTTGTTAAGGGTGTCGGTTCTGCAAGGTAAATGACAATTACTTGTTGATTATTCTTGATACGTTTTGGCAAGGTGGATGTTGTACAGATCAGATGGATTGTATATACTCGAGATTTTTGGTTAAGCATTGTTTAAGAAAATGTGTTCTTACAACTGGCAGTGGCAGTTTCAATTTCAGTTTTTCAATGGAAGTTTGTGATTCAATTTTTCTACAGGGTTTTCTCAATTATATTTTTGAGAACAAAGAACATGTTAAATACATTGTTGTGCTCACATTCAAAATGATGAGAGATTTTTGAAAGGAACAAAATCTATGTTTCGGAAAGACAATATATATTGTTTTGTGAAGTTGGAATTTTTGACTCTAATTCTGAGGTCATTACAGAACAAAGTATGTAATTCTTGAAACAGAGATCAACTCTGTATTTACAATTCTTTCATACTTGTACATTTCAAAAGACTATCAATGAGATATCATCATTGTCAGTGAGACAAATCAACCAGTGATGCTTTGTACAAAGATTATTTTCAGATAAGGCCAGTGAGGCCAAGTTCGAGTGGTTTTATTCCCCAGGAGGGTTTCCACTCAAGACAATCTTTGTGTCAATCTTTATATGTGTTTGTTCATTATCTGTTCATTTGATTTATATTGCATAAGTTCATTCATTATCTGAAAATTATTAAAAGAAATGAAAGAGTTAATTTGACTGTTAACACTGATTCACCCCCCCTCTCAGTGTTAACTGTACTCCAACAATAATTGCACTGCGACACTTCTAGAAATAGTAACTAAGTGTTGAACTACTGCCAAAAAACATTGCCAAAAATTGCACTTACTAAAAATAGCATATTGCTAAAAATAGTGACTCTAAACACCATTTGAGCACATTCCGAGTAGCCATCATAACTTACTAAAAATAATAAGTCCAAAAATAGGCATTGCTAAAAATGCATGTAGCTGCCCACCAAAGCTCTCTAAAAACCTAGAAAGACCCACTAACATATTGGCAAACTCCTGCAACCAACCCCTGAAAAAGCCACAAAGATAGCTACAAGAAAATAGGAAACCCTAAAAATGCCTCTAAGTAGCCCATGGAACTTCGAAAGTGGGCTATTGACCATTGAAAAACATAAGGCTAAAAAGGGGACATTACAATAGCCCTTATTGAAAACAACACAAATAAAGTAACAATATTTTTGGTGATGCAAGATTGTTGTACCCCTAGATGCTCCTCATCAATACACATGCTTTGACCTAACATTTTTGTTACATCTAGGAAAATTTATAACCCCTGATTTCACATTTTGTGTGCTGCATTTATTACATGATTATGCAATGAAGTATCTAGGAAAATGTTACATCTATGCAAGTTACATTATTGATGTAAAAGTTGGTAGGAAATTATCACCCCATCCAATTCAATAGGCAATTGTGCGCAAACCAATGTGTTAAAACATTCTACCTCTTTGAGCAACTTTGTTCATGTCTATGTCCATGTGCTAGGAAAAACTAACTTGAGATTGAAGCTTGTAATTGAAACAATTCAAAAGATATTGATTTGACCAACCAATGCAGAATTGCCGCATGCAATCCTAAATCTCAGCGCCAACTTAACTGTATACAAGCAAAATACACTTTCATGCTTGAACAGAATGTAAGTGACCAGACTCGAAAGAAATCTCATTCTTACGAAGATATATTATAGCAAAAATAAAATTATCCTAGCTGGTATTTGGATAGAAGAAAATCTCCCAAATTAATATAATCTAGCAAAAATAGTAAAATTGTTCTCATTTCAAAACAGACTTTCAGTTTTGCGGAAAACAAGTTAGCTGTAAGCCATGATGCACGCTAAGGGTGTACAAAGATTTGGAAATTGATTATTATTGTTAACATATTGAAAAATGTATGTTTACCTGCAAATTACTAGTGTTGTTGAGACTCTAGAGTTAACTGCACACCATCTTTAAATGTGGTCAGATTGATACCAAGCAATTTAACCAATTTGCTAACATCCATCGATATATCAGCGGGAGATGCAACACCTCGGTTCACCTATAAATAGTTTGTGGCAAGCATATTAACCATTTTGCTAACATCCATGTAAATATCATAAGGAAAATTAAGCATTTCAACCTCCTATGTATTTCAGAAAAATGTTATTCAACTTTCAAATAAACTATTTGTATTAACTCACAGATGCCGCAGAAACAGATTTGATCCTTGAGCTGTCATATCCTCTCAGATCTGAAACTACCTTTGCCATTTGTACACGGGAAACTCTATCAGGTCCCCCTGCGTTCAACAGCATCTGGATGCACTTGTCACCTGAAGGGACAAGAACTGAAAACTTTTAGTGTGTCCTTGCTATTTGTGATCCACTTTCACGATGAAATTTCCATGATTTCATTTAGTAAAGCTCTTATAAGCCAACAGATAATAAAATATGACATTTCTAAATGCTGAAAAAATATCAGACATGACATTGCGGTGATCAAAACTAGATGTAATTGAGTATGAAAGGAAAGGAGATCACTTAAGTGATCTCACAAGTTTCAAACCTGAGTCCCATTTTCTAATTAGAGATTCAATTACATCTATAATGTCCTTCACATAAATTGGGCACCGGAATTCATCACTGAAGAACTCAACCTCCTTGTTACTAGAGAGGACACTGTCAATCCACTGCACACATCCAACCAAATGATATTCATGATAAAAAACACTTACTAGACAAAATTCTTTAGTCAATAAAGATAAATTCATGCTGCTGTGTTAGAATAGTGAAGTCTAGTGTATGTAATTCATTAACTATAGTAATCATTCTAACTAAAAAGCATGAAATAAAAGCTAGTACATTTTTAACTTGAGCTCATGTGGGAAGGCTTTTGAGGAGTAGCTCTGGCCCTCTTCATCCTAGAAAAAATGCAATTGGGTTGTTGAGTAATCTAGGTCAAAGGATAATTCTTGGTAGGATAAAATTGTGAGTTGGGACTCATCAATGTGCATCAGTGACTTAGAAGCACCTGTGCTTGACATAGACTAAAAAGGGATTAAGCATAAGGAGAATCTGTCATGTTCGCCTATGAACATGGTTATTTTTTTTTCTAAAAAATAACTTACAACTTATTTGCAATAAATATAACAGCTCAACAAATTCTGGAAACAACACTTTATTAAGAAGTTCTTACTCTTACAAAACGGAGACTTATTACAAGTCTGAATACAAAGAGAGAGAAACAGCTTGAACAATTCCTTGCCAAAGTTCTATGCTATGATCTGCAGGCCTTTAAATCATACCCAGGAATCATTTTTCTGCTCTTAAACTGGACTGCTGGTGCTGAACAAAAAGGTGAATGGACCGCTAAATTGACTATTACACTAAAGCTAGGTAAGTGCTGAGTTGAATTCTAAATGGACTGCCACGCTAAAATCTTTAAGCTCTATGTCATTCCCAAACTGCAACCACCAACTGGAAACCTGGAGATTTTCGTTCCCAATCTCCATTTGAGATGCTCAAGGGTTTTCATCCTTGGATCTAAGTAATCCTCAGGGGTTTCATCCTTTGGATTGAATGCACACAAATGCTCAAAATGAGAATTCTAAAAATAAAAGTCTGATTCACTTTTTTTGCTGCCTCCACTTGTTTTATAACCTCTTTTTTCACTAGGACTATGGCTTTTGGCCTTATGGAAATGGCTTCTAGGGCGGCCACCTCTTGGCCCAATATTTTAATAATATATTAGATATGATATGCTGCTGGCCACCTTTTGACCCAATATTTAAGTATTATATTAGACGTGACAGACTCTCGTCATTTTTTTAATTATTATTATTTTTTCTATCTTTTGGCTGCCTATAATATTTACAATATTTTAATATTTTTTACACCTCACTGGGAAGGGAAACATGACAAAACTCCCTTCCTAGAATTGCTTGCCGCAAAGCAACACAAATCTGGATGCTCAAAGATTTCCACACCCTCCCAAGTAGAATCTTCTTTGGGAAGATTCTTCCATCTCATAAAGCGCTGTATGATGCTTTTGTTTCTTAATTTCCTTTTCCTAATGTCTGTTGGCGTAACAACTAGCACCTTTGGAGTAAGAGTTGGTACGGACAGCTATGCACACTACGCAATGAGTGCTCTTCAAATTAGGAGGGGAAGCTCCCTCGTTGTGCTTGACAAAAGTGCTTTAAAAAGGAAAGTAAACTAAACTAAATCCTGTCTTTTTGTTTCAGCTGTAGAGGTACAAGGCTTTCTCGAAAACTATATACGTTGCAGCTGAGTATTTTCTGGTTTCGCAGGCTACTAACTACAACTATGCCAATTACTTAAAATCTATCCAGTTCCCTCAAGAAAACAGAGCATGAGGAAATGGAGCAAGGTTTGACTATCAGATGATAAACGAGTATAGATTCTCAACTTGAAGGCAAGGTGGCACATCTATCAGCTCAATCTAAACAAGTTTATTGGTAACAACATAACACGATAAACTGAATACGGATTCTCAACTCGAAGGCAAGGTGGCACAACTATCAGCTCAATCCGAACAAGTTTATTGAACACAAAACAGATTTGATCTAACTATGGAAAGAATTCACCATTATAATTGCATGAAACCCTATGTGGCATAACAATTCATCATAATAGTAAAAACGCATGAACAGATACAAAAAGAGCAATATTGAGGGTGAGGGCAAGGTAGGCGCAGCATATATTTCTCTCTCGTGCAAAAGTTATGTACAAATGAGCAAAAGCTTTTATTTATAGACATCGAAAGGTGTAGGGAACCCTAAAATCACCTTGAGTCAACTACAGTCTTGCAATGCATGCAAGATTTATTGCTAAACCCTAATAAAACAAACTATACAGTTAACTGGAAAACTACCATCAGTTAACCGATACATCTAACCTAAATGAACAATGTGCAAGCATGCACATCCTTATTTAAAGCAAAGTTAACTGGACACTGCCTTCGGTTAAATGGAAACCCTAACCCTAACTCCTGTGAAGATAATTCCAAGGACAAGATAAGCATGTGTGAAATCAGCGAGTGAACTCAAGACTAAAAGACAAGTTAACTGCTACTCATGACTCAACCCTCGAAATTAACTGCAGGTTCCAACTGGCATATCACTCCATATCATCTTGGTCTAACACTTCGACCAAGAACTCATCAATCTCTCTGTCTTCAGGCACTCTGATACTGTCTAAAGCAATAATCTGTTTCTTCAGTTCTCTGCCACTTTCCTTCATCGTATGCATGCCTTCTCTAACATCTTCAGTCGCCATTCTGAAACAAGCTGAAATAACTGAAATATTCTCCAACTTAGCCGCCACAGGATCTCCTTCAAGGCTATCGCGAATCAATTTTTCGAATTCAGCTTGTACTTTGTCCAATTCAATATACGTGCCGTCTTCAAGAAGATAATGACACGGAATCTGAACAACAAAACCACTGACAAGTGCAAGAGCTCCAACAACATCATCTTTCATTGAAAATAATTTGGCAGAAACCTTTTCACATATCTCCATTTTGAGAAGGTGCTGCTCTCTCCAAGTAAAAACTTTCTCTTGATCTTCATCAACCTCCAAGGCATCATATGCAACAGACAACTGGGACACAAGAACTCGATCCTTGGCTAAACTCTCTGCAACTGAATACCTCGACGAAGTTTATGTGCATCACTCCTCAGTTGATACAAATCCGCAAGAAGACGCTGACCTGTAACGACTAAGCTTTCAATCCAGTTGTCCAAAAGTCTGCCATGACTGACTAACTGATCCAGCTTTCGTTGTTCTGCAGGTGTATTCTGAGGAAGAACAGGCGCTCTACTTGAATTTCCGTGAACAAGATCAGAGATATATTGACGAAGTTGACTATTTTCAGCCTTAAGCAAAGCCTTATCCTCTCCATCATTCGTGATGCGTTCTTCAAGATTATTGGTGACAATCTTAACAAGGCTCACGTCTGTCTCTCGAGTGGTCCTGCCAAGATTTGCCTTAGTAAATGTAAAGTCACCAACTTCGACTTCATCTAGGCTCTTACCCTCTGGAGGAATAGCAACTTCTATAACAATCTCTGATTCTGGAGTCTTCTCAATATGCACCTGTTTCTTAGTTTTCTTGTTCGACCTTCTCTGATAAGGTTCACCGAACTCAGATAAATCAAGGTTATATGAAGGTTCACGCCTTTGTCTCCCTAAAGACCTCTTGAGCCAACAAGACTGAACAATATTATCAATTCGAGGAGAGACTGTCCCCGATGTATCAACCTGTGGTGGTTCAGTTGTCTCCGATCCAACTCGAATTGGTATCTCAGGCTCTGAATCTATGTCAATAGGTTTCATGTGTGGCGAACTAAAAGGTGAAATGTGAGGCTCAGCCTGAATGACTGTCTCTACTGGAGTCTCAGGTACATTCTCAACTTGCTTCTGCTTCCTCTTACCAGTAGCTCTCTTTCCCGTATTTCAACTGAGTTTAACTCCTTCAGGAGGTATCACACTAGCCTTGACCCGAGGTCTTGACCTAGAAGTAGAAGGCAATGAAGAAAAATCTTTTGGCGGCTCTGTCACAGGAACTGACTTTCGCCTCCGTTTACTCTCCAAGAACTGCTTGCTAATCTTGATAACCAATCTAGAAACTTCCTCAATAGAAGTGTTCTCTTTAGTGTACCAATCTGGTGAGTGAAGTGGCTGCCGAGCAATTTGATCTCTAACATATGAATTGAGAAGAACTTCTCCATCATCATCTGATAGACCATCAACATCTTCTGATAGGTAATCAGAGAGCTGAGCGATAGTGAGTCTACAATAGTGACGACGACGAACCTCAAATTCATCCTCACAATTAGCCCAGAAATCTTCAAGTGCTGGCTTATGTGCAATCCCTCGCTCTAACCTGTCTGCATAATGACCCAAAGGATCATAAGAACGCCTCTCAGTATGAGTTTTGAGTTTGAATCTTTCTATCTCGGTTGACATAAGCTTGGCATCCGTTGCCGCACTGCATGTAAAAATTCCCAATGCAAATGGAAAAGTAGCCGCAGTCTTATGATGACTGCGAAGAAAGAAATGAACATGTTGCATCTGTCTAAGAAACTCCATGAAGATGATCTTGTCTGAAGGGTACCTCGGCAACATCAAAGGTTCTCCAACATATCCATAAACCCGGATGTATGTGAATGTAGAGAATTGGATAAACCAATCCGCCCAAGTCTCCATCGCTGATTTTGCCTCGGCAGAGATACGAATATGCATTTCATTGTCAAGATCTCTAACTGTCCTCATAGAAAAATGATCATTCACTGCTCGGAAGTCTTTCTCAGACTTAGAAAACTCCAACTGAGGATAATACTCATGAACACGTTGAACACCAAAAGTGCCATTAGTTTTTAGATGCTTGTAACTGCCTTGGAATGCAACTAAGTAAACCAAGTAAGATATCATATGAAACTCATGAAACTTGAGAAAATTAGTAATCTGCTGATGTAAGCAATCACTAATTAACATAGCCTAGTCAAAATGCTCTGTGCCATCATGAATTCTGGAAATAAGGTAAAACATCCATGATTGGAAAGTGCTAGCATCCTCTTGACTTGTAACTCGAGAGAGCAAAGTTATCAAAACAGCAACCTCATCCTTGAATTCACCACGACCAACCTTTTTAGGCATGTTAGTCTTTTGAACTTTCAGCCATTTCTGAGCCACCTTTCTCTGCGAACGTTGTTGATCTCCATCCCATATCTTCTCACAGGCCTCAATAACCACAGTAAAGTTATCTGAACGAGGAGGAATAGCAAAACATTTCTCTATATCCTTCGGTTTGAGACTGCAGACAACCCTCCCGTCAGCTGATCTGATTTGTCGTGAAGATGAGTCATAATGCTTGATGCAAGCAAGAACGAACTCAAGATCAAAAGTGGTAACAGGAATGGATGCCGCTGCCAACAATCCAGAACGCTCAAGATTTCTCAACGAATTGCTGCTAACACCCTCCAGACTGCTCAGATTAACCATTGGATAAACATTATTTAGGTCTGTATCTGAAGTTTTGACAAAATTATGCATAAGAGCCGATTTGGCCTTATAATCAATGAGATTGAACTGCATTTTGAAAATGAATACTTTTGACTGTAAAGTTGAATATACTTGAATAACTTTCTGAAAAACTGAAAATCTCTGGACAAGGCTAAAAATAGCTTATGATGAACGAAATTTTCGAAATTTTTCTGAAACGTGGGTTTTGTGCAGAATCAAATTCTAAGACAACCCAGATAGCGTGATTCTCGAAAAAATGTGTTTTAGGCCCACATGCAAAGAAATTCTCGGAAAAAAGCACAGAGCTTCAGAATGAAGAGTACGAGGCAATTTTCTCGAAAAAATCTAAGACATGGGTTTTGCTGCAAATACTGAAGTATGCGAACCCAGATGATCAAACTCTGAAAGTATGTTGAATTTCTTTGACATGCGAAGAAAGTACCTAAGATGAGAAATAGAAGAAATAAGACAGAAGATAGGAAGTTTTGTTTGCTCTGCTTCTGTAGAATTCGCCTATCTCTGTTTTGGAATCTGTTGAAACTTGCATGCAAAGTGAAAACAAAGTCTTGAATCTTCTTCCTCTGAACAATCTGAATCCGTTGCTATGAAGAACACTGAATTTTGACACCTGTAGCACCTTTAAATTGCTGCTCGCTCAAGAAGAATGTATACTTCAAAGCTTGTGATGAAGAAATAATGGACGCCAATGCTTGAATAAATAGATTTTCTTCACCAAAATTCATAGAAATGCATTAAACCTTGAAAAATGCGCTTGGCTCATGATTGGACCCCAATTTTAGTTAACTGAAACTAAAATAAACTAAATAAAGCACCATGCTTTAGTCGTCCCTTTTTAGTCTTTAGTTGACAACACCATTTAAAGCATCATGCGAATTTGACTTCAGTTGACAATCCTTAATTGAATTCGCCATACTTCACATGCTTTAAATTCACAATTAAGAACTAAAGCGTCCCTTTTCAAAACTTCAGTTGACAATAAGAAGTGAAGCGCCATACTTCACATTCATGCTTTAAATCTTTAAAAATTCTAAATAAGGCGTCCCTTTTGAAAACTTCAGTTGACAAAAAGAAGTGAAGCGCCATCTTCAAAATTCATGCTTTAAATATGGCGTCCCTTTTCAGAACTTTAGTTGACAAAAAGTAAAGCCATACTTCACATTCATGCTTTAAATCTTTAAAAATTCTAAATAAGGCGTCCCTTTTGAAAACTTCAGTTGACAAAAAGAAGTGAAGCGCCATCTTCAAAATTCATGCTTTAAATATGGCGTCCCTTTTCAGAACTTTAGTTGACAAAAAGTAAAGCACCAACTTCACAAAGTCTTCACAATTTCAACCAATTGCGCCATGCATGCAAACTCAAGTTGATTTTCAAGTATAAACTTCAGTTAAGTGAACATGCAAACAAGTTAACTCAACATGCGAACTGAAAGATCACTCAACATGCCAATATATGAACTGAAGATGACAACCCAGAAATCGTTTAGTCTAACTGAAGTCAGAACTCAAGTTAGGGCGCACCAGTCAACTTCTTTCGAAAAACCAACTTTGACCTCATTAGGCGTTTTCCAGACTAAGCCAAATTTGATGAAATTTTGGATTTAAACCTCTTTCGAGACCTCTGTTCATCCTATGACACTGGCTGACTGACTCCACCGATTGGCTGGCTGACAGATGCATTGTAGAGCAGAATAAAAACTGATCAAAAGGTACCTTGAGACTGAACATCATAAAACTAAGATCTGAAGGCTCAAAAATCCAAGCGCCTTTTTCAAGAACTACTCTTTTTCTCAGACTTAGTCAAATTTTCTCATCTTCACCTCGTAGGAAGGGAAAAACAAATCCTTCATAACTTCTGATTAACCAACTTTCATGACTGGATCACAGGTTCACTACAGAGCTGACCTCATTTTGCATGACAGCTGCAAAGGCACATTTCTCCAGAAAACATCATCTGAGGGGCGAAAATCAAGGGCGCCTTTTTCAAAAGTTGCTCTTTTCTCCCCAGACTTAGCCATTTCTGGAACTGGCCAAAATAACATTAAAACTTTGACTGCAAGCTGCTGAGACATCTTCTGATTTGACGAAGACAGGCGATGGAAAGCTGAACATAACACGGACAAATTGAATATCTGAGATCATCAAAAAGAAGGCATTAAAGGCTTGAAAAGCTCAGGCGCCTTTCTGAAAAAGTGCTCTTTTGCTTTTTCCTTGATTATTTGACTAAGATTTGACCCTATGTTTGACCTCTGATTCAGACACCTCTGCAACTCAGATTCACCCACTGACGGATGTGTCGTGAAGCTTGAACGAATGTGAGATAAACATCCTAGGTGGCATTTAGTCAAAAACCTTCATTTGACACCTCAAAAAGATGGGCGCGTTTCTCAAAAGCTGCTCTTTTTTCCAGTGTTAGCCAATTTTGACTTTCCTCTCGTTTTGCGCTATATCTTCCGTAACTTGCACGAAACAGGTCCGTTTGACAGGCTTAATAGCCCATTGCGAAGCTGGCGTGATGCCGGACAAATGCCTGTTGGAGGTGACAAACCCTAAAAATAGAATCTGAGTCCCCTAAAGATAGGGCGCCCTTTTGAAAATGTGCTCCCCTCTCCAGAGATAGAAAATTTTGATGATTTTCCTTCAGATTTTCACTTTTCTTAAATTTCTTCAGTAACAAACTGACATGAAACTGACACCAACTCCATATTTAAAAAGCCCAAAAATGACCTTCTGACATCACTTTAACAAGATTAAGACTCAATTAAGCAAAATGCCTTAGTGAAGCAAAAATTTTGGTTTTCGGTACAACATTAGGCTCTGTCTGGTGACCATGTCGGATACTTACGGCATAGGAGATCCCTAGAATCTCAGTGTTTACGTAGACCAGTGACTTATAAGTTGGGTATATGGAGTCAGGACTTCCCTAATCACCTAAAACATTGAAGTTTCCTAAAAACTTAACCTAAAAATCACCTAAAACAAGACTACTTAAATCACCTAAAGCACAACAAAACAACACAGAACGGGGAAAAACAAACGATATAACGATAAAACATAAAAATTACTTACAAAATATTTACAAAATTACTCATCCCCCGGAGGGTTGAAGTGCTTAAGATACTGCCCGCTATAAGGAAGCGGGAAGAGCCTTCCATCCTGATGTGAGAGAATATAAGTGTTCTCTCCTGTAGATTCATGAATCTGGAAGGGCCCTAACCACAAGGAATCAAATTTTCCATGCATTCCTTTTGGCTCATGCCTCTTGTCCCACAAAAGGACTAGATCTCCGACCTGAAAGTCTCTGTGACAAGCCTTCTTATCAAAAATCTTTTTCACTCTTTCCTGATCCTGAGTGATTTTATCAACATCCTCTGTCCTCTCTTCCTGAAGCTTCATCAGGAGCAACATCCGCTTCTGAATAGGATCATTGAATTCTTCATCCTCCACTGCGGATGCTAGCTGCAAAGCAGACAGCTCCAAGGTAATGGGCAAAATAGCTTCTGTACCATACAAAAGTATAAAAGGCGAGGTGCCAATAGCTCTTTTAGGAGTTATACGATCAGCCCAAAGAGCGTCGTATAACTTAGTATGCCAAGCTCGCTGATTTGACTCAACCAACTTGCGTATAATTGTGACAATGTTCTTATTGGATGATTCGGCCTGTCCATTACCCTTAGTGTAATAATCTGACGAATGCGACAGCATGATGCCGTGATCAAAACAAAAACTTAAAATCTCCTCTAACGAGAAACATGTGGCATTATCAGTCACAATTTTCCGAGGCACTCTGAAGCGAGAAATGATATTTTCTTTGAGAAAGCTGCAAACCACTTCGGACGTAGCTCGTTTAGTAGGAATCGCCTCAACCCATTTTGTAAAATAATCTGTTGCTGTAAGAACAAAAACATGCCCCTTACTGGAACTTGGATTGACAGGTCCTACAAAATCAATACCCCACTGCTGAAATGGAGCGTCAATGACAACTGGCCTGAGTGGAAAAGATGCCAGTTTCACTTTACTAGCAAACTGCTGACATAACTGACATTTATACACCCAATCATATGCATCACGGAACATAGTTGGCCAATAAAACTGTGCTCGTAGAATCTTGAATGCAGTGACCCTTGATGAAAAGTGTCCTCCGCATGCCTGATTATGAAAAGCTTCTAACAATCTTCGTTGCCGATCCTTTCCGACACATAATAGGAAAGTTCCGTCAAGACCACGCTTGTACAGAACATTGTTAACAAGCACGAAATTCTGTGCTTTCAATTTCAGTGTTCTTTTCTGCTGTTTGTCCATGTGACGTGGACATTCTCCATATGTTGAATAATACCACAAAGGTGTATACCATTCTTCCGCAGAATTAACAAGTAGGACCAAAGGAAGGTCCTCTTCAACTTCTTGTTCTGAACCAATTCCACCATTGCTCTTGAATTTGCGATCTCCATCTTCTACCAATAATCTGCAAAGACCTTGCCCGCGAACAAGCTTGGTTGGCTTAATCTCCAAATCATATTCTTGAACCCTCGCGATCCAATTCCCTCTTTTTGTGCCCATCTCCTGCTGGGTAAGCACACTTTTGACTATTGGATCGGTGACATACATCGTTGTATGAGAATTCAAAAGATAAAATCTGAAATTCTTGACAGCTCTGACAACAGCATAAGCGTTTTTCTCAATTTGGGAATAACGCATCTCAGCATCTTTAAAATTAGCACTCATAAAAGCAATAGGAGATTCTCCCTCCTCACTGAGCTTCTGTGTCAGAATGGCAGACAATGAATGTTCTGACGCGTAACAATAAAGAATAAAATCCTTCTGAAAGTTAGGCCGAACTAACACTGGTGCATTTGCAATAGCTTCTTTGATTTTGATAAAGGCCTGTTTGCCTTCATTCGTCCACACAAAAGTAGACGTCTTCTTCGTCATTGCTGAAATCTCCTTCGTCAGCTCTGAGAAATCAGGTACGAACCTTTGGATAAAGTTAACTTTATCGAAAAAGGAGTGCACCTGCGTTTTGCTTGTAGGGAGAGATAGGTTTCTGATTGAATCCACCCGATTTGGATCTATTCTGGTACCTTCTTTGGAAACGATATGGCCAAGTAACTTGCCCTCCGTCACCGCAAAGATTGTCTTCTTTGGATTCAAAGTTATTTTGTGATACCTGCATCTCTCGAACACTTTCACAAGGTGTGAAAAGTGATCATTCCATTTATCTAAAAAAATGGTTAAGTCATCAAGGTAGACAACTATGATCTTATTCCTAAGATCCCCAAACGCTAAATCCATGGCTCTTTGAAAAGTAGCACCGGCATTGATAAGACCGAAAGGCATCCTTTCATAAGCAAACGTGTCACATCCCTCGCATTGAGACAATATGTTTGGTTATATATATATATATTTTGAATACAACGATCGTTGCAAGTAATTGCTTTCATGGGATTATGACATTGAGAATGCAATAGTTGTTTTATTGTAACTGTAATGATAACAAACTTTTATTTTGCCAGTAAATTTATTGTTCACGGGAAGTTGAATGAAATTACGAGATTAAATTTAATGCATATTATTAAGTCGTTGAGAACGATCTAATCCATAATCCTTGTCAGTGGATGCAGGATTGCCGACGCCGTGAGGGAAAGGGGAATATCATCAGGGAGAGGACATGGTTAACAATGGATCAATATTATTGTCTACCTCAAGCTGGTGTATGACAAATGTCTAAATCGTAACTTGGCCATAAGTAATTAAATTAAATTATTTATTAGGTTAGCCAGTTTAAAACAAATAAATCTATAATCACCTTTAGAGGAGATTGTAAATGGTTAATAAATAATAAATCAAAATAATGGATATAATTAAATATTTTATCCTTTTGGAAATTAGCGAACCAAATTCTTGATGACTATATAAATTTTTGTAGGAGGATATTTAATATTAAATTAATAATAAGGGATACAAGATATTTGCCATCGAATTGAATAAAAATGTAAGTCTTAAGTTAAAAATTAATGGAATAAATTCTGGTGTTGTCGGTGGTTTTGAAGCGGACATATTCTTCCTCCATGCTTTGATTAGAAACGGCCAAGACGGGTAAGCGAGGAGTCGCGTGACTCTTGCAGTCTTGGCGGAAGACTTTTAGAGCAATATAGTGGAAGCCGAAGGGGGACTTCTTCTTTTTCTCATGGCATCAACTCTGTTCTGCTTTTCTATCATTAAGAGTTCTCTCTCACCCGTCAGAAGCCATCTTTAATTTCTTTACTTACTCTCTTAAAATTCTGTGTCATATGCAACATCGTATTCGGGGAAATTTTTTTTGGTTATGGTGTTCATCTCTCTCTGGCTGGGGTCTGGGATCATCATTCCACATTTTAATCAGCTGGAAGCCGTTATTTTCTTATCTCTCTTGACTTTACTTCTGACGCCCCTCAATTAACTTCCGCATTCTTGAAATCTTAGATGAATGTCGCATCCATCTGCAGCAACCCCTGTTTCATAATTCTTCCCTTTTCTCTTAAAAATCTCGACGTCACTTTTATTATGTGCTATTGAGGAAGTCGCGAAGTCATCAACTATATTATTTTAGAACTTTTGCTGGAGATTCTGAAGATATAATTTTGGGATTGCGTCTCCATCGACGGTATCTGCACAGGGCTCTTCCAGAAATCGAGTTTTGGTATATTTCCAGCCGATTCATCATCATCAGGCACGTATGGCTATCTTAGAATTCAACTTGAAGCTTGGTATAGTTACTCGATAAACAAAACTGTCTAGTTTCTATTATCTCCTTAATTAAATATGAGTCTGTTACCTTAGAATAGTAATGTCTCTGTTGAAAAGAACTTTATGTGAAATGCTAGAAAACTGTATTCTTCTCATTCCTTGGCTGGAAGTTGTTATAATCTAGTTCTCTTCTTGCCAGAATTCTGAAACCTAACTTGTGTTGGGTTGAGCTCCATTAATCTTCTTACTTTTGTTTTGAACAACTGTGGAAGGCCAAATAAATATTTTCCTTTTCATAAAATCATCAACCTTGAACTTCTGAATATATATATATATATAAATTCTTTGTTAAGATCCAACCTCGAATTAAGAGAGAAATGGATACAACTTGTCATGGTGAGATAGACCTAGAACTGGGACTAACTTGAGTAGAGAAAGTTAAAATGTTTCTCCCTTGAAGAATGAAAGAATTTACTTATAAATGACTGAAAGGAAATTTGGGTCTGAGATTTTAAAACCTCTTCCTTTCTCTATAATCTTGAAAGAACTATGTCGTTTGAAATCCCTTGTTGCAAGATGAATCTTGGAAATATGAATTATCATAAATAAAGAAATAAGAATATTAAATTTTGAAATGAAACCATGTGGAGACCATTAACTTGATGAAACCCTCTTGAAGGACCAGTCCCATCTTCTTTTCTTTATGTGTTAAGTTACCAAATGGCCTTTTAAGGGGTGATTTGACATCAAGCTAGGATTCTCTTATATTCTTAATATCATTGATGTACGAGGATTTTAGAGGAAAGTTCTGAATTCCAAGTATTGTAATATAAAACACAAAATCCTTATAGTCTAGTGAGACTCCTTAATTCTCCTCATAAGTTTGAGAATAGAAGATTATTATTACTTAGATGAGAAAAGTCATGAGATGAAATTCTCTCCTAAAAGATAACTGCATAATCCTTAACAAATGTGGAATCAAACCAAGTTCTTGTAATGTTAAACCTTAAGGGTAAGACTTAACCTCGAACTAAGAGAAGATCGATAACCAAACCAGTTATGGTAAGATTAAAACTTGGTCGGCGAGTTATCATACCGAGCAAGGATGCGTGCTGACGGCACAGTGATGCCACAAATAATTAATTAAAAATCCTTGGCCAAGGTAGATGCCCGTTTGGCAATGTCAGCTTCCATGGCCAGATATACTCTGATCAGGATGATTCTTCTGATAGGAGGTACCTATAGAGGAAGGATCGATCAGTAGTATAGGTTCGTGGACATCAGGCTCAGAGGTATGATGATAATTTGATCCATGTTGATTTCCCTCGTGAAGGGCGGGTTCTTCAGTTGAAGAAACTCGGGAGACCAGTAGGTCTTGGTTGGGCGGTAAAGCCCCTGATGATAATTCTCTTTCCCTCGGTAAAGATTTCCAAGTGTGATAGTATGGAGACGATGTCAAATGTATTTCTTCCTCTCTCGTGTATCCAGGTACGTGCAATGGTAATTGAATTTCTATTTCATCTATGCCATGAATGCTATTCTTTATGTTAATGAACATTGTAAGATTCTCAGATACTTAGTGAGATAATTACTTGAATTTATTCAGTTATTATATTGTTTCATAGCTATAGTAATTAATCGTTATCTTCTGGAAGTAGATAAAAGTAATTATTATTCTTCTGCAATTTCCTGTTAGTTGTTTATAGTAATAGTTTCTTTTCCGCTGAAAATGAAATTAAAAGTTAGTTGATGAAGTGTAAAATGTAACGACATCTGAATTGAATTCTCTTTTCCGTCTTGCCGCAAATGAAACCCTAGTTGGGCAGTTATGTAGTTATTGATCTGCCATGAGTAGTTGGCCGAAAACTGTTGAACGATTCATGTGAACTGAAACTGTAACTAAAAATTAAAAAAAAAATAATTGCAAGTTGAGTTAGTTGGTTCAATTGGAAACCCTTGTTTTGAAAACAATTTAGCTGCAGTTCAGCTGAAAGTTAGTTATCAGTTGAAATTTTTTTAACTGTAGTCTGGGAAGGCTGTTACAAAACATTCCCCACGGCGTGGTGAAAGCTGTCTTGATCTGATCCTCCTCAGCCACTGCAATCTGATTGTAGCCAGAAAAACCATCAAGAAGTGATAGCATCTCCGATCCGGTAACTATCTGCAATGTATGCTCCATGATAGGTAAGGGATAGTTGTTCCTTAAGGACGATTGATTCAAATTCCTGAAATCGACGCAAATTCTGATTTCTCCATTCTTTTTGCGCACAGGAACAATATTTGACACCTAGGTGGAGTGATGAATGGGAAAAATTATTTTTGAGTCCACCATCTTCTGAATTTCCGCATAAATAGTATCTTGAATTCGCGGATTATAATGTCTTTGTTTTTGCCTGAAAGGCTTGACATTAGGCTTCAAAGGAATTGTGTGAGACAATTCAATGGGTGTGAAAACCTTTAAATCTTCATATGACCAGGCAAAAACATCCTTGTACTACTTGAACAAGGCGATAAACCTCTCAGTTTCTTCAGGAGTACAACATTTGCCTAAATTCACAAGCCGAGGCTTGTCTTCAGTACCTATGTTAACTTGATTATATTCTGATGAAGTATTCACCCCTGACCTTTTCTGATCTTGGATGTAACGATCATGCCTGTCAAAAATATCCTCTAAGGATACAAAACCTTTAGGAATCTGATTTCCCTTCAACTGTATGATTCCAGATTCTATAACCTCAGATTCTTCAGCAATTGACTCTCTGTAAGGAGTTGAACTCCCTTCAAAGAACAATTCTTTGTAGTTGTCTCCCATGACGAGAAATTCTTTGATATCTTCATCATCACTGAAGACTTGCCAGTTGTCTGAATTATCAGGAACAGCTGGCTTGTAGATTAGCTCAATAGCAAATGAGTTCTAACGAAAGTCAGAGTTAGGCATAAAAAGAGCGGCTGAAACTGCAAGAGCATCAGCTTTGCTATTGTTCATTCTTGAAATATATTTGATGTTAAACGCATCAAACCAGTTGATTGCATTCCACACCCTCTGCCTGTAGTTCTGGAGACGATTCTTTCTTACATGAAACTGCTCTTTGACCTACTTAACGATCAGCTTTGCATCTCCTTCAACTTGAAGTAGCTTGATCCCCATATCCTTCATGTTTTTGAGACCTAACAAAAGTGCCTCATATTCAGCAGTATTATTAGTGCAATCGAATTGTAACCTATATGCAAAAGGATATAAACGACCTTCGGGAGAGATAATCACTACTCCCGCCCCGGAGCCTGAAGTCGAACAACTGCCATCAAACTGCATCGTCCACATCTTCGATTCTTCATTTGATAATTCTGTGGAAAGTGCAAAATTTTGACAATCTTCCGTCACTTCGGACACCATAGCATACGTGCCTGGACCCGTGTCTTGATACAACACTTGAGCATGTGGGTCCTGGGACTTCACCACTGTGAACTTTGATTTGGTTTCCGGTTCCAGCTTAAAAGTGCCTTTCTTCAATGGGATTGTCGCGAACGACCAATCCATCTGTATTTCTCCTCCAAGATCCTTGCAAAAGTTTCTACTAAGTAACATCCCGTAGCTAGTAGGAATATCAGCTACTAGGATGGTCATCATAATCTTTTTCTCTGGACACGATGCTAGCCTTACTTGCGCATCTTTGAGTTGACCAACTAACGGCACCGGCTTGGACTCAAGTAACACTTTTCTTGAGTCGAGGTGCATGAAAGTCCCAACGCGTTCATACTCTGTAAGGGCATTATGTTGTCCGAAGCTCCACTGTCAATTATGCAATTGCTCAGCTTAAAACCTCCTATATATAAAGATATATAGAACGGCCTGGGCTTCTCTTCTGTAGGTACGGAGGATTGAAGCAATGTCGGCTGAACGACATTCTTCTTTTTAAGGACATTCAAGATTCTGTCCAGCTACTTTGGATGATCTTGTAAATACTCCAGTTGAGATATAGATACCTTTGTCTTCATCATGGAAGACACGATGTCAAAGCTTGCTGAAGATGTATCTAAAGCTGTTGACAAGATATTCTCTTGTGAAGGTTTAAGATTGGAAGTAGAAGCTACTTCCTTCGCTTTTGTATTCAAATTCCGCTTTTCCTCTTCCTCCTGTGCTTTAAAATGCTGAGCACGTGTGAACACAGGTGAGGTGATATTTTCATGATTCACTGCAAGAGAAAAATGTCGGGATTCTTCTTCTTCATTAACGGGTTCTCGATCAAAGTATCCCGTTGCGGAGTCGCCATCAAACTCATCTGTCTGTGAAGAGACGACGTTTGAACTGGAAGGTATGAAGTCTGAACTAGGAGCAAAATCGGCAAATCCCATGAGCTGATTCATTCTCTGATTTTCCGGACAAGTAACCCTGGTGTGCTCTGCTGAATCATGGAATGTGCAAAAGACTGTAGCCTTCTCAACTTCATTATTTTGTCTTGGTTGTCCTTGCGGAAACTTAGACTTGAAATTATTGTACGGCTGAAAGTTATTCCTCCTCAGCTGGTACGCTTGTTGTGGTTGAAAAAGTGGTGGGGGCAAGGCTGGTTGCCCTTGAGGTGGTGACTGTCTCTTTAGTATTGTCACCTCATTTGCTACCTTTTGTAGCAACGGATCAGCCGACGCTTGCACGAGCGGCCTGATCGAATCATCTTTCATCTTGCCGGTTGTAATCATGTTATCTTCAAGCTTGATTGCTTCCTCCTGAAGGTGTTGTAGATCATCTTCTTCGCCTATCTTCAAGAAAAAGGCAATTTCTGATGGCAGCGCGTTGATGAAAGAACTCATCAAAATCTCATCAGACGGATTCAAGGTATGAGAAAGACGTGTAACAAGGCGATTAAACCTTGCCACGAATTCCCTCATTGGTTCGTGCTTCTCCATCTTTGAATTTGAGAGTTGTGCCAATAGTCTATGACTGTCCTCAGCAGGCTTGAATCTTGCCAAGAACTTCTCGCTCATGATGGCCCAACTGGTGATAATTCCTGGTTCAAGGTTATTGAACCAGTCTGCTGCGTTGTTTTCAAGAGTCTCCACGAAAAGACGAACGGCAATGTCTTCATGCGCAACATGCAAAACAGAACAAGCCACCGTGAATGCTAATAAATGTTCATCTGGATGTTTGGAACCATCGCCATGAAATCTCGAGAAAAACTTGCGTGATCCTTTGGGCAATTCATGATGTCCTGGTAGAGCCAACGGTCCAATATTGTTGCCCCAAGGCAAGGGGGCTGGACGTCTTGCGTTTCTTCCATTACGACCGTTGTGATCATCACCATTGTTGTTATTACGATCACCCATCTCTGTAGTTGGAGTGGGAGTCTCTTCTTCAAAAATTTATGATTCAGTAAAACTGATCAGGGGCTTCTTCAAAAACAGGATCTAGCTGGATAGGAGGATTTCCTCTCTTTCTAATATAAACTCGGTACGCCAGGATGCTTAATTCCACGCGGGAGGTGGCAAAACTGGTCTACCTACTGCAAGATCTACTTTTTCTTCTTCTTTATCTAGAGTTGTAGCTGTGTTTCTCCACTGAGCAGTAGATGTATGATTTTCAAAAATAAACGTGCGCAAGCTACTGATAATATCTGACTGTTCTACTTTGATGAAGACTAAATTCGGCTGAATAACAGGAGGACTTAGTGCTGGTTGTTGTACTAGAGTAGTAGGATGCCAGATAGTCATAACCGTGACATGAAGTTTTTGAGGCCTCGTGCCCCACGGTGGGTGCCTGAAAAATGTTGGCGTAACAACTAGCACCTTTGGAGTAAGAGTTGGTACAGACAACTATGCACACTACGCAATGAGTGCTCTTCAAATTAGGAGGGGAAGCTCCCTCATTGTGCTTGACAAAAGTGCTTTAAAAAGGAAAGTAAACTAAACTAAATCCTGTCTTTTTGTTTCAGCTGTAGAGGTACAAGGCTTTCTCGAAAACTATATACGTTGCAGCTGAGTATTTTCTGGTTTCCTAGACTACTAACTACAACTATGCCAATTACTTAAAATCTATCCAGTTCCCTCAAGAAAACAGAGCATGAGGAAATGGAGCAAGGTTTGACTATCAGACGATAAACGAGTATAGATTCTCAACTTGAAGGCAAGGTGGCACATCTATCAGCTCAATCTAAACAAGTTTATTGGTAACAACATCACACGATAAACTGAATATGGATTCTCAACTTGAAGGCAAGGTGGCACAACTATCAGCTCAATCCGAACAAGTTTATTGAACACAAAACAGATTTGATCTAACTATGGAAAGAATTCACCATTATAATTGCATGAAACCCTATGTGGCATAACAATTCATCATAATAGTAAAAACACATGAACATATACAAAAAGAGCAATATTGAGGGCAAGGTAGGCGCAGCATATATTTCTCTCGTGCAAAAGTTATGTACAAATGAGCAAAAGCTTTTATTTATAGACATCGAAAGGTGTAGGGAACCCTAAAATCACCTTGAGTCAACTACAGTCTTGCAATGCATCCAAGATTTATTACTAAACCCTAATAAAACAAACTATACAGTTAACTGGGAAACTACCATCAATTAACCGATACATCTAACCTAAATGGACAATATGCAAGCATGCACGTCCTTATTTAAAGCAAAGTTAAATGGACACTACCTTCGGTTAACTGGAAACCCTAACCCTAACTCCTGTGAAGATAATTCCAAGGACGAGATAAGCATGTGTGAAATCAGCGAGTGAACTCAAGACTGA
Source organism: Sequoia sempervirens (assembly GCA_007258455.2). Classification (NCBI taxonomy): domain Eukaryota; kingdom Viridiplantae; phylum Streptophyta; class Pinopsida; order Cupressales; family Cupressaceae; genus Sequoia; species Sequoia sempervirens. Next base: position 169,827,931 of record VDFB02000003.1, on the reverse strand, counting down.
AAGTCGAGTTAACTACTGCTCATGACTCAACCCTCGAAATTCACTGTAGGTTCCAACTGGCAGATCACTCCATGTCATCTCGGTCTAACACTTCGACCAAGAACTCATCAATCTCTCTGTCTTCAGGCACTCTGATACTGTCTAAAGCGATAATCTATTTCTTCAGTTCTCTGCCACTTTCCTTCATCGTATGCATGCCTTCTCTAACATCTTCAGTCACCTTTCAGAAACTAGCTGAAATAACTGAAATATTCTCCAACTTAGCCGCCACAGGATCTCCTTCAAGGCTATCGCGAATCAGTTTTTCAAATTCAGCTTGTACTTTGTCCAATTCAATATACGTGCCGTCTTCAAGAAGGTACTGACACGGAATCTGAACAACAAAACCACTGACAAGCGCAAGAGCTCCAACAACATCATCTTTCATTGAAAATAACTTGGCAGAAACCTTTTCACATATCTCCATTTTGAGAAGGTGCTGCTCTCTCCAAGTAAAAACTTTCTCTTGACATTCATCAACCTCCAAGGCGTCATATGCAATAGAAAACTGGGACACAAGAACTCGATCCTTGGCTAAACTCTCTGCAACTGAAACCTCGAGCAACTGAATACCTCGATGAAGTTTATGTGCATCACTCCTCAGTTGATACAAATCCGCAAGAAGACGTTGACCTGTAACGACTAAGCTTTCAATCCAGTTGTCCAAAAGTCTGCCATAACTGACTAACTGATTTAGCTTTAGTTGTTCTGTAGGTGTATTCTGAGGAAGAACAGGTGCTCTACTTGAATTTCCCTGAACAAAATCAGAGATATACTAACGAAGTTGACTATTATCAGCCTGAAGCAATGCCTTATCCTCTCCATCCTTCGTGATGCATTCTTCAAGATTATTGGTGACAATCTTAACAAGGCTCATGTCTGTCTCTCGAGTGGTCCTGCCAAGATTTGCCTTAGTAAATGTAAAGTCACCAACTTCGACTTCATCTACGCTCTTGCCCTTTGGAGGAATAGCAACTTCTATAACAATCTCTGATTCTGGAGTCTTCTCAATATGCACCTGTTTCTTAATTTTCTTGTTCGACCTTCTCTAATAAGGTTCACCGAACTCAGATAAATCAAGGTTATATGAAGGTTCACGCCTCTGTCTCCCTAAAGACCTCTCGAGCCAACAAGACTGAACAATATTATCAATTCGAGGAGAGACTGTCCATGATGTATCAACCTGTGGTGGTTCAGTTGTCTCCGATCCAACTCGAATTGGTATCTCAGGCTCTGAATCTATGTCAATAGGTTTCATGTGTGGCAAACTAGGAGGTGAAATGTGAGGCTTAGCCTGAATGACTGTCTCTACTGGAGTCTCAGGTACATTCTCAACTTGCTTCTGCTTCCTCTTACCAGTAGCTCTCTTTCCCGTATTTCCACTGAGTTTAACTCCTTCAGGAGGTATCACAATAGCCTTGACCCGAGGTCTTGACCTAGAAGTTGAAGGCAATGAAGAAAAATCTTTTGGCGGCTCTGTCACAGGAACTGACTTTCGCCTCCGTTTACTCTCCAAGAACTGCTTGCTAGTCTTGATAACCGATCTAGAAACTTCCTCAATAGAAGTGTTCTATTTAGCATACCAATCTGGTGAGCGAAGTGGCTGCCGAGCAATTTGATCTCTGACATATGAATTGAGAAGAACTTCTCCATCATCATCTGATAGACCATCAACATCTTCTGATAGGTAATCAAAGAGCTGAGCGATAGTGAGTCTAAAATAGTGACGACGACGAACCTCGAATTCATCCTCACAATTAGCCCAGAAATCTTCAAGTGCTGGCTTATGTGCAATCCCTCGCTCTAACCTGTCTGCATAATGACCCAAAGGATCATAAGAACGCCTCTCAGTATGAGTTTTGAGTTTGAATCTTTCTATCTCGGTTGACATAAGCTTGGCATCCATTGCCGCACTGCATGTAAAAATTCCCAATGCAAATGGAAAAGTAGCCGCAGTCTTATGACGACTACGAAGAAAGAAATGAACATGTTGCATCTGTCTAAGAAACTCCATGAAGATGATCTTGTCTGAAGGGTACCTCGGCAACATCAAAGGTTCTCCAACATATCCATAAACCCAGATGTATGTGAATGTAGGGAAGTGGATAAACCAATCCGCCCAAGTCTCCATCGCTGATTTTGCCTCGGCAGAGCTACGAATATGCATTTCATTGTCAAGATCTCTAACTGTCCTCATAGAAAAATGATCATTCACTGCTCGAAAGTCTTGCTCAGACTTAGAAAACTCCAACTGAGGATAATACTCATGAACACGTTGAACACCAAGAGTGCCATTAGTTTTTAGATGCTTGTAACTGCCTTGGAATGCAACTAAGTAAACCAAGTAAGATATCATATGAAACTCATGAAACTTGAGAAAATTAGTAATCTGCTGATGTAAGCAATCACTAATTAACATAGCCTAGTCAAAATGCTCTGTGCCATCATGAATTCTGGAAATAAGGTAAAACATCCATGATCAGAAAGTGCTAGCATCCTCTTGACCTGTAACTCGATTGAGCAAAGTTATCAAAACAGCATCCTCATCCTTGAATTCACCACGACCAACCTTTTTAGGCATGTTAGTCTTTTGAACTTTCAGCCATTTCTGAGCCACCTTTCTCTGCGAACGTTGTTGATCTCCATCCCATATCTTCTCACAGGCCTCAATAACCACAGTAAGGTTATCTGAACGAGGAGGAATAGCAAAACATTTCTCTATATCCTTTGGTTTGAGACTGCAGACAACCCTCCCGTCAGCTGATCTGATTTGTCCTGAAGAGTCATAATGCTTGATGCAAGCAAGAACGAACTCAAGATCAAAAGTGGTAACAGGAATGGATGCCGCTGCCAGCAATCCAGAACGCTCAAGATTTCTCAACGAATTGCTGCTAACACCCTCCAGACTACTCAGATTAACCACTGGATAAACATGATTTAGGTCTGTATCTAAAGTTTTGACAAAATTATGCATAAGAGCCGATTTGGCCTTATAATCAATGAGATTGAACTGCATTTTGAAAATGAAGACTTTTGACTGTAAAGTCGAATATACTTGAACAACTTTCTGAAAAACTGAAAAATCTCTGGACAAGGCTAAAAATAGCTTAGAACGAAAGAAATTTTCGAAATTTTTTTGAAACATGGGTTTTGTGCAGAATCAAATTCTAAGACAACCCAGATAGCTTGATTCTCGAAAAAATGTGTTTTAGGCCCACATGCAAAGAAATTCTCGGAAAAAAGCACAGAGCTTCAAAATGAAGACTACGGGGCAATTTTCTTGAAAAAATCTAAGACATGGGTTTTGCTGCAAATACTAAAGTATGCGAACCCAGATGATCAAACTCTGAAAATATGTTGAATTTCTTTGACATGCGAAGAAAGTACCTAAGATGAGAAATAGAAGAAATAAGACAGAAGATAGGAAGTTTTGTTTGCTCTGCTTCTATAGAATTCGCCTATCTCTGTTTTGGAATTTGATGAAACCTACATGCAAAGTGAAAACAAAATCTTGAATCTTCTTCCTCTGAACAATCTGAATCCGTTGCTATAAAGAACGCTGAATTCTGACACCTGTAGCACCTTTAAATTGCTGCTCGCTCAAGAAGAATGTATACTTCAAAGCTTGCGATGAAGAAATAATGGATGCCAATGCTTGAATAAATAGATTTTCTTCACCAAAATTCGTAGAAATGCATTAAACCTTGAAAAATGCGCTTGGCTCATGATTGGACCCCAATTTTAGTTAACTGAAACTAAAATAAACTAAATAAAGCACCATGCTTTAGTCGTCCCTTTTTAGTCTTCAGTTGACAACACCATTTAAAGCATCATGCGAATTTGACTTCAATTGACAATCCTTAATTGAATTCGCCATACTTCACATGCTTTAAATTCACAATTAAGAACTAAAGCGTCCCTTTTCAAAACTTCAGTTGACAATAAGAAGTGAAGCGCCATACTTCACATTCATGCTTTAAATCTTTAAAAATTCTAAATAAGGCGTCCCTTTTGAAAACTTCAGTTGACAAAAAGAAGTGAAGCGCCATCTTCAAAATTCATGCTTTAAATATGGCGTCCCTTTTCAGAACTTTAGTTGACAAAAAGTAAAGCGTAACTTCACAAAATCTGCAATTTCAACCAATTCGCCATGCATACAAACTCAAGTTGATTTTCAAGTATAAATTCGGTTAGTAGTTATGTAGTTAACAACATGAGCTGAAAGATCACTCAACATGCCAATATATAGGCCAGAAGATGACAACCCAAAAATCGTTCAGTCTAACTGAAGTCAGAACTCAAGTTAGGGCGCACCAGTCAACTTCTTTTGAAAACTCAACTTTGACCTCTTTAGGTGTTTTCCAGACTTAGCCAAATTTGATGAAAATTTGGATTTAAACCTCTTTCGAGACCTCTGTTCATCCTCTGACATTGGCTGACTGACTCCACAGATTGGTTGGCTGACAGGTGCATCGCTGAGCTGGACAAGAACTAGTCAAAAGGTACCTTGGTGAACATCATAAAACTAAGATCTGAAGGCTCAAAAATCCAAGCGCCTTTTTCAAGAACTGCTCTTTTTCTCAGACTTAGTCAAATTTTCTCGTCTTCACCTCGTACGAAGGGAAAAAGAAATCCTTCATAACTTCGATTAACCAACTTCAAGGATCCCGCGGGTTCAGCTGCAGGTGACCTCATTGCATGACAGCTGCAAAGGCACATTTCTCCAGAAAACATCATCTGAGTGGTGAAAATCAAGGGCGCCTTTATCAAAAGTTGCTCTTTTCTCCCCAGACTTGGCCATTTCTGGAACTGACCAAAATAACATTAAAACTCTGACTGCAAGCTGCTGAGACATCTTCTGATCTGACGGAGATATGCAATGGAAAGCTGAATGTAACATGGACAAATTGAATATCTGAGATCATCAAAAAGAAGGCATTAAAGGCTTGAAAAGCTCAGGCGCCTTTCTGAAAAAGTGCTCTTTTGCTTTTTCCTTGATATTTTGACTAAGATTTGACCCTATGTTTGACCTCTGATTCAGACACCTCTGCAACTCAGATTCACCCACTGATGGATGCGTCGCGAAGCTTGAACGAATGTGAGATAAACATCCTAGGTGGCATTTAGTCAAAAACCTTCATTTGACACCTCAAAAAGATGGGTGCGTTTCTCAAAAGCTGCTCTTTTTTCCAGTGTTAGCCAATTTTGACTTTCCTCTCGTTTTGCGCTATATCTTCCGTAACTTGCACGAAACAGGTCCGTTTGATAGGCTTAATAGCCCATCGCGAAGCTGGCGTGATGCCGGACAAATGCCTGCTGGAGGTGACAAACCCTAAAAATAGAATCTGAGCCCCCTAAAGATAGGGCGCCCTTTTGAAAATGTGCTCCCCTCTCCAGAGATAGAAAATTTTGATGATTTTCCTTCAGATTTTCACTTTTCTTAAATTTCTTCAGTAACAGACTAACATGAAACTGACACCAACTCCATATTTAAAAAGCCCAAAAATGACCTTCTGACATCACTTTAACAAGATTAAGACTCAATTAAGATAAATGCCTTAGTGAAGCAAAAATTTTGGTTTTGGGTACAACAATGTCCATAATAGTTTCAAGCTCAAGAATTAATTTTCCCTCATCATCCAAAGGTGGTAAGATTGTTGAGGGCACAAGGTGTTGTTGAATCACCCACTTGATGCATGACACATGGAAGACATTATGAATTTTGCACTCTTCTGGTAATTCTAGCTCATAGGCCACAACTCCAACTCTTCGTACAATCCTATATGGTCCATAAAAGCATGCATTGATATTCTACGCTCCACTTATTCAGAGAGATGACTATATGTAAGGTTGCAATCTTAGGAAAAACATGTCTCCTATATTAGATATTATTAAGACTTACTTTAGAAATAAAGGCACTTTAGTGACTAAATTTAAATTAGTTTATTTTTTATTATTTTTTAAATATTTAACATGCATTTGTCATGCATTGTATTTATCTTCACTCCGAACTCTATATAACAAGGTGAACGTCTTTGTAATCGTTGATCCAATCTAATAGAATAATTTTGTGTTCTATTTCCTTCCATAACACCCTACTTCAAAAATTCTCTTGGTTCTTTGCTACTATGCCCCTAACCCTAGAGTGTGTATTGGGTTATGAGTAGTCGGCTTGTGGCTATCTTAACTCTTAAATAGGTTACATAATCATTATTATAATCATATATAGGTATTTAGTCATCCAAGGGGTTATAGTTAAGTATATAAGTCGATCTTGGTGGCGACCAAGGCATAATTAGGTATATGTAGGAGTTAGTGGCTAGTTATTATCATGTTGAGTATTGTGTTCTTATTGAAAACTATTGGAGTTATCCCCCTTGAAATGGCACATTATTATCAAGTATTTGCAGCATATTACTTGTTATATTTTTCCATTGTGCAACTTATTTCATTACAAGTGGTATCATAACATGATCTTCACACCATGAAGGCAAGGTAATTTTTTTTTCTTTTTTGAAAGTCATTTTGGGAAGCACATATATCCCTTATTCTGGCAAGTTTTTTCCTGATTTTTAAAGGAATTTTCAAGGAAATATTGAGTCTGCTATAGGATAAACTTGAAGGAAATTGGAGCAAAATCCAACAATCTATTTCAGAATTAGGGTTCCATTTGGATTTCCACCAATTTCTCTCCCACAGATGAAATTTAGCAAATATTGTCCTGATTTTTGGAAGGTTGACAAAAGGTGCATTTATACTAAAAAACCTAATTTGGAGATATTTGGAGCACATTTAAGGAAGTTATTCAAGAATAAGCATTT